>JBBPCS010000359.1:8934617-8977410 GCA_037974645.1 Hollardia meadi
CTCTCTCTCTCTCTCTCTCTCTCTCTCTCTCTCTCTCTCTCTCTCTCTCTCTCTCTCTCTCTCTCTCTCTCTCCAGGCAGACATTTTTTAGGTCTCCTCTTTAAATCTGCATGCAGCTGATCACTGTCTACCCAGCCCGACTTTCCTCTCCCACCCTCACCTGCTGTAAACACACATCTGTCACTTTTCCTCCCCCTGCTTGCTCCTCTTCAATCCCGTCTCCTTCCTGTGCAATAATGTGGGGTATATGTGGGATCCATGGCAAGCACTGCATCTCACATTCCTGGTTTTGCAGTTTACACCCATATTGCTGCACACTCTCCCCCATGACCACAAACAGAGAAGTGGGGAAGAGACAGTGAGGTGCTGTAGGTAACCACTAGGGTGTGCTGTGTGTCTCAATGAGGGAATCACAGTGGACATAAAACAGTACATTCAATCTTTACTATGAATATTATCATTCAACATGCATATGTATCTGAAAAATACAAAGTGTTTAACAACATGGAGAACCTTGAGCTCACTTACTCAATATTTATACTTATGATGGTGCATGTTGATTGTCGATGTTGGTCTTCGAGGCAACATTATCATGAAATATTCCAGTCTAAACACCAGTGCAGGGCAAACACTGTCAGTACGTGTGAATGGGAAACTAAGTCCTAAAAGTAGTAGTTGAAACCTGGCCAAGCCTTAATTTATGCACAAGACAATATCTCACATTTTTCTTTGACTCAAATTAAACAAAGGTAAATTAAGATTATATACGCACTACAGTAACTCCTCAAGACTATTCAAGACCCTATACAGTTTTGTATTTTGGTACCGTTGGAGGATACATTTCAGATACTTAAATTCCATATTACAACAGTTTTGTTTTTGTTGGATCAAGAGGGCTAATAAACCAAATAACCCCTATATTCATATATAGTAGCCACCTCTCGAAAGTTTTAGATCAGACTTTTTGTAAAAGGCTTTGGCAGTGGCACTACCTCACAGAGAGCAGGAAGAACCATCGTGCTAAATAAAGTTCTTTAGAGAATTGTTTAAAAATAAATCACTCAAATATTCAGTGGGTAACACAAGTCGCCATATGTCTGACTTTTGCTACACTGCACTGGTTTTTAGTGGTCTGAAAAACAACTTCATCTGAACCATGGATAATAAAGGGTAAAACACATGATTCATGATTGATTTAAAAAAAAAAAAAAAAAAACTGGCTGTGTTGTAGTAGAGAGACTTTTAAGGTATAAATTGTTCCTACAAACGGCTGCCTGTCAGGGATCGTCTGTGACATATTCAGTCATTGTCATGTCAACCAAAAGCATGGCAGAATGAAAAAAAGTGTAGCAACTATTTTTATACTGCTAGTTCTACTTTAAAAGAAATATATATTATTATCATTTGCTCTATTTTAAATGTTTTTCATTTGCTAATTTACTCTTCATTTATAGCAGTTATTGAATGTGGAGCATTTGTTTTGATGCGTAAATCTATTATGTTGACATTGTTTCTTACATGCAGAATGCGTTGGATTTCAGATTTCCTCTGTTATGTCATTGAATGAACGTGTGCACATGTGCAGCAGCTGTTCCAATATGAATTTGTCTTTATGAACCACCTCGTACGGAAACCAAAAGCCCTGATTGTTAAGAGGATCTTGCTCTACAGTAGTCCATAAACTCTGATGGAGTCGTAAACCAAGGGTTACTGTAGGTTATCAAGAGCTGATACTGCCCTGTCTTATCCCTCTGACACACACACACACACACACACTCAGATATAGTGCCTCATCAACCAATGAGGCATCTATCCTTCGACCCCAGAATACAGATATATTACATTCCTTGGGTGCAGTCTGCGCAGATAAGTTGATTGACTCTTTACACACACTGAGGGTCAGTCGCTCCATGCCGCCCATCGAGCTCTCTCTGTGCACCTCCTGATCAGCCAGCCAGGATGAGAGAGTCGAGGGTGACAGTGGAGGGACAGTAAGTGTGTGTGTATGTCTATGAGTCTCTTACTCTGACTTTCTGCGATCAGTCCAACAAAACAGACAAGTAACGCTTTAGCTTACAGCCTGCAAATTACAGCGTAAATATTTTGTGTATGTGCGGTACCAATGAAATACTTACTGGGTGGGCACAAGGGAAGAAGTGTAGGGGTCACACATTGATGTTTAAATTACTTTACTGTAAGAACTTTTTTTAATGAACTGGTAGATAATTACAGGCTGCAGACCGGGGACCAACAGGATTAGCATATATGCAACTATGTCATGAAAAGGAGCCAAACTACATTTGGAACTTATGCTAAGTATAGGAATAGTTACATTATAAGTCTATATAATATAAAGACTTTCATAGTGTACACACCTGAAATGGGGAGTAGCTCACCACACTGCACTTTATACTGTGTGTGAGTTTTTATGATATGACCATGTGACAGGATATAAACGTTGCTCTAGTTTCTTCTCTAACATCAGTTTTGATTGTCAGGTAATGATTTGACTGATTGAGCTAATTCTGTTGTTGACGATGATGAACAATAACGAACATATTAATAATGATGACTCCCTATGTGACTTCTTTTTACGATGTAATTTCCCCAAATAAATAAAGGAATAAATAGTTTTTGTAAATATATCATCATTGTTTTAAAAAAAAGAAAAAAAAAAGAAAGAAGCCATAACTTGTTTCATTGCAGTATTTGCACTGTTGCCCCACTTTCTCTCCTGAACACCTTGTCTTCTTCCCATATTTGTCCTGTATAATTACCCAGTAAGTATTATTAAAATACTAAATTGTTATGTTGTAATTGGAGCTGTAATCTAAAGCGTTGCCAACAGACCCTCTCTTATTATATTCAAGCTAATCAGAAAAACATGAAGGACTTCGTCATGTTATTTCCTTTATGCTGCCCCTCATTGTTCCTCTTCACAAGTCTTGCAGTTGTTCGGTTTGATCAGTTCTCCAAAGGGTAAAAAAAAAAAGAGTCATTGAATTTGACATTATCACTGAAGTTGTGTTTACATAGCCTATAGAAACCATGAGTTGAATGTGAATGGCCAATCAATGAAAACCACAAAGAAAACAACAATTGTCCTGACATGTACTATGGTTGTGTACTGAGCTGTAAATGTTTGGATAATGGAGTGTAGGGTTTATTTTCAGTCTTATTGCTCCGTTTGTCTTTAAATAATTGTAACCAATCTGAAAATATTCAAGGCAAGGTAAAGAATATACGATACCGGAGCCTAAATATGCTAAATAAATATCACAAGAATGGTCGAATGGTTCCAAAAAAACAAAAAAAAAACAAAAAACAGAGGCAAAATGTCTGTGTTTGTTTGTACATTTGTGTGTTGGTTGGTTTGTTTATGGCGTGTGATTTAGTGCATGCAGTACTTTCTTCTGTAGCTGCTGAGAAACAGCACTATTATCTCATGAAACTCCTTCCAATAAAGACGATCCTGTGTACATGTCATTATTACTATTCTGGTCTTATTACTCTGCTACTAATTACATGAGAGTTTTATCCTGAAACACTTTAAAGAGGCAGATGTTCGCACTTGGATGTTATAAACAAATAAATACAGAAATACAGAAAATACATTAATTAAGACAATTGACAACCGGATTGCGATTTTCTGTGGTGGCAGACTAAGTTGAAGCCAACCTAAGGTGTCATCATTTTATAAAGATTACCTTGTGTAATCAACATTGACTTTGTAATGATATGTTGAAGCAAAAAAAAGAAAAGAAAGAAGTATCTATTGCCCTAGAGAAATCAGATGGTGATTTAGTCATCAGAGACTGTTCAAATGTTTAGTATTTATGTATAATGAGGATTAAACTAAACGTTTAAGTGCTGGAACCTCTCATTCTGGATATGATGATATTAATTTGTAGACTTTGGAGTATTGTGGGAAGGAGAGAAAAAACGCAACACATGAGCCAACCGTGAGCTTATCTCCAAACCGATCATTTCCAGCTTCCACTTGTCTTTCTGTCATTTTAATTCTTGCACAGGCTGTTCATTATTTAATCAGCTGCACTGTTCACACCCCACATGTTGTATGACGCTGTGTGATGCCAGTAGTTCCCAAACGCTTACTGAGTGCTGTTAAAAGAAAAGGTGGTTTAACACCATGGTAAATATGCTCCTGTCCCAACTTTACTGAAATGTTTTGCAGGCGTAGAATTCATAAGGAATGTAAAATAAATAAAGTTTGAACATTAACTATGGATTTGCACATCATTGCACTCTGTTTCTATTTACATTTCCCAACTTTTTTGGAATTGTGATCGTACTATAAACACTGCGTTTTAGTTTTTAAACTATATTTGCTTTAAGTTCTTGTCCAAGTAAAACTAGGACACAAAACAAACTGATTGTTCAGCCATTTCTTTGCTGAACACCACTGATTAAGTGACCTTTGCTATCACTCTGCTCAACTACTTTCATTACGTCATGTATGACTGGTCTTCCAGCCGTGGCTTATGAGGTACCTATACTGCTGTTGCGAAGAAGTGTTTATATTTTTCATCAGGCGCATCATTTGAAATATGATTCCACTGAGAGGAAAGTTTACAAATACATTTGTCTCCTCCATCCTCTGGACATGTTTTAAGCTTTCAGTATAGACATACTCTGATTTGAATAATCATTTTTGTCTGATATGATGTTTCCACAAAAAAAAAAAAAATCACAAAAACTTATACATATTCAAATGTTTTATTTTTCTTTTATACGTTTCACTGCTGGACACACGATGTCTACTGCTTCACTGAAAAGCATATTCTGGGTTTATGTGCACTGGAGGTTCCAAGTTATACCAATTCTGAAGTCGCAAAATCATCCTCTATGTGCATGTGTTAAACTCAGATTTAAGGAGAGTACAGTAAAACTTTCCCTCATCAGCAGATGAATTTGAAAACAGTCTTCTTTGCACAGACATCACCCTGACTTACTTTGATATGAAAAACATTTTTTTCAGCTGTTCCACGTAGAAAGTGCATTAAAAAAATCAACAGTTCATCTCCGTGAATAGACAAGGACCTCGTGCTGGATGACCTCATATATCCAGCAGAGGAGGTGAAGGGGGAGTCGGGGTCCTGTCCTGCCCAGGGCCATGCAGGAGCCAAAAAGGGCAAAGTACAGGATAGCAGGAAAGGAGAGGACAGAGATCACAAGAACTGTGACACACACTTACTTTACAACACTTCAGCAACTCTCGCTCTGCGGGACTCATCAACTGAACCGGCGCCTCTCACACCTGTGGACTGCTGACTGAGCCCGAGGCTACAAGACTGTGTGAGTATAAATGTGACAATGTTTGATGTGGATGTCACATCTACCTGACATATCTGTATCTGTCACTTCAAGGATTTCAATTTTCTACCTTTTTAAAAAAAAAAAAACAGTTGTAGTTTTTAAAATGACCAAAAAAAAACAACAAAAAACAGAGTGATCTGTAATGGATGGAAATTCTTCATGAAATTAATCAGTTTATTCTTTAAATATACATGGGAAGCAATAGAATAAACGTTGCATACATCAGTATTGATAAGAAAAGGATCAAGACCAAGTTTTAAGTTAATAATTTAGTTAATGCGTACAATAATGACTTTTTAACTGCCAAAGGAGGTGGAGGTGTAAATCCAAGTTTCAAAATATCATCTGAGAATCCTTGTGGGTGATGACAGCAACATTATGTTTTTTTTAGGTCCAATAAGATTCATTTAAATTTATTCTAAATTTAAATTAAGTCCAATTACAAACTACTGTATGTGTAAATTAAAACTTTATTACAGTTGTTTATTCCTCATAGGCCAATGAGAGGGAAATTAAACAGCTTCCAAGTGGGCGAGTGACAAAGAAAAATCTCTCACTCTCAACTTGATGTTTTTCATCACCTCTCACCATCTCATCATCCTCAGCCAAATAATGCATTATCTGTATATCTATGCGAAGCTAATCAGCTTTATTGACATTTCTTCCGAGGAGTGATCAAACAGCATGGATTAGAAAATGAGGTCACTCTGTGACACAACTTCTCCGTTAGTAATCTTTGGATCTTATTTATAGTCTGTGAACTTCCAGAGGGGACAGTTAGACCGGCTTTATCATTTGTTTGCATTGTTTAGCTTGAGCGAATGACTGGTGATAACACTCTTACTATGGAAAAGCACTGTAGGTCACTAGCGTTCAAAACCTCTGACCTATATGTGTCTGCAGTCAAACCAGGTGTTTGTGCGTTTGAGATTCAGGCGAGTACGCTCACCTCCTCGAGGCTCATCAGGAATATTAATGCTTTTCTGCATGAGGCAACCTGACAGCAATGGGTCTGTGACCTCCTTTAATATCTCAATTCTTGCAATCAATATCTTTTGCTGCACTGCCTACTATTGGTTGAAAGTTTCTAGCATGTTGCACCTCCTTCCAGTGATGTCACAGCACTTTACAGGACACATGCCTGATTTGGCATCACATATTCTGTGCTGAAAGTGATCTAGTGAGGTTTTACAAGGAACTGAGCCATGTCTGCAATCCAAGTGATTGCAAGCTCAATGGGGCCACCTCAGGCTTCACGTTCTCCACTCCTTATTCAACCCTCAAGCAAAAAGCTAGCTGGAGCAAACACAAACCAGGCAACATTAAAGGTGCAATAATGTTGCCTGGTTTGTGTCGGTATTTGACAGCCTGGGAATGAGACTTAGTTTCTGATTTCCATCATTTCTCCTCAGGAAAGCAAGAGTGTGTGTGTGAGACTGAACTACCACTTTGACACACACAGGATTGTCCACGTGAATCCCAGCACATAGTCTTTAAGTGTTGTGGCTTTGTCCAATGGTAACCATGAGGTCCGCGGAGCCACCCAACGGACTGTGCCACCGAAACGTCAAGGCCCCTCAGTCAGATGAGACCTCCGGACATGGTATGACCAATAATATATTTACATACTCATTTATCCATTTATAGAAAATTAAATTTGCATTATTTGGTTATATTTGTGTTCTATACTGTGTTGCTTTGTTGGGAGTGATTTCATATTTTGTTGTCTCTTTTTGTTTTGGCATTTTTGTTGTGTAATTACTTACAGACAGAAATAAGTGTCAGTATATTTATTTGTTTTGGAAAGGTGCTGGCAATAAAAAAACATTTACGGTAGAATTCCATAGTAATGAAGGATTACATACTGTGTGTTTCAGTAGTTTGGGGCATTTATGCAATTCTTATAAAGCACACTGTTCCGAGATAAAAAATAATTTAGCTTTTCTTAAGTTGCTATTATTGCAGAAATATGTGTGGGATTCCCATTTATCTCTTAACGTTCCTCCTCTCAGTTTCCCACTGAATATGAATTAAGGTATATATTCAAGTGATATTCTTGTGTAATTTCTGCTCTTCTCTCTGCAGTTGGGGGCCATAATAATGTACAGGAAGAAGACCTAAGTCAGTGGCAGAAACATGCACAGGTGACGCATTAAATTATACTGTCCCTCCTCTTACAGAAGCAGAGGCAGAGTAAACAGGAAGTGATCATTTAAAAGTGTATAAAATACAGGATTCAACTTGTTTTGTAATTAAAGTGTGGGGTGAAAGAATTATTTTCTCCTGTGTGTCCTCTTGTAGGAGGTGAAGGTGAAAGTTTTGGTGCAGGTCCAGGATCAGCTCAGTGATATATTAGACAAAGCTCTGATTGAAACTGCCCCGCCTTTTACCAAAATCCAGCCAACAGTTAATGGAAAGACGACAAAACCCTCATCCAGGTGAGGAGGAGAAGGGGGAGGCAACTTTTACTTGTACACATATTATTCCTTATTGATCTGGGAGAAAAATAATCTCATTAACTCCAGTAAAACGTGTGTGTGTCCATTTTTCTGTTTCGTTTTAGATCTCAGAGAATGGATGACGGCAAGGTTTTTATGGCCAGGCCATCACTGTTGGAGTAAGTATGAAAGAATGACTATTATATATCTATCTATTTTTGAGTTAGAGCACATAAACATTGTGAGGTGCAGATCAAGATCTCCAACTAATGATTATTTTCAATATTGATTAAATCTGCCTATTATTTTCTTTATTCATTTACTTGAATAACTTTTGTCTACAAAATCTAAAAAAAATAGTGAGAAATGTCAATTACAATTTCCCAAGAAGGCATCTTCAGATGTCCTGTTTTGTCTGACCAACAGTCCAAAAACCAAATATATTCAATTTACTGTCACATAAGAAAAAGAAAAGCAGCGACCATTTGGTGTTTTTGCTCAAAAAACAGTCCATCAACATTTAACAAGTCCTCTCCAGTCCAGTACCAGTACCATTTTTTTAATTATCTCATCATCAGGATGGTATATTTACAAAATATATATTTCCAAATACAATATTTAAACCCCTCTTGTATGTTCTATTTATTGCACTTCAGATTTTTCCTGTACAGTCTCTTGTAAACCTCATATACCATCCTGATGAGGGCTAGACAGCTGAAAATATCTATGCCTGGAGGGGAGTAATGCAACTTGTTAAGACGTACAATCTGAATCTAGAGAGAAAAATGTGATCTGCATACTCATGACTTTGTAAGTTATACACATAAAGATCATTCAGTTACTCCCACGGGCATGTTTGTGCATGTGTATTATAGATTAATAAACCCATTAATAAACGGCGAAGCAGATATGTACCTGAACACACCATAGAGCTATTTCAGTGACAGTATTGTTTCAGTTTCTGCCTCTACATGTCTTCCTCTTTATCAGTGAACTGTTTGAGATCAACCACATCAGGACCATCTACCACATGTTCATAGCTGTACTCCTTATCTTCTGTCTGAGCACGCTGACTGTGGACTACATCGACCAGGGCAGGTATGTGTGACCCGTGTCTGTGTGTGTGTGGAGGCGCATATGTTTATGACAATGACACGTCTCAAACTACATGACCCCGAAGCCTTTAAAAACTTCTTACTCACTTCTTATCTTCTTTATTCTTCTTATTGTGTCCCTTCCTCCGTCTCTCCCTGCCTCACGACTCATCTGGCAGCAGAAAGATCTGAGCAATCAATCCCACTGAGTATCTCTGCTGTTGCTTTGGGCAGCTCGCTAATGATCTGGTTGCTTTTGGCAGATGCAGGGTTGTTGAGTTTGATGTTTCTCATGTGCAAATTATTCAATACATCCACCCTCACATAACATTGATTTTAATATTGGTAAATGGATTAAATAAAAAAATTTGCAAGTGGTGTTTCGAATTAAACAAATCATTTGACATTGCTGCAATGAGTGGGTATTAAATCTATCATTATTATTATTATTATTATTATTATTATTATTATTGCCAGAGGGGTTTTTCAGATGGGAGAAAGTAATGGGAATGTATTCAATGAATCTAATTATGCCTGAATTTATTAAAGCCAATCTTGCTTTAATATCATTAAAATGGTTACAGTGAGTGTGTCAGCTAAATGTCCTCATATCAACTTCATTTTTGATTTTTAGAATTATTTTTCAGGGACTGAAACAACATTTAAATCTCTTCTTAATAATAATAAACTGCCCATTGTCTTTATGTAATGGTTATAATTTGAAATCTTTTATGCAATCTCAGGTTGGTCTTGGAGTTCGACCTGCTGTTCTTCGCCTTTGGGAAGCTGGGGACCGTCACCTGGGCATGGGTTGTGATGTTTGCCTACACCCTGCTTGTTCCCTACTATACTCTGCTGTTTTGGGGATCTTTGTACCACAGCTCACCTTCTAAGTTAGGGCTGTCGCTCGTCACGGGCCTCGTTCTGTCTGCAGTGCAGACCTATGTACTGGGACAGTTCCCCATCTACGTGGTTGTACACTACCAGCTGCCACCAGCCTCACGGTTCATTGTGATACTGGAGCAGGTGAGTGCGTGTTTAAGGAATTGCTCCATATGCTGTATATATTTAAAGGTTCCTTATGTTCTATTGTTCCTCCCCAAAGACAGGAACTATGAGTTTATTACACATTAACCTGTGTGCGTGACATTACATCAATGAACGGAATAGTATAGTAGACATGGACAAAAGGCATGAATATGCACTGACACAACAAAAAAAGACATAAACAAGACAAATTAAATCTAAAAACATTACAAATAAAAGTCACAACTACTGTTAGCTTTATTTGCCAATTATGCATACACATACAAGAAATATGGCGAGACAGTTCAGGTAGCCCAACTTGATTCTGCTGTTACATTCTCTTACTGCAGCATATATACCCTATCAATCACGACATTAACTCTAAACCTGACCCACCTGCTGCAAGAACTAAGATCCCCGTCATGACTTATGTGCAGAGTAACAAAAATAAAGGGGAGCGACCCAAGTGTAGACAACTGAGGCAGAGCTTGATGCAGCTCAATGATTTAATAACAGCCAAAATGGAGAAACAAAGGCTTACGGAAGGGTAAGGCAAGCAAGGGTCAAAACCATAGAGAGTAGTCCAAACAGGCAAACAAATCCGACGAGGAGTAGGGAAGAATCCAAAATCTAATAACAGGCAAAAATGTCAAGCAGGCAGGTCAGGTAGGCAGGAACAGGTTCAGGTAAACAGAAAAAAGTTCAGAGGCTAAAACGACATGAAACACATGGCAGTACAACATGACAATCTGGCAAGGAGTGAATGGGTATTATTGAGTGAAGTATGAGGGAAGCGCGAACAGTTGTGTAGTTGGTTGTTGCAGTCAGGTGATGGGGAAAGGAGGGCATTGCGGCACAGGCGGTGAGAGAGGCACAGAGAGGCGAATTATGAAAGGACACCCCACCCCAAGGGGCAGATTCCAGACATCCCTCCAGACTGGTTAGGATGGAGGACAGGGCAGTTGGCATCAAGCAGAGAGGGTGGAGGGGGTCTGAAGGAGGGATTCAAGGAGCACTAGAGAGATGGGTGGCCTCAAGACTAAAGAGCAGGGGAGCAGGAACCCTCAGGTGGACAGACTGGGGGCAGAGCAGAGGCTAAGCACGAGACCTCAGGCAGATGGTCTGGGGTCGCGGCAAATGCAAATGGACGAAGCAGAGGGTGAAGGAGGGTGACCAGGAGGCAGGGCAAAATGGAGCCGCTGTGTAGGCTGGCTCAGGACGGCCTGGAAGCCGAACAGACAAGTGAGACCAGCGATGAAAGCGAGACCTCTGGGAGGGCTGGGCAGGAGGCTGGCAGCAAAACCTAAACCCTGCTAGAGGCTGTGCAGGAGGCCGGTAGTGAAGGCAGAAGCTTCAGGTGATTGGTGGTTGGCAGCAAAGGCAGAACTGTCCATGGGAGCAGCAATGAGGATGGAAGCCTGGGACAGAATTTGCTGGCTCGAGTGCGACGGGGATGCATAACTGGAGGCCATAGACAGGGTAGCTGATAGGGGACCTCGTGGAGCCATATGAACTGGAGGTAGGTCCACTGGGGACCAGGAACAGGTGTTGGCCAGGCCTCCAACTGGATACCAGACTGGGCTGATGGCAAGTCTGTGGTGCTAGGCAGTGGAGTCTCTGTGGCACTGGGTACCTGAGGCTCTGGAGTGCTGGGCAGCAGAAGCATGACAACGGGAGCCATAAAGACCATGTCTTCACGTCAGGGTGGCTCCTCAATTGTTTAATAGAAAGTTCCTGAGGTTCAGGAACAGTAGGATGAGGACAGGCAGGTAGTGGACTAGCTGGCTCAGGACTGGATGGCAGTGGGCTCACAAAGCCTAATGAACTGGAGTTCAAGCGGAGGCACACTGTAGGCTAGCGATCTAGGGTGTGGCTGTCAGGTGATGGCATCTGGTGGAAAGGTGGAGAATGACGATGAATGTTGTTGAAGTGGGAATGTGGCACCTTTAATGATTAGAGCTCAGCAAGACCACAATGCTAAGCTTAAAATCACATACTGTAACGATGAAGTGTGGGGGTTGGAGGGAGTTGTGGCGGCAAGCAGAGTGAACATTGGAAATCAACAGAGTAAAAATGAGGACTGAAAGATTGTAAAGCCAACTAGTGCACTTGCATAAATGTGAGCAGATGTTGCAAATCAATGACACCGAACAGCTGAGGGGAGCATTTCATCTGTGATTTAACTTGAGCAGCAAGTCAGTTTTTACAGCTCCAAATAGTGCCACTCTTCTTTTAATCACTCCTGCAGTATGATTAAAGTGTTTTTATTGCAATGTGAAAATAAAAATCCTGTAAATGTCACTGTAGATAAGATTATATTCCCTTAGCTCTTTGTTGCCATCAGATGGAACGTTGCGATTAGAAACAACATGCTGACCAGAGATGGGAGACTTCCAGCTGGAGGGGCACCAAAAGAGACAGTAGATCTCAGTGTAGCCAACGTTTGAACATCATGGGCTCATACTGTAATATCTCCTCATCCTCTTCATTACATTGGCCCCTGGTCGACCAAAACCGTCTTAGTGCTCACATCATTTTAGCTCCGTTCACTGGAGTGAGATAATCCAAGTGCTTAGATGCTTTTGGGAAACCAGGTCCTGATCCTCATCTGACTGAGGTCCAGTCAATCTTTTTGTAATTCGGACCATCCCATTTATAAACTGTATTATATTGATTTCTGATGCATGATTGAATTTGTTTAATTTACTAAATTGCCCTAAAATAGAGTGTTTCCCTTCTGTACGTATGCAGGTTGAGGCCACAAAGATGTCGGCTGTTGTTACTGATACATTGTGCTGCACATAATAACTGTATGAATTTTCCTCAGATTCGATTCCTGATGAAGAGCTACTCGTTCATAAGGGAAACTGCTCCCGGTGTTATGAAGAATACACCAAAGGATGGTACTGTACTGTATAGTATTGATGTCAAGTGTGTTTACTCCTCAGGCAGTATAATCACTCACAGTGACACTTCTAGACACTGGAGAAAAATGATTAAAAGTGAACTCAGCAGGTTACCACCTAATGATTCATACTGAAGTTAAAGCTAACAATGAATACACCCACATACAATAAATGAGATAAAGTATGTGAATCCCCCTGAGATCCTATTGTAAAAGGCTGTTAGTGTTGAAGAATGTGTCTCTTCTGACTTTAAACCCATAAACGTAAATACTCACTGCAGTAAAATACCTCCAGGAGAAAACAGTGACGACCTGAATAAAATAGTAAAGATTACAGAAAATGGCTCTATCAAAGTTCTGTGCTGTTGTTTGGATGTGGTTTTGGAATGAGGCTGAAAATAAGTTCCTTGTTAAACAGATTTATGATTCTGTTCAATGTAATTTTCACAAATCGGCGCCGTTTTACCATTTTTAAAGGCCGTTAGTAGTAGTTCAAATTTGAGGCTTGACTGAAGTACAGCTAATAATTCAGCAAAAGAGGTTAGAGGCTTAATTGCAGACAATAGGACATAATGACTTGTGATAACTGTTGTTTCATTTTAGGCCATTTGTTTGCAGGTCCCTACATTAAGGCACAGTAGAGCTTTAGAAATGGAACCATTAACGGCTGGTATTATGGCAAATAATAAAACAAAAAAAAATGAAAGCGTATGTTTGACCCACAGACCTATTTGTTTTGTAACGGTGATGGTCAAACTTACTGAATTGTGTTTGTTTGTTTTTTTCAGGAGAAAGTCCCAGATTCCCAACACTTTCAAGCTATCTGTACTTCCTCTTCTGCCCAACACTAATCTACAGGGAATCATATCCTCGGTAAGACTCGTTGTCCCATTGACCTGGATCCCACCTGCATGTCCTTCATTCTCTTATGTTGATGAGTGATATACAGTAATGTGAGTGCAACTGACATGTAACAGAGTGGACGTCATCTTAACTTTAAACTAACAATATCCTGCAATTTGAAAGCAAAGTAGCATTTTGCTTTCAAATTGCAGCCCCAAACTAATCTCAACAAATATAAAATATATATGAATTGAGCAGAAATAGGACAAGGCATCCCTCAATGGAAGATGCAATTAAGTGCAATCGTGTAAGTGATTGGAGGTTAGGATCTGGACATGTGACATGTTACAGTAGCAAAAGGACAGGTGTCCATAAGGAAATGAATAATGGCTGAATTCCATTCAGGTGTTTTTGTTTCAGGGTGCTATTGTTCATGCTGCCTCACTGACACACTATCATGGTTTCCTGGGAACAGAACAGAGCCATTGTTAGTAACACCTGTGCTTTTCCTACTATGACAAGTCAAAAAGTTTTTTTCACGTCATATATCATACTGCAAGGAAAGCAAACTGTCAGGCCACACAGTATGTGTGAATACATATTATTCACAATTCACTGTATACATTTGTGAAGTAGTAACATATTCTGTCTGTTCTTCGCAGGAATTCCCACATAAGATGGAAATATGTTGCCGTCACAGTTGGTATGGTAAGATGAAACTCTTTATTTGGTCTGTGGAGAGTTTTTATTTTCACACTTATCACCTTTTGGTCAGATTACGTAATAGAAGGCCTACAGTATGTGAGGTTACTGACCTAGAAAGCATGACCTGGAAGTTGTTCGTAGCACTTGCGTATTGTGTGAAAAGGCGAAGCATCATAGGCCTACATAAACTACAGGTGCTTAATAGTTTTAACCTTATATCTAGTTTTCTAATGTTGATTCTCAAGTGCTCTATTTTATTTAATTTTTTTTTTTTAACATTTTAACTCTCAATTTTAGATCTTTGGATGCCTGTTTTACAGCTACTTCATCCTGGTCCGCCTCTGTGTGCCTGTCTTCAGACCTGAGACCAACCAGCCTTTCACTAAAAGAACAATGGTTCTGGCTGTGTTCCACTCCATATTACCAGGTAGCGTACGTTCCATTCTCTACCCACACCGAGCTTTTTTTGGGGCAATATTAGGAGTTAGTCATGTGTAAAACAATATAGATTAAAGTTAATCTGTGACTCCATCTATATCATCGAGTCTGCTTACATCCTCTATTATCTCTTATCTGTATGAGTCAACACTACTTAACATATCACTTATTATGGTAATAGAGGAAATGGGTCTCTTGTGTTTTCAAGTCTATAATAAGATTAAAGATGCTATTATGCAATCAGACCCAGGTATCAAAGACTAGCAGGTTTATTACTTTCTTTAAGTGAATAGCTTTTAGTGCCGGTATAAAAGCGTCAGTGTCAAAGTGCTTTTACTTATGAGAAAGCTGGGAGCAAGGCCCAGAATGAAAGTGTTCCTCATAACCCCTCTCTATGTGTGTGTCTGTCTCAGGTATAATGTTCCTTCTGTTGTGTTTCTTTGCCTTCCTGCACTGCTGGCTCAACCTCTTCGGGGAGCTGCTGCGTTTTGCTGACAGAATGTTTTACAAGGTGTGTGGCATCAGCTCTCCTGTGAACACATTGCTGTTGTTTTTTTTTTTTACATACGCTTGGTTTTTCAGATGGGAAAACATTTGATTAATGACAAATAAAATTACAGCTGGGAAGCCTTATGGTCCCCACATCAGTTTAACTTTTCCATCCATTAATCAGTTGTTACAGTTTGCTCTTAAACAAGAGACAAAATCATTCGGCTGCCACTTCCCGTCATGTTTTGTGCGCATGTGACTCACCGCATTTACCGACGTGTTACTGCACATCTGAAGGTGTGATTGAATTCAAATTGGCAGATTAATTTAGGTATAAAATAGCGAGACAGACTGTGGGGACAGAGGTTTACTGATTGTCAGCTCTAGTTAGTTCAAATGTGTGGTGCCTAAAATAAACAAACAATTAAGCTAGCAATAGCAGGATCACTGTGTTCACCTTTTGTTTTACAGTAAATAGTGTTTTTAAGCGATAATAAAATAGCAGAAAATTACAACGTGTAGCCTACTAACTGTAACTCACCCCTAAAAGCATAGATTGCTGCTTTTACATCTTTGTTTGTGGACAAATTAAACAAACAAGATTCAACATGTTAATCACTGAGCTTTAGAGGAGAGAGCTAAGTGATGTTTCCCCCCTGCTTCCAGTCTTTATGCTAAGCTAATTGCCTTCTGTCTGCAGCTCCATACTTAACACACAGACACCGAGAGTGGCACCTACTCATGTTAATCTCATAAAGAACGTAAACAAGCACATTTCCCAAAAATGTTGAGCTACTCCTTTAAAGCAACAAAGATGAGAGAGATAATCTGGCTTGTCTTCAAAGTTATAAGATTCTTGAATCTTTTTTGTTGTATATTTATTTGTCTGTGATAATAATGTGGCCACATCATTTCCTTGAAATCTGCTCTTGGTGCTCTATGATGGTGTTTTAGTGCTATATTTATGTGCACTTGATACAACTCACTTGTTAAAAAGGAGTTGGAGCTGTGAAAAATAAGTGAGCCACACAAAGCTGAAACTTCTGTTCTTGTTTTTCTTCTGCATCAGAAAAAAACAAAACAGTATACAACAGATGAGATCTTCAAAAACAGACGACCTCTATCTTTGAGTCTAAGTGGTTTACCTCTGCACTTTAGTACCATTAGTGCTACAAACTCTTCAACTCCAGCTGAGTTTTAATATTTAATCTCAGATTTGGCTCAAAAGTCCCCAAAGCTGAAGTGATCCTTCATTATTCTGTTTTTATTTTGATCCATACAATCTTTTTACCACCCTGTGTTGATTTTTCCAGGACTGGTGGAACTCTACGTCTTTCGCCAACTATTACCGCACCTGGAACGTGGTGGTTCATGACTGGCTTTACTACTACGGATACCGAGACTTTCTCTGGGTGAGCAGAGTATAGTGCCAATACAGCAAACTAAAATTGCTTCAAAAAACAAATATATTATAGATCAATAATGTAATATCCCTGTGGATTCTGCATGTATTTCCAAAGCGTGTACAGTGGTAGTCCTGCAAGTCTAGTGACACAGATTCCCCACTGTACTGACCCCTGAACTCTGATCCAAACCCTCTCTGTTCTTTCTCTGATCCCTGCAGCTGTCGAAAAGGAAATTCCGAACAGCTGCCATGCTCTCTGTGTTCATCGTCTCTGCTGTCGTCCACGAGTACGCCCTTACCATGGGCTTTGGCTTCTTCTATCCTGTCATGTTCTGTCTCTTTGCCATCCTTGGAGGTGAGGGTTATACTTATACTATGTGCTGCTGAAAAGCATTTGATAGCATGCTTGCTTTTCAAATAGCCTAATGAAGTACCTCGCTGAAACACTGTCTCAGAATCGCCTGTTCATAGCTTGTTTATGGAAGTGTTTATAGTTAAAATCTTTAATTATTCACCATAACATACGATTAGCGGTCGTTTTAAGAGGACGATTCTCATTATATTTACAGAAAGTACATTTGTGCATTATGTCCTTTTCCTCTGGGATTCAATAAGTAGTCATCTGACAAAACATTTCATGTTTTACTTTTAACGCTCTGAAGGTGTGTCGCTATCCAAGCAGCTCTCATCTCAGCAATAACACACATAATCTGTTGCTGTTATAACACATTCCCTCATGTCGTCCTCTCTTAGTGGTGTTCAACTTCACCATGAACGACAAGCGACAGAGCCCCGTGTTCAACGTCATCATGTGGGCGTGTCTCTTCCTCGGTCAGGGTGTCCAGGTGTGCCTGTACTGCCAGGAGTGGTACGCCCAGATACACTGCCCTCGGACAGGGGTATGTACTCCACCTATATGTATACTGCTAATGCTAAGAAGGCTAAAAGCAATGCAATGCCATGATCAGACGTATGTTTCACTCATTTCTTCATATTTGGATGATTCTTCTCTTTAAGGAGAGCTTTACTTTTGACCTGCAGATTCTGTTGCACCTTCTTTGTAGGCTTACTGACAAGACAGACATCATTATATTTTAATGCAACAAAAAAGTTGGTTAAAAACATGCATTCTGCCAGAATCTAAGAGGATATATGTAACTATACTGTGAGATCATTAAAAAGTACTTTGGCCCTTGCTTCTGACATACTTCAATGGAATATAGGCCAGCGGGTAAATGAACTTGAAATAAAATAAAATAATCTAGACTAAAAGACTAGAACAAAAACTAATGAGGATACTACATAAATATATTGCATGACTGGTACTCGAATACTTTGACGTCATAGAGACGGCAGTAACCAGATGAATCTGACTTAACTCCTTTCTCTCACCGCTTCATCATCCTGGCTTTGTCGTCTGTTCTTATCTCTAGTCATTCACGAGCATCTGTCACCACACAGATTTCCGTGCAGGCTCGTCGACACACACGTCAAGGGCACAAACTTGTTTTAAAAGAGACGACACACCCAACTTTCACTAATGTAGGAGAACCGCGTGCTGAGTACGTAAAATTCCAACACGTATTTAACCCTTAAAACCCCATCAAACCCCCGAGCGTTTGAGGTCTCAGATGCGAGGGATTTGCAGGACAGATGGGCACAGATACTTAACATACTTATTCTACTATGAAGCACTGATTCTCTGTGTATCCCCAGCTAAGGCATCCTCTAAAGCCAGCGGCATCATTCACACCCACAATGGCTTAACACAGATAAATGCCGTCTAAAAACAGAAGTGGCATCCGTGAAATTAGATTATTACATGATAAAGAATGGCTGTTAAATCATACAGATAAAATGTATAAAAGGATTACAGATAATGTTACTAGAAGGATGAGGTTTGGATTTTTAATCCAGTGCTTTTCCCCCCAAACAGAATAGTTTCCTGGAGTTGGTGACACCTCGGTCGTGGTCCTGCAGATGAAGGAAGAAATGATGAAAGGGCAGAGGTCGGAAAATCTTGGAATGAACATAGGAGAGAGCAAGGAAAGGACGGCTTCAAAGATATGTAAATGTATATGGTTTGTAGTGTGTAAAGATTTCTTTGGGTCAAGGTGCAACTGTATGTTTATGTTGTTGTGTTGGTATCCATGCACCGCTGATTTATTTAGAGTTTTTACTTGTACTGGCAGTATTAGACACCGTCAAATAATTTAGGCTGAAAACCTTCTGTAAAATTTATTGTAATGGATTGATTTGTTTTACCAAGTGCTGTAAGCAAATTGTTGTTCATTGATCAACAAGTGGGTTAATGTGCCCATGGTTTTGTGTAGATTAAACAACGAGGTACATGTTAATCAGTGAGCTGGGAGGCACATTCTCGACCTTTGGATGGAGCTAGGCTAGGCTAGCCGTTTTCCACCCGGTTACCAGTTTTTATGCTAAGCTAGGCTAATCACCCCCTGGCTCATATACAAAACAATCTACAGGCCGACAAAATGTACTGTATATATTTTTCACAAGTTAGAAGAGATGTTAATTTCTTTACCTCTCTGAATGTAATTCTCTAATTTATTAAATGTATTTAAATGTAAAATATGAGCCCTCAAGAACAGAAGTTTACTGTAGACTCTGTAAATAAAATGTGTAATTGCATTTTTATCTCTGCTATATTTAGAGTAAAGATAGCTTTTAAAATTTGAAACAGGAGTGTGTTTATTCTCGTCTTGTACCAGCCTCATCCAATCCTTGATTTTGCTTTTTGTTAGTTGGCAAATGTTTCACAGACAACGGGTCAAATCAGGGGCAACTTTGATCAGGCATCAGTGAGGGCACCTGGCCTGCAGTGTGTGTTACATGTTTAATCTGGCCTTAACATTCAGTTGGCAGTGATTGGCCAAGAGAACAGGTATGTTTACCAACGACAGGCAGCACAGCGTCTTATCAGCCTGCCACAAAGCCTCTGATTGTCAGCCTGCCGCGTCCCTCTGAAGTCATACAGGAAGAAGAGGATTAACTTTGGTACAGTGTTTGCATTAGTGATGTAATGCTCTGTAAACTGATATACTCAAATACCACAGCAGTTCAGCAGCTTTAGAGCCCATAGTAGAAACGCATATATTTGTGTCTACAGTCAACATAGTTTTTCATTGAATTTGTTTGAAAATAAAGTGTTTCTTGTATTTTTCAACAGCCTTTTTTTATTTTTTATCTCTAGCTCTCCTCTAACTAATACATGAAAGGGGCTGTCACACATTTTATTTCTTTGATGGATGCAGTCGTCCATGTCAGCCATTAATGAGCCAACTCTCCACGTCCTCTCCACAATGCTGAATTAATTTGAAATGTCATTTTCCCTGGACGGGAAAGGGGGGCCGCTGTAGACAAGCTGCAAGTCAACAAATACATAAATCATCATATCAAATTGTTTACACTTTTTAACCATTTCCTTTTTTGTCCTACAGAAATGAAACAACATTGTAATTCAATTGTAGTTTTGTCTCTGGTCATCTGACAAATTTAAATCCAACATGCATCTCTGTATCTAGCCGTTTACTTGCTAAATGCTCCATTATGTTCACCTGCTAGTCGCCAACTTTTCTGTTTGGTGTTGGGCAGGTAGCGCAAAATGCTAAGATGCTAAAACACTGTAGAGCTGAGGGAAACTGCAGTCAGGTTATAATTATCTGTGGGTGACTCCTACTTTTCATATAGTCATTTGATCCATTGTTAATATAAAAATACTGATTGCAGCTTAAATTTAGCTTTTCATGTTTTATTGGTGTATTGTTGCATCGGTAGATTTCATCTTCAGTATGAAATGGAACTGAATCATTCAGCAACAAGACAGGGAGATATTTTCAGTCATTTGTTAACTGAGCCTTTGTGATGTACTCTAAATGACATGATAAATGGATCAATTACACAATAAATGAAAAAAATGAAAGCTGTCATGTGAGAGATTGAGTATGTAATGCAGCCAGTTTGAATGTATCAAAGATTTATGTTCAACCGTCGAGCTTTTGCAGCGTCCTCTAACAGAGAAGTAAAAGTGCAGTTTAAGTGTTTTTCATCCTGGATAAAATATGTTTTTGATTTTTGTGTTTTCTTTCTTGAGGAATTTCTCAACTGAGCATGAGAGATATAAATTGTTCCATTATTTGAATTGAATGATTACATCTTATACTGTAACAAAATAAGACAAACATTTTTACCTCTAAAACTGCAACACACAGTGCTGAGGGTTAACTTGAGCTGAAGTTTAAACCACTGCTTGGCTGGTATGAACACGGAAACTGAACAAACCACAAGAAATGTTTTGGGTTTTTTCACACTGTACAGATGGAAAATATGCTCAACTAGCAGACAGATTGGATTATTTCCCTCCACGCAGAATGCCTTCCAATACCTCAGCTCTCTCCAGTGGCCTCAGATATGAGCGCTTTCACCGTTGAAAACAGACTTTTGTCAGTGCAGTAGAAAATAAAGGAATAAATAAAATGAAAGTGACATGATAAATCCAGAGTAATTTATTGGTTTATCAACTGGCAGGTTTGCCAAAGCACCATAAGAAACAAACTGAGCAATAACCCGCCTTCATATATTTCAACAGCAGCAAGATGCATTCAGGAACAGTGGTATTAAAGCGTGAGTAAACAAACAAAACATAACACCTTCATGAAAGGGTTTAATACACCTTCAAACACAACTTAGACAGCAGCTTTCATACATGCTATGTGCTACTTTTTTTTTTTTTTTTTTTTTTACAGTGGGTTCTAATTCTCAGGGAACAGAGATTGAAATGAATCGAGCGGGAGCCACACTGACTCTGTTACACACTGAGAGAGGGGGGAAGGGCAGAGGGACGCACTCCAGCCATAAACAGGGATTAGAGATGAACACGCAGATACTCCCATCAGAAACGCCAGCCAGCGCTGTGCTGCTGTGTGCACGTGCATCTGTCTGTGTGTGTGTGTGTGTGTGTGTGTGCAAGTGTGTAATCACGGGGCAGGTAGGTTTGTGGGGGAACAAATCAGCTTTGAGTAGTTGATCTGGAACAAAGTGGCTCAGGAAGCAAGCAGAGCTGTGATTTTATTCCCTAATGTTCGTGAACAACATTTATAATCGGGGTTTAGTGAGCACAGGTTGGGAAGGACAGGCAGATTTGACAGGACTCTCGCATCCAAAACCAACCAGGAGACAGAGACAGACTGTAAAATAGAGTTCAGCGCAAACAAGTATACAAAAGCAGGGGGGAAAAATGACCTGAAATAATCTCTCATGAGGGGTTAACAACAAATTTTTACTTTCCTCCTCTTTTCTCTGCATGCATCCGACTTTCAATGATCAATGCGTGCACACTCTCACCAAACTTTTCCTAAGTGTTATTCTCAATGTGAAGAGGAGGGATTTTAAGTGCGCAGACACAGTAAATCTGTCCAACAGATTTCTGTGGGCAAGCAGTGGGGGCAATAAGCCTTGGCAGCAGAAACATGTGGCCTGAACCACATGATAACTATGACAACGACCATAGTGAGGCTTCACTAAACTATCAGGTCATATGACTGCGCTGTCTGGGGGGAATTTTCACCTCGGGGACAAGTATCCGAAACAATGTGACACAACACAACAGTTTTTCTGTTACTTAAGTGTAACAAACGGAGGATTATTTGTCGCAGCACTGTTTCTCCATCTCAGTCACTTGACAAGAGCGAAAATAAAGATTACTCGCACAAAAAGAAACACACTCAAAAGTACTTGCTCAAGTACAGCAAAGACGAGACTGTTCAAAGTCCAGTAAAAGAAGGATACCACGGGGCTTTTGGTCCCATTTTCGTCCAAGTGCTTGAAACAAGCAGAACAGACTGCTGCAGAATATTAAACACAGGTGGTACAGTATTATCTTACTTACATTAGGAAAAATAAAACACCGAAACTCCATACAGTATTTACATATTTTAGCTTCAGTGCATAATGGATATCTCTTCCATTTCTCTCTGTTGAATCTATACAATACTGTACAGAAAACTCCCTACAGCGAGGAATGCTTGCGTTTAGAATTGGTACTTCTGGAACGGTGCTGGACTGCAGGCGCTGGAAGGTCCCTGCTCAGATTAAGCTTCTGGTGGCTGAAATGCTCCCATCAGCATTCATGTGACCATCAGTGGCAGTGGTAGAGACTTAGCCATGCAAAGAGACATTTAGACCTTGTTTGTAATAAATGAAAAACATCCGAGGAAAGAACAAGTGGTTCTTTCAGTACAGTACCAACAATTTGTGGAAAGACAGGATATTCTTTGTGTGAAAGTAGAAGCATTACTCAGTGCAGGATGAGCTACTTATTCATCATCATTCAAAACATCTAGGAACCGTTGGGTGCCTTTACACTGGAACAATCAAACGATGACGTTTGTGAGGAAACAGCTGGCTTGGCCTTTCTAGAGAAACAACACTTTTTTCACTTTTACAGTATCTGTGAGATTCCTCACATCTGAGAGACTCAAAGTAAACCTGCAGTACCTTCTTTGTTTTTGACCTTGCCATAGAAATCTTGGCTGTTTTTTTTTTTTTAACCTTTTTCTAGTTCAAACTGATTGATAGGCTTGGACAAAGGGATCATTAAGAGGGTGGGTTAGGCTGAACATGGAAGCAGAGTCGAAAACAAAAAAAAAGTGAGTCCTTGCCCACTTGAGGAATGGATAAGGTGTCTTCAAAAATCTAGAATATTATGCCTACTGTTGCGCGATGCAGCAATCACTAAAATATGTTGTTTTTAGAGAAGGTTTGGATATAAAAATACGAGAGAGTATAAAACAAAAATCTTTTGGCATTGATTGTTAAACAGTTAGGTCAAAACACAAAATCATCCAACGGGTATTTCTTGGCCATTTCATCCATTCTGTGCATCACCTCTTTGCGCCTCTTCACAAACATTCAGATTTCAGACAGGTGGCAGACGATTACTTTTGAGCTCGCTGCCTCGCCAGTCGCTTCATGAAGCAACAGGTTACTGCTGCAATGATGACGATGCCCACAAACAAGGCAGAGGAGACTCCGATGACCAAGGGGATGAGGACAAGGTCAGCAGCTGGGGAGAGAAAAAATAAAGAGAGAAGGAGGCTGTGATGTCAACCGGTTTTGTAATAGGGAGAAGTTAGCCTTGAGGGCTTTCTTCTAGAAATGTTATTGAAGGCTTTCTTCAAGAGCGAAACATTAATCGCACAAAAAAGAAAGAAAATAAAAACACTCAAAAGTACTTGCTCAAGTACAGCAAAGACGAGACCGTTCAAAGTCAAGTAAAAGAAGGATACCACGGGGCTTTTGGTCCCTGCTGCAGAATATTAAATACATGAGGTACAGCATTGTCTTACTTACATTAGGAAGGCACTGCTGGAAGGTCCCTGCTCATATTAAGCATTGTGAAAGGGTGTATTTTTAACCCAAACCATGATCTTTTCCTAAAGGTAACCAAGTGTTTTTGCTGAGTAAACCTAATGAAGTATTTGTGTTGCCTAAACATAACCAGGTTTTTGATGTCTGAACCGAACCAAATGTTTGTGGTGCCTAAACCTTACCCAAACCTTAAAAAAAAGGGAAAAAGAGCCGACTTTGGGATACAAACCCGTCTCCTTGGTGCAAGGCCTGGATACAACCCACTCAGCCACGAGGCTGTGCTGACTTCACATGATTTGTGACATTTTATAATATATATTTCCTGTCAGAAAGCGCTTTCTGCTAGAAAGCTCTGTGGGATTTCTGTCAAAAAGCTCTGCTGGATTTCTGCTGGACTGCTGTTTCTTATGCAAATCGTGGTATTTACGGTAGATGGAGTCATAAATCTCTGGGTATCAGAAGCACAAGTTTCTCCTCCATGATTGTTGTTTCCAAGCAACTGCAAATTTTGTCGTCACCATCACAGAAGGAACGTGTCTCAATTCATCCGATTGGACAACTGGAAAAAAACGCAAATGTCAAGCTCTTTTCTGCTGAGTTGAAGTCTTTTAGTGAGAGAGGCACCCTGGGCGCATTAGCCCATAGAAAACAACTGGAAAGCAACACTTCTAACTGCAAAAAACACTCTCTGTCTAACTGGCCTTATCATGTCCAAAAGAAATAATGATAGCGATATTATCGCGATATCTATAGAAAATTTGAAAGAAAAATAATAATGCTATCAGTAAAATCCATCTTTAACTTTGTTTATTTTGTGTTTTGTCTCTTTTTTGGCAAATAATTACACTTACAATAAATACGAGTGTAGGCAGGTGAAGAGAGAGTCTGTATCTGTAACTGTGCAAAAAGAATAAATAGTGAAAGAGGCCTAATATCTGTGCTGGATTATTTATTAGTCCATATTACCATATGTATGTTACTAACATGATATCACTATTTCATTTTAGAAATGTCACGGTTATCTTTAATATTGGTATGTCGTGACACCCCTACTTTGCAATATAAAAATACAGCACGATGGGCTGAAATTCAAATGTGACAAATGTCTGTTTTATTTTAATTGTGTTAGAACCCACTTTGAGATGAGGAAATGTCAAATGTATACATTACATTAAAAAAAGGTGGGAAAAATTGATTTGTTTGGTTCAAACCAATACGGATATGGACTTTCATATTGTACTTCCAGGCAGCACACATATTGATGAAAAGCAATTGAATGGATTGTCCTGCTGGAGAAACTAAAAGCACAGTTTGCTTTGGTGATTCAGTCATCTAGTGTTGAAAACTCCGTGTATTATCCACACCCATGTAGAACAGAGAGAAGATCAACAGTTATCTTTGCTACCAGCTCAGATTAATGATTAGGCCGAAGATGTTTGTGTACACTGTGGTGGACATATCACTGTTGCGATTTTGGCAATAATTTATACATATAGATACTGGATATTTAGACTGTAACATAATGGGACTGAAATGCATAAAAATACAAATCTACCAAAGATGTGCTGAAGATCATTCCACACAAACCACCTCCAGTCTCCTCTAGCAGACACTAGTCTACGCTCGCTTTATTAAAGATATGTTTTAGCCACACATTTTTACATTTAAATGTCACTATAAATGTTGACTTGCAAGCAGAGCTGAAACAATTAGTCACTTAATTGATTGGCAGCTGTGATTAAATGTTTCAGTGATTGAATAAGCAAAAATGCCAAACATTTTCTGGTTTCAGCTTCTCAAATGTAATGAATCACAGCTTTACTTACTGTTTTTATAGGGCAGTAAATTTGTACACTAATTGTTTAATTGCAGTACTGCTTGCAAGCTCTTGAACTCAAGGACCATAAGTAGTTCATTCAGAGTCCCACAGAAATAGAGCATTGTGTTAGTTCTGTCAGGCCACAAAGTCAAGCTCAGCTCTTAAATCCACACACATCAGCTGATCTAAAGCCAGCCCACATCAGCTGATGACTCAGCTGATTGCCTTCTATGCATCCATTGGCAAATCTCATGCAGGGTGCGCTATTTAAGCTACTTTAGCTGCCTACTCTTCCTGCTTCCTCTGCAAGCCGTTCTGCAACCCATGTCCACCCCAGCTCCTCCTTTTTATGCTGTATCTGACTTAATGTCATTTCTGTTGTCATTGATGCCTGCTCTGTTCTGTACTTGGGGTCTTGCTGCTGCTTTCCCTGCCTCAGACTTTCCATGTCGGCACATGAAGGGCTGGGAGGTGTGCTCTCCTAGCTTTAAGGCTTTCCACGGATGGACGTGGAAGGGCAGGGAAGTCCCAGAAAAGAGCCATACCGTCAAATGTAACTACTGCTATGCACATAAAGTTTCTTTGACTGAAGTGATCCTGACCGAATTAAATTATTGCTATAAGAGAAGGGGACATGTGACACATCTACATATTTAAGATGTAAATACAGGGGAACCACGCCCTGCAGTCAGCTAGGGAAGGATGTAGAGAAGAATCAATCTACTTAAAATGTGCAGACACCTCTCCAGGTCAAGAGCAAACACTTAAAATTTAGACAGGCTACACTCTAGCCTGTGATTGAAGGTCACCGTTTCGATCCACCCTGACCACCAGGATAAATCTGGATGGGGAAGGTGAAAGGGCAGCATTTACCCTTAAACCCCATTGCCCCAGTAAGGCAGCTGTGTTTTTAACAGCGGGAGTGTGGAGAAGAGTCAGGATCTCAGCAAACTACCTTGCAAAAATATTCTGCTTGTTATTCTATACTTTTCATCCACTATCACTATGATTATTACAAAAAACATCTTACCTCTGGCATACAGGTAAACAGTCACTGCATCCGACTCCGCTTTGGCCCCTGTGTTGTACCAGCCTCCGTGTGGGTCCTGCCCCCATGCCTCAGCATGGCACACATACAGGCCCTGATCATCCATTGTTGCTGTGTGCACCCTCAGTCTGTAGCTGACAGTGGACAGGCGGTCGATGCTAACCTCGCTACCGTTGGCGTAGATCTTTGCAACGCCGTCGTACATGAGCGCAGCTATCAGTCTGGGTTTTATCTGAACATTGGGGTCTGGTAGAGTAACATCAGATGCTGGGCTCTGTCCCTTCTTCATAACTGGGATTGGCCACTGCAGCCACTGCACCTGCGCCTGGGCGGGACCTGTGGTTGTGACAGTGGCGTTGCAGATCAGGGTGATGGTGCTTCCTCTTTTTAACAGGGGGCCACGAGGGAGCCAAGCCACCGCTGAAACTAGCACATCTGTGGAAGGAAATGGTACATTCAAAGTTTGGTTAATGGAGGGTAAACTGAACATATGTGATTGTCAGTCTAAAATAAAAACTGACATACATGATTTTCATCTGTGGTCAATCAGATATTTCCAATATTTTAACAATTATTTTCTTGACAAGGTGATCTGAGTTAAAACAAGTTTTGTTACAATGTATTTCTGATATGAAATATGATAATATTATAATAATAATATATATATTAATATAATAATATGAAGAGAACTAAAACACTGATTGCAGTTTTGGTAGTCTACCCTTGAGCACTAGAATACTACACAAACCTATCATTAATCCCTGATGTCATGTTTTACAGTTTATACAAGTTTTATCAAATTAACTGAAACTTTAAGACAAATTTGTAAAGCTGGAACCGAGATTTGGACAACAAGCATCAGTGGTTTTGTTGCGGACTTGAACTCAGTCAAATGGTCCACAGCCCAGACCTCTGGGCCACCAAGGCATTCCATCAATTGAGCACAATAAGCTCATATACAAAGGAAATCTTTCTTTCCTGTATAATTAAGTTAGGCATGATCAGTGATTCCCACACTTTTCATGTTCCCCTGTCAGATGAACTCAAGTCACATTACCCCTTCATCGACACCACCCATTATGTTCCTATTTTGTTCATTTGAATTGACTTATATTTATGTAATCTATCAATGGCATTAAAGTGAATATTTATACTTTTTTTATTCAACTGAACTGTCAAAGTTTATGTCAGTTTGGTCAAATTCACATTCACAGTACTACTATTAAACCATTTATCCATTAAAGGCATACTACGCAGGATTTGTCGGTAGTCAATTGTTAAGTCTCAATGCCAGGTCAGAAACATCCCAAACACAGTAAAAAAAAAAAAAAGGAAAGACAAAGGGCGGGGTCTGTGCAAATAAAGACACCACAACACACTTTTAGTGGGTCATAAGCAATGATTGAGAGGGATTATTTTTGTACGAGTCTATACATTGTAAAATCTTGCAGAGTATACTTCTATCGTTAGTTTAGCTAGCTATTTTAACCATTCAACTATTTCAATAATTTGTCCAATACATTTAGCTAACTATTTTAGGGCTGCCACCAATGATTATTTTCATTATCAATTAATGTACCAATTGTTTTTAACATTAATCGATTAATTGTTTAGTCTATAAAATGTCAAAAATAATCGTGAAAAAATCTGATCACATTTTCCCAGAGCCCACACCGACCTCCTCAAATCGCTTCTTTTGTCCCAACAACAGTCCCAAACCACCAAAGACATCATTAACGACAAAGAAAAGCAGCTAATTCTTATATTTAAGAAGCTGGAACCAGCAAAGTTTTGATATTTTTGATTTAAAAAAATGGCTGAAATTATGAATCGATTATGCAATTAGCTGGGAACTGATTTTCTTTTGATCGCCTAATTGATTTATCGAGTAATCTTGGCAACTCTAAACTATTTCAACCATTTATCATTGATGTTAGCAAACTATTCCAAACATTTTATCTATAATGGCAAAACTATCCTGTACCTCTGGTTGGGAATCACTGATATAAGTGAAGACATGAGTAGCGCCTCTCACCTTTGGTCTTGAGGTTGACGATGACTCCCTCAGACCTCTGAGTGAGTGTTGCAGGAGTAGAGGGGCCAGGGTTTCTCCTTCCAGCGTACACACTCACCACGCACCGATACACCCCTGAGTCTAAGGGGCGGGCTGAGAACAGCTTTAGAGAGTACCTCCCCTCTCTCACTTTCTCCATAGCGCCCCCCATAGACCGGCTGAGGTCATCCCCCCAGCTCACAACACCGTCTGGGCTCATCCGGGCCACCTCCACCTTCATTTAAAATACAAGTGTCAGTAAGTGTTAGACTGTAAGCTGAAATGTGATTTGTGTGCTGCTGCTTCCTAAAGCAGGGGTTCTCAAACTTTTACAACTTAGGGCCCCTTTCTGATTGTCAACAAATTTCTGAGGACCACCTTCCCAAATAAATGACTCATAACGTGACCAAAAAAATCGAAATAAATAAATAAATAAATGAACATACAACTGGGCTGTGACAGGATTTCATCTGAGAACGTTAGCTAGCTGTGGGAGATGTAGCCAACAGTGGAAGAACAAGTTTGTTTGGTGATTTTCAATTGTTACTGGTCCTCGAAATCATCCATTTCAATTTGGCATTTTTTATTTGTGAATAAAAATAACTATCTTTGTAAATTGCAAAGCAAACTAGATGATGCTCTGAGGCGGGCCTCGTCCTAAAGCAAGCCATAGCTTAGTGGATTGATGACACTGATCAAACACATCATTAAAAACCGTAACGTCAATTTTTTAACTTAATGAAAAAGGCTGTTGTTTGAAAGGCAACTCTCAAGTGTCATTTACAGGGGTGTAAGAAAATATTGATACACTTGAGTATCGTGATATTTTCTTTTGTATCAATTCTCAAAAACGCTGTATCGATTTTTAATGAATAGTTTACGTGCAAAGATTTGTGTCTGTGGTTCATCCTGTGTCGAGTTTAAACTTCTGACTTCTGACTCTTCCACTCCAACGTAACAACGTCATCTGAGACAGGAAGACGTGAGTACACATCACTAGCATAAACACAAAGAACACATGCCTATGAAACAGTATATCTCCTTGTGAGACTGACACGTGTTTATACAAGAACTAAGGCACTGACTTCAGTTGCATTGTGCAGGTGCAAAACAAACACACCAACACCTCTGCATTGTCCTGCTTTATACAATCGCACTCATTGAGCTATAAGATGCACAAACAACAAACCACATTAGTCAATATAACTATGAGCAGAGTGAGAATCCTTTTTATACAGTCTATGGTAAGAGAGCAAGTACCTCGACTCCCCCAGTCCCGGCTACATCGCTGCTTACAGATCCCCTCCTCATCCACTGAACCAGCAGGCCCGAGTTTACTTCAGATGGCAACCCCAACACCTCACAGGTCAGGATGAGAGGGGAACCGATCTGCAGGGTCACCTCCCCTCTGGGCAAGGATGTTACACTCAGAGACTCCGCTGGGGAATGGAAGAGGTAGAGGGACACAGCTTAGTAAAAATGAAAATTAATCCTCCTTTGTGGAGAGCCTCAAACAAGCACGTAGACTGCGACAGTAAAGGCCTCACAGGAAGGGACGTACAGTGAGTATCATTTCTGTGGGAAAGCTAGGATGGCCTCTCCAGTAATTTACACACTTAATGGCCAGGATAAAATGGATTACCACTGTTCAAAATCACATTTATACATATTTTCTATTATTGATGTATGTAGGAGACTTGTGTAAGCATGTTCAGAGATGCAAATAAAGTATAACAGTAGAAGAACATGTACTTTGTTTCATATAGTTAGTAGTACCAACACCCTGGTATAATTATAAGATATAAACACTGGTCTATTGTGTGAGTGGAGCCTCATTTAAAAACAACACTTGTCTAAACACAGCTCTGCTCAATAATAGACACATTATTTCTGTCAACAAAAGGAGACATGTCAGACTATTGTATTAGTCAGACAACAAGGGCCAGAACATACAGACTTAAATAGTGTTTGTCAGCGAGTGCCGGATAAAAACAATGCATGCATTGATGAGATTCAAAGTTTCAACTTAAGCTTAAATTTTATTGCTAAAGAGAAAAAAAAAAGACCTAAATAATTTTTAGCTCATCTTCTAGTATTATGACGTTAAACTTAACTTAAATTAATAAAAACACGCATTTATTAAAAACAAAAAAAAAACAAAAACATGGTTAGAATGACTAATATTTCAATCTAACTCAAGCAAAACAAAGTGTTAACTTTATACTGGAATTTATGTTGATTGGAGATAACGTGGACGAATCTAGAAAGTTGGCAAACATTATTTTCCTATGAGCAAACATATAAAGAATATTATAAAGGCACTTCCCTGCCCAAGATGTTCAAACATTTTTGAGGAAGGACTGTTAGACATTGTTATTCTGAGAGTACTGAACACATCAGTCTGGCAGAAAGAAAGTCATCCCTCTTTGTGGGCTTCGAGGGGCCAAGGTGGGAGAAAAGATTACTTAATCCTTTAGATCTACAAAAGCTCTTTAGAATTTAAATTGAGCCAAGCAGCGAGGCAGCGGGCAGATATCCAGCTGCCCAACCAGCCAGCTATTGACCCATCAGATCCAGCTGGATTATCAACAAGAGAGCTGAACATCGAGCTTGTCAGTCAGACAGACAAACAAATCGTAAGTAGGGCTGCAATTACTCAATCGTCAGAAAATTAATTGGTTTTCAGAACTGGATAATCTTTTAGTTCAAGCAAAATATAAAAAAATCGGTAGTTTCCGGTTCTCGAATTTGAGAACTTACTTTTCTTCGTCTTATATTATGGTAAAAATAGTTTAGCACAGTAAAACAAGACATTTGATGAAGTTAACTGTGGCTCCAAGATATTTTGATGGGCATCTTATTATTAAACTATTCATCGCAGCCCTAATGTTAAGATATCCCAGCAAGATAAGAAAAAGCTAAGCAGGTACCACCAGGGCCATCCAGGCAGTTAATCAGTAACCACAACACCTAAATTTATCAAACAAACAGCCAAGAATCAGGGAAATAAGTCGACTACAAATGTGTATCCAGTAATTAAGTCACCTCCACATCTATTCATCAGTAAACTGCTCAGTCAGGGCAGCCAGCAAGCTAGACATTCAGTTAAGCTCCAAGTAACACAAACATCCAGTCGGAACTCTGGAAAGAGTCCAATGTACTCAACAGCACTACAAGTCCAGGCCGACTGACGCCACTGAGTTCTCATCTGACAAGTAGAAACCAAACTTCAGTCTGCTTTTTTATTGTCTCAAGTTAGTCTAAGTGGAGCAGCCAACTTTATTTTATATCTTGTGCAATATGCTTGGCGCACTGTGACCTTGCCACATGCCTTCACAGTTTGGGTAGCACAAACACTGGCACAGTTTCTTGTTTACACCAACCTAGTTGCTGAACGGTCAAGTTGCCAATATCCATCGTCCTTTGTGCAATCTTCTGCCACGATCGATCACGGTCCAGAATCCACTGCGAGGCCTCACAGAAGTACGAGCCGGTGTCGTCCGGCTGCACCGCTTTCATCTTCATCACGTACACACCCAGTCCGGCCTCGCCGTTCCTTTTCTCCAGCGTGATCTCTCCGCTGTCGTACCGCTTCTTGAACGAATGTCCGGGGACGACCCCCAGCAGCTTGTCGATGGAGATAATCTCTCTAACGGTGCTCACCTCCCCCCCAGATGCGCTCCCCAAACCCTCTCCACCGCCACGCTTCCCAAACATGATGGACAGATGGGTGAGCTGCTCCGATTGGATACCGGCTGAGCATGTCAGCGTTAATTCGGCCCCCTCTGGTACAGGCTGGCTGGTGAGAGAGCGGGAATAGCTGATCTGGAGTGTGTCAGGGATCACTGTGGGTGTAGACACAAACAGACAATTATATTACATGAAGAGGCTGCAGGAGCCAGATGGGAGGAAAAAAATATGCCAAATTTAATTTATATTGCCTGTGTGCTGTTCAGACGTTTCTATGTTTAGTGCAGTAAATCACTATATGGGGCTGCTGAGAGTAATGGCATCCTTGGCTTAGGGCACTAGCGATTATGAAGATAACACTCCTCAGCTGCAAAACTAACAGCCAGCATCCAGCAAACATAAACTCAGTAGTACACAAAAAAGATGATGACTAGAAACAGAATTGGTGACCATGCTGATGGTGTAAAATTGCCAAAATATTTTGGATTGCCTGAGCAGAGAAACAGAAAAAAAAGCAGAGCACAAACTCCAAATGGAAATAGCTCAGACTGAATCAAGTCACACACACATAGTATGATTTATCAATGAAAAATGTCGTCCATCTGGCTGATGTAGAGCAGAACTGCTGATAAAATCTTCTCGCATTGTAATTCCCCCATGTCAGAACTTGATTCATCAGTTTGGTTTCCACTATACGTCACAACTTAACTTTGACTGTCATCTAGTATCGTTTTAAATTTTGTGATAGTGGTTGGTGATACAATACAAGGCTTTTGGTACCTAATCACTTATTTTTCAATGCCTTACTTTAAGAAATATTCACATATTTTCTACAAACACCGTTTGTTTTGTTTTTTCAATTAGCAAAAGAAGCTAACGTTCTCAGACCTTGAATTTTGTCTGAACACAAGCAGCTGAACTTGCCTAAATGATAAACACTGGGGCAAACTAAACAAAATTTTGATTTTAATCAGAAGCTATCTGATCAAAGTAAACAAGATATTGGAAGATCTTTGATATTTTTCTATTGGAACATTTTCATCTTAACCAAAATAGGACTGAAGTTTCATACCCAACACAAAAAAACAGGAAGAAGCTGGAGGCATCCTGATATTTATGTGTTTTTAGATCATTTTATTCAGTCAGAACTCCAGCACATATTGCTATCATAAGGATTACGTTTTATGCATCAATTTGACTTTTTTTGTTTTTATTTTATTTGTTTCTGTTTTTATTTTTCCAATATACTTACTGTTTTATATATTATATATATTTAATCAATTCTAAGTTATCTTTCTGATCTCATCTGTATTGTTGGTCCCTGATTACTTTACTCATATTAGATCTATTTCATTATGTTTGTGTGTCTTACATGTTCTATGTACTGCTGCTGTCTTGATCTGTAAAATATATCTAAGCCCCTCTTTGCTTAAAAAGATAAGTCTGGTGATATTCTCCATTTTTCTTATTTTCAACTGATGCCATGGAAAAAAAGGCCAAAACCAACAATAAAATGATCTCACTAACTAAATATGATGTATGTTACTCCTCTGTGCCACAGACATCCGCGGTTACCCAAAAGCTAATAAATATATATGATATCATATTGTACCTTTGACAGTCACTGTGCTGCTGTAGTTTCCCTGGTAGGTGCTGTCTGTGCTGGGTGTGTAACACTCGTACTTCCCCTGATCTTCAGCCCGGAGCCTCTGGATCACCAGCCGGACCTTGTCCCCTGAGTCCCTCTCCACCCTCACCTCCCCGTTCCTCACCCGGGCCTGGAACGGGGCGTAAGGGAAGCCCTTGTCCCTGGTGGACACCACTCCCATCTGCCTCCCACCAGCATCATCCCTGTACAGGAACCACTCAAAGTCCTGCGTACGTGGGCCTTCATACCCTGACACAACACAGGGCAGGGAGAGGGGGAACCCTGCAACGCGGTACAGGGGTCCAGCTGGAAGCGTTACATCACGACACACAGCGTACTGGAGCACTGTGAAAAGAAAAAAAATGGAGAGACAGAAAGAGAAAGACAGTGATGAGTGACCACGAAAGAGAGGAAACAATAACAGTGTCACTTTCTGTGGGTCACAGTCTTGCCTCACAGGATGTTTGGTGCATGGACTCACCGATCAATATCCTGAGCTGATGACCGGCTAACAGGGAATCGATACATTAAATAGCTTAGGGGAAAAAAACACTAGGGCTGGGGCTGGGCCAGCTTCCCCTCAATACAATGACACATGAAATAAATGAAATAGAATCATCTTAGTGGGCCCTCTGAGCTCATTCTCTGTTTACTTTGGTTAATTTAAAGGAAGTGTCCACTAAAAAAACAGAAGCTTGTACTCTCACGAAGAGAGCTACAGGTTCAGTAAGATTTTATGAAACTGGCCTCTCTCACTCCAATACAGTAAAGGTCACATTCAGGAATACTAGCAATAAAAGACAGCTGTGCAGTAAGTATTTTATTATTGATTAAAATGCCGGTTTCATTATCAAATAATCAATTAATCTGTATATTAATTATCAGAAAATAGAGATAAATGCTCATGTTGATATCCTGAAGCCAAAGATGACGCCTTCAAATTGCTTATTTTGTCCAACAGTCCAATAGTCTTCATTTTACTCTCACAAGAGACAAAGAAAGGCAACAATTTCTCACAACTGGGAAGCTGAAAACAAGGCCAACTAATTGATTGATCAAGCACTCATTTAATCTCTAAATCATTGACCAAGTCAACAATAACTACAATATTTCGCAAAATTGTTGACAGAAATACGATATTCGGCAGAACTTCTGCACAGTTTCGTCCTTCTGAACTTTAAAAGCTACAGCAGGTGGTTTGCTGGTGAAACTGGTCGATGGATTACTGTGAGCAGCTGCTGCGTTATATCTTGAAAAAAGATGCTGCTGTTGAGTTCTGTCGAGGTTCCAGTGCTCAAACCCCAAAGACTATTGTGAGCGGTACTTTGGAATGAGCTAAACCTGATATCTCCAAACTGCAAATCAAACTGAAACTGAGTGATAAAAAACTTTCCTCTCGTCTCACTGTTTAACAGAAGCCTGCAGGATTTTCGGTGTGATCGCCTCGGGGTTGAGAGCCGCCAGCTTCCAGGTTCAGGCGTATTTCCCTCATTGTCTGGCTGCATACCAAACTTCCCCTAGAAACTCTCTGAAATAACTTTCGGTTCAGACCAAACTGGGTTATCTAAATACTGAAACCATCTTTCAGCCATGGGCACTGAAACTATTCTCATGATAAGGGCGCCTAAATATATCCACATGCTGATAATGAAGCAGTCAAAGGTAACAGAGCACAAAAGGGAAACATGAGGGGTAACATTACAGGTGATTTTTACCGTTTTCTATCAGGTCTGCATCCACAGAGACGCACGCGCATCTTTTCAGAGAAAGACACAGGAATGTACTCTGAGATGAAGCATGGCTCTCTACAGACATGACTTCTTTAGAAATCTGTATTATTCTTCAATTTCTTCTGATCAATTAAACCAAATGATAAACAAGCCAAATGCAGACATCTAGAATAACAAGAATAAACATTTTAATAAAAGCCCAATGGAGAAAAAAAACACTACATTTAAACAATGGAAGTTGCGTACATTAAAAACTAGAGATGCATCAACCTTTTTCTTTCCTGTTAACAAGTCAGGGTATTATTTGCGGATACCAAGTACCAGTGCTCTCTTGTTCCCAAAATTTAAAAACAGGAAGCAGAAACACTATTATTGAAACGGTTAACTGCTTAATAAGGTTAATATAACGGTTAAAAATGGTTAAAAACACTTTAAAAAAACATTTTAAAAAACCCAATACCTCACACAAGTTAACACTGGTTTCATCAGCTATTGATTGACCTTTAGTCATCACAGCCAGAGGTTAGACAGCCAATCTCATATCTAAATAACTTGCTGCCTAACAAGTGATTTAAACCTACAAATGGTGCTAAAACCCCTAAAATAAGCTCATCTTAAAATGCAAATGAGATCAACACACGTATGCCCAAAAACTGACACTGAATAAAGGATCAGCATCAACCAACACGCCCTTTTACCGTCACCTAAAACTGATGACTACCTGAACAACCAGAAAGACAAGATGGGTGCGTTTTGACACTCCCCACCTGCGAGTGTGTGTGTGTGTGTGTCAGACCTGGAGCTTTCTCACAGGCCGAGCTACAGCCCCATAACAACGCACCCATAGATAATGACATGGGAGACTAGTGGGAGGCTTAAGCGGATCAAGTCCTAATTAACATTGGGCTCAGACTGATAGGGCTCGGGGACACCACAGCTCGTGACAAGGCTCAATTCTGTCTTTATTAGATGCTGTGCAACAAGGAGGGAGCCCCAATTTTTCTTATCAAGATATATATTATAGAATTCCCATAATTAGTAATATTGGGAGAATAGAGATTAAAACTGTGTCATTTAATCTGCTATGTTCTCTCTCTCTCTCTCTCTTAACTGTTCAGTCAAACTCTGCTCTGATTGGCAGAAATATTAAAAACATAGATTTGCATGTGTAGCTTTATTGGCTTCATCTGTTTCCGGTAGTCTGGGTCGTTTGTCCTGTTTTACCCTAAAATTAAGTCATATTCAAACTCTTATACACATTGGATTTATCTGGTTCTCACCAAACCTCTTCTCTGTAAAGAAAATCTTCAAAAGGCAAAAATTCTTCCTTAGGATTAATAAGTACAGCTGGCCATTTAAATTGTAGTTGAAAGGAGGATATTTGTTTTGGTGTGGTAACATAAACCAAAACAATACTGTAAACATATCAGGACCAGAGTGAGGAGGTTCCTATCGCGTTGGTATCGACACCGTAAAACAGCCACTGTGTGAATACCAAATAAAGTGTTCTATTGATGAGAATACTTTTGATTGGGACTCCCTGGTGGCATCCAGGAAATCCCAATCAAAAGTCCAGGAACTCATTTCATTGGCCACAAACATGCTTCTTAACTTAACTAGCTTGTGCATGTGTGTGGTTTTTGTCTTTGACGGTGGACTGTCACATCTATACGATGACTTTTGTGTTCGGATTGTAGGTAATAATGTGACTTGCAGACCACAAAAATGTGAGAAATGGAAACCTACAGGGCTCAAAGAAGTAGCTCTTACAGGCAGGAAATGGCAGGAATAATCAGAATCACCAAATTTGAAGATTACAGACTGTAATCTGAAAAGTAACTAGTAATTTAGCTGTCAGACAACAACAAAAATACACTACTTGCCTCTGGGATGTAGACTAGAAGTATAAAGCTGCACAAATGTAAAGCACAGTCAGTCACATTCCACCACTGCTCAGATCTTTCAAGTAAAAGTGCCATTACAACAACAAAAAAAAACAAATACTCCACTACACGTTACAGACTAAAATGGCTGCAAACATGATGATAATAAAGCTACGCGCTGCACATTAAATCTAAGTGAATAATGTGACTGGTCAGCATGAAGAAACAATCATGCAAATGCGTCTCCCTGTGACAGATGGCGAGGCGGTTTAAGTCATTGTGTGCAGAACAAACAAGTACTGCACTCACCCCAGTGCAAAAACACAAATAACGCTGCTTTCATCGGAGCCATCATGGTCCTCATCTCCCCCCGCGACGTCCAGATGGATTATAGTGACTCAGATTTCTCTCTCCGTGCTCCTCTTCTCGGTTACTTCCGACCATAGTTCATCCCGCCGTGGAGTCCAAGTGTCTGCAAACCAAACCACAAAACGCGATCGGATTATTTGTGTATGTGTGTGTGGGTGGGTGGGTGGGAAAAAAAAGACATAAATACGTGCAACAATGTATCCATACGCTGATTAGACAGAAGAGTTAGCGCCATCAGCTAAGTGCGAGGCTGATGAGTATTAGTGCAAGTATTAATGAGCATGGCTGCAGATCTGATCACCTTTTTCATGCACCGCCGCATCTTCGTCAACGCATCGACGGCTGCATTGTATTCCGGTTTGGTTTCAGATTATACCGCCTCAACACACACATGCCGTGGATGGCATCACAGGGGGTTGGTGTGTGTGTGTGTGTGTGTGTGTGTGTCGGAAAGGGAAAAAAAGGGTGGAGCATGCATGCAAAACAGGCTCAGAGAAAAGGAGTCGAACTGGTGCCATTGGTCAATACAGCGACGGTGACATTTTGAACCAATGATAATAGAGTGTTGTGAAGAGGGTGAAACATCAACGTCAAACCGCAAGGGGGCGCGAGAGCAACATATATACTCCGCCTCATATGTATATACTGTATATATATATATACCGGTAAGGCCTTGTCATGTGTCAGCTACCATTTGTTATGTGGTGGAAGAAGTACCCAGATCATATACTTTTAAGTAAAAGTAGCAATACAACACAGTGAAAATACTCCACAAGTAAAAGTCCTGCATTCAAAACGTTTCAGTATGTAAATATTATCAGCAAATATGACTTCAAGTGCTCGTCATGCAGAAAAATGTTTCCCGTCAGAGGGATTTTAATAGTTTATTTAGCTTAGGGAGTAGGAGAACACTTAATCCTTCAGAAAAAATCCATTTCAGAAATGGCAGGAAGGGTATAAAAATGGTAATCTGAAAAGTAACTATTGCTGTTAGACTAATGTGCAGTTAAAAGTGCAATATTTTACCAAAATGTAGGCAAGTGGAGTTGGAGTATAAAGTGGCATGAAAGAGATATACTCAAGTAAAGTGCAAGTACCTCAAAATTGTAGGCTACTTAAATATTTGAGTAAGTGTACCACCACTGGTTATAGACTAGTGTTTTGTTCAGGCATAATGGGACTTTTATAAGGGGCTTTTTTTTATACACAGGAAATCATACGAAGAGGAGACCACTTTTCACTGTGTTTTAAATCTAGTGAGCGAAGTAGTAAGTAAGTAGTCAATAAAATACTGACTATTCAATAAAATTAAAATATAAATGTTCAGTAGCTATTTCACTTTTAAGAATTGCTGTGAATGCGGCTCCTGACAATGAAAAACAAAAGCGTAAAGCTCTGTCCTTTTCACGAATGCAAATATAATAAAAATTGATCCTTTTAATCCATATCCATTTTAAAATAGAAACTGTCTACAACAAATTTCCAGGGTACTCCAAGTACAGGGGAATATAGGGCGTAGAGATGCTTAATAATAGCTATCACACAGGAACATTGTAAAATATAAGCTGCCAGTCATCCCCTTTTACTGGTGTAATTATATACATCTGTGTCTGTAATGAGATGACAGGTCCAAGTATCAGCGGCTCTCTCACAGAAATCAATAACAAATTAACTAATTTAGAAATTACAGATTGTCAGGAACAAGGGAGGAATTCTAACCACCTGCTCAGAATCTCATTACAGCTGCTGTTAAAGCTCACTACAATACAGATTATACACTATGTTGTACTGCCTATTATAACCCCTCTCCCTATCTATACTGTAGACTGTCATGACTTCCTGGGACATTTGAGTACAACAGAGTCATCATTAATGTCATTAGTAACACCTGTGACAAGTCAAACTGTCTGCTGAGGCCTGTTGCACACAGTTATCTATGTGCATGTGAAAGTAGGTATGTATATTTGTATTTGTGTGATTTTGGGTGAATGTGTGCGGACGTGCAAAGTGCGCATTTATGCGTGTTTGCAAGCTTGCTCAAATGTATGCCTCGTGCATGGGTAATATACTGATTCAGAGACTCAACCACAAGATGGCGACAACCAATTGCCATACTGAGAGCTCCAATCATCTACATAAAGGACGTAGACTGTATATGTACTAAACAACAAGCTAATAATAACAATATATAGAAGAAAAACAGCTGTGTTGTCTTTGTGTTGTTATTAGAATGATAACGTATAAAGATACTGATACATAATCAAACCTATCCCTAAATCATGAACCATCTATGCAGTATATGCGTTTCTTTGCAACAATGTTGCTCATATTGTAAAACAGCAATAAAACCCAACAAACATTTGTGTGGCTTGAAAAGGCAGCGCTGCTACATTTTCTTCCTTCTATGTCTCTCTTTTTTTTATTTCCCTCAAAGGAAAGGCAATAAATAAATCTAATCAATCAATGGTTCTTTCAGACTGTGAGTATCATCTGCTATAGGTGGGATGTTCATTGGTGGTCACTCAGATGCCGCTCACTCTAAGGAGGATTTATGCCATCAGAACGCACCTCATTAATGGTGCCAGTTGTCTTCCATCCTGCGTAGTTTCCTTTTCTTTCCTCCTCACTCTTCCCCTCCTCACTTAAGGGCCACATGGAAACATGGATGACTTCACAGTGTGGCTCGGCAGCGAGAGAGGGGAAGTCATTACGGTATTCTGGGTTAACAAGGCGGCGAGCAGGATATGCAGACTTCAGCAGGAGCCTCCAGCAGCACTGAGGGATGGCACTCATGCAGAGTAAACTTCCTCAGCTGAATGGCTTCCACTATATCATAATATCTTTTTTTGGACAGTTAGAGCATGATGTAGTTTGATCCATTTCCAGGGAAATAACCTCCAAAAGCCTCATTGATCTGCACTCAGTTTGTTGTTCAGCAGTCTGTGTATTATGACAGGCAGTCATGAAATCCCAAACTCGTTGCTTTTAAATTTTATGTCCTCACATAGTTTACTTCCAACATGAACTTCTTCTAATGCTCATCAAATGTCAAGTAATACTTCCAGTCAGTGGTAGAAAGTAGCTACTGGTAAGTACATTTAAAGTACTAGAGAACAATTTTGAGGTATGTGTACTTTCACTTTTCACTTAGTATTTCAGTATATAGAATATTACAGTTTTACTCCACCTCATTTATTTAACATTTAATAATTACTTTACAGTTGTCAATTTTAAAAACTACAATAAGCATATAAAGTATGACACATTTTATACTATACATTAAGCTGCAGTACAGAACATTGAATAGTTTAAATTAGCTTCTCTTTGACGAACTTACACATTAAAAATAAGAATGACTAAATAATAAATCTTTCATTATAAAAGGTCATTTAATACATTGTAAATATAAACACACTGATTAGAGCAGCTTTAAATAAAAGTTTGAATGCACACCTTTGCATGTGTTGTCTTTATTTTCTTTAATTGATATTAGGATACTACTTTTACTTAAAGCTGCATTCTTTGATTTTTGGGCTCTCAGGAGCAGCATAACCTGCTGAAAACACAGTATCTGAGTTTTCACTTTCTGAAGATGTTAAAGGGACAGTTCACCCCAAGATCAAAAAAAAAAAAATTTTTTTCCTCTTACCTGTGCTACCATCTATCCATCTATATTGTGTTTGTGTTGGTTTGAGTTGCCGAGTTTTGGAGATATTTAGCTGTATAATGAACTAGTGGAACTAATGGCACTTTGCTGGTGCTTAGACCTAAAAAGCTCTTTAGAGCTGAGGCTAACAATTCTCTGTGGTGTTGGACATAATCATTTGATCCATTGTTTATAGAAAAATATCAATTAGTGGAGCTTTAAGTAAAGAATCTGAATACTTCCTCCACCAGTGCATCAAGAACAAAATTCTGCACCACAATGAATCATCTTTATCACATTCTCATTCCAGTGTCCTTCTTCTTGGTGCACTCACTCCCACTCTGTCTCTTTTAAGGCCACTATAGACTAAACTGTGACCTACTGGAGTCTGCCTCTAATTAGTTTGTACTACAGTCACTACAGTCAAGCAAACACCCCTGCCACTGGTGGGACTTCACCAACACTGTCAAGAGGATCCTTTCACTGTGTGTGGCATCAGTTCATATGTAGGTATAGACACCTTTTATTCATTCATCTTGGTTTGAAATTATTTTCACTGGCACAGAAACAGTTTCTGTTTGGGGTTTTTTTTTGTTCCTCATCCTTTCTCCGTTTCTCATGTCAGTCTTGGTTTTGGAATATGGTCTACATGCTTCCTTGGTTTATGTCTCTCACATATAGACAGTACATACAAATATATCCTGGTACTAATTATAGATCATCCTTTCGCAAACACATGTACACATATATGTACTCCATTTGTTCTCTGTCAGCAGTTTTATGACCATGCAGACTCACGGCTACGGGGGGGGGGGGGGGGGGCCCCCACAAAACC
>JBBPCS010000359.1:8981646-8997112 GCA_037974645.1 Hollardia meadi
TAAGCTTAAGGTTAGGCAGGAATTGGTTAAGGTTAGGGTCAGGGTAAGGGTTAGGGTTAGGCTGTACACAATGAATGAAAGTCAATGCAATGTCCTAACAAGGATAGCTGCGCAAACCTGTGTGTGTGTCCGTGTGTGTGTGTGTGTGGCTGATCGGGTGACTGGCGTGTGGCATGGCGTCACTGCCGTGGATGAATGTGGCAGCATTTAGTGGTTCTCCTGAAGCTCAGGTCTCTCTCTCTCTCTTTTCCTTTCTCCTTTGCTCTTTCAACACCACATCAGCACCAGAGGACCACAGGATCATTTCCCAATTACTGTGTCTCTACCAGACGCAGGATTAAACTTACCACCCCATCTGCCTTCTTCCTTCTCCTTTCTTATCCATAGCATTCTGCAGGAACCAATTAATGGCAGCAGCCATGAGGAGTGCAATTAGCAAGTGTTTAATTAAATAAAAACATGTTCCTCTCACCGCTCCACTGCTAGTTAGCTGTGCTGCTAGTGGATGTAAACATTGAACTACCTAATAAAAGGCTATTGAGCTCCCTGAATGATCCCCTTCTGTTGAGACAACATTAGATGAACAAGGAGCACGCTCATCCCAAGTGAGACAAAATCTGTCCTTCTTCTGTAAAGTCAGACAGGAGAGTAGCAACAGATGTAATTGCATCCATGGTATAAAAGTGGATGATGTTATCTGGATGATAACCTAAAGGCTGGATGTAACTCTACACTCTCCAGTTGAATCTCCTCTACCACTTGGCAGACATATAGAACTGAGGTTACTTTATTGGTTTCCCTAATTGGTGCCAGTTTCCATTTTCATTTCCAAAAACTACAGTGGTGTAGTGTTGTGTTCGTTCTGCGCGCATCCATGCTGTGTGTGTGTGTGTTAGTGAGAGGAGACATTGAGAGAGACATAAAGAGAGAGAGAGGGGGAGGGTGAAAAAGAAAAACACATAGAGGGAGCTGAGAGACGCTCTGCTGCATGTGTAAACGTATGCAGCAACTCTGCGATGACTGTTTGTGCCTTGTTCTGTTTATGTGTGTATAATGAGTCATCAGTGATTGGCCAAGTTGATGTGGTCAGCAATGGAGGCAGAGGGAACACTTTACAGTAAGTGCATCAATGAAAAAGAACCTCACTGCAAGGGGGGAGGAGGGGGAGGCAGGGATGGATGGAGGGTTGGGGGTTGCTGGTCAGAGCACACAAGAACACATCATTCCTCCAATTGTAGGAGTAAATTACACAAAAATACACAAAAACCCACCACAGCTGAGCACAAAAGCCACCAGAAAAGCAGGAGGAGCAGAAAAAAAGAATACTTTGGATTTGTATAAACACACGTGCAGGGGCTGCAGGAAAAGTAAACAAGGCAGAGAAATTTTTGGCTGGGACGAACCCACCACTGGAGACAGTGAATATGAGAAGGGGGGAAGGTAAAACTGCAGTAAACTATACAATGTGATCCAGTACCATGTTTTATACATTTAGGAGGGGAAGCTCTATCAGGGTCAGAATGTAATCTGGTTTAGAGCAACATGTAGTTGCTGCTCACTAAACTCAACATTAAACATTAGCTCACTGAGTGATATATCTTCAGGTTTCTCCCGCACACGCACACGCACACACACACACACTGGGAGGGGCCGATCGCGGTGGATACAACTGCCCCGCGACTACACCCACTGTGACCCATTATTCAGCAGCTCTTCCCTGTAAATGTGATAATTACATGCTGTCCCATTCACAGAACAGCACAAATATACAAACCGTGTTGCTTCTGTTTAGTATCCCCGTAATTCCTCCTTTATTTCCTCCAACACTTAGTTAATCCATTATAAACCAACAAACTATTACACTGTTTCTTGTGTGCACTATTATATGGTGGCCTGTGAGCCTTAATATCTTTTTTTAATTCTTTTTTTCAAAATGCAAAAGATATGAAAATAAAGATTATGAAGCTATTAGGAAATGGGAATTTTAACTAAAATATACTTTGTTTGGGTACACACATGTGGATCTGGTCTTGCGTGCTGATCAATGTGGTTGTTCAAGAATGCATAGCACACTTGCATGAGTGAATAGGTGCATGTGTGCGCATCCATGTGCGTCCCAGTGTGTGTGTATGTTGGAAGGCCAAAGTGCCATTGTGCAGCAGCAACCACAGGGCCTCCTTCTCCCCCCTACCCGCCACAACAAAGAGCAATTAAACGCCGCTGCCTTGCCAGCTGAGGAGCCAACCGCCAGCCACACTTCCACAAACAGGCAGATCTGTTTAAAACCAAAGGGGAGAAGCAATAAAAGCCAACCTACCGGGAGCAACCCCCTCCAATCCCCTTCCGCTGATTCAAACCAGAAGGTGACTGGCTGGCTTCACCCTATCGCTCACTATCACCGTTCAGGCCCCGTTCCGATCATATGTGCTGCCGTACATGTAAAACTTGCAGTGATGTATCACACATGGTCAGTGCGTATGGACTACACAGGCTAGGAGCTAAAAAATGTTCAGCTAATGAGTACATTTTATGAGATATTTCAAATGATCAGATTAGCGTAATCACGCTCCTTTAGTTTGGAAAAATTTAGATCAGATATACCGTGTTCTTCAGGGTTTGTTGCTGTATGTTTCTTTCAATGACAGGCTGCTCTTCTACACGATGTGTACATGGAATCGCAGTGTGTTTGTTTGACCCGCCGGAGATCCTTTTAAGGATTAAAGCCTTTTCTTCACCACATTAAAACAGTGGAAATGGTGGCACATAGCTTACCCGCTTATTTCATTCTCTCATTTTTTGGCGTCAGTCTTTGCAAGGCACCTACTGCTGACTGCACATACTGTCTGTGTTTTGCAGAGGTGTACTGTTTGTTTTTACTTTAGAATCAGGGTTGTACTGTATGAAAGTTACAGGAAATAAAACATAAATTAAAAGAAAGAAAGAAAAAAAACACAAAAATGACATTTTGTTATTGTCAGTGGGGCACCTGGTCTTTGTCAGTTTTTCATAAAAACCCCCATTCACGCAAGTCTTTGATGCACTATTCTCTCTTTTTGTCACACATTTTTGTTGTCTTATTTCTCTGTGACCCCAGCAGAGGGCAGGAGCACAGGAACCTACCATGAAGCAGCTGTGGAGCCTGGCCCTGGCCTAGCCCAACCCACCATAGCCCGGCTCGGCCTGGGTTCAGCGTGGGCCGCATCGCGGTGTCTATGGTCAGGCAGCCTGGAGCCCTTGGGCGCTGGCAAGGGGTGCGGGCGTCCGGGAGGGGCCCCCTCAAAAGCCATCTACGAGGGGCCACACCCACACGGCCATTACGGTGGAGGCTGTTCTAGGCTTCTCCTGAGGCCACCCGCCTTCCATTTTTAGAGCAGCAACAGAATAGACCACATGCTGTGGCTTCAGGCAAGTGGAGGGAAGGAAGGTTTCTTCTTTATTTTCATTCAAAGCGCCATGGACTTTGGAAGAATTTTGACATTTGCACTCCAGTAGAGTCAGTGTGAAGAAATTATCATCTCTTAGCCTGAATTTTTAAAAAAAAAGGCCCATCTTGCTTCCTGATTGACCTTTCGTCCCAACTTTTGTTCAGCAACGAGACACTTTTGTAATTTCAGGAGAAATAGAAATGGCACATCCCAGCACCTTTAATCCCTCAGTATTAGTCGTTACGTTTTGGTGTTTCTCCCAATCATAAATGAAGAGTTAAACGGAAAGTATTAAGTAAATCTTGTGAAATCTTGTGAAATGTGTGAAGTTTGGTTGATTCAGCCCTGTGCAGTGTTTGTCAGGAGAGTGTGTGGGTGAAGCGTTGGGTGGTCTAAAAGGAGAGAAGACTTGAGCTTCCTCTTGCTCACATATGGTGCGGCTTGGCCCTTTTGTTTTGATTTTAGGGGTTTTAGGTTATAAGTAATAAAGTCCCCATTAGGTACGACCTGCTTATTTTACCTTCCTATAATGTCATTCTATTTCTGTACTGTATGCCCTGCCCACACCTCTCACTGTTTCTATGAATTCTTACAGCCATTTTTCCAGCTCCAGTCTGCCTCACATTCAAACGCCTGATCAAGCCCTAATTTTGACAGTTTTGAAGCTTGCTTTAATCCACGACCCTGCTAACCTAACCCTGTCTGGATCGCCCTCTCTCCTCTTGATCTGTATCACCAGGAAGTGCCCACATCAGTCTTGTTTGAAAAAGAGGAAACACAAGTCAAGAACACTTCACTTCTGCTCCACACAATCACTCAATAGACGGGGACATCTGATACTCTAGACGGTCACCCGTCTAGAGCATCGAGACGAACTCACTCTTTTGACCTGCTTGAAGATATTATCCCTCTTCTGCAGTACAATATGTCTCTCATAAATAAACAATCATTCCGGTCCTCAAAACCACATCTTTATGGCACTAAGACATCAAATGTAAAGCTTTGAACAATCCTCTGTTAGGTGTAAAGAAGCTGGCTGATCACAGAGCTGAAGTGGATTTCAAGAGGAAAAATAAAGAAGTTCTAAAAACACTCATAGTTATAGTTTTATTACAGGCCATCACAGTGTGCTGGTTTGTATTTTGTGAGATTCATGAAGTAAAGTCTGTAAAAGAAGTACTTAAATAAAGGTACCAATACAAGAATCACAAAATACTCCAGTACAACTATTGCATTCAAAATCCTACTTCATTAAAAGTACATAACTATTGTAAGCAAAATGTATTCAAAGTATCAAAAGTAAATGATCTTGTTACATAGAAACTTGTTTTTTTTGTGTTTTTTTTCTCAAAAACTTTTTTGTGATAAATGAAATAAGTGAAAGCATCTGACAAGGAAAATGTCTATTTGGGGAAACTGCTGACAACAGACATCTGAAATGTGAAAAGGACACTAACTTTTTTGTAAGGGGTCAGAAACCAAAAAGGTTGGGAGTAACTGATTTAATCTTCAACAAGGCATTTTATTTTATAAGTGTATTATATGTTTTAATTTAAAATGTTAATCTGAAAAGTCACTAGTAACTGCAGCTGTTACATAAATGTTTGTGGCCCCATGCACAGTCAGCATAAGTGATCAGGTGCTGGTTGGTCGCAGAATATACAAGGTGAAAAGGAAAATCAACCTCCGAACACTGAAGTGACTTTAATTTGATTTTAACTGTGATGATTTAACTGAAGCCTGCGGCTTCTTCAGGTTTGCTCAGTACAATGGGTGCGTTAAATATGAGTCCAATAGTTCCTTTTTTCAAAGTCTTCCAACATTTTTTTCAAACATTTTTTCAAACATAAAACTTTATCCAAAAAAAGCTTGGACCACAAAATCACGATCCACAATATTTGCTTCTAAAATTAAGGCAAAAGGTGGAATGGAAGTAGAAGTATAGCATAAAAATTAAAGATTACAGAAATATTTATTACCAAACATGATTTCTTAAAAAAGAAAAATCTGAGAATGTGAGATACAGACACCAAATACAGGGTAAAATCTGGCTATTTCAGTGAAATAAGCAACCAAGAGGGGAGTTCATTAAATGAGGGAGAACGGAAGTTATTTCCAGGGTGAGGGGAGCGGAGAAGACTGCTGGTGGCACACACACACGACACATGGAACAGATCACACGACAGTCGGATTTGCCCATATGAAATAAAGTAACCCAAAAAAGAAAACCTCACTTTACTCCTTTTAAAAACCCTGCCCTCCTTTTGGCAGGGCTCCACGAAGAAGTAATGAGCTCCCACCCAAACCTCAGCACCAGCTGCTGTCAGGGTCTGGGGGGAACTGACTAAATATGTATAAACCAACGGGGGGAGAGGGGAAGGTGGTGGGCTGCCCTGTGGGGTACAGATAGGAACCTTCTGACATGGCAGCGTTCAAAGAAATCAATAAGAGTTAACATGGGATAGCAAAAAGCAGCTAATTGAGTGATTGCAGCAAGGAAACAGGCTTAACTGAAAACTGATAAGTCATATGAAACATGGAAGCAAACACACATATTATATACTGTGCATGTTCTTCTAACTCACAAAAGTTATTTCTGCCCCCTGAGCTCAACCACACTTAAATTAATCAACTAAATGACTATTTATGTACTGCTGGTGTTTTCTTATGTGACTTGGTTTGCACATGTTACCCACTCGTGCTGAATAATCTACACAGGGGGTTGTGATGATTTTTGTCTTAACTGTTCTACATTGGTAACAAACATCATTACATTTCTAACTTTTTTTTTTTTTAACACAATAAGAGAAATGTTGTTTTTTTGGTGTGTGTTTTTATGCAAATCTGAGGCAAATCTCAAGTCATTTAGATCAAGTCTCAAGTCAAGTCTTAATTCCATGAAGGAGACCAGAGTACGGCTGAAACAAACTAGTTTGTATGAAGGGTCGTCTGACCACGTATATGAAGGCAACTTCTTCATAGCTGTGGGATGAAAAGGCTGCCGTAGAGAGGGGAGAGACGAAATAATCATACAAAACTGGAATAACATCACACACATTTGGATAGTTTTTCTTGAAAGGCATTCATTAAGTTTACACTTCTTCGTACACATGAAAAGTGGCAAAGTACAATCATAATTGGTAAATCGTCAGTTTCCGAAGATTCAATTCCCAAGTCAGAAAGGGGGATGGGTGAAGGGTGTTTTAGACATGTTTGATGATCTGACAAGCTAGGCTGATACCCAGATGAATCTGCTGAGTTCAGATACCTTTGGTTCCCCTTTGATTTACTGTAGATAGATTTCTAATTTGATCTGCTTTGTATCAGGCCAATCACAACTGTTTATCTAATATGGGGCGGGTTTGATACAGTGACTGAGAGAGAAGGGTTATCTTTCCACATTTGAAAAGTCACATTACAGCATCGCCTGCATTTCTCCGAAAATACAAACTATCCTTGCAGTTGGTTGTTCTGTGACTGTTGGCCCTGTGCATGGTGCCATCATTCTGGCATTACACCATACACTAAAACTAAACCGACACTAAGATATAAGAGGCAAAATATTCCAAAGCAAGCCCGTATTTTCAGCTCAAGCAGTGGGCTGTTGTTCTCGTGATAATGTGCTGTTGGACAAATTGGCTTTCAGTCTAACGGGACATTTTTCGGACTATTGGGGTTTCAAAATAAAAAAATTATGATCCATGGAGTGCTGTTGGCATGAGGGGGTTTACTTTGTCTGAAACAATGTTTGGGTGGGTTTTAAGGGTCAGAGAACATCCACATGTATACCAGGATTTTCCACTAGAACATTGTACTGTAGCCATGATCGATGTCATTCACTTCATCTGACAGTGTTTTTATTGTTGTAGCTGATCGGTGTATAGAGGTGTTTTATGGTCTGTAATAATTGCGTTGATGCTACAGTTGTTTGATTTTACAGTAAATAAATTGTTTGTATGTTGTATCATGAGTAGCAGAAATAAGAAATGACTTGGAAACAATAAAATAATTTAATTCTAAATGCAAAACACGAACAGGCACTATCAACCAAACTCCAGACAAAGTCCAGGCAGTTATTAGTAATTAATAGTAATTAATGACAGCCTAACAAGTACTATGTCTACTGAGACTGCATAAACACATCTGGCAAAAACTAGGATCAGCAGCCTTGTCAAGATTTTTTTTTTAAACTTTACTGTGTATCACATAATGGTAAAAAAAAATGTTACGGGCTTACAAACAACATAAAAACATACACCTTTTTCATAAATAAATAAGAGTAGATGTGCAAAGTTGCATTAGAAAAACTGACTATTTGACATTGTTTAAAATGGATTACGGATATTGCAGTGGTAATGAGAGAGTTTTTGTAAGTTCTCTGTTACAACCCAGCTCGCTGGGGGAAAGGGAAGCAACATAAAACCAGATGTTTTTGGTTAAATTAAAGTTATTTATTTTACAAGGAGTTCAGATTCAGTTTACAAATAAAAAAACGGTGAGGTAGAACTACAAAGGAAAAGGGCTGGTGGGTGCTGTTCAAAACAAAGAAAGAAATATAACCAAAAGTGGACTCCCAAAAACCAGAGCTATGTATATCTAAAGGAAAAACCAAAAAGTGAAAATAAAACCTCACGACCTAACTCTCTATCTTTCAGCAGAACTCTAAACCAAAATACAACGAAAACAGCAGCCCTGTACCCAGTGGTTCTAAACTATATTTTCTCCTAAGTGTGTGCTTAGTGGAATCAGTTATTGATGCCTGGTCCAGTCCCCAGGTAGTTACACGAGTGCCTCAATTTCCAATTCACAACAATCACACACCTGGATATTACGGCAAGGTGAACGGGAGGCACAGGGGCGAGCTGTAGGTAGCAGCTGTCCAGACTGACAACTGAACAGGCTTTTATAGCAGGGGTCCCCAATTGTTTCGTGCTGATTGGACGGCCGGACAGGGGTTTGCCACTTCAATCGGGATCCTCAGCTGATTTGGAGGAAATACGGTAAATGGGCAACGCCTCCACTACCACACATCCTAATTTACACACAGAACTCTGCAAGGGTTGGTAACAATGGGGTGGGTGTAGGCCTGCGTCCGTAACATTCTCTTTTTGGCCTGAGGTGCTCTGAAGCAGCTGCCTGATGGGAGTCACCTGAAAGAGTGGCGAAGGGGATGTGAAGGGTCCTTAGTGATGTAGTCTGCCTTTCTTTTTTCTGCATGACTGTAAAGGACTGTCTTGGGCTTGAGTGGTGCTGCTGATTTTGGTTGCATGCTTGATGATTCTTGTCCACTTTTTCTTGCTTTTCTCTCTTTGAGAAAGTTATACCAGGATGTAATTGCATGTGATGATTGATTTGATGAGTATATATTACTGTTAAAATGTCCTGTTTGACATCAAAACCTTTGGCGTTGGCGCTGCTGGGCCTTTTTGTACGGCAGCCAACTGAGTAGGGTGAGCAAGTACTCGGCTAAAACTATATCCAATTCAGATAATGTATTTTTTATTAGTACAAGTGTCAAATGAGTAAAACGTGTCAATATACAGTATGTACTCTTAATGAAGGAAAATCCTCATTGGGTAGCTGGCTTAAATTGTTCTGTGAATAGTTCTCTTCCTCTTGAGATTAAAAAAAAAGATCCGAGGCTTAATTCTAAGGCTCTTCTGTAAAAAGTTTTCTAATAAATAATAAATATAGCAACTTCTGATCAACCTGTATCAATTTCAGGTTTCAACTAACAACTTCCGATTTAAGCCCCACCCATTCCGAGTACGGATACGGATACAGATAATTTATTTGGTTGAACAGATACAGATAATGGTGCTTGTTCATCCCTATAGAGAAAAAAAAATCAGCACAGTTGGAAATTGACAATCTTTGACTTTATGAGAATATTGCTAACTGCTGAACTGAACATCTAAGTAATAAATACCTAAATAAACAAATAAATAACGTGGATCACTGAACATTTAACTCAAAGTGGAACTGACCAAACTAATGCTAAAAATCTAGGTAGGAGTCATTTTTATTTTTTGAGGTATTATTTTCCCTCAAACTCAGTAATTCCAGGATAGGATTTGACTGATGGAGGCTGCACAGTAGTTCCGCTGATACAAAGTTTGTAAAACGTCGTATCTGTGCTGATCGGTCTACTTCTAGTCCAGAAAGAGGGTATGAGGGTATAGGGGTAATGCTCCAGTTTATATGGCTGGCAGTGAGTTTGGCTACCAATAAAAGCCCAATACGCAGGAGAAGGTGAGAGAGAACATGTTGGTATTTCCTGGAGGCAGTTTGTACCAGTGCAGTGTAATATGAATAAAACTTGCAAAAGTACCAGTAAGAATCCTTCATGCGTTTTTGTCCAGCACTGACTGAAAACCTACAAGTCCTTGAGGGAAAGTCTAAGTCAAGTCTTCAGAGGCAAATTGCAGGTCTTTAGGGTCTGAATGAGGACCATAACACTGACACAAAGTTTAAACATTTTCATCTAAAAGCTGGGTTACAGTAATAATGACTTTTTCATAACTTGAACCAATAATGCACAGGTCCCATAAATAAATATTTAAGCTGTGAGGCTGTATTTTTCTTTTTAATTATTATTATTATTCTGGGATTTTAGCTGGTCAAAACATGAGACTTAAGGTTTTACTTCCAAGTAACTTCTCCAATAACAAAGTCAAGTCTGAAGCTCTCATGTTTAATAAAATGCCATAAGTTAAAATAAAATATTTTATAGCCAGATTCTTTCCAAACAGCGAAACATTTTCTGTAGATTAACCATAAAATGAGTTTAACAGAAATCCTAGGGTGGATATTGAATTACATATAAAAAAAAAAAAAATTTCTAATATGCATTGGAGGTTACTTAAGATAATAAGGATCTAAAACATGTCCAACCTTTGCCACACTGCATGTATACTGCCTCTCAGACAACCTGCAGTGTCCAGTAAAAAGCGTAGCACTCCTAAAAGTCCCTCTCATTTCACAAAGTATGTATAAAGAGATATTGAAAGAGACTGTCATTGTGCCATCCTGAGCAACTGCATGCATGACGCCTGTTGGGGTCATTAGGTGGCCGCAGGTCTCCTCAACAGACGGGGAGATTACAGGCCAGATGTCAACTTGTATACAGCAAGAAGGCGGTGGACTAGGATTTGTTTGGGAGTAGATGGACTTGTTTCTAGAGCTGATACTTGCATGTAATAGCCTATATGATAAACATAATATTAAGCATGTTGCAAAACATTTGCGATTCCAAAGTGGGATAATACTTCTGTCATTCTGCGAACAGTAAAATTCTTCATAGAGGAAAGCAATTCAAGTCTCCCCAGTGCCCTGTGGGATTATGTCTGACATGTGTGGTCACTGAGACATCACAGCGAGACGGGAATAAACTAGACTTTGCTGGGGGTGGAGATGTCAGACCGACGTTATGTTGCTCTTAAGAAACAATATTCAGAGTAATAAGCAGCAGGAAACATTTAGCTTCTTTTCTATTGTGCATTTGTACAGGGAAAGGATTACTTTCTCCTCACTGCTCTCATGTGATTATCACCATGTCTGGTGACTGAATATCTTCTATCCACTGGTTGAAATGCAGCCTTTTGGTGGTTGAATTAGTGAAAACCACCAACATGCCCCAAAGTAGAGACAGACCTGTCGAGCCGGGCAGGTCATCTTATTAAAAGCATGTTGTCGCTTTCTCGTGTCTAACTCAAAAAGGCCTAAGAGACTAACATCTGATGCCATAATCTGCAGCATCCACAGCAGCACAAATGAACACGATATGCACTGCTGTGTTGTATAACACACCACCCTGTCTTTCTTGCAGTCTTTCTGTCTATACGTCTCCCTCTCTCTCTCTCTCTGTTATCCCCCACTTCTCTTGCTCTCTCATTTTCCGTTGACAAGCTCTCTGAATCTTTGACCACACAGCCTGGAAAAATAGCACGGAGTCATGCTGCAAAGCAAGCCTATCCCTGACCCTGATTCCCTCTCACCACATTTCCATCAGCAGCAAAGTAAAACACATCTAATCATTTCAATTTTCCCCCTCCGTCGCAGTATTATTAACATTGTTAATTTTCTGAGGGCTGCAGCCCAGAGCGGAATGTCAAGGGAAATGCATTATGGCGAGATATTCCATTGATCCACCATTAAACACGCTTACATGGCTGCTGTAATGGCCTAACGATACCAAGAGGCCAATTTAAAACCAATGTAGAAAACAGAGGGCTCTAAAAGCATAAAAAACTAAGCAATGTGATGTCAACATATAGACATCTAAGGGGTTCAACTGCTTTGTTTCATGCTCATTTGTACTGCTGACGTGCTTTGCATTACCACTAAAATGAATTGTCTCAGTATTTCAAATAGGATGCCTGCTGGATGAACTTGTTTAAAGGAAGCTATTTGGAGTACTGCATGCCTGCACTGCTTGAATTTCAAACCCGCGTGCGTACTGTGGGACTTAACTTACTTTAGATCAATCAGGAGAGACTAATAAGAAACGAATAAATGAAAATAGGAGAATTTGAAGTAGATTAAATTCATTGTGAACAGAAAAGTAGACTTTGGTGCTTAGACTCCGGCAGGAAGTGGATCACCAAGGGAAGCGGTTCAAAGATTAGGAGCTTCCAGTCTGAAGGAGACTTCCCCCCGGAGCCTAGACACAGGTGGTAGGGATGAGGAATGGAGCTTGCTGACTTCATGAAAGGGGACTTCTGATCGGGGGGTTTGATTGGACATGACTAGGCGTCCGCGGTTGAGGTGGTGAAGGGGTGGCAGTGGGTTGCAAAATCTTTACGGTGCTGAAATGACAGCTGAATGACAGCCTAGAGAGAGCACTTTTAAAGTTTGACCACTTTGGCTAAAGAAGAGTGTGGCAGGTTGTGATTGGATGAAGAGAAAAATTAGTTAGTGAAGCTTAGAGAAAGCGGGAACCTTGCTTGTGACTTAGAGGGCATGCACAAGGACTGACTGAACTTTTGCTAAGCTTCATTAGTAAGTAAAAAGTGCTAGTCTAAGAATTACTAGCATATAAGTACATCCTCTAAAATAACTCTCTAATGATGTTTTGTAATAAAATTTAATGAGATACTTATGGGAAATGAAGACACCATGATTTCGAAAGGTTAAGAGGAAAGAGTCCAAACCACATTGTTTTTACATGCAGAAATCTGAAGAGAAAAAAAATCAACAGAAAGTCACATGAGATTACTTTTCCTTTCATTTTCTGGCTGACTATTGACTATTGTCCCGTGCAATGGATGTGATTTCAACAGTTCTTTAGTGCACGTCAAAAACTTGATAAGATACACTGAAAGTACACACAAACTCATTTACATGAACACGTAGGCAGAACTGGATATCGTTTGAAATTATCTGGTGCCAATATAATGTATGAGTTTTGACACCAATGTTAAAATAAAAAATAGAGCAAAAGACCAAATTTTGAAGATTATAGACATATTTCTTTTATAAGAGAATACCTAAAATGCTGCTGCCTCAACACAAAGCGGACGTACAAGTATTCACAACCACGCAAAAGCTTCATTCAATACAGTCGAAAATTAGCAAAATTATGGTTATATCGGGAAATGTCTGATCGAAAATTAAGAGTAAGAATCTGATCAATTCAATTCATCACCAGCTTTTAGTACCTGGCAGTTTTAGGCTCTACAGACACATTTCATTTGAAACTCAAAAGGTCAAGTGTAGTGTATGTGATTAGGCATCTGCATTCACATGTTACATCTCCTCCATCTCCTCTTTCCCTGTCACACACTTGAACATCCTTGGCACACAAGACAAAGAACTTGCACCCCTTAAATTCTGACCGCTAAGTTTTTATTTCCTGTTGTGGCAACAGCAAAAGGTGAACTATGTTGAGACAAGGAGTAGATTCCTCAAGGACTAGTGTCTCCTCTCAGAAAGAGTTGGACGTGAGCAAACACAGTACGCACTCACTGCCATCACTTCAATCAATGTGTTCCTGGGAGTGGTTTCATTTTCTGTAGAACTGAGCAACCAGAGGAATCTTTGCCAGCGTGAAAGTGGCTCGACTCAAAGGTTTGCACGGAAAAGTTGACCACTGGTGAACATGACGGAGACAGTCTATGTTTGAGACGGACTTATTGCTTCCTACTTTGTACCAAAGAAAAACATTTTCTCTGAAAAAAAAAAAGAGGCTATAAAAATTCTTCCAGCGACGATCAAAATGCACAAGAAGTTGATCCCAAGGCCTTGGAATATATTAGAATTCTAAAAAAAAATTATTTAAAAGAATACAGCAATTGGGACGACTACGCACGAGAGCAAACTGTATCTGTTCTGATGATTGTGAAAGATTGTGAGAGTCTGGTATATTGCTCACACGCACAATAAGGACTACAACAATCATTCGTGAGTGGAGCTGCAACTCACAATTATTTTCATTATCAACACATTAATAATTTAGTCTATTAAATGTCCAAAAATTGTGGCAAATGCTTATCACAATTTCCCAGAGCTCAAAGTATTGTGTTCAAATCCAAAACCCAAAGACTATTCATTTACTGTCTTAAATGTCAAATAAAAGCAGCAAATTCTTATATTTACAGCTAATAGTCAAATTAATCAAAATAGTTAGCAACTAATTTTCTTTCAATCAACTAATCGATTAATGGTGGCAGCTCTAATTGTGAGTGATGAAATCAATGAAATATAATCATGTACATGTACGGTACGGGCCTCTATATGATTTTGGTATAGAGAGATTTTATAAGATATTATTGTCTTAAGACTTGTTTATTTATATTGGCAAAGTGAATAAAGGTTTGCGCTCCTGAATCCAGGCTTTTGAAGAAGCTGTGTCGGGCGTAACCAAGGTTCAAACAGTCACATTATAGGAAAAAATGCCTGCACGCTGTCAGAAATGGGCAAAAGAGTATAAATTTATTACATGTGCGTAAGAACATCGTCAACATAGTTTGGTCTTCACAGGATGATCCTACGACCAAAACATTCACTTTTTGTGTCTTTCACTTTTGTCACTCATAATTTAACCTTTAACCTTTTTTGTCAATGCACAGGCATTTTTTTTCCTATGATATGGAAAAAATGAATAAAAAAAGACAAGTTCAATGTTATCCATTAAGACCACTCACTAACTATCAAACACACTGAGTCAAAAACAAAGTACCTGTATATCTGGTTACATGAGCTCCCATTACTGACACACAAGTTAGAGATCCGAGGTGTTTATATTTGGGGTTCGTTACCCAGAATTCTCTGATGATACCTGGCCGCATGGTAAGACAAAGATTCAAGATACACTTGCTGAGTTATGCAATCAACTGCCTAGTTGGACCAGAATCACATAGAAACCATTGACAACTATGTGAATGTCACTTGTTGCATTTGTCCTAATGAGCTAGCAACACTACAAAAACCTGGAACTACTAATACATCTGATAGTTGTCATATGGACAATAACTATCCATACGAAACATATAATCAGTGCTGGGGCACATAATTGTGCCCACCCAACGCCCAGGCGTTCATCAAGCCTGCATTAACCTACTATACGTACACAAAAATCTAAACCACAGAGAGCAGAAAATAGTAAATAGAGCAGAGAAAGCTTTTTGAAGAGGCCGTTAAGAGCTTAACGCATTCTCTAATTATAGATCTCACTTGCTCTCTTTTGAAGAGACCTGTAAATGGGACTACGCCAAAGTTTTAGATTAGTACAAGTCTCACAAAAATGAGGAGAAGCAGTCTATTGCGAACCACATCGCAGCAGGATGGGAGCTTTTTTTACCTCCCTCTCATTTCACTTAAATGTAAAACATAAAACACTGATGAACTCTTAGAAGAAAAGGAACAGTTCACTTAAAGACGTACACACATAACGCACCATGTGTCAAATGAGAGGGGAAGGAAATGCCTAAAAAAGTGTGAAAAGATTGCCACGTATAACAAATGTCAGGAGATAGATAGATAGATAGATAGATAGATAGATAGATAGATAGATAGATAGATAGATAGATAGATAGATAGAT
>JBBPCS010000359.1:9006666-9022587 GCA_037974645.1 Hollardia meadi
GAGAGAGAGAGAGAGAGAGAGAGAGAGAGAGAGAGAGAGAGAGAGAGAGAGAGAGAGAGAGAGAGCTGAGTTATTTGGGTTGGAAGCGAGGTAGCAGGGAGCCAGGGTTGGCAGGGTTTTGGTGGAGGAGTGTGGTGGTTCAGAAGTCCTCCAGCGCGAGGCGCCAGTGTGTCCGGCGGGGGCCCTGACCATGAGCTGCCTCACCCCCCCAGAGCCATGGCCACAAACCCCCTCTCCCCCTTCACCACCAGTACCGCCACCCATCCAACCCCAAACCCACTGGCAGGCAGCGCTTCACTAAAGCTGCTGCTGCATGTTTATTTAATATTCTGAAGAAATTGAAATATCTTTGTGGGTTAACACACATACATACACAATTACATATCACTCACCCGCACGCACGCGCACACGCGCACGCGCAGGCATGCACGCACGCATACATTCACACACATTACCACCACAATATATAAATAAATAAAGTAGAGTAATAACGTTCTCTTGATCTGTGGCCAAGAATAGAGTTGGAGAAAATCTTTTTCAAATGGTGTTTTCAGAAGCGTAGAGGGAGGAGCGTGAACGTCTGACACTGCATGTTGACTGAGCAGGCGGCATGTCTCGGACTGACTCCCACAGAGGAGAGAGAGCATTACCAAAGTGTTTGACAAACAAGAAATAGTTCCCAAGTGCCAGGAACAGAGTAAACAAGGACGAATATTCACATATTCTGGTAGATTTAAATGTCATACATGGATCCTACAAAAAGCAATTTAGCAACCCTGACTGTGTGGTCTATGAATGAGAACATGTATATGAGGTGTTTGTTAAGTGTTACATGCATACATGCACGTATCTGCATGCCAGCCTTTTTCAGCGTGTGTGCGTGTGTGTGTGTGTTTGTGCACTCATGCATGAATACACACACACACACACACACACACACACACACACGCACGCACATCCACAATGAGCCTCTGACCATTACAAAGCAATTCCTCCAGACAGAAATCCCATAAACAGCCTCTGGTTTTTGGGCTTCATGATATCCCCCTTCTGTCTCCTCTCCCCTCAACAGCCACCAACCGCTGCTGCTGCCAAAAATAACACAGGAGCGCCACTCAAGCCCGCGCCTCGCCACAGCACAGCTTGGCCGCAAGAGAGGGATCAAAACACACACAAAAAAGGAAACACATCATATTGTGGAAGGGGAAAAAGAGCATTCATACGGCCCCATGCTTGAAGATATCTACTGATGATTTTGGAAACCGAAGAACCACACACACTAATGCACCACGCCAAGGCAGGGAAAAGGAAAGTGCGTATGTGTGCGTCTATGTGTGAATACATTTTGCACGTACTGTGACTGCGAAGACGGCATTCATTTCTGATCTCATTCCGTCAGTGATTTAACCACAAGCTCAATAAAAACACTTACATTATCAATTTATAGGTCAATAAATTAGGGCTTTCGATGACAAATGAAGGCATGGGGAACAAAGCAAATTAATGCTGAAAGCATGAATAATGAGGGAAGGGTGTACTCTGGTCACAGATAAATCATGGTGCTCTGATTGCAGGTTTAGGAGTTCAAATGGGAGACAACTTTACTCATTGTCATGGCAAGTTCACTTTGTGTTGCACTTGGCAAAATGTGCTTCCACACTGATGCCAGTGGATGAAACCATCAGAGCAAAGCTTTGTTTCAACGGTGGCCAGCAGGGGTTTACGAGCAAACCGTCACGTGATTAACTGTCGAGCCACAGAAATAAAGGAAATGATGGAAAGGTGGAAAATGTACTGAAATATTTTATGGTAGTGCTGCTATTAGTTGGGCAAGAGGTTCTGAACTTGTGGGTCCAAAAGATGGGTCTGCACGGTGAGTTGTTGGTCAGTAGCCTTATTCCATAATTCATTCACTTTTTCCCAACCCAGATTATAAATAAATTAAGCGTTCCTACTGCTCCACAACAAAACACACATACTTAAGGGTAAAGTTTGGTCATGCAAAGTAGACTAGATGGGCATATAGTGTTTTTAACAGTTTTTTTGCTTGAATATTCTTATTTCATTGTTTGTTTTTTTACAGTGTTGAACCACTTTGATTTGTACTTGCATGTTGATCAAACCCTGACAATTTCATTTTTTGTACTTTAAATTGCCCAATTGTAATGCTGCGATATCTTAGTCTTGAATTTCCCATGTAAAGCACCTTGTTTGTTTTTATTATTTATTACAGAGAGTTATATCTTTGTAAGATTTTGAGTAGACACACCACAATTAGTCTGGGTATGAACCATATTTTGTGGCTTTAGGATGGTCAGTTTATCAAACTACTAAAACTTCCTGTGTTATTAGTGAGGATGACAGGTGCCATGCAACCCAAGGCCCCAGAGTGCAAAGCCCCGACATAGAGCCTTGTCAGCTGAACAAATCAGTGACCAAATGTCGCCCTCTTCTGGTTCCTTCTAGTCATAACAAATTAATAAGCCATTGGAGCCTGAAAGCAATAAAAGTTTTCAAGCAAAACAAATGCTCTCTTTTGTTTGTACTAGCTCACACACAGAAGAAAACCAGGTGGAAACAACTAACATTTATTCAGGTACACTTGCTACTTGCACTTACTTGAGTTCTTCCATTGTCTGGTACTTTCTCACCCGCAGCAGTTATCTGACAGCTGCAGTTTGAGGATTTCGGCTAGCTGGCTGGTTAGCTAGCCGCAAAAATAACGTTACTTATAAATTACGTTTCTTTTGTGCGTGTTTACCTTAAATGCGTTCATTTTTACCGTACTAGCTAGTGCGTACCTTCACTATATGCTCAACTTTAAATAGACGACTTTAACTTTTCCTAATTTTTTTTTTTTACATTTACAAAACTTAAGCCGTCAGTCTGTTTAATATGAGATACTCTTCACCCGTCTCTGGTGTTGTGACGATACCATCGTCCACCTGGATATTTGTATTTTGCCTCGCACACTCGTCGGTGTTCTCCGGTGTACAAAACGAAATAACTCAACGGGTCTACGAACCAATGAGAATACGAGTTTCCGAGGATCCGTGTTACGTCATATCTATGCTCCTAAAGGACTCGGCTTCATTCTGTCAGAGCGAGAGGGGGCTTCGTCTGCTCTTCACATGTTGTTGCCTCATTATCTGTCTGAAAAAATATCGTCAAATGAAAGCAAGTGCCTGTCTTGGTGGGGGGATTAACCATCCGAAACCGATCGGCTCTGTCTGTGTGAAATAGGGAATGAACGACGAGACAGCATCGGACAGCTGGAAGAGAAACTCCGGGTGCTCCAGGTGAAGCTGCACAGAAGCTAAGCTAGCTTAACGTTAGCTCAGCGGCTAACGAGGGGCTAGTCTTCCAATTATATTCCTCTTATTTTTGAGTGTCCCCCTCAAAACTACTGGTTTTAATTATAGCAAACACAGCGACATTTCTTTTTTTAATAAGCTTTACTTCTTCCTGTCTTTTAATAACTCTTATTTACTGATTTGCTGGTTACACTTACCTAGAGAGATTTCTGGCTGCACTGTTGTGTGAGACCTTATTAGTTTTCGCTAGGTGTACCAAATAAACTGGCAACTGAGTGTATGTGCTGCCATGCAGGTGCACATACTTGTAACATGGCATCCTCTGGTTTTGCATTTTTATGTGGTTCATTTACCATGTTTTTTTTTTTAATTAATAGGATTGTTTTTCCATGCCTTCTTAAATACTTAAGCTTTTTGTATGAATAAAATAATCCTACTTGACAAATGTATAATTGGTGTGAGTTCATGAGGGTGTGATATCTGTTCCCACGATATGACAAAAGTAATGGGAATTTTAGTTTATGTGTTACTTGTGATTGTTTTTTATAGATTTGAGCAAGCTGGACATTGTTTTAAGAAAGGCTCATTGCTGTTGAGTTTTTCGAATTTAACTTTACAAGGTTGTGAGCACCGTTAATATAATTTGAAACTCCTAACTTTTGTAATGCTGGCTTTTGTGAAGTCTGGCCAATATATCTGTCAGCCAATATTATTGGCCTATTAAAGATATTGTATATAACGGTATCAGCGTAAATGTTCTATATGTGCCAATATGAACTTGTTTTTTTACACATAATGCAGAAAAAGATGGGGTAATTTAGAAATTATGGCATAAAATAATGTCATAAAAATATTTATAATTTTCATAATTTAAATTCCAAGCTAAGTTTACGGATTCAGTTCACTGATGTCATTTCTGACTAAATATTGGCCGATACATATTGCTATTGGAATTTTTTACTCCCTAATATCAGTATCGTCCTCATAAATCCAGTATTGGTCAGGCTCTAATAAAGAATGTATCGTAGCAAACAAAAATGAATGAATAACAGACTTTTCCAATGTCTTTAATAAATTAATCACAACAGTTGCTCAACAGTCCTTCTCACTGGTTTCTCTTTTATTTAGTATTGAGCAAATGCTGGCTGTGAATCCCGGAAAGACGCCCATCAGTCTGCTGCAGGAGTATGGAACGCGGATAGGCAAGACCCCAGTGTACGACCTGCTGAAGGCCGAGGGACAGGCCCACCAGCCCAACTTCACGTTCCGCGTCTCCGTCGGAGAGATCAGCTGCACCGGCCAAGGGCCCAGCAAGAAGGCAGCCAAGCACAAAGCAGCTGAGGCTGCTCTAAAGATGCTCAAGGGAGGCCTCGGAGGTCCTGCCGGATTTGGTGTTGGAGTAGACGGGTTTGTTGGGGTTGACGTGACTACTGATGGAGACAGGTCAGTTTCCTATGTAGTACTTTTATTTTTTATTATTTCTCATACCTGATACCTGGACAGCCACATTGGGGGAAAAATGTGGCATCAGCTGAACAAGATGGAGGTCTGTGTGGTTTTCTTACTTCCTCTTATGTGTTTGTCTTATCTCATCTTCTGCACAGCTCCCAGTCAGAGATGAAGACCTCAGGCAGTTCGCAGCAGTCTGAATGTAACCCTGTAGGAGCTCTGCAGGTGAATAAACAAAAAAAACTCCTGTTTGACTTGTCTACTAATAAATGCATTGTTTTAGTCAGTCCTTCCTTGTTTTGTGTTATCAACAATATCTGCACAATTTATAGCTGCATGATTTTGTTTTTATATATCTGTCTGTGTACTTCCCTGCCAGGAATTGGTGGTGCAGAAGGGATGGCGCTTGCCAGAGTACACCGTCACTCAGGAGTCTGGGCCAGCACACCGCAAAGAGTTCACCATGACCTGCAGAGTCGAGAGATTTGTCGAAATCGGTAAAATGCACCATGTGTCATTCTTGCAGATTGTGTAGTGTTTGTTTACAGGTTTGGTCTCTGGTGTAGATCAAATCTATTTTTTTTGTGATTTTTTTTTTTTTAAGTCACGCGACCGCTTCCTCATCAATCCCATGAAGTTGGCCGTCAGTGATGAAACATGTCAGCAATAATGCTACTAATGAAATAATGCTGATAGAAAACAGCTCATTGAAATTGAAGAAAGTCATATGTGCTGCCTTTTACAGGGGTGTCAAGTAAATTCTGACTTTCACCGACACTTGTGATATGTGAATTGCAAGAGCATTGACAAGTAGGGCTGGATACCGTTTTTAAAATTATGATACCAGTACCCTTAAACCAGTAGAGTACTTCATTTGAAACGACTTCACCACCACAGACTGTATGTAGCTGCTAGCTGTAGTTGCAATAGTGGGCCAATCGCGCATTAAATCGAATTAAATGCATTAAAAACCATACAAATTGTAATTTTTTAAAAAATATCAGGATTCAAAAAGGATCGAATGAAGGTATCGTTTGACTGGAGAAGTTTTGACACTTCTTGGTACTGGGTTATTTCAATTAATACCTTAAAGGTATTGAGTACCAATACCCAGCCCTAGGTCTCTGACACAGCTTGCTCTAATAAATGGAAATATTAATGATCCATTTAACAAGATACAGAATAGTCCAGCTAATGTAGAGCATACATCAAGCAAGCTCTTTGTTTGCCTATGCTTATTAATTATCAACACTGGTCATTACTTGTGCAACATTACTCGACCTCCTGGTTCTCTCCAGGAAGCGGAACCTCCAAGAAGCTAGCCAAGAGGAACGCAGCAGCTAAGATGTTATCGCGTATACACGACGTCCCGGTGGACCTGAGGACCAGCAACGACGCTGACACAGAAGATGACACGTTCAACGTGGTGAGAAACACACAGAAATAAATTAATAAACTTTCATCTGCGCAACCAGCCTATGAAGATCCTGCATGGTGAATAATCTGCACATTACAGGAAGGGATGCGTAACACTGCTTAACATTCATTCTTTGTCATGGAAATGTTGTTTGCATGGTGCTTCATCATGTCTGCCATTTCCAGTTTGTCCTTCAGATGTTCAGATGCAGAATACCATAAGCTCAGCACCTATTACCCCTTTTCTTACTCATCATTATTGCCGGCAGATAATTATAGCGTTTATTTAATGAACTTCATCTCTGCTGCACACACAGCACATGGGGAGCAGAACTGAATTGGGCAAAAGTAAAGGCTTCAGCTGCACGTGGGACTCTCTGCGTAACTCTGCTGGAGAGAAGATCCTCCAGCTCCGCAGCCACCCTCTGGGCATGCCCTCTGACTCCAACTTCTGCTCTTTGCTGAGCGACCTGTCCGTGGAGCAGCGCTTTGACGTCAGCTACCTAGACCTAGGTGAGTGTACAAACAACACAACAGCAGTTTAACATTGAAATATTAAAAAAAGAAACATGGAGTCAGTGGAAATCACTCACTTTATGCGCGAAGAGCTGCATTTTAGTTAGGCGTATGTAAATATAATGAATTGGTTGATGAACCAATTTTTGCTTGGTGTAGACTCCTCTTCTTACTGCTTCACATCTGGTTTACACCATCTGCACAAGCAGTGTGGGTGTATTTTAATGGCAACATACCATAAACAAACTGTGGTTTCTATTATTGTCATCAGATATAGGAAGTAGCCCGCAGTTGCATGTTTTTCATATGTGTGTGGCAGCATTTCACCGAAGGTGACATGTTTTTGTGTGGCACATTGTGACTAATTCATTTCATTTGCCAGCTATAGTTTCAGTACAGTCAGTAACTTAGCAGATTGAAAGTTTAGCGTCCGAGCATTTTTCTGCAGTTCAGCAGACAACAGTGTGTGGTGGATTTGGTCTGAGTGTTGTTTTCACACTATATTGTTACCTAGTTGGTGAGACACAATGCTGGAAAGTAAATAAACAACGTCCCCATCTTTTATCTTAGGAATCATTGGCAATTTTCTTTTAATATACAGTATATATTGGCTGATATATCGGTATCGGAAATTTTTTACTCCCTAATATCGGTATCTGCATCGGCCCCCAAAAATCCATATCAGTCGGGCTGTATGCCAGACTCTGCACATACATCCTTCTATGACTCTCAAACATTCAACTGGAGGAACAAGAAGCGAAACGTATTTTTGACTGGAGGGGGACTTTAATTAAAAAATAAGACTGCAACTTAAGTATGGCTGGTGTCTGGGTTACTTTTTGCATATCAGTGTCGTCAGAAAGCATTAAAAAAGGAATCGGATTTAGTCAGATTTATAATGGAGATCATATCTCACTGAAATGGCACTGAAATATACTGTGCTGGCGGATGAGACACATCATCTACATCGAAATGATGTCTTTAAACATTTCCAAAGCAGCAGTGATGGTCGAAATATATTTTATAGTAATAACGTTGCTGATTTCAGCTGTTGAAGCGAACAAGACAAAGTCGGATGTTAAAAGGAAACGCTTTGATGTTTTTTCTTGTTTCAGAGGAGCGCAGTCTGAGCGGCCTGTGCCAGTGTCTAGTGGAGCTGTCCACACAGCCAATCACGGTGTGCCACGGCTTTGCTCCGAGCATAGACGGTGCTCGCGCCAATGCAGCCCACAATGCACTGCAGTACCTCAAAATCATGGCTGGAGGGAAGTGATGTCACCTGCCTCCGCACAGGCTCCGTCTCGCCACCTCACAATGTCGTGATGAATCTCCACTCTGGACGAAGGAAGCACTTTTGTGATGAATTCAAATAACGTGAATTACCTCAAATTTTTTGAAGTGAACCCCTGGAGCTGTTTTTTGGTCACATCGATTTCTTATTGTTGCCAATGAAGATTTTATTGCCCAAAAACTCATGCACTTGACATTTTGCATATTTGTCACAAATTATTCTTTTTTTTTTCTCCAGTATTTTCAGTTCTTGTTTGCTTAGCATTCATACGCAGTACTGTATTTTCCAGAAAGCTAAAGTTTTAAAAAGTCCTTATCTGAAATCATAAATGGGGCTTTTGCAGCGAGTTCCCAAATAACTGCAGACAAATTCAAATGCAAAAAAAGTGCAAAAGGTCAAAGAAGTTTTTAGAAATCGGGCTATGGAATCGGCAATTATCGGAGCTTCGTTTAACCCCCATTCACATGGATGAACGACGAAAAATGTGCAGAAATGTGGAGAAAAAGGGACTCTGCTGAATTGATACCAGAGGATATTTCTTTTAAAGACTGCCCTGTTCTATGAGTTTTAAAAATGTGGCTTCTGAACCCTAAAACCTCAAACTGTTATATGTGATTTTCTTAATGTTGTTCTCTCTTGTTTTAGAACTCAAGAATTACAGTCTGTTGAAACTAATCATGTTATCTTTGTTTCGCATTAAGAATTCAAATAAGGTTTAGAACTATTTAATGTCACCAATTCTAATTATGTCACCCTTTGGTGTTCCCAAAGTAGAAAAGGAGAGAAAGATCAGAAGACTCAAATGAATGAAATAAGAATTGTCCTTTAAATGCGTGCTGTGCAATTTTCCCCCTTTGTAGACTTTCTTGAAAGAGTTATGCTAATGTTGATGGTCTTCAGAGCATTTTAGGAACTCCCAATACAAATACTAAGAGAGAGTACTCATACTGTGCATCTTTTGAATGTGAGGATTATTTAAAAAATACAACATTACAATTTCAGTTGACGTATTGGTCAGTTAACTCCTGAATGTGCAAACAACTTTTTTTTATAATAATCTATTCTTTTAGCACACAGTCTATCCTTTTCAGTGTTAATGATCAGGGGGAGTCTCCTGATTAAAAAATTGTTCTCGTTATAATCATTAAACCTACTAAAACTTTTTGACTTTAAAAAGTTCTTTTTGTCCAATATTGTTTCATTTCTAATTCAAACCCCTGTGATTTTTTTTTTTTGGCAATGTGAATATGATTCCTGTAATGATATGTGATTATTTCCAGATTATAGTCTCCGACTACCTGTTGGTGTACGGATTAATTACCAACCCATATATTTGCATATCGGTTGATACACTGCCTTGCACTCATTTGAAAAACTAAAAAAGAGTAAAAAGTTTGTACCGTTGAAAAGATAAATGTCCTTTGAACAATGCGGACTGACAAAGTTTCTGTAGGTCTCTTCTCACTACAGTACAGTGTGTTTGATGTAACCTCATTCTCTGAAAAAGCAGGTCTGCATAGCGTTTTTCCGATGACTGAAATTAGGAAATGAAATGCTGTTTTTAAGTGAAATTTAGGTATTAACATTGACGTCAGTGCTGACACCTATACATCTGGGACTTCTTAGCTGTGGTAGTTGTGTAAATGTTGCCCAGTTTTAGAAAAACAATGAACTTCAATATGAGCTCCATATGAAATTGACTTTGTTTCTAATAAAACAGTTTTGTAAACTTGACTGCCAACTGTTGTCAGTTAATATCCATTCAAAAATTAAAAAAAAAAAGAAGGTCCACACAGTATTTCATCAAGACTTTTGTACAGTTGTATATTTACATTATGTTTACTATTATATTCTGATTTCAGTACGAGCACTGGGGAGAAACTTTTCTTATTGCTTTTTCAGTGCAGGTATCCTCTGAATGTTTCACATGTGACCAAGTCTTCCAGTACGATGACATCTTAATCTTTTGGGCCTGTTTGACTGGAGGTGCATGCTTAGATGCACTTTCCAAAAGTTGAAGAAACTCTAATCTTCCTGCACGAAAAACTCCACAGGCGAGATAACATGGAGGTCTGGCTCTTCTGTTATCTGTGCGAGGAGCTGACTTCTTCGTCCGCGTAGCCGCTGCTGTCTGAATGCATGCTGTCGTTTCGGACCACTTCTCCTACAAAAGGACACAAACACAGTCAGGCAACAACTGCACACCACTGCACAAATGCAGCTGCAGTCTGACACAAATAGACATACCTTCTGTTGCTGGTGACAAATACACTTGCTTAATGACCTGTATATACACACACAGGCATTCATCGCTTCTACACACATTTGTCTAAACTATTTAATTCCTCAATACAAGAACTACAGCACAGTGAGCCAGCGAGTAAAAATATTTAGGTTTAACAAGAATTTTTGTACATACACACACACACTTGTTTGTGCATTTCCACAAACATTCTTGTGTGAAAGCGATCTGGTTACAGCAGCTGTCACAGTGATGACTGACACCCTTTTCTTCACATGTGGAACCGTTCGAACTGTGCGGGTGCTGTTTTTGTTGTGAATTGGGTCAGCAGTCTGGCAGCCACAAACACAAAATTCTAACGCGTCATGTTCCTGTAAAGTATGACTGCAGTGTAGCAAAGCAACAGTTGTAACTACAGCCTGTAACCTACAGACAATGTCACTCACACAAATATAAATATATTATTACACACTACAGTATAGTATGTAATAATATATTTATATTTTATTTTGTATAGTATAGTAACGATACTATACCTTTGTATGTTTTGGACAACATGGAGGTTGTTCTTGTAGTTTCTGATTGTCCAAAATCTTCCTCTCCAGCACTGTGCACCTATGGAGACAAAATATATGAAGTATTTAATGTGTACAGTCTGTTTTGACTCTTATAATTAGGAATCAAAATCATGAAATATTATACAGCATTATGGCTGAACAATGTATTGTTTCATCATCATCATACTGCACACTGCGAGCAACACACTGCCTCTGACAGCATGTGGAGTCAGCATATTTTCACATCTAACTCGGTGAATTAAGGATTTATTTCGACCAAGTTTCTGAGTTGGTGATTGTTGGAAAAGTCGAAAGACAAACAGTGACGTTTTTGGTGAGTTTGATTTCGTTTATGTGTATGTACGAAGGTAGTGATCGCCGCTCGAACACGTCCCCCAGCTGAAACTAAATCACAAAGGGGTTCTTAAAGGCAAAAGTACTCTAACGAGTTACTTTTCTCAGTAGGTAACGCTGCATTGTAACAAATTACTTTTTAATGGCTGTAATCTAGTAACAAATTACTTTTAAAAGTTTAATAAATTTAAAAAACTGTCCTAAAGGAAAAATATGGACTTTGGTAAAACTGTTGCAGAGCACCAACAGGCACTGTGGTGACAGTGCTTCGCCACTATTGACACAGTACAAGAGAACTCAATTCATATATTTGATTATTTCCCATAACGTCCCATCAAACACCTTCCTCTAAGTAGAAAGTGCATTTTTAACGAGGATGATTCCGTTTAGACGGAACAACATCAATATGAAATCTCTTTCATCAATTAATCAATAATTTTATGATTAATTATTTTCAATTGGAGCTACATGTTAAGTACTTCATATAGTATACATTATCTGGATAATTTTTGTAACTTTTACTTTTAATATTGCAGTTTATACTGTAAAAACAAAAATATCTCAGTACTATTTTTTCCACCATCGTTCCTCCATACGTTCAGTACATGCTGCACATGTGCAGTAGAGTAACCACCGTACCTCCTCTAGCTCAAAGGAGTTAACCTGTCGCAGGTTATTGGAGACTGGCCCCAGTCCCTGATGTGTCAGTGGATTCAGGTACCGGCTTTGCCCCTCGGTAAATGACTCCTCACATGACTTGACAGGTGGGACGATTAAAGTATGACTGGAATCTGGTGCGTTCAGGGAGCAGGATGACACATCTTCCCCCTCCCAGCCAGTCACAGTGATGCAGCACTGGGTGAAGCTGTCGTTGGAGGCCAGGAGGACAGGAGGTGATCTGGTCGCGCTTGTGTGCGAGTCCTCGTCAGGCTCAGAGACAGCAGTTTGTACATGTGGTGGAGGACATGATCTGTCTATGTGCTCTGTCTCAGAGCAGATAAGAGAGGAAGTGTTTGTTTTTGAACTACGTGTGCAGGAAGGCTTCTGGTGTGCGCTCTCAGCTATCTCCGGGCAGATTAGATCATGCACAACCTTGGCAACTGGTTTCAGAAGAGCAGTCCTTGTGTGACTTTCAGTTGAACCTGAGTCCAGCTCTGGTTTACATAAAATAAACCGATGATCTGTTTCTATCACGGTTTCTCCTGATAGGGATGACGCCAGAGATGTTCTTGCACTATGACTCCTGCTGTCAAGGCCCACTGCATTTTCATCTGCATCAACATGATCTTTTTTAATGCAACACATCTCTTTATGACAGTTTGTATTTCCATTGTGAGGAGTATCTGAGTCTGCCACGGTCTGCTGTTTTTGCACCTCTTTCCTGCTCTTACAGGACTTGGCAGCATCCATGACCAGACTCACATCCACAGTTGAATTGCTCCTATTATATTCCCCCAAATCCAGTTTCTTGGGCACCCCGGTCTTGACTTTCTCCAGGACTATATCCACAACATCAGGGAGGCTGGACCTTTTTTCGGGTGAGGGCTGCGGAGAGGTGGAGTCGGACCCTCGTGGAGAGCCCGTGTAGAGACACATCTTGGAGACGGTGTCCTTTAGCCTCTCAACCGGAGACCGCGGCTCGCTGCGGACGCTGCTCCTGAAGCGTTCGATCCTCTCCACGGGAGACGAGGAGAAAGTGAACTCTGGTGTAGCCAGTTTCTGCAGAGGAGTGCGGGACACGTGAGAGTAGAGGGAGTAGAAAGCATTGGCCATTGCTGTGAGCACTTGCACTTGTCTGAAGCGACCTGTGTAAAGAATACAATGTTAATAAATACAAATAATATGGATCTTATTTGCTACATCCCAGAATTACTTCATCTTATCACACTTGAAATTATGTTATACAATTCACATGACAGAAATAACCTCCAGGGGAGTTATCAAGTAACTCCACAGTCTTACTAGCAAGGGAGAGGCTGGGGTCTTCCTCTCGTATGCGGCGTAGCTGTGAGTCCAGGAAGAGGCGGAAGTTGATGCCCTGAGCCAGGGAGGGAAAGGTGAAGAAGCGAGGAGGGATGCGGACAGTGACCTGTGGCTCATTGCAGCCGAAACCCAGCTCGTACAGCGTCTCCTCTGCATCCTCCGAGCACAACTGCAGGATTTCCGACACACTGGTGTGCAGGTGAGAAAAAAGCAGGGATACAGTTTTTAATTTTCCTATTAAAGGGTTTTTGGACAAAAGGAAAATTGTGATTTAGGGCTTGTGCAATGCTTACTAAGAGAGTTACAAAATGCTTTTCAATATAATGAAACATGGGACCAATAAACACAAATGAAAACAATATATAAACATTAAAGAAGGATGAAATACTATTTAGTAGAATAAAAGTATGTATTATTCAGGTAAAAACAATTCTTAAGTAAAAGAGAAATGTAAAGGAGGAAAATGTATATATATATATATATATATATATATATATATATATATACAGTATATAAACCATTTAAAAGTGTTGAAGCCTCACCTTGATGTAGCGTTAGAGGTGGAGGAGGAGAGGCAGCTGGAGGCCATGCTGTGGCCTAAATTCAGTGACGGCAGACATAACACCTGACGAGGGGTACTGTCGGCGAGACATGTGAAAAGTTAAAATGCATATGACCTATGAATCAGATCAGAAACATACAGCATCCTGAAGTATTAATCTTAATAATCCAGAATGTAGACCAGAATACACAACGCCTCACTGATTTACATTTACACAAGGACGAGGTTGGCCACTGACCTGCAGGTGAGTCTGCTGTGACCTTGTTTGGAGGAGGGACACCTTGCGAAGCTTGATGGTTCACCAGGGGAGGAGTGAGGAAAGGAAGATGAATTACAACAGTCCATCCTGTTAAGCTTTAGTTTGAGTAAATTCAGAGTCACATATCTTTGGATGTTCTCTCAAAACTAAAAAAGCGACAGGTAATCAAGTGATAAATGAGTGACAACTCATTTACGCCTCTGAATCAGACAGCTGGTTAGGGTTAGGGGTGGTGGTGGTGGTGGGTGGGGGAGTTCAACTGAACATGCATTTTGGACTGGAAGAGTTGGCACCTTGGTCTCACTAAGATGTGAGAGGCTCCCTACTAAATGAATTATATTGTGAAGGAAATAGGACACAGAGTTTAACTGTCAGGATAATGATTAAAGCACCGTGGATTCATATGACCTAATATCAGCTAAATCAGTAGCACAGCATTCATTGTTTCTTGTTGTACTGCAACTATAAGATTATTGCCACTCACCCAGCTTCAGATGTAACTTCTCCAACAGTCAACACAGAAGCTGAAACAAAGAAGAAGAATATGTTGTCATGCATCTCAAAGATTAATTCATATGTCTTGTTTAGTAAAGGTAGACTGACACAGAGGGTGAATTATAATCATTTAAAATAAATTAAAGGAGTATGCAATGTGTTAACATGCTGTCACACCCAAAGATATTAGTCTTGGAGGGACAGGTCACTCCAAAAGGAAGTGAAATATACATACATTATCTAGGACGAGATGCTCGTGCTTGTGACAGAGCAGGACATTAACATTAATGGCATCCTCCTTCAAATGGGAGAAGTTGGCCTTTCTGTCAGACGTAGAGCTTACTAACAGAAAGTCCTTTCTGACAGAAAGCATGTATTATAAAGTCACACAGTCCCCCCAAAAAACAACACAGCGTCGTGGCCGACTGGGTCAAATCAAGGGCTTTTGTCCAGGAGACTGGGGTTTGTATCCTGTGGCAGGCTCTTTTTTTTTTCTTTTTTTCAGTAATTATTTTATTTTTGGGGTTATAGTTTGGTTAGGCACCACAAATACTTGGTTAGATTTAGCTGGCAAAACTACACAAATGCTTGATTAGTTTCACACAACAAAAATACGCTTGGGAGAACATCACAGTTTGGGTTAAGATACAACCTTTCATGTTTAACACATGCTACAATAACCTTTCTGGTAGAAAGCCTTCAAGGCTAACTTCTCCCATGTGCTGTAATGTTAGCCAGCTTAGTTAGCTTAGTTAGCTAGTCTCTCATCCACGGCTAGATGCACGCTTCCTTCTGCACAACAAGGTCTGTGGATTATCTTGAGTAACTGTGTCAGGATTTCTGTAAAAATATTGCATGCATATGTATTTTTTTGGTGCTTTGAGAACCACAAGTGACGTGCCATCTAGTTTCATTGTAGGCTGATTCGAGAGCGGGCAAACATCCTCCAAACCTCGATCGGCAACTCAAACCAAAACAATCTAGATGGATAAATAGCACTACAGGGAAGAGGAAAAATATGGATTTTTAATTTTGGGGTGAATTGTCCTTTTAACCACTTTTTTAAAAAAAGTATTGTTTTGACCCTACAATAACTGTTATATAACTTTCTCTTCTGATGTAAATACTTCATGTGTGGCCCTGATAAGGTTGTATATGTGTAGGTGTAGTTAGCTGTAGTGTAGTGTAATAAAAAGAAATTCCTACCCTACACTTCCCTCTCAAAATATCCTTCTTGGCAGAGGAACATTGGACATCTCTGTCACATATTACAATTGATATGCACAACGGTTCGGTCTCTTGGCGCCTTTGTCGACACTATTACAAACAAAGCATTAGCTTGTTGAACACTCATGATGCACACTTCATTTTCCTGCAAGGACATTTCCTGCCCTGATAGTTTCCTTTGTGTGTGTGTGTGTGTGTGTGTGTGTGTGTGTGTCTGTGTGTGTGTGTGTGTGTGTGTGTGTGTGTGTGTGTGTGT
>JBBPCS010000359.1:9022687-9047623 GCA_037974645.1 Hollardia meadi
GTGTGTGTGTGTGTGTGTGTGTGTGTGTGTGTGTGTGTGTGTGTGTGTGTGTGTGTGTGTGTGCGTGTGTGTGTGTACTTACCATCAGCACCAAGACTCAGCTCATCGTCAGCGTGGTTGGTTTTCAGCACAGACTCTGAAGACAGAACACACACAGTCATTTCACATATAGTTGCCCACTGTATCTTAATTTTCTGAAAATTACATTAAGATTTTACATACAAAACATACAATGAGCTTATCACATACGATGCAGTGTTATAGGTTACTAAGTTATATGCTGCTCAGCAGTATATGAAATAATTAAAATTAGCTCCACCTTGGACAACTACACAAATGGGCCATTTATTCTGAATTTTACAAACCTTTACTCCATGATATTTTAAATTCAAGACTTTTAATTTATGTACTATAAATTACAGTAATGCTACTTTTACTTAAGTAATAGGTCTGAATACGTCATCCACCACTGCTGGTGTGTATAGACGGGGTTTCAGAGAAAGGAAACGTTTTTTTTATATACACATGGGAGTTGATTTGCATTTACAGCACCGCATGCAAACAGTAAATATGTTATAATTGACTAAATGGTACTAAATGGTTATACATCGTTATTCGTGAGAGCTTTATTTCAATTCAAACTCACCAAAACTCAGCGGACCGAAGTTTTCTGAGCGGGCCTCTGACCTGTAAGATACATCCCAATATGCAATTCTTAAATAAACAGTCAGTCAATGTCACGGTCAGTGACATTTGCATGCGCCTTCTGTCAAATAAGTGGTGCATTTGCATAGATAGCCTCACTTGGAGTGTGATAGCAGCCAATCTACAGTACATGCTTGTTCAAACCACTTAGATCTGTTCTCTAATCAGCTCTCAACAGGCTGCTAAAGCCTCTCAACTTCCTCTTACTGAGCAGCGTTGAGGTCGACACAACCAAACCGATCTGGTCATTTTTGAGTTTTCAGAATCCATACACCATCACGCCACCATCTTTACTGTATTCTTTCTGTACTCTTCCTGTTTGAGGAGGCATTTAGATGCTGGCACACTGTATGCAGCACATCACTGACTGCCACCAGTGCAGCTTCTTTTTTTAATGACTGAAAGAAGAGACATTAAATAAAGTCTGTGTGCTGTGCTTTCCTCCAATCAGTTGCATAACAGGAAGAGGGAACTGTTATTTCCCCTTAGTTACTGATTATAATCGTTTTACTCCAAACCACACGGTAATTTTGAAAAGGTCAAAGGGCTCAAATTGTGTGTTGTTGTGTGTGGTCAAACAGTGTCAGGACTGGAAGGCTTGTTGAAATGTTTCTATCTTTATCCTGATGGTAACATTTTTCTTACTATAATCAACATACTAACCATTGTGGTTTTAAAGAACTAAAATAAGCTTAATTTTTTCCAAGTGAGCTGTAAAAATGCATCATCTAAGGCTATTGTGGCGAAAACAATACTACGGCTACGTCTTGCTGGAACACCTGACCTCAGAGAGTTTCCACTTTCTACTTACTGTTTGTTAAACCAGTTTCCACTGCCAGACACCTCATCCTTCAGAGCCTGTTGCTGCTCAAAAAATCTTACAACAAAAAAAACAACAAAAAGTAGTAAAGCAAGCTGACTCACCCACAACCCAGGAGCCAGTTCTCAATCTTTCCTGTGAAGCATCCTGTGGAAATCACACATGTACAACACATTAGCTTCATTAAATCAAGCAGACCTTTGTGTGTTTTTTAAATTCTATTTTACAGTTGTCTTCTTTTAACAAACAACCACACTGTAAATACTAACTTTGACATACTCTGGTATGAAAAAGTGGAACCTCTGATTGCATTGAAGTAATACTGTATCTTAAAAGAAGTGATCCAAGCTTCTTTTATTTCATATTTGTCATGACAGAAGTTACAGTTATGATAAACACGGACGCAAAAAATCTCTCACCACTTCCCCTAAAGTCTATACTGGATCATCCTTAGTCCTTAGTGTACTGGACAGATATGTGGTGGGATCCCTCGCGCTCTCCGAGGTTTGGACTCACCATCAGAAAAGACATCGTCATCTACTATAGAGGCAGAGCGGAGGTTGCTCGGCAGTCCTTCGGAGTCCAGCTCCTCTAGAGTGAGCCGCTGTCGGCTGCCGTTGATCCAGGCTCGCCGCCTCACTGTGGAGGACGGGCTCTCCATCACCTCAGTTCACAGACAGCCAGGGCACATGGTGGGGTCCAAGCTACATGGGCACAAGGATGATGAAATACGATGAATTATATTTTAGTTTTCCCAGTGATGTTTAGTTTAAAATGCTACATTTTACACTGAAGTCCATGGTATTCAGCATTTTGTGCCTGTATACCTTATTATTATGCAATAGATTATTCATACGATGCTTCCTCATATTCTTTGGCTAGTTGTTAAGCCCTTGAAACAGTAGACTATAAACTCTGACAGATTACTTACATTACATGGACTAGCAGCAACCACCTATACGGTAGAGGAATAACTCCATTACTGCTTTTAAAATAATATTTTTCCATATAAAAACATGACTGAATAATTAGGCGAATAAATATTGACTGACATTCAAAAACTTGATCAAAAGAGAATATCTCCCACATCAGTCTAACCGTGACATTAGAGACAACAACCCTGCATCAGGTTCAAAGTAAAAAATTTAAGCTAGCTGCAAAAACGTATAGTTAAAATTAAATATAGTTTCTTCAGGACAAAATGTCACACAAAACATAAAAGCACAAAAACATGAAATATATAAAGTGTATCTCGAGTGTAATAAAATGTTGCACATGTTCAGTTAAAGTGCAGATATAGGCTTGTTCGTAGAATATATGTAAACACAGATCCATCCAAATCCACTGCCAAGCAAACAAATTTCACCATTTCAATGAATGTATATATTAAAGACCAGACATCTGGTTAATTTGGAAAACTACAGAAAATATCCATCATTAGTGAGGATATAAATGATTTCTACTCATGGATTAATAACGTATGTTGTGATTATTTAAGTTTTTTGCGTGTCATTCATATATGAAATAATATTGTCTCCATAATTTTATATACCGACTTCATTTTCAATATCTGTTTATAGAATTGGCCTATGACTTTCTGGGTGTAAGGCTACATGTCTAGGTAGATACATAACTGCATATATTGTTTTATTTTATTAATTATACAGCATGGAGAGGCTACAACTTGCATTTCATCACGCAAACCTTTTTAAAAGACAAATAAATTACCTTAATTCGTTGATAAAGAGCGATGAAAACGTGTCTCCAGGTCGTGTTAATTTTTTAAAAGGTTTTTAGCTAAATGAAATAGGCCTTCTCAGGTTCTTCCAAACTCCTACTAAAACTAAAAGTATAAAGAGCAGCTTTTACCTTCATCGATGCAGGTTTCAGTTTTGTCACTTGCGCTCTTTCTCTCGTTTCCTGTTGTCGCAGATGGAGATGTGTGCAATCTTTAGCAAAAAACTCTCAAACTGCACACAGCCTGCTCTCTGTTTTTCAGTTATTCATGATTAAGAGTTTCTGGTAATTTCCTCTGATTCACATCAGACAGCCTGTAATATGTGTGTGTGTGTGTGCGTGTGCGTGTGTGTGTGTGTGTGGTTGAGGCGGTGATAAAGTTGGAGCGGAGTGGTAGGAAGTGACTTTGCATCTCAACTGAAACACAACAGTTTAATCAGCGTGGGACGCAGCTGTGACACATCCTGCAGAAACAAAACGCAGACAGGCTCCAGCAGGTTTTTTTTTTGTTGAAAATGTCAGAAGTAAAGGTTGATGATTATACAAGAGAAATTATTATAATCGTAATTACTTTATTCACAAGACAGGCAAACTATGACTGACTGCAAAGCAACTCCCAAAATGACACAATTACATTTATTTTTTTGTGAAATTATGAATTTAATTCAGGACCATATATTATCAAACAGCTGTGCAGATTTTTCATTCCAGGGAATAATCTCACATCATAATCTCACTATCTTTCACAGAAATCATGTTCTTACTCTTTATAAAGGGTTAATTAATCCTACTTATGCTTTATCAGCTATGACTACAGACAATTTTCAGTTGCTAGGTTGTGGCTGTTTGTCCTCCTCCGTCATCCCCCTGATGTTGTCTCTAGTTAACCAGGAAGACTCCCTCTGTGTGACCTCCTCAGGCCGACCTCTGGATCTGTTTATTACAGACTCTTGACTCTTACAAAAGCTCATATTGATGTTGATCAGTGACTTAACATTTATAATTACACATGACGCCATACATTTTACTAAAGGCTTATGAAATAGTGAAGAACTCTTTGTCCTCTATTAGCCTATTTATTAACATTTATACATGGTTTATTATCCTATGTTTCTGACTTACTAAAAGAAATGCTGACCTGATATCTTATTACAGACTGAATGTGTGGTGGGGGATAGTCTTATTAAACATGTGATGTACGCTGATGATTGACACGTTTCAAACAAGTTGGGACAGGGGCAACAAAAGACTGGGAAAGTTGTGGAATGCTCAAAAACACCTGATTGGAACATTCCACGTAAAGAGGTTATAATTGGTAACAGGTGACAGTATCATAATTGAGTATGAAAGGGGCATCCTCAGAAGGCTCAGTCCGTCACAAGCAAGGATGGGGAGAGGTTCACCACTTTGTGAAAAACTGCATGGGTAAATAGTCCAACAGTTTAAGAACAATGTTTCTCAATGTGCAATTGCAACAAATTTAGGGATTTCACCATCGACAGCCCATATTATCATCAAAATATTCAGAGAATCTGGAGAAATCTCTGCACATAAGGGGCAAGCCTTCTTAAGCCTCCTTCGATCCCTCACCCACTGCATTAAAAACCAACATGATTGTAGGAAGGATATTATTACATGGGCCAGCAGTAGCTAACCACTGTCAGTAAACACAGTTCATTGCTGCATCAACAAATGCAAGTTAAGATTCTACCATGCGAAGCACAAGCCATATATCAAAAACATCCAGAAACGCAGCCGACTTCTCTGGGCCTGAGCTCATCTGAGATGGACTGATGCAAAGTGGAAAAGTGACCTTTGGTCTGACGAGTCCACATTTCAAATGTTTTGGAAATCATGGATGTCGTGTCCTTCAGGCTAAAGAGGAAAAGGACCCTCCAGATTGTTACCAGCTCAAAATTCAAAAGCCAGCATCCGTGATGGTATGGGGGTGTGTTAGTGCCCATGGCATGGGTAACTTGCACATCTGGGACGACACCATGAATGCTGAAAAGGTACAAACAGGTTTTGGAACAACATATGCTGCCATCCAGACAACGTCTTTTTCAGGGACGTCCCTGCTTATTCCAGCAGGACGATGCCAAGCCACATTCTGCTGCCTTACAACAGCGTGGCTTCAGAGTAAAAGAGTGCAGGTACTAGACTGACCTGCCTGCAGTCCAGACCTGTCCCCCATTGGAAATGTGTGGCGCATTATGAAGTGCAAAAACTGAAGTCATATAAGCAAGAATGGGACAGAATTCCACTTTCTAAACTTCAACAATTAGTGTCCTCTCTCCCCAAACACTTACTGAGTGTTGTTAAAAGAAAAGGTGACATAACACAATGGTAAACATGCTCCTGTCCCAATTTAACACCTGTAGCAGGCATCAAATTCAGAATGAGCGTATATTTATAATAAAAAAAAACAATAAAGTTTATAAGGTTGTATATTAAATATCCTGTCTTTGCACTGTACTTAATTACATTTAAGTTAAAAGGGTTTGCAAATCATTGCATTCTGTTATTTTACATAATGACCCAACTTTTTTGGAATTGGGGTTGGGGAACTAAAACAATAGTTGATTGAGTGTGCATTTGTATGGAGGGGGAGTTAGAAATAAATACGAGAAATACGGTAGACCTAGTTATATGTGTGCTTAAGTGAAATAACATTTGAGTGACTTCAAACAGAGTTGGGTGGAAGCGAACTTGGCCTGAGGACGGACTCCACCCTCTGTCCTGTTTACATGGGCACATGTGCTCCTTCACTGACAGCCCCCTCGCACATCCCAATAATAAAAGCCCTCCCACACGCAAGCAATTTTCTCCTCCCAGCGCGGTTACAGCTACTGTTGGAGTGTGGTGGCGAGTCTTCTACTCCATGATTGACTCCTCCCGCCTCCTTGCTGTTTCCCAGCCCACATGGCGCCACCAGGGAGTGGCCAGTGGCCACGGAGGCAAGACTTAAATTCTGAGTACACCTCCCTCCTTACTCCTTCTGTGTTCACAAAGCGGTCAACGCAAGAGATATAGCGTCCTCACATTGTTGAATGACAAGACAATATCACATTTGGAGTAAAGGAAAACATCAATGTTTACGTGAACATATTTACTAATGGCGCCGTTTAAGCGGAAAACAGATAACCCAACGTCAATCATACTAAGCGGAACAACCTACCGTGCTTGGTTCCGCCCAATTGTCTACCTTAGGTCCAATTACATTGGCTGGATGATTGTCGTTGGCAGAAACGACCTTTCTCATTGGAGAAAAGCAGAAATCCCCTCGCAATTAGCTTCCAGAGGGGTGCGCTTTATTTTGACTATGGCATAGTGCGACACTATAGTCAAGAGATGCAAAATACGTTCAAATTAAGTTAAATTTCAGACAGAATTCAATATCCAGTCTTTTCATACGATTACTAAATGTAATCAAGTTTGGGCATGTTGTTTTCTATTATGACCGTTGGATTTTGCGACAGTTTTGCGTTACTAGATGCGTTTTGATATTAACTCATTAATTATACTGAAATGTTCCGTCTAATTGTCGATACAAGGAAAAGCTTAAAGTTGACTGATGAGGACGTTTAAAAATTTGTTTCTGCTTAAAAATCTTGGTGAAACATCCAAGTTTTTAACGTTGGTTCTGATACTTACTGTCAATTACTAGTACCTGCAACTGGAAATTTAAAAAAAAAATCGTCTAGAAGTGCTAAATCAAAGCCAAATTGACTTGATTAAGTTCAGAGGAAACGTTTTGGATGAGAGGCGAAACATCCTAAACTTAAAGTAACTCCAGTTGTCTTGGTGGCCTTTCCGTGGTTAATTGAGAATATTCACATTCCAACTTCATAAACATAGTATAATGCTAAACTCCATCGGCTAATAGTCCGTCTGACCACTGATGGGCATAGTGAGTCAGTATTATGAAACGTTATTTGCTTGTCAGTGTTCTTGCTCTGCGACGTTGTCAGACTACGGAGGTCCGTAAATCGAACGCACCCGTCTTTCTCCTTCATAGGGGGAGCCCATCAAGTTTCTGTGAAGTTGTGAAAAGTTGTCAACTCGAAAAAAGACCAGAGAAACTCCTCCCGTCTTCAAATTATGAGCAGTAAGTGAACTTTTTTTTTTTTGAAAAAAACTCCTCAGAGGCATGTTGTGGACGAAGCATTAAGTTAATAGTACAACAAGGACTCTCGGTTTTAGAATGTATTCACGATTGTAAGCATGATATTGTATTATTTAGATAGCTTCTCAAGCTGTTTAAAAGTGACCAACTACTTAACTGCTAATTGTCGGTACTTAGCTAACAACATTTAGCCAACAAAGCTAGCCAACTGTTCCACGGTAACGTAACTTCTGTTCTTAATTAACAATGCCTACTTTTACAGTGATTAACTTTATTCGACTACTGTGCGGTAGCTAACTAGTTTTATTTAGTAATGCAATTGACTAACTTCAATACTTAACGCTAGCACTTTTCCTTGACATCATTTTGGTGGGTTCATGTTAGCTTAGCCAATAGGCTAGCTGGTCCCTCGAGCACTTGTGTCAAGGATTTTCTTGAATTTCTCGTCTCATTTGCTTCATGTTATCTACAACTGCATGTTCCTAAAGTTTAACGGTAGTCATTATTGAGGTCGACCGTACGTATAACGTTGCTGTGTTTCCCCTCAATTGTTAAATGTCAGGTTAACCCAGTTTGATGGTGCGCTGTTTCAACATAACTACTATTGAGATAACGCTAAGTGATCTTACAAACTGTTCTTCCACAGATCAGCAGCAGGGTGAAATGGCCGCTGTTGAGGGCGGCGGAGGCTTCAGTCAAAAGCGAAACACAAATTCACAAGTAGGTTACCCGGAATTGCCCTGTTTACCAACTCGGATGACTGTCTGCCTTGAAACATTAACCATTCTTCCTACTAATACCTACTGATCCTGTTCTGTATTTCCGATTGCTTTGAGCCTGTAATTCATGTGTGTCTTGACTTTTTACGGGTTGTTGATTTTCTCAGCAGAGCACATGTCACTGGGGTGGGGAATGGGCAGGTAAATTTCGCCCACACGGGGTGTTCCCATCAAACCCCGGCACTTCATGTGCATTTCGCTCGGCCCATTTGGCTGGCCTTGGAGGGGGTGGCTAGAGGAGTGTGTCAGTTTATAGGGCAAAATAAAGTGTGGGAGGGAGATGGGTGGGTTTGGGGGGAGGGGAACTCGAGCCCGCCGTTGCTTTGGAAAAAATGTGGTCCCTCCCATACTCTCCCACCCTACCTCCCCCTGGATTTGTGGAAAGAGACTTGCATGATGAAAAAAGGCTTATAAATAGCATAGGAATATAGCATTTACAAAGCGAGTCACACAATTAAATTTGTTGTATTCTTTTTAAAATTTAAATCTAAACACAATCACATTTGTTACAGCTGCAGCATTAACTTCTATGTGAGATATTAAGATGTATTTTTACAGTATAAATTCCTATATTTTCTCTCCAGGACTCACAGCAGCCATCTCCTCTGGCCTTGTTGGCAGCAACATGCAGTCGAATTGACACTCCAGGAGAGAACAGTTCACCTTCAGACCAACAAAACCAGCAGCAACAGCTGGACCTAAACCAGGGTGCTTTCAGCTCCAGTGCCAATGGCTGGCAGGTTATCCCCCTCAGCGTTCAAGCATCCTCAGGCACAAACACCATCACCGACTCCTCAGGGGTAATGACAGGTGGAGACACAGGCAAGATTAGACAGGTGCTGTCACCATCAGTAGCTATTGGAAGCACTCAGGGACAGCAGCACCAGCCACAGCAATACGTAGTAGCTCAGGCCCCATCGATGCCCGGTCAGCAGGTTCTTACCACCATATCAGGTATGATGCCCAACATTCAGTACCAGGTTATTCCTCAGTTTCAGACAGTAGATGGCCAGCCACTGCAGTTGGCACATGCTCAGCAGGATTCTACTGTACCCACGGCTGCAGGACCAGGACAGCAGTTTCAGATTGTGTCTTCTCCTAATGGCCAGCAGATCATAGCTGCAACCAACAGAGTTGGTGCAGCAGGAAACATCATAACGATGCCCAGTCTCCTTCAGGGGGCCATCCCAATTCAAAATATAAGCTTGGGCAGTGGCATGTTACAAAACCAACCCCAGTTCCTGGCAAATATGCCTGTGTCACTAAATGGAAACATCACTTTGTTGCCCATCAGTACTGGAACAAGCAGCACAGGGGGAGATGCAAATGGTGGGGGGGATACAGGGGCAAACCAAGTTATACAGCAGCAACAGTCGCAACGACCAGTGTCTTCCAACAGTGGGGCAGGTTACGTGACAAGTATGTCCACTGTCACCACGCAGACTTCCACTTATGGAATGACCCAACCACAGAACAGCAATGGAGTGATGACAGGGACATTCCAGCAGAACACAGCATCATCTTTGGGTGTCCCGATACAGCCAGACCATAGAGATGGGCAGCAGCCACAGCAGATCCTTATCCAGCCTCAGCAGGTTATCCAAGGTGGAACACACCTCCAGGCTGGTACTGTCACGACCACTGGTGGTCAGGTATTTGCTGCTCCAACACTCAGCCAAGAAGGGCTTCAAAATCTTCAAATTATGCCAAATACAGGCCCCATCCTCCTACGCACTGTAGGCCCCAATGGTCAGGTGAGCTGGCAAACCATTCAGATCCAGAATCCCACAGGACCGCAGATCACGTTGGCCCCAGTGCAGTCTCTGCCCCAACTTGGACAGGCTCAAGGAGCTGCTGCAACTGGAGGAGTATCTGTCAATACAGTGCAGATCCCAGGCATCCAGACCATAAATCTCAACACACTCGGAGGCTCTGGGCTGCAGATGCACCAGCTGCAGACTGTTCCCATCACCATCGCCAGCACAACAGGTCAGTCAGTAGCTTACTTTCCAGAAATTATTGATGTTCAATGTTTTAAAAAAAGTATACTTAATATTTTAAAAAGCTAAATTACATACAACATTTAAACATTTTAAGCTGTTAGTGATTCAGGAAAACCCAGTGGCCCTTGTGTGGAAAAGGACTTTATTACTAAAAGATGCAATCTTCATATAGGACCATAAGTCTATGATTGTTGAACTGTGTTGACAGATGACAGACAGTTGATGTCCAGCTAATATAGTCCACAGCAGTGGACTACTTGGCAGTTAACTGAATAAATATGTTAAGTAGTGTGAACAATTATGTTTACTTGCTGTTTGAGTTTTTTCCCCCCAGACGTTAGCTCTAAAATGCAAAGTATCCTGTATCTCTGGATTTGATCTCTTTTGCTCTTTGTGTGTGCTCTATACTGGTTTAACCAGTTCAGTTGGCCCAGTGTCTCCGTGAACTCTTTACTGCACTGCACATTTGTTTGTTTTTTATTTACTCGGTGACAATGCACCTCTTCAGAAGATGCTCACATGATTACAGGTACTGTGGTTGTGGGTTCGTCACAAGTTCTGTGTCACATTAGGGGTGTAATTTGATCCTTCCCATCTTACAGCAATCTTTATCATGTCTGAACCCTTCCTCAGTTCTATTATTGGCAGTCCCTCCCATTAAGTTTATGTTCTTACTAGTCTAAATTTGATCAAATAGTAGTGTTTGTGAGGAATCATTGAGCCTGTCATTAGAGCATGTAATTTGAATCATGTGCACCCCATCAGCTATGTATGTAGCAGGCTTTATTTGGTCTCTGGCAGTTTTTTTTGAGTGTAAGTGTTGACCTTAAATTAACATTTATTTTAGCCTAGTAGTTAAAGCTTGCAGGGCTCAGGCTATCTGACATTTGATTGACCTGTGTGACTTACAGTATTACTCATATTGAAATTGTACTGTTCTGAACACCCTTGCTTAAGTATTGTTATTTAGCAATGTTGAATAAAGCTACTTTACGTGCCCTAAAATGAGAAAATATCAGAAAGTCACAGATGAAATTCTTGACTTTTTATGAAATAAAAATAACTCAGAAATTACCTGATTCCTTTAGTTGCTGGCAACTTACAGTTGAGGCTAGCACACATTTATAACATACATATATACTGGTTAACTGGTTAATTCCTTTGGTGACCTGCTGTGTTTGTAAAAAAAAAAAGAGAGAAAAAAAAGCCATCATTAAGGGTCCCTGTAGCACCTGAGTGTTTGTTATTTTTAAACACAAGAAATACAAGAAATCTATAGTTTCTCTGAGGAATGGGATGGAACTACATGTTGAATGAAATAGTTGGAGTGTGTAAATTGTAATTTATCTCACACAAATTTTCTATTCCATTACTGCAGGAGAACAGTCCTTACAGACGGGCGGAGAAAGTTTGGATGATAGCACAGCTATGGATGATGAGGATATAAGCCCACCACCTCAAGGACGACGTAACCGCAGGGAAGCGTGTACCTGCCCCTTCTGCAAGGATGGAGAAGGACGGTATGCCACTGAACCACTTTCTTAGTCATACCTGTGCACTAAGCCAATACAACTGTTCTGCGCTTAAAGGGTAATTCCGGTATTTTTAAACCTGGGCCTTATGTTCATATATTTGGATGTGTAAATGATTCATACTTACCAAAGGTCTTGGAATTGGTCCAGTAAATGGTAAAGTCTTGAGGGCAGTCCCTCTCTGTAAACTCCAAACTCCTCTCTCCAACTCTCACTCACTTCTCTACAGTCGTCTTCCTGCAACAATTCACATCTCATGAGATTTTGATGCAAGACTTCAAAAATAATTATGGTACTGATTGCATATTATATGAAAAAGTGACAAAGCGGTTAACAATTGGGCTAGTTTGGACTTTAAATTGTGGCTAAGGATGCTCAAAAGCCAGGGTTCCCATGGTCATGGTAAACCTGGAAAATTTATGGAATTTTGTTGTGTAGTGAAATTGTTACAGTAATCGTCCATGGATAACCTGGCATGTAATGTAACATAACGGCGTATATATTTTCTGTGGCTGTTGATCTAATCTAGCTCTACTCCGTCACAACGTTTTGTTTACTATCATGTACGTTTCTTCGTTTTCTCTTCACGATCCATCTCTTCCTCCATGTATGCCAGCTAGCTGAAATGTGTGAAAAGAGTTTGAATCTGACTTGTGAGAATGATGCCAGGCAAGTGTACATTTAATATTTCATGAGTCTAATGACCGATACAAACTCTGGGTAGACACTGAACAATAAGCTGACCAACATGCAGGATGTAAGCTTTGGAAAAAAAGAGAGTACTTTTACAACTTGAGAGTACCGTGAGAGATGGCCTACCAATCCAGGCATTTTTCAACGCAATGAAAACCACAGTGAGACCCGCAAATGTCTTATTCAAAAAAAAAACTCAATCTCTTCAGACAACCCAGTAACTTTCTAATTCAGATTTATGTTTTTTACATCATGCAGTGACCCAACTAAAAAGAAGCAGCACATATGTCACATCTCTGGCTGTGGAAAGATCTACGGCAAGACATCCCACCTGAGGGCCCACCTCCGTTGGCACACAGGAGAACGACCCTTCGTCTGCAGCTGGTCCTTCTGTGGCAAACGATTCACCCGTTCAGATGAGCTCCAACGCCATAAGAGGACGCATACAGGTGACATTGAGGATTTCGTTTTTGATGTTATTAGGACATTAAAATCTCACACAACTCTAAAACATCAAAGAAAACAAATCCAAAGTAGAGGTCGACCGATTCCTCGGTTTGGCCGAGTAATTGTCCATCTTTAAGAGTGTATTGAAAGTTCAGAATGGGCATATACATCTTAACAATCTTAGCTTTGGTGAGCTAGCCAAGTCCATTTTTAGGTTGTTGTATCCAGAGTAACATGTCAACAAGATTACCATGTGACCGTCCCAAGGAGACAGGTTCACAAGCAGCACTCCAACACGAAGCAGCAAAAAATCCACGGTGAGAACAGAAAAAAGTTATGTCCACTGTGACCATCTCTGTTACTCCCATATGTCATCTTTTGTTGTTATCCTGATGATTAAATGTCCGACAGAGTCCGTTTTATTCCACCAGTACACCGACTGAGTCACTAATGTTAGCTTGTAGCAGGAGCAGTCCACTGTGAGGAAAGGGAAAAAAAGGCACCATCGTAGCATGGACAGTTAATCTCTAGCAAAACTCAAAACTCTGCAAACGGCAGTCCACAAACTGGCTGCCACCAGTGTAACACTGGTTACTGAATTAAAACTACTGTCTGTCCATGGGTAAAGCAGGAGCAGTGACAGCTTCATTTGTGTCCACTTAAATGTCTGCTTCAACAGTAGGAAAACTGAACACAACGACAACAAATACTAATACATCACCTCACTATTTTACATCACATCATTAACCATCTTAACAATCACATTACAGGCGAGGTGCAACATTCTTTTTCTCAGGTTTAGTCAAAATTTTAATTATCCAGTTGTATCTAGCATCATCTTAATATCTTGCATATCTTTATTTCCCCCCAAAATATTTAAAAGAATGTGTATTGTATGTACACTACAGTAGTGTTTTAATCCTTCATACATGAACATTTTCACTTGTGTGAAATTTTCACTTTCACTCTGTCATAGTCTGGGAATGCTAGCTGCAGCTATTTTTATATTGATTTTTTATTTCTCCCACCTTTTCAGGTGAGAAAAGGTTTGCTTGCCCAGAGTGTCCCAAACGTTTCATGCGCAGCGATCACCTCTCCAAGCACATCAAAACCCACATGAACAAGAAAGCAGCAGCCGCTGCCACCAGTGGCACCGTAGGTTCGACTGGAGCTGCTTCCCCTGCAGTAGGAACAAAAGTCGAAACGGGAGCAGTGTCAGCCACTGACCAACACACCATCGTTACCATGGAAACCTTATCTGCAGAGAGCATAGCTCGATTAGCCAGCAGTGGGATCAACATGATGCAGGTGGACCTTCACCAAATCAATGGTAACAACTACTAAGAGACGTTGGACATTTGGGGTTAAAAAGGGCACGTTTAACTGCAGACGCACAACTTCTCAAAGGCTTCAGACAGGAGACACTGTTAAATTTGAGAACTGAGCCAGGAATATGAATTTTCATCTTGTATTTAGATACCTGTGGCATTTAAAGGTCGGAGATGGATTAAAATGGTAGACTAGAGGTAATTATCATGAAATCTTATTTCTCCTGAATGGAAATGGCACTACACTAACATTTGTCCCACACAGATCCAATCTTATTTGATAGTGGGATTACAATAAAACAGACTGGCACACTTGATGTTGAATTGGTGGCATGTAATGTTCTCTCTAAAGCTTTTTTAGTAAAGAGATTACACTAATAAGTCAAGACTCTCACCCTTGTTTCCAAGGCTGTGAGAGCTTTGCTACTTGTCCCTCTTCACCTCAGGTGTCTCCTGCCCGCTCAAACTGGGCTGCTGCATCAAATGTGCCCCTCAGGCCGACTGGTCAAAATTGGCCCATTTTGCTAAATTCAGCCCTTAAAACTGAAATAATAATCTTGAGCAGCAAATATCTGGTTCTCATTTTCTGTGGCTTCTGTTTTGGGTGAACCTAGCTTTTCCCAAACAATCCCAGAATCATAGGAATAATGTGTGAAGCGTTTTAGCGTGGACCTTTTTAGAGGGCTGGAAAACGAGGTCACAACCAGGTGAGAGCCAGAAGCACGAATCAGTGCGAGGATGTTGGTGTGTCAGGACACTGAACTCCTGAGAATAACTCTTTAACCTCTTATGTAGGTACACACATTCAAGCCATCATGCTTTGATATGTTTATCACAGCAAACTATTTTGTTTTTGTCTGTGTATATATATATATATAAATATTTTTTGGTAATGTAAAGGCTACAAAACTTCTTAGCTTAGGCAGGATTATCTTATGTTTGCAGGAGATTGCCTTTCAGTTGTATGAACCTCATGCACAATCAATCTTAATCTTATGTTACTTTTATATACATGTAGATTAAATGTGTACACTTACAAGCCTTTCTGTCATAGAATAATGTGTTCTATACAGTCCAGATATTCCCAGTTTTTCCTGTGGTATACTTTTCTTCTGAGACTTTGCCTTGCAGTCCCTTCAGTTGCCGTTTTCTTTCTCTGGAAAAGTGTTTCTTGTTTAGACAGCTGGTCAGGGTGAAGCATTTTCTAATGTCCAGACAGCATAAATATGTAAGCTCAAAACCAAAGGTTCATACTTATTTTATAAGCAAAACTACGAAATCTTTCTTTGGTTCTTGAACTTTGTAGTAATTTTTACTCTTGTAATGCACAAGTTTAACTGGAAAAGATCCAGCTTGACGCAAACCTCGGACTTTCTTGTACAAATAAATAAGTTGCAAAGTGTATTAAGGTCAAAGTTTTCCTGAATAGATGCTTCTTACATCTGTTGAAATTTTCTTTGCTTTAGAAGTCTTTGAGAAAGATAATTGTAACTTGTATAATGTCAGAAAATGTATGTTTAAAAGCTCTCTTTTGAAACTCTATAGACTAAGTTCTTTGGACAACAAGTGCTCTTATTTTATTTTTTTTTTGCCCTGTTTTAAATAAGGGATTTTATATTGTATAACTACTGCAAATGCCAACAGCTGGATTAAAATCATTAATATACTTGGTCTTTTTTTTTTTGCAAACTTATTATCAAAAAACGCTTTATTCATTTAAAATCACAATTGTATATTTTACTAGAACTAAACCAAAAAGCCTCAAAACATAAATACACAGAAACTGGAACAGTTGTTCCCCTAGTGTTGATATCACATCTCTACATCGTCGTCCTCATTCTTCAGTTTGTTGCGGAGGCTGTAAGGAGAGAAATAATACATTGTAGATGTCAGTTCCAACACTGTCACTCATTACGATGCATTGGCAGAATAATAACCAGGTGTTTGGTACAAATTATCAAGGGATTATTTTAATTGCATGTTGCCATGATGTCCACCTGCTGAGGTAGGAGTGGACATCAGAGAAGCCATGGTACTGAGCCAGAGGGAACAGAATGCCGGTCGGACAGCGGCCCTCGCGCTGGCGGCAGAAGCTGCAGTTGCAAATGCCACGACAGGGAGGGCACCTCCACTCCTAAAGAGAGACAAATGGTTCAACATTAAACTGAATACACAAGTAAAAAGATTTAGAAAAAATCTTTAATTTTACAGTAAGGTTGTCAAACATTGAAGTATTGACACACATAAAATAGTGATCTGTATTTGAGAGTATTGAAAGTACTGAAAATATATTTTAAAAAAAACAAAATTCTGATCTCCAATCAGATTTTCAACCCAGGGCAGCACAGATACTTCTGTCACCTACAGTACAGTATGGTCAAATTGTGTCAGGATGTATTTCAAGTTTTCTGGTTTTAGAAGTATTAAATTCTATATGGATATTGTAATCTATCAACAGATGACCTAGTGTATACAACACATACCATAAAACCACAACATCCCCCAGGTTCTTGCCCTATGTTTCTGCTCTTGTGTCTCCAAAGCCAAAATAATCCAATAAAGGCGAAAATGCCAAAGAAAAAGTTATCTTGCTCATGTGGTGCTCCAGTGATCAAAGTGTGAACTCTGTGCGGTGGCATTGCTCATGCAACCAATAAAAGTTTAACATTTACATGAAAAGTACAAAATTCTGATTCTGCTGATGCAAATACATTAAGTCACAGGAAATGTGTTTTCAAGCCTGAGTGTGAATACAGAATTGCACTCTGTAAGATCCAACCTTCAAAGTCAAACCCTGTGCATGAAAACAGAAAGTGAATGACAACCATTTTTAAACCACATCTGTATTAAACCCTGACTTTATACATCTCTATATACTATAAAGTCTGCCACCCATGCAAGCCTGAACATGTAGCATTTGTGTGTTGGTGTTTCAGCAGTCTGACCGGATCAAGCAGCGCCTTCTTGACATCCTCTCCATATCTGTTCCTCAGACATGGCCCACAGAACTGACCCTGAATCCCACGACAGTCTTCACTGCGGCAGCACGTCTTAGTGTCGACAGTTTTCTGACGGCACTGATGACATGTGGAGCCCTGAAAAAAAAAAAACACAAAGAAACCTCGATAACGGAGATGGTGGACAGGTACATTGACTTTTTATTAACATTTGATGCTCAATGACTTCATACTAATAATTTATGTTATACAGAGGTTGAGCATGATTTTCTAGGCGTCAGTAATGGAGAGATTGGTGGTGACCTGATCTTAAGTTTTTCCTCTAGTATCAAGGTATCAAAGTTGCCACAGTGATTTTGTTAGTAGTTCCAACTAAATTTGGCTACAAACTCCCCTGATATTGGAACAAATCTTTCAATACACTATCATTCCCATATATTGCAGTGAAAAAGGACTGCAGTCAGAGTCTGGCCATGAACTCACTGTGTAACTGTTGTAGACTTTATCAGCCATGTTGTCTGCGACCAGCTGAATCTCATCCTCTGTGATGTCCTCTACAGGACGGATTAAATGAGGTTTGCTCTGAGTAGGCCGTGGTGTACCACGGCGCTGTGGGGCGCGGCGTACCTGGAACACAAAGACGATAATAATGGATTCATTTAGGTTGAAGTTTTACACAGAAATCAACAGGATATGGTTGAAGTAACTAAGGAAAATTCTACACAAAACCTAATACATGGTCTCCTCTCACTCATACAGTACATATTACAAATACAAAATGGATGAGAAAAAATACACAGAACAATTTCTGCACTGCACAATGCTGACTGACATGGAGTTATTTGATTTTCTTCCTGGAAGTCTACTTTAGTTCACTCTAAAAGTGACTAAAGCAAAATTAAACACATGCAAGTGAATAGTAGAATTTCATTGTAGTGTAAAAAGAAACATTTTCTAAAATTTCTAGTAATTTTATTGCAGATTTTCTTTGCAAAGGGCCGTGGTGGCTCCCAATCCCTTTCAACATTTTCAAGTCCTTGATAAATGACAGAGCTGACCTCCAGCAGCTCCTCCTCCAAGCTGAGCTCCAGTTCTTCCTCTTTAGGGGCTGATGGATCCTCAATTCCCCCCATAGAGCGGGTCTGTCTGCGAGACGCCCGATCTGGGTTCTTCCTGGACTCTCCTCCAGAACGTGGACGGCGCTACAGGTGATGTTGGATTAAAGCACCTCAGTACATATGTCTATTTACTGATGCCGTTATTCAGAGCTCTACTGAATTCTGAAGAGAACGAAAAGGATGGTGACCACTTTATTTGAATATTGTTTCAACATTTGTTTACCACAGACCTTTTGCAAAATCTGGGAGATCTAAATTTCTGTTCGCCATCCCTTTTGTTAAATATTAATAATTGCGCTTGGGATTTTTCATCATCTTGCACTCACAGAGCCCTTCTCTTTTGTCTTCCGTTTGCCTGCTGGTTTTTTTAGAAACCCTGCACCTCCTGGCATCTTCTGCAGGTCTGCCATCAGCTGAGCCAACTGTTAGAAAACAGAGGATAAAAGGGTTAGAGATATGGCAGATGACATCTTGAGTCATTCTGGCAGGGCAAATCTGCCAGCACTTGAACATTTCTAAAAGTATTCTTGCCTTAAACTAATGTCACTAAGTCCTGAACTTTTGTCGGTAGCACTGGATCTGTCGAGTTTAGGCTGTTGGCAATGTGTATTCAGCATCAAATAAAAAAAAAGAAAAAAAGAAAAGTAATCAGGCTAGTCTTGGTTGGTTATTCTTGTGAGACAATTACAATAATTTCTCATTTCTGAGCTGAATGTTTTGCACGTCGCCGTCCACAGCAGCACCTTAGCGGTGGCCTTAAAGCAAATAGGAGTATAAATATAGTCAATCCACAATAGATAATAAGAATGGATCTCTCTGTGGGTGGGGTCTCTCCATTTGTTACATCAGTCTGTCAGTTAATAATCCTATACTGTACATGCCTCTGTGTTTGTGGTTTACCATTGCTTTGTTGGCCTTGATGTTCTGTTCTCTCTTGGCCAGGAAAGAATTGGGTAGATCTTCTGCCGAGTCAGATCCACGCTCCTCAGTAGAAGACGGCTGAGTCACTGCTCTCTCTTCATGTTCACCTTCAAATTTAACACGTCTCATCCTCTTTGCCTGACTGGTGTTTTCTGCCCTCTTAGCCCCTCTGTTTTTTGTCCTTGTTTCTTCCCCCTCCTCCTCCTCATCATCAGTGCACTGCTTCGAGGAACTGGGGCGGAGAGCCACCCTAAATCCGAAGGTGTAGGCACCAGGCCTGGCTTTCTGCTCCTTGGGGGAAAACTCAGGCTGGGCTTCATCGTCAACTTCCATATTTGAATTCTGATGGACACAAATAGAGTCGATTTCTCATTTGGCTAAAAATAAAAAAAAAACAGTCTGTCAGATGCATTTAAGTGTAAATAATACCCATGACAAATCCATACAGGGTAGTACTCCTGATCTGACAGCATGATATCATAAACCGAACAAACTGGGTGCCTGTTGCAGTTTAATCTAAGACGTAGTGTTAATGTTTATTTTTCCAGTCTGGTTCTGGCAATATGAAGACCTTAATTAAGGTCAAGTTACTCACTTTATCCCAGTGATCGCTGATTTCGCTGTCAGAAAAGCCATAAAATGTTTGCTCATTTTCAGAGTCCTCCGCAAAAACATCGGCTAACGCTAGCTCTTTTGTGACAGACTGCATTCCTAACACGGCTGCCTGAAAAGTGATAAAACACCAAATTTAGCGTATTGATTCATGTGTAGGTTACTGCATATTTACATTGATCAATGAGTAACAGACCTACTTTACCATTTTAATCTTAAAGACCGCCTGGACTCACTACTAGCTACTTGAAGTTTAGCTAGGTCCGCCCGCGCGCGCGCCGGTGCCTGTCAATCAATGTGATTGAACAATAGGTGTGTGTGTTTTGTGGTGCACGGCAGCACGAACGCAAATCAGACTCGGACAAAGTAAACTCCGCCCTCAATGCGGTGAACTGAACACCTCAACATGCAGCCTGTCAAGACACAAAATATTGCCAGAGTAATCGCAACGGTTTAAGTTTAGTTATTGTTGGTAATCCTCGAAATAAAATGCACGCGTTAAAGAAGAATGTATCCAAGACGGTTACGATAAAAAAGAACAAATAATTTGTCTTCCAAAACACACATGAAGTCTCAGCAAAAGTGAGTTTGTGTGGAAGAGGAGGGTGTTTATGGAGGCCTAGTGGGTGAAAAGTAAAAAAAAAAAAGAAGCCTACTCATGGTAAATCTAAATTATGAGATTATGAGAGAAGTCAAAATGTAGAAATTATGAAACATTTTAAAGTAAAGTTCTAAGGTAAAGCTGAGAGAGTCAAAATTTGGACTTTTTAGGATAAAAATATCAGATTGTAAAAGTCTGCAGTCAGGCTAGTACCTCTATGCTAATATGTTCACAATGACAATGCTAAAATTCTGATGTTGGAGGCATACTGTGCAGAATATGTTGGTCCCTGGTGGTAAGCACACCATTCAATGGTGCAGTAAGCAAGAAAGATGAGTCGATTGTTGGGTCTCATTCCCAGGTTGGCAAATAGTGATGCCTTTGTTGTGCATATTCGATGAGGGAGGAGGAGGAAGGAGGATCAACTATCTTTCTCCAGAATCAATAACACTCAGAAATATCAGGAACAAAATACTTAGAAACTAAGAAAATAAGTCAGGGGGCAGGGTGTCTGCAGATAGAGACACTGCCACACACTATTATATATTGTTTCTTTATTTTAGGAAAATCCTGTATACCTTTAAGCAGGTAAAATGTTTACCATGTTAACTATCTTAATTAAGTTTCTTGCACTGGATCACCGTCACTGGTAGCAATGTGTTATAACAAAGATTCGTTTTCCAGAGCAGAAGGGGGAGCAACTGTTCTGACGGAGTGGGCCTCAGTATAGGCTACAGGCTACAGCATCTAGAAGTAATGGCGTCATGTTTGTGTAATTACTCTCACTGCCAGAAGGGGGAGACAGAAGTTCTGCACTGCAGTTTTAGTATGTTGGAAATGTTTTTTGTAAAAAGTCACAGCTTTGATTTAGTGTCTCATAATTTTGATTCAGTAAGTCCTGATTATGGCATAGAATCTAATTTTGACTCACTTTTTATTATTTCAAGTATTTCAGCTATCCTGTCCTTTTTCTGGAGTAATTGGGTTTTCATGCTTTTTAGGTACTATAATAAAATGAGGAACTGTGTGGGAGATGATCATGTTGATAAATGTTCTGTATTCCCACAGCCCATTATACGGCAGACAGTATGTGTTGTGCGTGCAGGTGTGTGGCAGTGGGAGTGATGCTGGGAAATGTGGGGAACTCCTCTCACATTCCCAGGACTGATAAATATTCACTCGCTGCCTGGCCTGTCTGGCCTCACAGTGACCATGATCCTGCAACAATGGTGGATGACTTTGGCTGTGGGTGAGTGCATTCGCTATTTGAAAATAAACAACATTCCTCCTTTGAAGCTCTTATGCTGCGTGTGAATGTGTTTCTTTCTGTCTTTTAGTGTGTTTTCCATGTGAATTTAGATTGATTAATGATAATTTGCAAATTAATAGCTGATAGTAATTAGTTGCTGCGTTGCTGAAGCATTGTATAATGTGACACTGAAGTGGTTTAGTTGGAGTGTGTCTACTGTAACTCCTAAACTTTAATAATACAATCATCCTTTATTATATTATGAATATGTTGAATGTAAGAAATGAATTATTTAGGTTTTAGTTACTAAATCCATTTGATACAGTGTCCACCCACTGCACCAGATTTTTTTTTATCATGACAGGAGGTTTTAGTTATGAATATGTTGTATGCAGTTCTACAGTATATGTCTAACTCCTTTAAGTCTTAGTCCTATAGAATCAATGCTGCATAGGTCAATAAATGTAGGACTCTAAATGCCCTGTCCCTACATACTGATAGAATGTTTTCTAGTAAAGGTGTTTCTTTAGTGGATCATATCACCTGCATCCACTCTCCTCAGGAAAACACTTGAGGAGAACAGATGATTTGAACAGTAATTTGCGTACAGATCATACAGGACCAAGTCATTACATTTATTGCATTTATTTGAGCTACAATAAGCTGCAAGAATCAGACTTGCTGAATACCCAAGGTGGAGATTTTTTTTTTTATATCACGAAAACTTTGACTCAGTCTAAGTTTTGCCTGCAAATATGATTACGATATTATAAGTAATATTGACTCCAGTCAATCCTCTTGTCACAAGGGAAGCATCACCAAATAAGGTTATGATAAAACTGTAGCCTGTAGTTAAAAAGAAAGTTAGGCAACTTGAACAACCTGGAAGTGCAACAGTAGACAATAAGCTTAATGGTGATTCTTCGTTTGCTCAAGAGTCACCGTAAAGGCCAAATCTCAAACCCTACTGTGAGAGTAATGAATCTTTGCCCAATTAAATCACATCTACAGCAGCTGTTTGTCTTTCCTCCTTCTCCTCCACCCAGAATGCATCCTTATATGTATCTCCAGTCAGTCTTCGCCTCAGAAGAGACAGTGTGCCTTCCAAGTGACTCTCAAGAACAACACATACACAACTCTTGGCAATGTGAGTGGGTCAGTGCAGCTCTGCGAGACCACGCAGTGCTGCGTGGGCTATTATATGGTCACCGATGGCCAGCCAAAGGTTCACGTTCTTGGTAAGAACCCACAAACTAAGACATCTGGTCTAGGACCTCTGAATTAGTCTGCATGGTCTGGACTCTAAAATCTACTCAACATCTGACTGATATTGGTAGAAATGATATAATTGCTGAAATGTATATTATGCAGTAATAAATATATGTGAGTTTGCAAGCTTATTATAGTTACCATCTTTCTATAGTTGTCTATTATATTGCTGTTTTTTGCTTTTGCAGCTTGTAATATAGTTGAAAAGCCTTGCCCAGATGCAACCTGCAAGGCGCAAACACGCTTCAGTGCCAGCGTCATTAAATGTGTGTGCAACACAGACCTCTGCAACAGCAACATCACCTGGACCCCAGAGTCAGAGGAGCCTCAACCCACCTACTCATATTCTGGAGGTATAAGAAGAAGACGATTTTAATGATTACTGATTATTGAATATCCCTTGCAACCCACATAGTGATAGAATAGAATAATACTCAGTATACCAGAGTGAGGTTTTCTTTTCATCACAGGGAATGTGACCATTGTTTTAAAACTAGAATTACCGCCTCGTGGTTGTATGCCTCGGTGCACCAGTCAAGTTGCAGGTTACATCAACGTCTGTCCAGACTCATATAATATATGTAGTGACTGATAGAGAGCTTCATCACACGGTGCACCGACAATCACCTGAAGCTCAATATCAGCAAAACCAAAGAGCTGGTGGTGGACTGCAATATGGATGTAGAATGTAGATGCTTCACACACATTCAACACGGCAGCACAGAAGATCTGTACACTCAGCACAGCTGTAAGGTGGACACCCAAGATTAGTGTGAAATATGATCCCCTTCTGTTCCTGAGTTATGGTGTTGAATAATTGACTCAAAAGGGTGTTATTCATCATCCACAGATGATGCTAACATGCACTTTTTGTTTTCTTTTTAGGGGACATTGGGAAAACGGCCTTAATTTTGTTTGGAACTTTGCTCTTCCTGTGCTTCATGATCGTCGCTGTCAAACGGAAAAGCCTCTTCAAAGTGAAAAGTAAGGGTTTTTAAAAAAAAAAAAGTTTTTATATTTATTTATAATGCTTTTTAACTCCACTCATAAACACAAATAATGCTTTCTGATGCACTACAGCAAACAGTCATAAAACATTATAGATACAAACTATTATAAGTTCACGTGTCTTATGGAAGCTCTTGACAAGTTGTAAACTAGAGGTTGACTGATGGGGTTTATATTACATTATGACTACCTATAATCACCTATACACACCCCAACAATCAACTGTAGAAAGGACTCACAGTATGGTAGAATAGTCCAGGTAGTATTATAAGTTGTCATTGTGTGTGTTATGTAAAGTGAAGTACATATTGATGCATCTATAATAGTTCATGCAGAATCATAATAACATTTTATTCTTGATGCTATGTAAGGTGTAATGTATTTTCATGGGTTTTAAAGAATCTATGCGGAATCATAAGTGATTATTATAATAATAATAATGGACTATTAGTAGCAGAGTGCGAACATAGTGCATCAGATAGTGTTATGTATGTTTATGAATGCATTATAATACACTATGAATGCCCCCATTAACACACTGCAGGTGCAGTCTTCATAGAAAGTGTTATTTTCTTGATTCTTCAGATTTAGATAACAAACTTTTTTTTTTTAAAAACAACTCATCGTGGGAAGATGGAGATAAAGTTACAACTCTTGAATTACCACTTTTGGTTTCTTAGAATTTGATTCAGAACAGACAGGCTGTTGCCCTTAAGTAGATAATATGATGAAGTAATTTCGTATCGAATACCTCCTCTGGAGTGGAGAAAAACATTCTTCTAAACTCAGATTCAGTTCCCATGATGTCTTTGCTTGACCTTGGAACCTTTCATTCTCTCTCTGTTGAGCTGCCCTTGGCGTTTATCTCGGCTATAACACTCCCTTTTACCGCCGTCCTTTGTTTGTTACTCTTCAAACTGATTTTTGTCTCGTCTGTCATATTTCAGTCAGGCTAGTGTTGGGACACAAGGTGACAACTAATAGATTAAATTTGGCTATCAGAAATAATTAATAATTATCAAAAATAATTA
>JBBPCS010000359.1:9059998-9071161 GCA_037974645.1 Hollardia meadi
TATCTATCTATCTATCTATCTATCTATCTATCTATCTATCTATCTATCTATCTATCTATCTATCTATCTATCTACGTACTGCATCCTAGGTCTTTTGCTGTTTGAGGAACAAGGCCAAATTGAGTCACATCTACCATGATGTAAAGTAATAACACATAGATAATTCTACTGACTCAGCATACACCCACTGAGGCATTCAAAGTTGAGCTGTGCAACAGATTAAGAAGAAGAAAAAAAATTCTGTGCCTCCTGTGCAAGAGGGGAAGTTTTTCATTTTATTTTTCATTTTCATTATCTGTCTGGTGAAAGTATGAATGCCAGGAGGATTAGAGAAATTACATGGGCTCTCGCCTTTCCTGGCCTGGTGCTTATCCTCCCCTCTGCTCATCTCTCTCTCACTCTGTCTTTTCTCACCCATTGCTCCCATACCTTCTTCGCCTTGCTCACTCTGTTTATCCACAATCTTTCAACCCCGAATGTCCCTTTTCCTCCTCTTTGCCTCTATCAGTCCTTCAATGTCATAGCTGCTCTGTAGCCTGATCCCCTGTGATATAGCCCCTTTTCTATTTCTCTCACCCCCTATCTTTGTTTTTTAGCCAAGCCACTGCTTCTCTTCTTTTTCTGTGAGTGTGTCACTCTCACCATCCCGCTGGCACTCCTCGCTGGATCAGCATGACTGGGCCTGGCCCCTATGGGTCCTGTTGGCCGGCCAGTTAAAGAAGTGTCCCCCCCCCCTTAATCCTTAGGATCTATTAGATATAGCAGGGCTGACACAGGCGACAGAGATTAGAGGGGGCAGATACTGACTGTATTGATTGGTCCTCTCATCCCGAGGCCAGCCCAGCAGCTTGCTCGTGTAATAGCACACTGTAATGAAATTCAGCCAGTACATCAGAGCCAGAAGCCCTAAATGCATAAACACTAGACTGGACTGAGGTAAATTGGTGATGCTGTAGCGGCACATAGCAAGGGCCGGGAGTGCCTGCTGGTGCACCACTGTAAGTGGAGGTTAGCATCCTTGCTTCACCTCCTTAAATATGTGCTGGCCAACAGTGGCCCAAATTTGCTGAGAGGGGAAACCACTATGTGTTTGAAGGATGATTTTGACGATGATGACATGAACTTCTGTTTCAGTGAGCCATTTTTTAGGGATTTTTGTTTGGCAGTCAGATTAAGGCATGGTTTGGGAGCCAAAAAACAAAAAGCAATTGGACCGCTCACTTTGCAATCCATTACTGGAGGTGATAAGGCTGAATTAATTTTGTGCTTAGCTCAAAAAGATATGTGCCAATTTTTTTTTTTTCAGTTTTGGAATTTGGTAAATTTTGGAAGTGCCCATGGCTTATGTAGGCTGCTGCTTCAAAATTAGGATCAGTAACACTAATTAGAGTGATACTTCAGTTTACAAGAGTGATGAGGATGCGGACGTCTGTTGTTGCAATGGAAAAGAAGTTACTTAGCTGGAAAAAAAAATCAATGTATTGAATACACATTTTTTGCAGGTATACTGGATGAGTTTGATGAGATCAAATTGCAGCTACTAACAGAAATTGCAGTACTGACATGGGAACATCCTGTTAAATACCAGCATTGGCTATGACAAAAGAGCTCAGTGAATGCACATAATAGCCCCAATTATAAATGCCAGGAAAATGGCAATGTTCCAATCACATTGACTGAATTAAAGTACTTACTGTATGTTCATCCAAGTTGTTATGCTGCCTAGAAATTTTGCTGGGAGGTCAAAATAATACTAATAATTGCATTTTTCAAATACTTACAAGTCTGAATGTATATTTTAAAAAAAAGCAACAAGTAACCTGACCAAGAGGTTTGCAGGTAAGATTTTAAGCTGTTTAATGTGCTAAAGTTGAGTAACAAATTAAATATGTATTTAGCCTGCAAGCTGACATTCAGTCACTCAATTAGCAAGCCAACTTGCAGTAAAGGAGATTTGTCATTGTTTTAAGTTAGAAGGAGACATTAGCTTGAATGTTAATGCATGTTGTTTTTAAAGAATGTGGCTCTTGTGTAGCAGGCTGTTGTCTGGCTGTTATTAGTGTGACCACCTGCCTATGATGTAATAGTGTTCTACTGCTTCCTATGAAATAGTTAAATTTAAAATCTTAAAATTAAATCTAAATTAGATCTATTCAGCTGTACAAAGCAGCAAAACTAACAATATCTGGACTCCTTGACACCTTGTTTTATGCAAATATACGTTAAGTTGGACCAACCAAAAGCCATATCAAGATATTTTAATGCCGTGCACACAAACATACAGGCTCAACCAGTGAAATACAGGAATGAGCCGACACTCTTGGCATCCAAGGACGCAAGAAAAATTTTATCTTGCATACACTGGTGAGTAGCTTTCATGTTCAGATTCCATTCCTCATCCATTTTGTCCATTCATGAAAGTACGAAACTGACTTGAAATCTATTGTGCGCTGGTTCTGTGTCGAAGGACTTGACTGGCGCTGTCAACCAGTGCAGGTAAAACACTATGTTTCTCAACAGAGAAGCACCGGTAAATGTACACAGAAAAGGTAAGGTAATCCTGCATGTTTTTCAGTTTTTGTCATGTTTTTATATGACATACTTGACATGATATTCACTAATGAACAGTTTTTATACGCAGGACTCTGCCTGACGTTATCACAGTTGGTTGCATGCCAGAGCCGTTGTGTTATATAAGTGATGCTTGAACCAACAGTGATGCTCGACAACCTCTTGATATACCTAATACTATATGAGAGGTGAATCGTAGTGTTGCTCATTTTACTCTGAGAATTGCTTTTTGCATTTGCTTTGTAGACGGAGAACAAAACTGACAGATGGCCCAGAGAACAGATACATATCCACTATTCAAGCTCACAATTTTCGGTTTCTCCCTTCTATATTTTCCTTTGTTATTTTGTCTTTCGAGTATATTACTGTTTACCTACAAGAGACAAAAAATGTATCAGTATTTATTTACCCTGATTCATTACTGTACCAAACATTATTATGTTTATGTATATAATAGATTTGCAGAGTTTACATGTATAAAACATTTTTGGTGTTATATTGTTGAACATCTATTTGTTTTTAGAAGCTTTCTACCTCTGGCCCTGGTTAGACTTGTTTCAGTCTCTTTCTCACGCACTGCTCCTCCTCCTTAGGCCTCCATGCTTGGAAAGAGCAACAGCCCCCCCCCCCCGTCCCCTGGGCCTAGCTTGATGCAATGGATTGCCAACAACACACTATAGCTACAAGGTCTCTGCTAATCACACTATTGATCCTGTAATTCCACCCATTTGAAACTCTTTACCTCGGTTGGCGGTATCAATGAGTAAAGTCCAAGTCTCTGTTTCTCCCCTCGTTCGTTGAGGCACCTGCTGTCTCTGGGGAGGTGATTGAGACCTGCGTGCTTTCTCCACATCACAGCCTTGCTTTCTTTTTAGTATTCATCCGCCATAGACTCCACAGAAAAAGTCTGCTGCGCTGAGTGGAAACGCAAATGCAGAACGGCTGATCGACCTCCTTCCCATTGACTGCTTCTTTGTGGAACTTTTGTGTTGTGCTTTGCTGTGTTGTATTTTTTGTTGTGCGAGTAAAGATTGTCACATAAGTGCAAAAAACTGGGATGCAAGAGAGGTGAAGCCTTAGATTGTGAACTCTTATGGAATATCAATAGGCAGAGTAATGGCCTGGATTTCAAGATGGCAGAGAGGGCTTTGGTTCATTGCGTGCAGAACAGAAACACAAACGCACATCTTATTATCCCAACAGCTATCTTGTGATTACACAATGTCCCCAAGTATTTAGTTAGTTGTCTTGTCAGTGAATTAGATTAACTGTGACACACCTCCTTGACAATAATTATGCTTTACCACGAGAGGAGCAAACTCAGCATTGTTTGCCCTCCTCAGAAAAATCCGGCTGAAATTTATAGCGTTTCTCTGTGTGTTCTCCCCGCAATAAAGCAGATGGCGCGATGCAGCTAATGGTGGGTTTCATTTTTCTCAGCACTTTTCATCAAATAATTGACCCTTTTTCCAGTGGACCTGTGAAGAGATGACTTTGAAGTCTCAGTCATAATGTAATGTTTTGTATGCTTTTTCAATGGACAAGCAGCATTAAAGAGGGAGAGATGGAGAAGAAGTGGGAACATATTGCAGAGAAAGAGAGATGCCAAATCACTTATGCCTTTTTAGATATTGTCACTGAGTAGATGTAGGTCTGAGGGCAGGCACTTAGAATGAGCAGGACATAATGAGGAAGTGAGGGAGTGTGAATAAAAGAGAGACAGAAAGTGGCATGGGAAGAGACACAGAGAGGGAAACATCTAAGGATTATGGAATAATTTACATAGAGCTTAGTTCTAGAATGGATTTACAGGAAAAGAAAGTATATCTGATGGATTTAGGAGAATGTGTCAGTGGTTTTAGGTAGGTAGGTGAGCTCTGTGTAATGTTGAGGTCGCGATAAAAGTATTACATGGAATGAGCTGAAGTACTGCAGGCAGGGTGGAGCAGATGAAGTGGTGTCATTTGCAATGGGATAGAAGAGAATCGGTGCAACTAGAAATATGGTTTCCTCCCTCACTGCTAAAGTAAGAGCCAAGAAGAGGCAGTGGACACATAATAGCCGGGAGGGATTTTAAATAAAGCAGCTCAGGCAAGAAATGACAGATAAGAGTATATGACATGACCAATGACTTACTTTCTTGAGGATAACTCTGGTGTAAAACTTGGGTAATATCATTTATGTTATCGGCTATGACAGCACTACCCACCGAAGTAATTGCTTAGATCTGGGAACATGGCCACATGGCCACAAAGAAGTCAGATGGGGCAATAAAGTGGTCGTATGATCACATAGGTTGCAAACAAGCAAACTTTTTAATCAAACGTCTATCTGGATGATTAAAATTTTAAATGTAGAACATTTGGATGTTAAAGGAGGTTAAAGTTCGATGTTTTGGGAAATTTATTCGGCAGAGACCCCAGGAGATTACTGGTCCCAACAAAGAACTAGTTTGACTCATAAACCCCTGTAAAACAGCAGCAAATGTCAAACTTTTCCTTTAAACCTCTAAGTAATAATCACTTATTACACAGGAAAACTGTGTGTGTTCTCAGATACAGCAAGTATTTTAGGTCCAAACTGAACCAGAAGTCATAACTGTAATGGGTACCTTGGGTAATAGTTTTAGAATTCCCTTTTGTTTGCTCTTTTGAATACATTTGGCCAAACCTTGGGGATAGTTTACAACCTGTAGATGATCTGACCTCTCATATCTTACCACATCTAACTTCTTTGATGCAATCTTGCTGCATTACCAGATCTCTGAGTACTATTATTACAGATAGGAAGGATGGCCAAAACTAAAAAAAATCAGTCGCAATGCTTCTACAAATCTAAAATGTTAAATGTCAAACGGTACAAAACTGGAGCAAGAACATCACGAAGGAGGAGGAGAGATTTGCATCGTGTGTTAATTTGGTCAATGCTGTCCATCATATTTAGGCTTGCAACTAGGGACAGCAGGGCAGTGTGGTCACACCTGTTTTCCAAGGTTATGGAAGTTTACACCTTATTTTATGGATCTATGCCAAACCAACTGTAACGGGTCCTTCTGCCTTCTTGACAGTGTGTTATTGACAGAATGTAATTCCATTGCAATATTTTCTCAGTGCTTTATAGTAAAGCCTTCAGCAGACTTTCCATCCATCCAGCTATTATTAGCATCTGAAATGCACATGGACAACAAGGGATTGCCATTGTTCAGTCTCTCGCTCTGTGGTTCATGTGCTGCTTCCTTTTCATTATGGTCCAAAGAGATAATACCACTCAACAAACCCTAACCATCCATCCCTTCATTTGCTGTCATCATTATCGCAAGTAGTGATTGTACTGCTGTGGCTCCCCTCCCTCTCTGGCCCCTCAACTCCCCCTCTTACTCTGTTGTAAGAGGCACACTTTGCAGTCAGCCACAGGCCATTAAAGTTGTCCCACAGCAATAAGCCTTTGTCTGTGCGACCAAACAGTTGATGCTTGATAACCGTAATCCTGGACTCTGAATGGTCATGTGTGGGCTGCGAGGCCCTTCACAAAGCAGCTAGCACTAAATTGCTCACTCTTGCTTGCCTTTTGTCTTTGGATTTGTGAAACACTTTGTGCCGCTTTGGAGTTCTGAGGGCAATGGCTTCTGTGGGATGGAGTTTACTGAGGGCCATGTTTTGTGGCTGTACTGACTGCACATGATCAGGATATGGTCCAGTGCCAAATTTATCTGTTCATTGCAAATGTTTAATTATGGTTTTGTTATAAGTTTATGTACAATTCATTAATGTTTTATAGTATGACAATAATGTGGTAAAAAATAATGAAACATTTTCTGCACTTACCCAAAAGTGAGCTGGAGAAAGAGAGGAGAGTTTTCTTTACAAAATTATCCTTTAATAGATGAAGTCTGACTGAAATATAGGCTCTCTGCTGTAATACTGGATTATACAAACGGTGGACATTTCTTCAAAATAGCCTAATTCCTACCTTTCAGTTTTAAGGTCTTTGTGGTTTTAACACCTCTTTCGTAATTTTGATTTAAAGTGTAAACATATGTCTTTCTGTCACTGCTTCTATCCCCAAGCAAGAGTAAGGTCACCCACATCCAACTAGCTTTAGCCACAATCCCATTAATTGTATTGGCACTCAAAGGGGAAGCAGCCAAGTTGGATTAATTGGCCTTCACTATGCAAAGGAGGCACCGTGTAACAGGAATTCAATACCGGGGAGGAGTGATGACTGATTATAAAAACATTTCACTGCCTATCCAGACTTTAGTAAGAAGTGTTTTCATCTTTGTTCTGTAGACACACTTGTTTCAGTACGAATTGACTGTCTGCAGTTGACAATGGCTGAAATGCCGGCGCCTTGTTTTATCTCTGTCTCAGATGTCAGAGGATGTCAACATTGTTCACCATCACTTACATCCCATTTTTGCAGACTCGAGCCCAGCTAATCCGTCCTATATGTCCCCTCTGGGCTCCCATACATCAGCCCTTGACCCAAGGGAGAGGTTCAGGAAGGAGGGATAATTTATTATTAAAATGTCTAAAGGGGTAGGGTGAGGTGGGGACTCTTATAGGGTTGTTTCTTTTTGTCAGAATGCAGTGAATCTGCACTAAGACATGATGAGTTAATGTGGCAGTCACAATGGGATATGAGAGCATCAATGTGGGCTTCTCCGCTGAGATTACAGTATATGGTCAAATACGAATATGTGTATAAAAAAAAGAAAAGCAAAGGACAAACACTATGTGGATGATTTTTCTGATCTGTATTCTAGGGCACCAATATGCACATTGGCCAATTTTGTTTAAGGTGGAATTTGGTTGACAGCATGATCATTATCTAAATAATGCTAGGTAAAAATTCAGAATAATTCTCCAGTGCAGATGCCATGTTAATTGTTCCATTCGGATTTAGCACCATTGTGCACAATATGTTTCAAACAAAAGCACATCTGCAGTCAAACATAATATAGATGACGTATACATTCATAGTCCATGCAGAGCACCACACAAAAAGTCTGTTGTGTGATCAACGAGCTTGTGTTGGGAATCAAAGCACTGCTACGGCCTATGCAATACAAATGTACCTCATATATCTGGAAAGTGCCTGCAATAACTGAATGGTATGAATAATGTACAGTGTACAGCATACAATAAATAAGGAGTGAGTTGCTTTTGACCAGTCGTGTGTGTCTCTCAGCTATCCTTGGATTTTTCAAAAGGTTGCACATGTATCAAAGGCGCTGGCAGAACAAGAAAGGTCAGGGTTGATGTTTTCTTTTTTTCTTTTGGATTCAATGGAAAACACATAACTGGATATATAGTGCAGGATACCAAATCACCTGTCTCAAGCAGGTAATGGATAACAGCTGTTCTTGTCATGTGAAAATGGATAGCAGATGTATTACCATGCTCTTCCAAATAGCAATACATTGCATACAAATATATGACAACAGGAAATCGGCAGCACTCCAGAAAAAACAGAAAAAAAGGAGAAAACCCAAGACTATACATAACAAACATAATTCTGGTATCTGGTATATACAATAGCTGTTGGTGGTTTTTGCTTTGGATTTCCTTTATGGTTTAAACGGTTTGAAATTTTGAGCATTATTTGTGTTGCTCACACATTTTATTGTTTGGCACTGATGTGCAGTTAGCCCATCATGTGCAAGCATTTAGCTGGTTCTCACCAAACAAATGTGGCTGTCTAGTTAAATTACTGTGACTGCAACTCAATCGTCAGTGAAACATCTTTTCATTCATTACATTGGCAGTATAGTCTCACAGGTCTGAGGTGCCCGGTGGAGCAGCCCTGTAATTTAGTGTAAATATAACTAACTGGATGCAACAGCAATGTCATATTTTCTGCCTTGTTATTGCGTTGTCATAGACCCCCAGTGTATCGCCGACTTTCAGGCCCTCTTCATACAAAGACTGAAACCTTGGAGAGCTCACCAATGTGATTTGCATCATCTTTTCCCCTCCAGTGTCGGCTCCCTTTAAGGTGTTCCTGAATTACAAAAAAAAAAAAAAAAAAAATGTCATGGCTGCAGTGTCTTGAGATGTTGAGTCTCAGATGGTTGCACTCTGGAGCATTACAGAGTAAATCTGAACCACCAGTCACTCAGGAAACACTGCTACACACACACACACACACACACACACACTGACTCATACATAGTACCTCTGTGAAGAGCTTATTTCCCAAATTGAAGAATTAAAAGCTTTGCCATTAGTTGTGTTACCACTTTACCCAAGTAAGATAATGTTATCTTTTATATTTTAGATCAGTGGAATGAACTTGAATGTATTCACATATTTGGTCTGTGCTTGTCTACTGTATAATGATATTTACAGACTTTATTTACAGTTTGTCAGACCATAAACCATCTGTTGTTTGTATCGTTTCTTTATATAGGACATGCCTGAAGAGGCATCTAGAAGAAGACATGGTATCTACCTGACCAACTGCTGTACCCTCTCATTTAACCTCTGCCAAAGGTAATGTTCTGGAATTAGCCTTTGTTTACTCTACTTGAAACATTGCAATTGGTTAGATGACTTGCTGGAAAACTCTAAGTGTTCATCTTTTTCCTTTTGGGAAACTCCTTCCCTTTTATAAGGTTTGTTTGTCTCCCATTGTAATTACAATATCATTATTCTTCAACCATCAATATATACAGACAGTTTCCGTAACAGCCTCCAGCATCCCCTGTAAAAATAGCCATTGCCAAATATTGATGAATATTATATGAATCTTTAGTTTGTCAACAAATACAACTTGCCAGCAATGTCTGTCAGTCAGTCAGACGGTCTGTCACCCACTTTGGTCTGCACTGAAATACCTCAGCAACTAATAGATGCATTGCCATGATCCCCTAGCACAAATTTCTGCACATACATTTATGGTCCCCAGAGGATCCCACTGCCTTTGGACATCCCTGACTTTTTGTCTAGTGCCAACATATTGTTCATATTTGGCATTTTGTGTGAAATGTCTCCACAGCTATGGATTGCCATGAAATTTTGAGCAGACATACATGTTCCCATTAGGATAAATTGGAACTTTGTGATGACTTCATTTTTCATTTTGTGTCATTATCAGGTTAAATTCGAATTGTCCAATAAGCAAATGATACTCCGGGCAGCCTCAGCTACAGTATATCTTGTGTTCATTGCTAATTAGCAAATGTTTGCATGAACAGATGAGCAAGGTAAACATTAGACCTGCTAAACAGCAGCATGTTGGCATTTTAACTGCTCAGTACAGCCTCCCTACTAGCATGGCTGTAGACACTTGGTCTTGTTTTTCAATTAATGGCTGAAAACTTCACTGAAAAATTCAAGATGGTTAAACTTGTAAAAACAAAATGTGCCACTTTGAACGGCAAGTCACACACAACTCTTCTTAATGTTTTTCATTTAAATACTAAAAACTATTGACTCTTCCTGCTAGATATTCATTTCCAAAACCCACTATATACACTATATATATATATATATATATATACTGTGCTGGAAAGAAATATTGTGGTGAAAATAAGACATTCAGTCGAGACGAGTATAATACGATGTCTTCTGTGAATTCCAACTATGTTCTTTTAACACCGAGGTCACGGTTTAGCTGTGGATGAAAGGGAGAAAGTTATGCAGATGCCCTGTGAGATCCTGGGCTCTGGAGAACTCTACTTTTTATTCTCTCAGGGTTTACTGAGGGAAAACTGTAGCAATTTCTGTTGCAAGTGTGTCGACCGAAGGCCAAAAACATCTAAAATGGTTTGATCTCCCCACCAGCTGATTTACATTTGCAGAGCACAGTCCTAATCTGCTCATTTATAACCACCAAATAAAGGAACAGAGACAGAGCGACTGACCTAAAGCTGTCTCTCCCTCTTATCTTTTGACCGTATTTCTGTCTTTGCCTGCTTGTCTGTCTCTCTTTCAACATCTGCCCCGTCACTTTAGGTTGAGCTGACTCTTCCTCCCCTTTCCTCCATCTTTCACTCTCTGTTCTCATCTCCCTGAAGGGTCTCCTTCTTATCTCTGAGATAAGCCGAACTGCCACAGTCTTCATCCCGGTCCGTATCCCTCCCTTCTGGGTTTGTGGAGGCACATTTGGGAGGAGAGATGCAGTTTAATGAAGCACTCACTGTGTGCATGTGAGTGTATGGCACCATATCACTTTTTACTTCCATGGGTACTCGAAAAATGAAGGGAGGTGCACGTCCTGAACACCTGACAACATTATAAACCTACATGGTCTCCATGAGGCCCCTTTGGACTCAACATCAAATGGTTTCCTGTTAAAGGAATTTATTCAGAAATTCTTTGAGATCTTGTGTGTGTTTACCTCGTGAGATACAGTATGCCCAAAAACATGCTGCACATAAAATTAATTTACATTGCCTATTGCTTATTGCTGTCCTCTGCATAAATAAGAGGAAAATGTATTTTGTTGGCTTTATTCCTGCATACTGTAAGATCTCCTCATTCATCACCTCATTCATTCTCTCTCTTACATAGTACTCACACACACACACACACACACACACACACACACACACACACACACACACACACACACACACACACACACACA
>JBBPCS010000359.1:9073895-9090001 GCA_037974645.1 Hollardia meadi
CAAAAACAGGACTTAAATACAAACTAAACTAACGAGGGAATGAAGTGCAGGTGGAGAACTGAGGTGAGTGCAATTACGTGAGACATAGGAAAACAGGGCAGTGCTAACGAGGTGAAAAAGGAACAGGTGTGCAGAAAACCAGGTGTGCAAAAGAGAGGCCACACCCACACCCACACACAACAGACAGGAGGACAGAGGAGCACCAGGAAACACACCAGAAAATAGACAATAAACCCAAACACCACAGTGACCATGGCACAGCTTTACATTGCTGGTACATTAAACCCTTCTGCGTTTCTGCCTGACACCAAGGGGTATGCCTTGTGCATGAATGTTGTGCTAAATTAGATGCGACGGGCCTTGACAAAATGTCGATATCTAACGAGCTGGGGATGAGAATGGGCTGGACCTACCAACCCAAAGCGTCAGTATTTGATGACCCAGGAATAAGACTCAACATCTTACAAATTGCTCCTGTAAACATGGATGGATTACTGACTGGACCAACCGGTTCTTTGTGCCAACTGACTTATTAACATACCAGTCAGAAGTTGAGATGACCAGAGATAAAATTTTATTTAAAAAAAAAATAAATTTTGTTTTCATTTTGTTTAATTTGAATTTGCCATTAATGGGTCTGATTCTCTTTAATGTTCACCTCTTGTTAAATGTATCCATCCACGACAACTTATCAACAATTAACAATAATCAGCAATTAACAGCCTATTACCTTGTGTGTTGTGTGTAAATACCTGCATGTGAGTGACTGAGTGTGTGTTTGTGTTTTACATTGTCATAAAAGCTGTGCAAATCTTTTGATATGATCTCCTTGAGGTCTTGGAGGTGTTTTTATTTCATCTCCTTGATCTTTAGGTTTTTCTGTGTAAAGTGGTGTGACTGCAGGCGTGACTGAGGTGGTGTGTTGGAGCTGGTGCTGTGGAAATGGCATCCAGTTGTCCAAGTGTGGGATCTTGAAGTCCATTGTACCATTGAAGCCCGGACTGGCCATAGGGAGCACTGGTGGCCTGGCAAGCTGATTGACCTGCAGTGTCAGGCCAGCGATAAAAATGCTAAATGAAATCGGTAAATCAAAGAGAAAACAACACAGGACAGCTTTAGCCATGCACAATTGTAGACCGTCAGCCCCCGCCTGCTTTTAACCTGATAGTATGATCTCTGTCTGACATCACTCGTGATTGGTTGCACACACATACACATCAACACAACGTTCAGTCAATGTGTGCAGTGCGCGTGGCCGAGAAGTATGGCAAGAAAAATGGTCAGCACAGGAGAAAGAAAGATAAGAGAAAGAGAAGCATTGAAAGTAGAAAAGCCTTTGAGGAAAGTGCTGCTAAAGGCTGTAAAGTTACAGATATATTCACAAGCAACTGATTAGCAGGGCCATCAAGACGTAATAGTATGATTTTTCATTGTAAAAAAAACTCAAGTAGGAAAGCAAGAGATGCATATGCATGGGAAACATTTGGAAAATAAATACCTCTATACTGTTTTCTGTCAGGTGAAAGTATCTCCAGTTACTCGGGGCTACGAGAGCTTCTTGATGATAAATATAAATCCAGTGACAGCTCCGAGAAAATGCCAGGTACAAAACAAACACTCCAAAAGTGCACAAAAATTAGAACTATGTATACCCTTTTATTATAGAAGTGCAAGTCCTGAAACAGAAGACACTTGGCTTTTAACTATTTTTGATGTTGACACAGAAGAACAAAGTATAGTTTTCCATCAAAGAGACGAGGGGAAATGCTCTACCAGACGGAGGCATAAGGTAGTTACGAAGGGCCCTAGTGCACGGTGTTATGATGGGCCCTAGTGCATGCTAGGTTCTATTTATGACACACACACATATTTAGACAGACAGACAGAGGCACACACACACACACACTGCAAGGAATAGCCTACCTACTATCTACTAGGCTATTAGCTAGCATTCCATAATAATTTATAAGCTTTCTATCCACCTGGTAGTCAACCGTTTTATAGGGTTTTTTTTCACTCTTTATGGTTTATGTAGAATAAGCATATCATTTTGTTTTAGATTGCTCCTGCCTATTTCACAAAAAACAAAACAAAACAAAACACATGGTGGAGATGGGTTCTCCTTTTCTATGGGCCTCCCAACCCAAGGGATTTACGCCCCAGGGCATTACTGCGTTTATCCATTCATCTGAGCTGTAATGTTTTTTCAAAAACGATTCCCTGGTGTCATTTTTCCAACCGGCTACTTGTAGGACTTTTTTCTTTTTTTTTTTTTAAACCTCCTGAGAAACATGCAAAATAGAAGTCTCATATTGAAAAACCCATAACACAAGAAACGGGGAAGAGAAAAGTATGCTTGAGAGATGCTGCTTAATCAGAAGCACATTGCTTGAAAGACAAAGGGATGTCTGACAGCATTGATTTGTGTTGCAAGTGTCGTCTGTACTTGTTTCCTCCTGGATGATCTGAGCTGCAATGACTGTGGACTCTGCACTGAGTAATAATGAGGTGGAAAAGTCAGGGTGGAGGGGTAAGCATTGACATTGTTCACAAACACCAAAGCCATGATGGCGAGCCTCCTGACTCTTGGTGTATCAGAAATTTGGTGCTTAAACAAATGGGTGGAACTGGTTCTGGTCTTCAGTCACTGTGAGGTTTGTATTATGTGTATTATGTCTTCTCTGTGTGAGCTGTGTATGTGAGCTGTATCAATAACAAGGTGTAATCTCCTCAGTCAATTTGAAAATACAAAAGACCTTTGTGCTCAACTTTTAAACCGTATAGAATAAGTGGCGGCTTTATACAAAAGCAAATCCTCATATTTGAGGTGTTAATAAATGAGTAAATGATTAATCGAACAATTAGGCTTGTTATTGATTGAATAATTGATTATCATCAAAATTGTTCAGCACTAATTAAAATCGTATAAAAATTGAATTATATAAAATACTGTAGTAATGATGAATTGCCCATGCTATTTTTGCCATGGTAAATGACAGTCAATGTGCCAAAATTATGAGTGCCACAAACATGAGAAATTAATTACCAAATACAACATTAGAAATTTCATGCATAAACACTTTCCCTTCCTGGCCTTCGATAATACTTCCTGAAAAAATAGTCTGCTCTCTGACAGATAATTTTGTTATCACTCCATCCCTTAGTAAAATGTTGTTTATTCCATTAATTAGCATTCCTTTATAGGTTGCTCTGTAACTGTGGGGGCTATCTGGCACATGCAGCCAGGCAGAGCCTGTAAAAACCCTTCTGGAAGATTCATAAAAGTATAAACCACAGGAAACCCCCCATGAGGGCCTCTTAATGGGTCTGTGTCCTTCAGGAAGTGTTAAAATGTAAATTATGAAGAATTTTACACTTCTCAATGACAGCCTGGGGAATAGTGAGAGGCAGACCCAGGGTGGATCCCTAGCTTGGCAACAGTTTCCAATAATCCATTTCTACAATTGCCAATGACCAGGATGGACTGTACCCATTGTCACATAAGAGCCACAGGACTGCAATGAAAGAGCAACACATTTACAAGTGTCGTAGTATGAAGAAAAAAAACAATGCTGATTTAGTTTCTTGAGAGCTTACAAAGCCTCTATGGGAGAAGATGCTCATTTTGTACATCTTTTTAATGGCAGCTCCATAATCTCACAAGTACATTTAGAGGCTTTAACAAAGCCATAACGCTCAGTTAGATTTCCTGGCTTGTCATTGAGTAGAATGACTGATTAGTTCAGAAAGCGCTTTTCAATGAACAGTTGTGATTTTGTGAGTAAAAAATAAAGCCGCCCCCCTCCACCTCCCCCTCCCCCAGACACGCAGCATGAGCCATCAGTGAAAAAAAAAAGGTAATCAGCCAGCTGCTCTCACACTGTGAGTGAGGGAAATTGTTAAATGTCTCATATCTATCTAAGATAAGATAGATAAGATAACTAAGACCAGGTGTTTCTTGCTTTTTTACTGGATATTACACAAACGAGAACAACAAAACATACATAAATATTACAATTTTCTATAGGACATGCCACCAAATCATTTTTGATTTAGGGGTGAATGTTTAATTAACCGTTAACTCTAAATGTATCTTTTAAGAAAAACATATGATGCATTGCACTCTAAAAGATATAGGCTACTGTGTGTTTATTTTAGTTCCTTTATGTTACTTTCAAACTTAAAAATAAAAGGGAACTTTCCAACTAGTATGACTTTTTACTTGATAAACCGCAGCCATGGCTAAGTTCTTGAAAACCTCGCTGCATGAGTAGAAGCGCTTTAAGAGCTGTGAGGTGTGAAGTGTGGCATAGTAATAAGTCAGGTTTTTTATTTATTTATTTATTTATTTTGCTACATCTGGCCACTTGTGTCTGAGAATGTAAGTGTCAGTTCAGGGCCATGTTTTTGAGTCAAACACCTCTTTTGTGAATAAAAAACGTAGTGAAGCAGAATTCACTGTCTCCTTCCCTTCTCTGCTCATTTCAAATAAAATATTTTCATGGTCTTAATAACTGATATCATCACGATTGGGGAAAAAAGTTAAAATGTGTTTAAAGATCCTGCAAAAATTACCTTATAAAAAACAGAAGGTGGTTAACATGAAATGGTTTCAGTTTGGTTAGATTTAGGCACTACCACCACCACCAAAACTACTTGGTTAGGTCATGCACTGTAGCCTATGTAACTGAAGTTGGATACAAAGTCTCCCCACTCCCCACTTTGATGAATCTTTGATTTTGTGTCATCTTCTAAGTGAAAAACAAAAAGGGCTTTCATTAACCGGAGAGAACCAGGGGTTGGGAGGTTTTAGATTAACACACACGCTTTTAACACAGAACAGCCAAACAGGGGAGGAAGAGAGGAAACCTCAAGGAGACGAGAATATCTTTGAAGTGACACTCAGGAGTCTTTGAAGCCGTTCTCTCGTCCAGAAGGAAAGATGGACCTGTACTGCATGTTTGGAATTGGCCTTAAAATTTTACCTTTGATGACTATGTATACAAGAGTGCATCTGTACTGCTCTAAATCCAGCTATGTCTCATTCCAGAGAGACATTAATGTTCAAAGAATTGAAGTTATTAGTAAAAAGCACATTGCTGCTCTGAAGGAACATGTTGAGATTGATTTTTAAAAATGTGGGTGTTAAGGCTGCACAATTAATTGAATATCTATCTTGCTCAAGATTTTGGTTTCCCAAAATAAACATGTTCAACACAGAAAACTCTGCAGCATACAAAATCAAGCTCTTTTTAAACCGTTATACGTCTAGCCAGAAGGGGGCGATCAAGATGTTTTGGCTACACTTCTCAGATGCTGTCAAGCCTTACTAACTTGTTCAACCACCTTCAAAAACAGCACAAAATGCAGTACAATCAATGCATGAAGAAGAATAGTTTCTCTAATGTTACCTCACTGAATCCCCGTCCTTCATCAACTTAGACATCCATAACAGCAATGCTGCACAGTGTGTCACAGTGTTGGTCAAGCTCCAAAGTTTTTTTTTCAGATGGCTGGGTGTTAAAACATTTCCAGCTGAATACTGTTTTAAGTCACGTTACTATCACTTTTTAGATCTTTGTCGTTTTGACTAAAGCTACTGTATATCTTTTGACCGGATGATAGATTGTTATAGGACATCTGGATCTTAGGCAGATCTTAGACAATATTTTAAATAATAATAACTCACTGATGTGTATAACTGAATTAATGCCCCACAGAACAACAAGGGGCCTTAAAGTAAAAGTAAACAACCAATTAATGTGGTCGGCTTTGCATTTAAGTATTTACACAAGAGGGACCTTACCCTAATATGGTCTGTAAAACCAGAAAAAGACAGACAAACAAGGTTGTCAGTCAAGCAGCCATTAGAGTTAGACATCCCTGTACTCCCTCACATTTTGGTCCTTAGAGGTAGTAAATAGGATCTACTGACAATGTTTACCCACAGGCCATCCAATCTAATCAAGAGGTGAAAAACGCAGAAGTAAATGAAAACACCACAAATCTTTCACCGCACCACTGCTTTGCCACGGCTGTTTTAAATAGATCAATTGCCCCAGCTCCCATTGTCAGACCCTTAATATCCTCCCAGCGGGCTTGTGGTTTAGCTCTTTAGTCCTATAAAAATAGACTTGATGGATGGTTTTGCAGCGCTCTGACTGAAGCAAGGAAATCCCCAAAATGCTCTCCACACTCAACCCCACTCTCCCCACCACCACCATTGCATTCACCCCTTCTGAATCCACTTGGCAGGCTGCTGTTGCTGTTTTTGTTTGATTGAATCACAAGTTCAGTATATTTGGGGGTTTTGACATTGGTCAGCCTGACTAAGAGACAAAGTTTAACTATTGCAGATGACTGGATTGTAGCCAAAAGGCATGTGGGGAGCAGAGAAAGAAGCAGAGACAGAAAAGAAAAACAGACAGTGATCTTATCATGTCGAAAACAAGAAAGCAACAATGTTAGCCAGTATATCTGTGCTGTGCCATATTTCTCTCAGTTGCTTCCTCATTTTTAAATAATACATCCGCCCTTCACTCACCATCAATGGGTTGAGAGATATTGATCAGCCATCTGGTCTTCTAAAGCCAAAGGCTAATATCCGCTGTGTACTACATATAAATCTTCAGTTGATACACTGAATATTGCAGTGCCAAGCCGGCGAAGCCAGAGTTAGAGAGAGGAGACTCACAAGGCTCATACAGTACAAACAGGAAACACTCAGATCTGCCGATGATCATACTAAACTGAGACGTTTGTGTCTGTTGGTTCTGTCCTGCTGTGCCCACTCAGGGACGATTAAACTCCAGCCGACATCAGGCTGTCCAGCAGCAGATGAAACCTTTTTAAGCAACACTATGAAAAATGGCTGGGTGCAGTCAGTGTTTGCTCATAGTTTTAGTTTGACATTAATCAATGTAGGACACTTCTTTTTTTAACCCCCAGCAGTCAGTGTGAAGTATTCAAACAATTGCCCCTTAGGAAAAACGCACTCTCTGGCTTTTATTGGAAATTGTAAGCACACATCCAATGATATAACACAGGCTTTCTCGCTCTTTTTAAAAAAAGGAAAGATAAGTAAAGGTGGAAGGTGCCAAGATCAACTTGAGAAATTCATGAACAGGTCTTAAGCATTCAGTGTATTCTTATTAAAAAGAAACTGAGAAAATAGTCCCTTTTTTAACAACTCAACTTACAAAAGTAGTTTGGGATAAAGTATTTGTGACCTTTTGGGAAGATTTGCAAGTGACAAAAATGTATCCCTCATCTCACATTCACAGTTTCAGAGTTTGCTCCATTTTTTTTTCATCCATCGGCATATTGTCAAAACTTAAATTCCACAGCCCAATATGTTAAATAACTGAAAACATTAGAGCAAAAACTCTGGAGGGCCTTTCTTCAGCCGTTGTACCATTTCTCTCGCACAGAACATAAATCAGCTGCCAGCATTGTGTGTGATGTGTGAGGGGTCAAGGGGTGGAAAATATCCTGCTGAGACCTGATGATTACTTCGCAAGATATGTAAGCAGCAGCCTCAGGCTGAGGTCCACCTGGTTATAGCTTCAATGTGCATTCTGAATTCCAATGACTATATGAAAATAACATAAATCTCCTAAGTGCAGTCGGGCTATAGCCCTGCTCCATACGTTGATTAGAATTATATTATGCTTTTATTAGCATCCAAGGAATTTTGGGCTTAGCTCTTTAGTGGACATCAGTTTCTAAACTACATCTTGTCTAATTTGCTTTCAGTCTACAGCCTGACCCACTGTCTCCCTGGCCATCCCAAGGCACGCTAATACATACTTTTCTCTGTTACCCTTTATGTCTAAACTCTCAAAACAAGCTCAATGTGCCATTTACTCTTCAATGTGCATTAAATGCATCAGACCATGAGGGGTATTGACTATTTAAAAGCGCTACTGGATAAAAAGATGGACCAGTAGTGAGAAGGAGCAGAGGGCGAGGTGCAACCAAATATATCATTCCTCACCCTCACCTGCTGCTCTGGACAGTAGACTGGAATTATGGCTATTTAAAACATCCCACACAAAGCAGCATGAGCTTGGGTGGAATGAATATGTCTTCTGGTACATTTTGTTCAAAGGCAACCCTTCTCTTTTAGCTATTGTCCACAATGTTTGCTGCTTCTGAGAATAAATATCAGGACAATGGACAGAAAGGACATAGTTTTTTTTCTCTCTCCCTACGGCCTTTTCCATTTTCAGTGTAGGACAGTCAGGTGCCGAAAAGCCCTATTTGATGGTAAATGTCCAACCTGGAAAATAAAGTAATGCATGAAACAACAAACAAGCAGGCGAAAACATATATGGCATGACAATCCGAAACAGCCACCTATTAAAAGTGAAAAGGATATACAATATAATAAATATTAAGGCTATCTGTTTTTAATTGCCAGTGGTGTGCTGGCAGTAGTCATTATTTTCACCCTTGAACTCCTGGCTATGTGATCTCTCACGAGTCGCTGCCAGTGGGCAATGGTGCAGCAGCAGCTATGTTCTGCTTCCTGGACTGGGGTGAACAGGAGGAAGCGTCGGATGTGAGGCTGCTGGACTATCACGAGGCACACAGCACTGCCTTTGACGGCCTGTTGTGTGACAACTGGCATCACTACACAGACCGAGTAACATCAGCAGACTTACAGGCACACACACGGCACACGGTCACAGTGTAAAATGACTTTGTAGTTAGCGTGCCTCACACCCTAGAGGCGTGTGTGTGTTTGTGTGTGTGTGTGTGGTGTGTTGTGTGCCCCTGGGCTCATGGGTGCTGAAGGGGAAGGATAAGCTGTAGCCAGATGTTGCAAGACGCTGCTCCAATAGAGTCCCCAGTGTGACCAGGGAGGATTATGAAAAGGGCTTTCATGACTGTTGCGTTGTTGTATGTACTCTTGTCTGTCAACTTTTATTTGAGCAAAAAAGCAAACAAATACACAACAACAAAATCAAAAACAGTATTCATCTGGCTGTGAATCAGGGCGAATGTTTTTGAGTTAATGCAAATTAATGCCATTCTAAGTCCATGCATACTTATTGTTTTGCATTTGTTTACAATTTTAAAATGTAATTGGTATAAATTACCCTGCTGTGAAAATAAGCAACATACTTGGCTAATAAGCAGCATCCTCAAGTTCTCGCACACTTAAATCATATCTTTACATTTACATATAGACAAGAATTATTGTCCAACATTGGCACAAAAAAAAAAATAGAACAAATGAAACACAACAACAAAGAAAGAGAGCAATGGAGCCTATGTTTACAGGATTTCAGTAGGGCTACTCTCCCAGATTGGACAATGTCAGTGGAAAACATACTGTGCCAACACGTACATATGGTAAGGATTCTTACTCACAATTCTGTACACTGTGCCAGCTCGGACTGCTTGGTGCTCTTCAGTGCAGTTTCCCGTCTCTAGGCAGAATGTGATAAGAGGAAGTTGGCCAGTGGGATCCTCTGACTTTTGCACCTTTCCAGTGGATCTGAGAGTGAGCAACTTCAGTTTCTCTAGGCCCCATGGGCTCTGATAAGGGCCCACTTTGCATCAGGGAGGAAAGTTACTGCCGGATTGGCTGCTATTATGGCAAAGATAACGGGACCTCCTTGCGATTATAAAATGTCAGATCAAAGGACTTCATGAACCTGTGTTGGATTACAGCCTCTTTTCCTTGTAGCACTCTTGGGATGGTGCTCTGGAATGTCGCCTGGGAAGAAGAGGATTATACATACTGGGAAATCATATGGAATTACAGGCCTGGATTTGGCATAATACTAAGCAAAAATGGTCGGGTTGTTGAGAGTGAGGATGAAAGAAACTACCAGGAGGTAGGGAGGGAAGGAGGGAGAGAGAGAGAGGTATGGTGGCTTTTCTCATGCATGCTTTCTTCAGCTTTTACAGTCTACAGTTCCAGTATAACCTGTGGGCCGAAGGCTCAACGTGATAATGAGTGTGAAAGTGGTTAGCCAGATGATGTGGAGTTGACTGTTTTCTGGGTTATGAAACCCTACATCACATTCAGAAAACCAAAGAATTGTTTGAGAGTTTCAGACGACTGGCACATATTTGAAAATTGTTTCTCTTTTTTTGACAGCTCCACTTTTTTTTTTTTTGATAGTAAACACTAAATAGGCCTAGTGAACAAAGCATAGTGCTGTACTATGTAGAGATGTGCAAGCAATTTGATTAGTGACAAAACAAAATTTTTAACAAATTGCTTGACACACATGACATGACTATGTGAAGGTTCCAAATGAGCTATCTACTACATTAAACAAAAATTCACACTGACTGTGACAAATTAATTTTGAACATGAAAATAGAGAGCATTATAAATAAGGCTTAAAATAATGATTCATTTTAAGAGATTTGATTTTAAAGTAAATTCAGGTTTTTAGGATGCAATTATTGCATCCTTTGAAAGATGAAATTATGAAGTTGAGATATTTTTCCAGAATAAATATTGTGTTTTGGATATTGGAAGTTGGCATGTATTTGATTACATGGCTCTATTTACTATTCACTTGTTGTCAGGACTGTCAGAGCTCCACAGACGGTCTGTGTTTCTAGCAGAAATTCACATCCAACTTAAGATTCATCTATTGTCTGCAATAATACTGAAGTATGCACAGTGGTAACATGTAGCTAGCGCACATACTCTGTGGACTGAGGATAGAGCAATTTTTTTCTTGGATAATAGATAGAGACAGGACTAAAGATAGAAATCTGCTTCATGTTGCCAGTGTCGTGTCTTAGCTGTCGGTACTGCTCACAGTGTGTGACTCTGAATGCCAAGTGTATCTGAGAGCAGGACCTTTGATCTTGCAAACTAAGCCTTTAAAAGGAATGTCAGATCAACTGGAGTGTACATGGCAACCCTGGTGTAGGTGATGTTAATATTTTCTTGTTTTCCTGTATGACAAATATTTCTCCAAGGGACTAATTAATCACACTGTAGACTGTACTGAAAGATACAGCATATGGATGAAGTTTAAAATAAGGAATATTTCAATATAAAACAATTTAGTGCAACAACGTAACAAATACCAACCTCAAAACTCAAAGTAGAGACTCAAAATAGAGAATCAACACCTCATTGATACACCCTCAACAAAAATTGAGAGAACATTAAAAAATGTAAGAATTTTGATATGGTCGGTTGCATTGGATTGCAATAAATTGTATAGATGTACTTTGAAGCTAATCCCTGGGAAAGTATGTATAATCAGTCATGCTTTACAGATAGTTTCCACTAGCCTATAAAATATGATTCACTTTACATTTTTAACATACATCTTCTGATGCACATACATCATCACTGTTGTCTCCTGGAGTCATTGGGTGTTTTGGGTCTTGTAACAGACCAAGATTAATTAGGCTTCTAGCCTCTGGCATTCTACTGAAGCTAATAGTCCCCCCTTTGTTAGCCAGAGCCTTGCTCCGGTAATGCTCCTCCGCCAGCTCTTGGTACTTTTGCCTTTTCCTCTCCTGTGCCTTCTCCATCCTCTACTCCCAGGGCACAGTTATTTCCAACAACAACCACCAACACGATCACCTTGGCTGTAGTGTGGGAGGGCATGCTGTGTCGCTGATCCCCTTGCTCATTGTCCTTGCAATGGACTTGAGGACCTGATCGATCTCCAGCAATAGCACCCCTCCCTCAGTGCCTTGGAGCAGCTACACAGGGGGTGTTTGAGGGTCCTTTTTTTGGAACACATGAAGTATGCAGGTTTTTCCACTTGTGTGATTATGCTGAATGGTCTTGGGAGGACATAGACCCCTGAATCAAGGACTTGACCCTCTTGGAGTTCCACTTCCAGATGTCCTGCCAGGTGTCGTTCTGTGCCATCGCCTGTCGCGTTTTAGTTTTCTTCAGATGCGAAAAAGTAGAAAAACATTTTTTGACCTCCAGTCTGTGACGTCACATCGATGTGCATCACCATAAATAAGAATAAATAACTTTGGCTTGTCTTTAATTGTATTTTTATTCCATCTCATAGTCACTACATTTTGATTATGATTCTTCAAGTGAACTTTTAGTTTTACTGAAAAAGATGAGACGCCAAATTGCATGTATTTTGAATTTTAGTAGAATTTAACAAAATACTTTTTGTTGCCAGATCTCTCCCACACGGTCTGATGATGCACTGATACAACTACTCAATATTTGAATGAGTGCACATTTTATCACCTCATCAAAATTCATTCCCAACAAGTCTGTAATATCTACAATATCAATTATGCCCATGTGCATATAAAGTATGTCTTACATATAAAATAAGACTTTTTCTTGTCAGTATAGCATCCTTAAATATTAATAATGTTTGATACAGAAATATCAACATTTTTAGTCTGACATTTCAGAAATTATTTATTGTTTTGAGCTTTAACAGATTTTAGTGCCTCACCTCCTATTCCCCAACAGATACAAAAAATGACAAAGGCTGAGGGAGAGGCCATGAATATCAAGTAGAAATGAGGTGATGATAAAAACTGAGGTCTTTTTTTTCCCTTTTTCCCTCCATCTGGCCCTCAAACCCTCAATCTAGTGAGCTATGATCCCCCGACAGCAGCCATCAAAACCCATTGAAAATGTCCCTCTCATCAGAAAATGGCAGCATGCAGAAATCTATAAAAGGTTTTAATGTTGTGGGCCTGCCATGATTGCCCAGACTTTTATCTGTTATTCACCAGGTCACACTGTTCCACTCCTAAGTGATTGTCTCTGCCAGGCAAAAGACAGACAGAAAGCATTATGTGTAATGGCAGCTCCATTGTTGCAGTTAGATAGCTCATATCTTATCAATACTAATTGTATCTGCTTGAGATACTTTCTCCCTGCCTCATAATTTGACTGTTGCCTGCTTTTATCAGAGAAAAGCAGAGAAGAGAGAGTAGACATGAATTGACAAAGATATTTTTTCTTGAGATGATAGATGTATGACTGCATGTATGACTGATGATATATAGATGTATGACTGTAAAAAATAGTCTTTCCATAATTTGTGTATAAGCACGTACTGTACACATATCATATGGAAAAAAACATGTTCCTAGTTTTAAACACATATGACATATTCCTAAGTTTTTTTTAAAAACAAAATAAGTGTCACGTTTTGTACCGGTAGACTAAGGACCCAAAAGTAGACATGGAGACAGAGACAGTTTTAATACGTTTAATTGTAAAATGTTACTATTCTTGAGATGTGGAGCGATGAGCAAAGTCCAGATTAATCGGAAGTGTGTGGTTGAGGCTGGCTGACAGGAGGGCAGGTCAGCGAGGAGCGAGCTGATCCAGGGTTTCCAGGAACGAAGAAGAGACTGATCTTGTTGAAGTACGTCAGGAAGGGATTCAGGCGTTGTGGGCAGGTGGCGAGGATTCTGAAGCAGAGGAAATCAGATTTACCACAAGCACAAGAACAACACGATAAATAACTCATGGGGAATGTGAGCAGCCAAGATACTACCACAGTAGCTGACTGAACAATCTGTCGAAGATTAGCCTGTACAGATGGGACAGACACTTCCTTCTCTTGAGCGGGGAATACCTGTAGCGGAGCTGACAACAGGAGTTGTGAGCTTACTCGATCCAGGGCAGATGGACATAGGCAGAGTGACATTCTGTGACACAACAAAGGGCTGACTCAAGGTCCTGATTGGTCTGCTCAGTCTGGCTGTTTGTCTGAGGATGGTAACTGGAGGATAGGCTGGCCATTGCACCCAAGGCTTGACAGAAGACTTTCCACAACTGGGATGAGAACTGAGGTCCACGGCCGGAGACAATATCCTCAGGGATTCCATGGAGCCAGAGGACATGGAGGACTAGGAGGTCCAGTAATGAAATCCACTGCGATGTGAGACCAGGGTCATTTGGGGACAGGTAGAGGGTGCAACTGACCAGCCAGATGTTGATGTGATGACTTGCAACGGGCACAGATGGGGCAGGCAGAGACAAAGGCTTGAGTGTCACTGGACATGGAAGGTCACCAGAAGCATTGACGAATGAAGGGCAGGGTCTTGTTGAAGCCAGGGTGACAGGAGAGTTTAGAGGAGTTTCCCCATGAAGCATGTGGGATCTCACAGAATCAGGCACAAATAGATGGTCAGGAGGACCGTTACCTGGATCGGGTTGAATACGCTGGGTGTTGCAGACGAGAGTGTCCACCTCCACCTACCACGTTGCAGTGGCCACCACACCGGAAGACAGCAGGATATTCTTGGGTTCCTGGGTGGCCATCTTTGGGGTTGACCGGCATGAGAGGGCGTCTAGCTTTTCGGGATCCGGGATGGTAGGAAAGGGGGAAGTTTCCTGGCGAGGAAAAGATACCAGCGAGCCTGGCGGGTATTAAGTCTCTTAGCTGATTGGAGATAGGAGAGATTCTTGTGATCATTTCAAACTTCAAAAGCCCTCCAGCAGATGCCTCCACTCCTGGAGGCAACTGCCGACTGCCATCAGCTCATGGTTTCCCACATCATAGTTCCTCTCCGCCAGAGAAAGTTGTTGGGAGTGGAAGGCACAGGGATGAAGTTTCTGGTCATCTGCAGAGCGCTTGGACAGGACAGTCCCCACTCCAGAGTCTGAGGCGTAAATTTTGACTATGAATTATTTTGAGGGATCTGGGTGGGTTAGAACCTGGGCTGTGGTAAAGAGTTTTTTAAGCCGATTGAAGGTCTCTTCAGCTTCAGATGACCACGTAAAAGGGGAAGATGAGGATATGAGTTTGGTTAATGGGGCTGCAACCCTACTATTGTCTCTGATAAACTGGCAGTAGAACTTAGCAAAGCTTAAGAAGCGTTGCATCTATTTTGGAGACGAGGAAGTGGGCCATTAGTGAGACCAAAAGGCATGACTAAATACCCAAAATGGCCTAGGGGAGTCTTAAATGCAGTTTTCCACTCATCCCTCTCTCGGGTCCGTACTGAATGATAAGCATTACGTAGGTCGAGTTTGGATAAGATGGTGGTTGTGTGAGGCAAGAGATACTTATTCTTAATGGTGATTTCATTCAGGCCTCTATAATCAACACACAGTCTTGACACAGTATTGATTGTGTAATACTCTCAATATTTGTGTAATACACAATCAATACATAATCAAGTTTTATGTTTTTTGGCCATGAAGAAAAAACCCGCACCTACAGGGGAGGAGGACGGGCGAACCAAACCGGCAGCTAAAGATTCATGAATGTACTTCTCCATGGATTCCCTCTCTGGTCAAGACAGGTTATACAACCGACTGGCAGGGAGAGGTGCACCAGGGAGCAAATCTCTGGTCAAGACAGGTTATACAACCGACTGGCAGGGAGAGGTGCACCAGGGAGCAAATCTTTTGCGCAATCATAATGTCTGTGTGGCGGTAGAGAGAGAGCTCACTGTTTGCTGAAAACTTCAGCTAAATCATGGTACTCGGTAGGACAAATCTGGTGGCCCCAATGGTGGAGGAAGAGATGGAGCTACGGGGGTGGCAGCTGACTTGAGGCAATGTGAGTGACAGAAAACGCTCCAACTGACTATAGATGTGGTCGACCAGTCTATGTGGGGATTATGTATCTACTGGAGAATTGACTGAAGAAATGACTAGAAGTTGAATGGTTTCTTGATGGTTACCAGAAATGAACAGTGCGATGGGAGCTGTACGGTGAGTAATGTGAGCTAACAATTTTCCATCAAGAGCATTTGCCTTTCTGGAAGGGTTTATTTCCTCCGTGGGATTACTGGCCTGAAGAACTAGATTGGAGTCAACGAAATTATCATAGGTGAGTGAAGCCGCGCCCATGATGAATCAGGGACACACACACACACACAGAGGGGAGGGGAGACAGGAGGGACAAGCAGGAGAACAAGAACAAGAGGACTTGAAGAGACAGGCTTAAGCAAGGAGACGTGAAACGTGGGATGAATCTTTAGTGAGTCCAGTAGCGTAGGCAGAAATCACAGTGTGGGTGGGCACAGAGAAAATTAGGTGGGCCTAGACCAAGACCAATCATACTTATAGGTTCTCAAACGCATATAGACCATTACAACTATACTTTAATGAAAGCACCACTGTTTAATCATACAAGCCTTACAGATCATCACAGGTAATG
>JBBPCS010000359.1:9114361-9129127 GCA_037974645.1 Hollardia meadi
TACAACAAGAATCAAACACAGAAACAAACCAGAATTCAACCCCAGGAAAACAACCAACCAAAATCGAAACCATGACAGCACAATTGGTCTCGCATCTATGGACATGGAATGTGATATTCTGCCTTGTAAGACCATTTGGGCAATTATATGAGGAGTTTTCTGCTGGAAAACCCTCAAAAAGTCAGATGGACTGAAATACAGAAGGACAATCTCCAGATAAGAAGTGAATTGCATTGGCCAAATAGTTCTTTTGTTGGACTGTCATTTGGGGGGCCGGGAATCATGTCCCGTGAGTGACCAAGTAATTTTGACTTTTTATTTTTTGACCTCGTATTTTCAGGTATTTAAAAAATGTTTGAAGTTTTCAGTCGTAGTTTGGTTAGGTTTAGGTAACAAAACTATATGTTTAGGTTTAGGGAATAAAACTACTTGGTTAGGGCTCGGAAGATGGTTTGTGTTAAACTAGTAATTCTACGTTGGAACAATACAAACAGTGGCGAGTACAGAAAACCAAATCATGTCTGTCTAAAGTTACAAGTGACAACCCAATGCGAGGTGACGAGAACACGCATCAGACACAGAACACTTTGTGTGGCGCAGGATGTAAGGCGTGGCCTCGGGTGAAATACCATGTTTTTAGGGAGCAGTATAACCACTTAAGAATATGGATGGCTGTAGGTTGATTCTGCCTATCTTTCTTGGGTCTTTTGGTCTCTTGCAGCAACCTTCAACATTTCCAGCAGTCTCAGCTCTGCTGAGCTCAGACCATCATTTGTCTGCTTAATGACCACAGGGGTGCCATGTTGAGTCATAGTGTGACATATTAAGGTTTATTCCACTGTCCAATTTAAGCTCTGGTAAAAGAGCATGGTCCATAATGTTATCTTTAATTCAGCCACTGCAGGTTTCTCCTCCTCCTTCTGAGATTCCCGACTGAAAATGTAAAAGTCTTACCAGCTTTGTGTGTGTACTCTCAGGAATAACTAATTTAGCTATTCACAGACAAAATGTAACCAGCATTTTTAATGGCAGTATCAGCATTTTAGGATCATCAGGGGTCATCAGATCATCAGGGGTCAGGTGCTGTTAATTAGAACAACCATTCCTACTTTTTTTTTATAGCATGCTTATGCGTGCTACCGTTATTTATTGACATTTATAATATTTATTTAATCAATAGTCATGAGTTACCATATTCATTGGTGAAATTCGAGCAGAATAGCATATAAACTGTAATAGTCTCATTCTTCTGCTTCATCGCGAAGAATCAAACCTAACCGAATCCAAGTCTGATGGAGTTTTTTATTTTAACACATTTCATTAAATTTGGTTTGCATGTTGAAGATACTTGAAGGTGTGATCACAGCGATTGATCAATTTATTTCAACTGCAGTTTTAGTTACCTAACAAACTGTAGGTTAGGCAACTAACTAACCTACAGTTTGTTAGGTTAACCACTTCAGCTGCCTTGTTGATTGGAGTCACATTTGTTAAGTTTCTTATGGTAACATGCCTTGTCATTTTGCCAGATTTCCTACGTCAGTATCAAATATCGGTATGTCAGGGCTGTCCTTGGCTATACTCACCACTTACAACCAAAATTAGATTTAGATTTCGAGTACATTCCAAAAAACTGTGTTTTTTGTGTTGGTTTTTTTAAAGACCGTTTAACATATTCCTCATCTTCCCATTAGTGTTTGCTTTGGGACTTTCTGCAATCCTACAATAAAAGGATTCTAAGAACTCTATTTTCAATTGAAAAAAATAAAACATTTCAAATGAATGTAGAGTTCAAACTAGTTGCTCTGGGTAGTCGGACAAAGGAGAAATGCATTTTTACTTTCTTGTACTTTACCTTTTATTTTTTTTTACAAATATGCAAATAATAAAAAGCAATAATATAATTAAGGAGAGCAGAAAGCACAATAAGCGTATTTTAAACAACAATCCAAGCCATTATAAATCTAATCAAGGATATATTGTGTGTTTTTGTCATCTTAATAAACAAATGAGGTGTGATGTTGGGTAATTGCCGTCGCATTGCAGGCTTCTGAAAATTCCAAAAAAGACATTGTGAGCCTCAAGGTCATAGTCCCTCAATCTGCACATCAGTACCTACTCTTTAAAGCCATAAAAAACAAATCAGGGAGAAGGAAAAGACGTAGACAACACTATAAGTATCAGATTGGATCGTGTACTGCATGACACCCTCAGGAGTGTGTTCCCTCTCTCCGATTTGCAATCCTACAAAAAGCTTAAATCTCTCAGAGGCTCATCCACCACCAAAGTTAGTAAAGCAGATCTGCCAAGACGGTTTGAAAAGTTCCCTCTCCAGTGAGATGAGACTCTTTTAACAGAGTAGTGTTGACTAGACTCTAAAACATAGATAAGTTGAGCATTTAGATAAATATTCATGTCAGTCTGACTTGAAATATCTTTGAATGGTTCCCTTGGTTGTGTCATTTTGAGCAGGAATATACTGCCTTACTGGGAACAACATAGCCTCTGTAGTCTTACCCTACATACATCGCATGGCTACTTCACCTGTGGAGGGTGAGTGGAGGGTCACACACACGACTTTCACCCAAGAGATCGGACTTCACGTCCCGAATGAAACCGGCCTTTTCCTCAACCTACCCACGTGGTTTTGTGCCTAAACTTAACCAAACGTCACCGAACAAAATGATCTGCTTCAATTCATGTTTCATTTTAACATTTTCGCTGTGACCAAAGCTATTTGGTGTCACATTTTCCGCACATAAAGGGAGGCAAGCATCTGTGATATGAACGCGGAGGTCTACCAGCAATCTAACAACACCATAAATTACATTTATATGACCACAAGCTGTTAGCCTGTCCTGCTCAGTTTCCAGTGGAGGTGTTTCTTTCATTTCTGGGTAAAGTAGATTCTTGCAGCGGTTGACAAACAACAGACAGGAGCTTCACTTTGGTCTTAAGAAGCTGCAGCCTTTATTTACTTACAAACTGTAACCTGTACTGTACATTTACTGCTACTGACAACTTGCTGCTTGCTCTTTTTTCCTTCTGTTCCGCTCCATTCAGCGCCATGCTCCTCACCACATGAAAAAACAGATTTTCTGCCCTGTAAACGCTTTAAACCTTATTAATACCTGCAGTTAATGGCTGTTATAGATACAGAATATCATTTACTGATCTGTACAGTCTGTGCAGTGCCTAAACACATTTTCTTACGTTTGATTTTTATTTTGCTAGTATACTTTGAGTACATAATATAATAACTTTATGCGAGGATTACATTTTGGCTATATTTTGTTCAGGCTGTGCAGTTCCATTTCAGTCTTTCTTGTTTCTCCCCTCCACCTTCCTGTTGTCTTCTGTCACATCAACACAAGCAGGCAGAGCACAAATACCCACTGTTCTCATAATTATGAGCACACCAGCTATTTGACGTTTTTTTTCTTCCCAAAATCTTTTTTTTTTTTTTTTTTAAAGATATACGTACGTACGTACAAAAAAAAAAAAATCTTTGGCAAAACCTAAATTTTTGTTTGCTGAAAAACTCTGGAGTTAATGGATTAAAACAGTAGCAGTTCATTTTTAATTGCAGAACATCAGTGAAATCTTCAATTTTGTGCAAACTGCATGTGTTTATATTGCAACGAGTGTTCATTTAACCAAACTGTGGGAGACCAGGCACGCATCTAGATGAGCAAGTGCACATGCCTGACAGCACCAGCAATTATGAGTGTACCAGTTTAATTCACAGAACATCCACAAGAAATTACAAGCTTCAGTGGGTTATGTGGTCTAAGTGTTTGGCCATTTTTCTGTATTGTTTACAAATTGCTGAATTTGCCGTACCCACATGATCTGTCTCCGAGAATTTATGATATGAAGATGTCACATCTGCTTTTAATGGTGCACAGCTGCATATACACATATCAGTAATCCGGGGACACACTGGGATTTGCGCTGATAATACATATCTTTGCAAAGATTAAACCACTATGCGTGCAAGTGTCGCTGTGTGTTGTGTGTGTATTTTTGCGTGCACACTAGAGTTACTACAGTGCTGCGCCTCGTGTCTCCTCTTTGTTTCTGTGGCATAATGGGCTTTGTAAGATAATACCCAAGAGACATAACAATACTTCTGAGCTAGGGGATTGTGAAGCCGCCCCAGTTCGCAGCACCGCTTTGGCTCCAAGCTTCAGCTATGATTGGAAAACCAGTGAAACCTGGATTTACTGGCAAATGATATTAATCGCTGCCGTGGTCTTCCTCGCTTCATCATCTCCTCTCTTTTCAGTCACTGTGCCCTCAGTTCCTATGCTATTTTATCTGTACCTTCCAATTCACTCCAACAATGACAAAATAGGTTCATTTTCTGCAATGTTTTTCTTTATTGAAGCAATAAATAGAGACCTGGGCGATTGTATATCAGTAATTTCCTCTTGCAAAACCATTGATGGGCTCATAGCTATTTTTCTTTTCTTTTCTAAAATAAAAATAAAACAGGAGCAGGCCTGTACGTCCTATTTACCATCATTATTGCAGAGGTACAATACGGATGGATGATGATGATGTAAGAATCTCTCTTTTGATCTATCGCAAAAAATCCCAAAAGCCAGAAATTAGTTGTGCACTAAATTTTCATCTTATCCACCAGACAACAAAAGGTGGGTTTTTTTTATCAAGCAAACGACTGAAGTTTAAAATTGGCAAAAGTGGTCTTTTAATTGGCAATATCATTTACAGCTAATGAAGTGGCTTGCATCTTTGTTGTGCTGCACCACCGTTAAACAGCATTCTTTATACTGTTATTCGGTGAGGGGAAAAGGAACAAAACAAAATAAAAAACAACAACAAGTAGGTGAATCATTTGCCTGCAGTTTGTTATTGGGTATGCTATTCATTTTTGAAGACTGTTTATAGAAGATTACTTGAAGTATTTGAGGACTGTCTATTATATTTTTTTATTTTTTATGTCCTGTGGTGCAACCATATTTAGTTTCTTGCCGGGAATGTTCATAAACACAGTTTTACTTTAAAAAAAAAGCATTTATGGGGCACCGCTGCAATCTGAAAAGGTTTGTTCAAAGTTTTAGTTCCAGCCCCAGAAGTCTCACTAATGTTCAGGTTGCCACTGTGGTGAACTGATGAACACGAAGCAATGACAGACCTATCTAAATATTGAATCGGAATCTTTTACTTTGTATCGTTTTTTTTGTTTTTTGTTGCTGAAACAGTATTTTTAATTACACAGTGTTGACTCTCCGCCACTCAATTACATCACAAACAGTGAATAATATTTGTTTTCAGTAAAAAAACAAAACAACAACCCTATAATAGGCATTTCATTTCCCATCTTTTCCCATCAGGCTTACTTTGTGTTTATTTATGAATTTAATCACTTGCAAGTATAGGTAAAGATTTGTCGTTTCTTAACACATAAATGATTAATGTTGAGATGGATGAAAATCCATCTAGAACAGCTACAGGTATAAATGATGATATGACAGCAAAGTATATCAGGTTCTCCTCGTGATTGCTTTTGTATGGGAGACATTGCACTCTGGAAGACATTGAAATAGATAGCATAATTCTTTTTTGTGAGGGATGGACTGTTTATTAGAGATCTATCAAGTGTGATGCCGTATTGCACTGTAACTCTACATTACCTGTGTATTTATTGCCCTCGCTCGATGCCTCTAGGAGGCCTGTAATAGAACTGATAAACAGGACAATTATGCTGGGAGCTCCTTTAGCTTGTATTGATAAGAACATTTGGCACGAAACATAAACTGTCTAGCCTTCACTTCTCCTGACAGGTTATAGTTTAGTAAGTCCCACAACAACATTACAGGACAATTTACTTCTCGCCAGTCACTTTCTCATTCAGTCAGTTTGCTTATCCAGCCAATTAGAACGCTGAGGAGGTAGGAAAATAAAAGTAAGACTGATAACCTGCTATTTAATTGCTGTCTAGTCAGCTTTTTAATTTGTATGTTTATCATTTTTTTTACAACAATCTAGCCGGCATTTCATGCACCATATTTATTAACAAATCAATCATATAGCTTTCCTCCTCATCCACCTACTCTGTACCTCCAAATGTCCACTAGGCTCAGTGGCCACCATTGACATCTCACAGTTTTGTTTTGAGCCAATTATTCAACTGTCGAAAGGAATTCTTGTCAGGAATTAATTTTTGCTTCAGAAGTCTCATGGGTGAACAATCCTCTCCCCCTGTTTTCAATTCAGGCTTATAGGAAACGTGTTTCAGTCCAGCATTCAAGTGAGAGGTGGTACACAAACAGGTGAGAGCTGTCTTTTTTTAAGCAGTCTGTGCCAATTTCCAAGTTTGCATGTCATTTTGAAGAGGAAACTGCTATAATGTCTGTCAGGCATTTACAGTATTAGCAACACATGGTGAATATGTTTTGCAGTCTTTATTTGTTTAGTGTTTATGAAATAAACACATGTCCCCACACTGAATCTCTAATCTCTAATCTATCTTGTGCCTGCATGTTTGCACCATGTAGCCTTATGACATGAAAGGTCCTCTTTAACTGTGTGCACGGTAACAGCTTTTGATTATTGTTAAGATATACATAAACACTGCTCATTGTTTCTCCTATTGGAATGATAATTTTGTTAAAAGAAAATCAAATTTGTATTGGCCGCCTACTCATACTTACATACACTTCAAAGAGTATATTTGTCTGAATGGCTCCCAGCTCAATACTCTCAAGTGAAGTATGCAGCAGAATGTTTGGTTATTATGCCCGATTCTCTTTCTTCACTCTGTTATGAGTGGGGGATGTGATTTGACAGACAGGTTCCAGCTGTATGAGTCTTTGCCCTCCTACCTGCATACTTATGGGAGATTATGTGGCATTGCAAGCTTTATTTAAAGTCTCAGTAATGGATTCCCACCTCTGTGTGTGTGTGTGTGTGTGCATGTTTGTGCTGTTGAGAGTGTTTGAAACAAAGACAATGAAACCCTCTGTATGTGTGTGTGTGTGTGTGTGTGTATGTGTGTGTGTGAATGTGTGTGTGGGTTTGTGTGTGTGTTCATGCACCTGGGTCTTTGTGGTGTCCACAGTGACTGGTTTGTCAGCCTTAATGCCGACTGTCCATGCACCTGTCACAGACCGTTGGATATGCCCACCATTGCTTGCAAGACGGAACCCCAGAGTGACTTGGGGTCATTTTTTTTGTTTGTAGTGGCAATAATGCATTGATGACAGTTGAGGAGGACTGCTTGTTTGTGTGTGTTTGTGTGTGTAGGACTGTGTATCCTCTCGAACACATTTTGCCATCCTTTCAGCAAGTCTGAATCCTCACACTGGACAGAGATGATTGTACTGAAACCAGGTGTGCACTGAAGAGGCAAACATGTAACAGATTTTGAAACGACCTCTAACTGCTCACCACGGTAGGTGTTGAAATTCATCTCACCTATCTGGAAATTGGAAATATAAAGTTTGGAGTTTTGCGGCTGTGGTGAAAAGGAAGTTATCAGCAGCAGTGTGATGGAGAAATGCAAGGTTACATTATTGTAACCCTTGTTCTATAAGCACAGAAGGAGCCCTCCACTGGACTCTATGGGTTCTACTCTCCTCCAATCACGGTCACGCCCACTGAAATTTGCATAAATATTCTATCAATGTAACCCAGCGTCTCTGTCACGCTGCAGTGGAGGCTCTAGCTTTCTGTCTGCCAGTCATCCAGACGACTACGGTAACAGGAGGGCAGTGAAGGGCCCTACACCCTGGGAAAATCTGCCAAGCAGTTAACAGGAATTTAACTTTTTAGAGGTTGTTGCCACGTCGCTATGTTCTTCACCTGTAGGAAGTCCCGGCGAAATAATGTCAGCGCGGCACTTCCTTTGAGGTGGCAGAAAACAACGAGATGTTGCCATCATCATCGGGCGGTGAATCCTCCGTCTCAGCTGGTGTGATGAAAGGCGGACGCTTGGGTCATTTGAGAGTGGCGATCTCGACGCCGTCCAACCAGCTCCGTCTCGCTTTCATCACAGATCAGACTCACGTCGAAGCAATGAGGGGAAGCACCTGGTACTCAATGCAGGAAGGTGGCTGCTTTTATGCTAGATTTAAATGTGCAATAATGTAGAAATCAAAAAGGAAAGCAAAGGAATGTTAGAAGTATTTGGAAAGCTCTTTTTTGCTCTTCAAATAGATGTTGTATCAACGAGGTGCTACTGTAGTTTTTTTTTTTTCATTGCACCTCGGGATAAAAGAAAAAAGGGGAAACAATTGTAAACAAGCATGTTGTGAGTAAAAAGACAGGAAGCAGCTGTAGTGCTTTCTTTCCAGCAGAGATACCAACCCTATATTTGTGCAGATGAAACTGCACAAATATAACACTCAAACTTAAACAGTGCACTTTAAATGCAGTTCCCTCACAAATTCGTTCAGGAAACTGCATAACTTTGAAGAGTAGGATCAACAAAAGATTATGTAAACAAGCTAACAGGACTTTTGAAGCTTGAGGTGGGACTTACAGTTTTATGACCTGGATAACAGTGGCGCTGGAAGTCTTGAAATCCTTCATTCAACCGTTTGTTTCATTACTTCTAGGGCATCATAAGAAGTCTAGATCAAAAAGCTTTAAAATGTACTTTGGAAATTAGCACACCAACTGTCAGTAAGTCTGTTAGTTATTCTTTGAAGCTCAGTATCCATATGTTTGCTGTGAGACAGAAAAAAAGTTTCTTCTTTGACTCATATAACAAAGGCACATCTCTAATAGCCTTAATGTCGCCTTTTCTAACCTTTTTTTCTCATTTTATTTCATAATTTTCTTGATGAATACAAATAAGTAAAATGCACATATCTGTCTCCCATTAACAATCCGTCTTTCACATTTCCTGTTTCTTGTGTGCTGGCACTGAGAACCTTTATGAATCATTGGTTGTTAATGGGACATTGACTATTCCAGTCACAACAGGAGTGAGGGGAGGGGGCAGCTGGGACTCCCAGGGGGACTCAGACCCATGGCAGATCCATTATTCATGGTTCACCATGGGCTTGTAGCGAACACTGACACCCGACCTGCCTAAATCAAACGGGGCCAGTGAGTTTAATGCCCCTTGGGAAAAGCAAGGCTCAGGTAATGGTGGGGGGGCAGGTGGGTGAGGACGTTGGAGTAGTGGGGGTGATGGTGAGGGTCAGATCAGAAAGGACGGGATGGAGGGGTGAATAGGAAGAGAGGGAATGGCCCCCTTTCTTACTCCACTGGCTCTTGCTTGAAAGCTGTCAGCACAGTAGCTTCTACTGATATCCATCTCCCTTGCATTTAGTATGTTCTTTCTTTCTTTCTTTCTTTCTTTCTTTCTTTCTTTCTTTCTTTCTTTCTTTCTTTCTTTCTTTCTTTCTTTCTTTCGTCAATATACTGTCGCTGTTGTCTCTTTTACATTCTGATGTCACTACAAGTCTAATCATAAAGGCTAATGCAGCATTTCCATAATGGATTACACAAGCTTTTCTTAGTGGGTCACCTTGCTAAAAAAAAATAAATCTGTTCAGTGCTGATAAACTTTACATTAACTTTCACTTTTGAAAATCACTTGCGAAATGTAAGGTAATTTAATGGTAAAGACCCATAATGTTTTGATATTCAATGTGTGCTTTGCTTAACTTTGAAACGTTTAATGTCCACATGAAACCTCTCTCCAACGTGACTGATCTTTGCTGACTGAGTCAAAGATCTCAGTCAGGCCTGGAAAAATTGTAGTCTATAAATAATACGAGGCCGATACGCTGGAAATGAGATGTAAGGAGACTAAAATATTGTAGAAGCATAGTTTGGGGAAGAGCTCACAGTGACTACACTAAAGGTTTAGTAAGCTTTCAGAGTGGATGTTAAAATGATGTGAGGGAAATCAGCAAGACCTCGCTGGTGTCCTCTCTGTGTCATTGCTATGCAGGAGAGTTAGTAGTCAGGCTCCATTCAGCCCCCGAGCCAGAAGGTGCCACATTATTGAAGCCAAGCCCTAAATACCCAACAAGGGACGGATTGCCTTGCATACACCAGGATCAGGATGAGTTAAAATCACAGAAAGCCTGAGAAAAGCCTCGCTGTTGTCACGATGAGAACAGAGCAAGTCTTTCTTGCACAAATATTCCTTTAACCTCCATCTCATTAAACATGTTTTTGCACAATGGCAAAAACATATGCATCATCTTCAGTTACCATGAAAAGGGGTTAAATGGATACATGAAATAAAAACAAACTGTATATCATAAGAGAAGCCATCTTCTGTGAATTAATGCCCTGCTTTTGTTGTTACTGAGCAGACAAAAAAACGCCCTTTAGATAAATTTTCCCTTGATAACTTCTGCCCCTGTGTAACAGGTCATTACCGCCTTGTTTGTGCATGTCTGGTTTTCAAGGGAAAGCATAGACATGACACATTTTAATATTGTTTTATTTATTCTCTGTTTGGATATGGAATCTAATAAATCCGGAGACTGTTTTACTGTGGTCGTACATCACAAACAATTCATTTCCCTGAGACAAAGAGCCCCTTAAGTCCCTTGTAATTATCCACAGAGACGTTGAGTTCGCGGGTTGCGTGTTTATCTCCTTCAACTCGACACATCCCATGGGTAGCCGCTTCCTGTTCTCTCTGCAAACTCCTCAGTAATGTGCAGCATTTTCTTTGATCTTGCAAAATTGTTCATCTAAGTCAAAGCAAATCAAATTAATCTAAGTCTCCCGAATTTGCTTATTAGATTAGCATTGGCCTCCACATAAATTGGCATTCCAATCAACAGTCAAAACACATTGTAGTAATTCAAACAGAAGCAAAAAAAACCAAAACATAGTGCGCATAGTGCAACATAGTATTGTGGCAGTTTGCCAAATAGTCACAAAATATAATCTATAGGATTTGTGTACGTGCTCACTAATGTACAGATGTTTTTGTGATCCATCTTTCGTGCCTGCATAATGTTTTGGAGTGGATGGCGGGTGTACAAAGTCCAGGACTCTCACACCAGAATCTTGGGTTCTAGTCTGTCCAAGTCTAGTCTGTGGTTAGGTTTAGGCAATAAAAGCACTGGGGAAAGATTGTACTTTTGGTTATACATTAATATGAACAGCTTGTGAAATAGTGACAACATTTATTCTTTAGGATTTGTGTACATGGACACAAAATTTCCATATTTAATCCGTGCTGACTGTCACGAAAAAAAAAGAAGACAATTCATGCCCATGTATACAAAGCCTATTGATTAAATTTGATGAAATGCTGCTTTCTCTGTATTATTTGAAATTCTTATTGGAAATTTTTTAACATTTTTTTTAATGCTCAGTAGGCAACAATTTGGTCCATCAAATGAAATTGTCCTTCTTTGTCTGCTCATGTCTTGCCAAATGTGTGAGCTTTTTAGCATGCATTTTGTCGAGCATTTTTTGGGAAGATAGCCAGGGGCACCCAATGCTTCATCAAATCTGCAGTGTCACTTCATTGAGCTTGTCACTGCATTAGCTGTTTTGCCTCTAATAAATATGCTTTATTGAACATGCAGAGTTTGCAGAGTTTCAACACGACATGGCCAAGTAAAGTGCAAAGTTTAACTTTGTGTTCACAAAGGCTCTCATACTCTATGCAGAAATGCAGCCTTAACTGCAACACAAAAGGCTGTAAAAAAGGAAAAGCAATCAGTGTGGCAATCAAAATTGAAAGGAGTGTGGTTCTTTTTCAAGGAGATTCAGATAATGTTTGATCTGGTATGTTCACAATTCCACATAACAAATTGATGAGGGAGAATGATGAGGACGACGTTATCTTACATAGAACCAAGGAAGGCAATTTCCAAGCAATTTTGGAGGTCAGTGACATAACAAGGCATAAAAGATTGCAGTGGCGGTGGCCAGGTGCTCACAACTCTGCTTTGACCAATGATTATTAGCTATAAAAGCTTCAAAGAATACAAATTTTACATGTCCTTTTTTCTTTGTTTATTTTGTCTTTTCCTCTCCTCGTCTCCTCGTCCCTCCTCTGCCTCTTTCCATCCATTACCAAGCCTCAGATTAATGCATTTGACAAACCACTGAGCAAGAAAGGGCATTAATAGCTACTCAAAGCAGAGAGCTATCATGGGAACCCTTGTTTTGAGAAAATTACGCATCTTCAAACCCGCAAGGCGGTATGCAGGGATAGCAGAACATTTCGACACACTGTTTTCTAAACACTCTCTTGGCCAAGCCTGAAAAGAAAGAGGCGGAAGAGACTTCAACTGGCAAGGCAAGGGGTGAGGCAAAAAAAGGGAAGGGGGGTGAAGCAGGCCACTGCTTCTAAAACAGCTAGTCCACAAAGGCCTAATCACCAAATGACATGATGATCCAGCTTACAGTGGCAGACTGACAATGAAACTGTGCTCCATTCCTTGAAACACACCATGGGTCTCAAACAATGTGCACACACATTGTTTTGTTGTGTGACCACACACACACACACACACACACACACACACACACATGTTTGTTCATGCTTGTGGTAATTTCTTTTTGCATCTAGCTGGATTCAAAATATAAACACTTGCCTATTCTCCTGTGGTTAATTTGCATAAACTTGAGAATGTTTTGGCTGTTTGATGTTATTCTCCACAGTCACTCTTGACAAATGACCACAAAAAGACTGCAGTGTTTACTGGTGTCTAGATACATAGTGTGTTTTGACAACTGCATGACCTTCAGTACATTGTCCTCGGGTGTTTTGAAGTGGCATAGACACTCGAGGTGAAAAGAACACACATTAATTTCAGGCCTTTGAACAAAAATAATGATCAAAATGATTAAAAAAAAAAATTTCAAATGCATGACACATTCAAGGAAATGGTGTGAATACAGTAGGTAATTGGCTTCAATAAGGACTAGGCAAAACACACCATTGTCCCCCTTCCTACTCCCTGTAATTTTGAGTTTCTTGATCTTTTTTTTTTTTTTTTTATAAATTGCAGCGATCTTTCTAAAAATGCAAGTTTCCAGATTTCCTTAAGGTTTGTGTACATTTCTTGTGAATATTGCAGGTACAGCTTTGCTTTTTCCTTCAAGCAAATCTTGGCAACAAATGTTTGCTCACAAATGCAATTATCAGATATTTACTCATTTTGTTTCCGTAGGAATTAGTGGCACAATCCCAACTGAATTGCTATTTGTTCCTCCTCATTAGTCCTCCAAAATAGTAAATGCATTGTCAATACAGGTGGCTGTGTGAGTGATGCCGTCGGTATTTAAAACAACCAGCACCATCCAATATCTATCTAATTCTACTTTAATAACTGCTCACACTTCAAATAAGTAAAATGTTATATAATGAAAAGCACAGAAATACATTTTTCATTAACTGAACAGGAATTTAGGTTCTGCAGCGCGCGATTTATGACAAATGATTATGTTCCCTGCCAATACAGGTAGTAGAGTGTCCTTTTTGCAACCAGTTAAAAATTGAAGGTGTGAAGGTTGCTGTAGTCAATGAGCCTTGAGCGTGTCAGACTGCCAGGCTAGAGAGACAGAATCACATCCCATCTCAGACCAATACTAACTTTTTTCACATTCTTTCTCCTACGTTAACTATACCTTTTTTAATTTCGTGACATTTCATTACCCATTTTGTGGTTGCCATTCACAGACCTTGTAGAATATTGGCATTGAACATTTTGATTGTCATTTTGTTTAATTTGATGTGACGTTGTTACTTTGTTCTCTGAAATGATTTAGACTCCTATAAAATCAACCTCTGTTAGCTGGACTGTATTAAGTGGGGAAAAAAAAAAAAGATTCTTTGTCGTGCATACCGTGTCTACCTACAAAGTGCCATAGGGTTTTCAACAAAAACCATTGAGACCCAGCTGCAAAGGCTCAATATTAGAAAAAAAAAAATGGAGCAATGCCTGTAAGCTAGTGCAGGCAATCAAGTCTAGCTGCACTGCCATATATACATGTGACATGCCTCACTCTCCACAATCATCTTCCAAACGCACCCTCCCAATTTGGTGGTCTATTTAAGCTGGAAAACTTTCCCCATCTCTCCCTCTGCCCTGTCAATGCAACTGCTGCCCTGTATCAGTATTGCTGCCTGTTCTTTCAACCCCGCCGACACTGCAGCATCCACTTGCACGCTCTGGCTATAGGGGCTTAACATATTTTTCTCATCACTCCCCAATATCTCTATGCAAACAGATCTGCAGGGAGTGATGAGGATGGAATCTAGATGGCAACATCTATATTCTGCTGCTTTACTAAACATTTCAAATGTGAGTTCTCTGACTGAAATTAGTTATGAAAGTTTCTGCTGCATCTGGCAATGTATTTTTTGAACTTTTAGTAAAAAAAACCCAACAAAAACCTCAGACATGTTATTCATTCAACGGGTTGCACATTGCCAATTGGCATGCCCTGCATCCAGTGTCATCCTGCAAGCCTATACACTAAACACAGTTTTACAATTCCTATAAATAGTAAACAGTAAATATCAATTACAGTTAGGATTTTAGAGGGCTGGACCAGCAGAATAGAAGACTAAAGGTAGATGAATAGAGATGAGATAAAGTTAGTGGTGCCTCCCAATATAAACTGCACCTGAGCTAGGCTGTGGAAGATAAAGAACATTCAATTTTCTCCCCATGATTGAATGTTTGAGAGCTAGACTGTGCAAATAACATTGGGCTGGGTGTATGGACACACACACACACACACACACACACACACACACACACACACACACACACACACACACACACACACACACAC
>JBBPCS010000359.1:9129227-9143516 GCA_037974645.1 Hollardia meadi
CACACACACACACACACACACACACACACACACACACACACACACACACACACACACACACACACACACATGCTGAAGCAAATACATGGAGCACTTTCTCAAGCATACACCACAGAATAGTGACTAACATTTCTTCCCTTATTCATTTCTGCAGTAACGATAGATAATTGTGCTTGCAAAACTCCTACTACTGTAGACGGTAAGCGGATGTGTGTTTGTGTGTGCGTGCGCGACAGTGAATGATAGAAAAACAAAAAGATTGATTTGAATGGCTTTGGGCTGTTGACAAGGATTGAGAAAAATGCTTAATTCCTCTATATGAAAAAAGAAAATCCCACATGTGCGTACATACGTGGCACAAACATACACACATCAGTGCATGCAAACATGTTACTTGTACAAACACGCATACAACTGCACACTCACTCACACACATTAGCACACATCCAGGCAGTGATCTGACAGGTGAAAATGGCTTACAGCTAGGTTAAAGGGGAAGCACACTACATAAGCAGGTCACCTCTCCTGGGACATTTCTTCAGAGTGCTGTACTCGAGAGAGAGGGAAAAAAAACAATGCGACACAATGAATGGGTACGACCTGGTGCTCTTTCAGTTGACAGTTTGCTTCCTCTCACCTCTATCTTTAGTGGCTTTTTCACTAAGTCAAATTCTCCATTTCAAAAATCTCTGGCAGCTGTAAGACAAATGGCAGTGAATAATTAGGTGTATTATGTAACAGTAATAAGTTGTATGACCTTTACTTTTTCTTTTTTTTAACACTTTGTCTATGCCAAGTGTGTTTTTGTGAGCATTTCTAGTGAAGAGCTCAGTGCAGTATGAGTAAGACACAGCTTGACCTTGGCCTTTCTCTTTGGCGTGTGTGATAGAGTGGGAGAGAGGAAAAACGTATAGAGTCTGTGCACCTTTAGAATTATAAGACCAAACCACTTCTTACTAAGCAGCAAGAGTCTAAATCACCTGCTGGGAGAATGCTAAAACCTACGGAAGCGCATTGTATTCACCAGAGGAAAAAGTTCTATTATGTAATTATGAGATCAGGATCTCATAATTATGACAAAAGTTCTCGTAATTATGAGATATCGGAATTGTAGAAAACGTTAAGGTTACCTCGTTATCAGTCGTCACCAACCCTGGCTGCAGGATAAAACAGTGGGTAACATGGCACTGTCGCATTTAATCTGCTTTTATTTCCTTCTTGGTATGAGATGGCATTGATATTCGTATGTCAACAATGAGCAGGAATCTCAAGTCTTTGGGATTGTTCAGACCGAAAGCCCCGTTGGACCTGCTGGAAATCGCTCTCTTTCTGGAGCAGAACTTAAACCATGCAGGATGCTTCGTGAATATACATTCATGCATTTAAAATGCATCCAGGCTGGCGTATTGGCGCATTGATGGTGCTGTTGATGGATTTGCGCGTATGGTGATATGGTTACATGCTTACTCCACAAATAGTAATCCAAAGGTTATCAATCATGCCTGTTAGCTAAAGCGAGACATCGCCATTTTCCACAGAGGTGACACCACGTCGGCCAAACAAAAAGCGCAGTCGGGAAAAGTATCATCTATAAAACTTATGCCTTATCAAAATGTCCATTAAAATGTAGCCTATACATTTGAAGTAAGCTAAACAATCTTAGAACTTCTCTCCGTGGCCGTGTTTGTGGTTCTACTGAGCAGTGGCCAGCATATTGAAGCGCAATCCCGATGTCATAATTACGAGATATTTTCGCACAATTACGAGATCCTGATCTCATAATTACGAAATCTATTCTCTATTATACAGTAGTATAATACTGTTCTACTATACTATACTACTGTAATACTGTGTTTATAACAGTGGTAACATAAAATACCAACAGCTCTTCATTTAATCAAATTGAAAAACTGGTGCTGGTGCTGAACCCGTTCTCATCCCAGTCACATAGCAACGTTTTGTCACAATGGGCCCTTTGGTATCTTTGGCTGACATGCTAAGCCTTCTTTTTAGCATTGCAGGTCTTATTCTGGCGCACAAGGTCTATGTTACTTTGGTTAATTTTAGGCACAAAACATTGGTGAAGTTTGGTTAAGTTTAGGCAAAGAAACCACGTGGTTATGTTCAGGAAAAGATCTGTAACATTTGGTTAAGTCAAAGCACAAACCCTGCTTGGTTAGGTTCAGGAAATGTCTGGTGACACTTGGTTGCAAACGGGATGCGAACTCTGGTCTCCACCCCTCTTGGCACTTTCTCACTTTGGAAAGTACATCATCTGTTCAAGTTGTCTTAAACTGACGCAGACGGCTTTACATTGCAGGTAGGGATGTCACGATACCAAAAATCTAGAGAAATTAGTTCCCTTAGATAAGAGACCCCGTGAGTCTGAATGCTTGGAGTGTCTGCAGTGCAGTAACATGTTGCTGACGAACAATGGTTTGTGTTGGTTGCTCATCGACCAGGTGTGATCCCCTTGTTATATAGATTCTAAGACTGTGTGCATTAGTGGGAACCACTCGGTACATGGTCGAACAGGCAAGGGAATCGAAAAGACCTCTTACAATACATCCATCATCTTTTTCATGGCGGCCACAGGAGCCGCAGCCACTTGTGGAGTTGTCCAGCCAAACAATGGTTCTATTTGGACAGGTCGATGAATGGCTGTTCAGAAGGGGTCATTCAAAACACTGTTTTTCTTTCTATTGAAAGGCAGTAGAAATAGGATTAACTGTAAAAGAATAAAAAACAATAAACAAAAAAGAGAGAGAGGCAGGGCTACTTTCAGATGTTTAGCAGGCTGTGAGTCGTCAGGGCAGTGCTCGTATTTTGCTTATTTTTAATGTTAATCTTTCCATGTGCCAGCTCTGACAAAAGTAATGTGCTAATGGAGTGCAATTATAACAGTAAGAAGAGGTGTCATTTTAGAGGGAGCAATATCAAAGCAGAAAAGTTTTTTCATCAATACTTAGGCTTTTTGTGTATAATTCCTCACTTTCCCATGATCTAATTAGAGCAGTTTGATCAGTTGTTACAAAATGGGATAAACACCAGGAATTCTAAGACAACTCAAGTTATTTTTTAAATGGTCGTCCTATTTATTTGTAGCAGATAGCCATGATTAACTCACAATATTATGGATTTTTTTTGCAGTAGACTTTGCATTAAACTGGACCTGAGCATCCATTGAATTTCATTACAGAACCAATAAAGCATCACATCTAACATTAGACATGGTATGTGGTATTATTTTAACATCAATGCAGCAAAAAAAAAAACCCCAAAAACAGAGAGCTTGATCTCTCTGGTAACTCAAACTAAAGATTGCCTTTTAATTTCAATCAAAATGCATGCGATACATGGTAACAATGCACAAGTGCTTTCTTTTTTGGTGGTCTTGTTGGAGTTCGGTCGTTTGCCTTTTTGTAGATACTCTTGTACATTGTGTGAAAGACTTCCAGAAGGCTTTGCCACTCAGTGTTGTTTTCTTGGTCTGGTCAATATCTTTATCTCATCAACACTGCTGTTTTAGGCTTGTTCTCTTTTATAGTACCGATGCATCCCTTGTCTTGTAATCAGGAAATTGTTTGTCTATTCCTTCCCAATTACCCCGTCTTTTAGGTTTTACCCTGAATAATTACCACCAGTGTTTTGAATTTCATTTATGCCGTGGAACCTGAATACCTTATCTGTGCGACTTTTAGCTTATCTATTTGTGAATTGCCTTTCAATGCAATGCTGTATGCATCAGGGGGCTCTCTCAGGTAGATTAAAAGAATGGGCTGGAGCTAATGGTGCTGGCTAACAAGTGACATTCTCTCATTAGTGGAAAGATTTGTCTCAGTGGCCAGTTAGTTGGAGGACATTACACAAGGTCAGAGCCTCTGGCTGCTATGGGAGAATAAGTGAAGTAGAAAAGAGGCCAAGCAGGCACGCTGAAAGACAAGATACTTGTTGTACTGTCTGCAGGCTTTTCTTTCTCTCTGACTGGCAATGCTTGACTTGAGAGAAGAGTTTGAAGTTTGGACTTTGGTTACTGCTGCTTTTGAACACGGAGCTATTTTAGTCCTGGATGGGGCATGTGTGTGTTTGTGTGTGTGCGGCGGGGTGTGTGGCTGGTCCATGTATCTATTTAAAATTACTTTACAGGCCATCACCAAGGGACGAGGCAAATCCTCTTTTCCTCCCACAGGGTTATGAGGTTTGCCAGCAGAATGGGAAATCGATATGGTGGATGGGGTGAGCATTGGGCTGGCCAAGTGGTTTTAACAGCCCTATTGTCATTCCACCATTTTTGTAAAGCAGTTTGTGCGCCATTCTTTTTGCAGTCTTCAATTTTCAGAAGGCTAAGGAAGACAGGCAGCTAGAGAGACAAAGACAGAAGGAGAGAGGCAAAAAGAGGGAGCCCTCAGACAATCAAACTGGAAACACATTTCTGACACATGTCTTCAGTTCGACAGCCATAGTTCGACAGAGGCTTTCAAGATGTGAGTTTTTTTCCAGACCATCAGCCCCTCAATTGAAGCATAGTTGTTTTCTCATCATTACTGAACACTCCGCACAATTTGCCCTTCACAAAGGAGCCAGGCCTCCATGAGCTGGTCTCTAATATGTCAATATTAGAGACCAGCTCTGTACAAAAAAATAAACCATTTTTCTCTCTCGTCATCAAGGAGCTTGTCCTGTATGCCTCTTTGCACTAAGGTGAACATATCAAATGATATCAAAAAGCTTGGTTTAGCAGTCCCGTGCGAAGTTGGTTAAAAATCAATCTTTACATAATTATTCTGTAATTTTTCAAACTTGTTAATTTGATGTTCAAGATTGTTCTTGAGTAAACAACTTTGATGATGCTGGTTTGTACTCTCCCCCCTAAAGCAGTCTAATATTTAAGCTAATTCAAATTCAATCAGTTCACATGTTCTTTCTCGTAGTTAATTTGGCTTTACTGTATATTGCATATTCTGAACCAGTTGCAACAAATAACTGAATAAGCATGTGTATATTTTGTGCTACCACTGTGAGTCTCAGACCAGAAAATGTGTCTCGATATCTAAACAATCATCTCAGTCTATCAGATTGAAGCTATACACTGGTGTGAAATCAGAGATAAGAGGTGTAGGGAAACTCCCTCCTACTATCTCTCTGACTGTGGGAGACAGCAATGAAAGCTTTGTAATACAGACCAGTGCCCTATCCTTTTGATGAGGCTTAGCTAATTCAAGTTATGCAGGCTAAAATAAAAAGGATTATTCTCATTCAGTTAATTTTGTTCCTTGAATACAGTTACAGGATTGAGTTGTTGATCCTGGAAAACAGTCTGTTCTTATCTTTTAAATAAAGGCAAAATGAGTAGAGAATTAAATGCATGATGGTCAGTGTGTTGGAAGGCATCCCAGCATGCACTGAGGCAATAGCTTTTAAAAATTATTATTATTATATACAATATGTTAATAATAATAACTAGACTACTGTTGTTTCCTTGGGGAAGTTCTCTTTCTTACTTTGTTAGCTAGAACTTTTTACACACAAATGCAGGTCTGAGCCATTGACTGCATATAAAGATGGACATAATGAAAGCTCCCCCAAAGTGAAGCCAAAACAATCTTGATTGCCCCCTGGTGGGAGGCTGCAGTATAGGTAATAAACCCCTCCCTCTAGACGTTATCAGGTAGGAAATGGGCCAAATTAAAAACTCAAAGATGTAAGAAGATGGATGCCTTGATCAAAGGTACTTCGCTAGTGGCCCTAGTCCATGCTGTACTTGAACCAGCCACCCTCTGGTCCACGAGGCCACCCATGGACATAAGTCTCAGGTTTTGTGTCTTCCCATATTAATGTTACTATGTGTTATTTTGCTCTATTGTGCTCCACAATGTTTCAACACTTCAATAGTTGTTTTATAAATAATTGATATGATCGAATGTGATTAGACCTTAAGAGATGTGTTTAAGCAGATTTAATTGCAACCTACTTCAGCAGAATGTGTTTGGAACCCAAACTAAGTTGTCTGTAGTTAGTAAACTTGTTCCAGCCACTTGTGTGTACTAAAGATGCACATTAGGGTTTGGTAGGTTTCCACTTTAACCTGCCTAGTTTCCCGACTCGACTAAATCGGCATTTGTCAGGTGTAGGTGGAGAGAGCTAGCAGTATGTGACTAGAAGAGAGAGAGAACTTTCATTAGTGAAGAGTTGGTGCAATGCTGTCTTAGCGTTACATGCTTGAAGTACGAAGTTATGCAATACGAATCCGCAATTTGATCCACTCCATTTGCCTTGTTAAAGTTACTGCGTTATGCTGTAAATACATATCAGCACTTCCTGTATTATTTTTAATTTAAAAGCTCTCTCTATGGACAGAAACCCTTAATTCGTAACAAGGCTTTTACTGTAAAACAGTTGCAGGAGCGCGTTGTGGAAAATTCATTGACTTGAAAGGTTCCAATGCGCACTTGAAATGTTGCAACTGCCATCATTTCTCAAGTTGCACTCAGCTGAAGTCGTATTTTATTTATTATTTTGATGTTAAACTTTAGAAAATATAAGTTTTTATAAATTGGATGGTTTGTGTGCGATGGGTTGTGGTGAAGCTAATGTCTCATTCATGGTTTCCCATTGTGTTCAACTTGGGAGCGGCTGAGTCACAAGCGACACCTAGTGGTAAAAGTTGGCAGGTCTTGGCAGGTATTGAGCCATAGACCGGTCCGGCTCAATATCAAACTGGTTTATACCAACCCCAATCCACATCATAGATTTTACAGCTCAAATGACAAAATCCCATCCTAATGTTCATTAAATGTCACGTTTTCCTTTACCAGTAAGAATATTTTAATGAGATATCTTCCTTTTTTAGGGAAGGGTCTTTTCTTAAGGGTGCCTTTATTTTGTTGTGTATTTTGTGTTGTGTATTTTATCATACGGGTATTTAAGTCTTCAGTGTGAAAAGTAAGAAATTCATAATAACACCACCAGGCTGTGAGAGTTTTCTCGAGAAACAACACCTTCTTATCTAAACTCATCATCCCTCTTATCAAAGGAGTCATTGTTTCTGACAGTGACTTCATGTATAGGTTCACCAGTCATAATCCACCTAACTGTTAATAAACCTGCGCTGTGGCAGGTCTGGCCTTATGTAGCTGCTCCTCTGACAACATCTACAGAGACATTTTTATCCAGCTTTGAAGAAATGAAAATCCAGATTTGTGTCAAATCCTCAATATTGAAACTCAGTAATCTGCGTATGAACATTTGACTGAGGCCTAAAGTATAAAGAATACAGATTCAAAGTAAATACATAAATAAATATCAGCATTATCCTTTGTTGTCGAAATATTTTCATTCATTTTCCTGTAAGTACTGTACCATATTTAAGATGTTTAACCCTCAGTCAATCAAATAATTCAAAATCCCTAAAGCAAAAGGAATAGTTGACATCAGAAAGCCGTAGTGCTGTTACACTGATTTTCCCAAATGCCACTGTTCTCATAAAGGCATCACTTTGAGCTGTCATTTAGCCTCATATCTGTCTAAAAGCATCACATAGATCTCCCTGTTTTGTAGTGACATCTCTTCCCAAATCCTTCTCATACAGAGAGGTTAATGCAACTGTTAATCGAAATCTTAATGTCAATGCTCGGGTTGCATTTTAACACTGCAGCCTTGGTCTGCACGTGCTGCTGCGCATAGTTTGGCTTTGCACACGACTGTTTAACTTAGAAAATTTAAGTCTGAAATCCCAATTCCCCATCATAAAAGTGTGGATTTATACTACGCAGTGAAAGCACGATTAATTATTTGTCCTGGGTTCTTTTGTCGCGAATAATTTCTCCAGTAACTCTTATGAAGGTCATCTTCACAATGATGGCTTAGCTTTTCTGTTCTTTTTGTTCTATGTATATACAGTATAATTGTTCACTGAATGTGAGCATTAGAGGGAAAATTTTAGTCACGGGCTGAAACACAGATAAAGTCATGTCCAGAGGTAACGAAGAGAGATCCATCTAGTCTTTATGATGGAAGACTAGACTGTAAAAAAAAGAGCAAGCAAGTACCTTTTTCTCTTATTATTTACTATTATTTTTTAATACAAGCAGTTTTTGGAAAAAAAAAGAAGTACTTTGTATTACTTTGCCTTTCCTTTCACTCCACTTCTGTGCCACTACCCAAAATTACAAGCAATTGTGTCCTAAAAAAAAGCTCTCAACCATGCATTTATTGATTTTACAATGAAGCATGAAAGAAGAGCATTCCACTTCAATATGTAGGATGAAAAGGGAGACACATACAGAGATACATGTGCTTCTGCTTTTAACGCGTTTGTTTAGGTCTCCTCTTGCAAGACAGGTGAACCAATGGCACAGCACAATTGTTTGTGCCGAGGGTCACATTTTTCAAGACAATTACCTGTTGACAACTTGACAACTGTCTAAACAGACAGCTTGAAAGAGAAAAAAATGTGTGTACAGAAGAGAACGTGACAAAGAAAATGACAAAAAGGGACAAAATGGTCTGTCAAATGGATGTATCCCTTTTCAATTACAAAGCGTGTACAGTTATGGAACGTGACATCGTGACTATTTCCTTGAGAATCTGAATAACAGCTCACCTCAGACATTGTGCACAAGCATTAGATGCAGGTCATTCAGGCTTAAGTTGAATAATCAGTGCCTTTCTTATTAAGTTTTAGCTATCATCCATCAGTTTCAGAGGTGGTTTCTCTCTTTTAAGTTCTCTCTTTTTTAACAGCCCAATGAGGTCTTCTCTGGGAGAAGCAGGGAAACGCTTGCACACAGAGATTTGGGGTGTATGCTTTTGAAAAAAATCAGAACAGCAAAGGTTTTTTGGAGTAGATGCCTGGTGGAGGTGATCTTTAAAGCCACCGTGCTGAAAAAAAAAAAAAAGACTAAATGTCAGGTCAGACACACAGATTGTTAGTGTGAAAGTGTGTGAAATCAAACCTCATATAACCTTTAAAGTGCATTCATTTTGGTTAAAATCTTGTATTAAAACATGCATCTGGAGTTTCATGCTCTTAACGTTCGTTGGTCAAATCAGAACCTCTATTTTGTGAAGTGCAACAATGAACCTCATCTGTAATATACAAGGCAGAATCAGAACCAGAAATTTATGTCGTACACCCAAACATTTCGTCTAGGCTTTTTGTCATTTTTATGATCTTATTGAATGCATCATGGGCATTGAATTATGTGTGAAGTATAGCATAGCCCTGTTGTTGTACTGTAGCTGCATCTCTCTTTCCTGTTTTGTGAGACTCGTCTCGTCCATGAGATTTAAATATCAACTCTGAACGTTTTCAGTTTCCCCCTCACTGTATTAGACGGACCAATTTAACAGGGTTTCACTTCAGTCGGGCTCCATACCCAGATAAGAATAACCCTGAGCAACTGAGAGAATCTTTTCCTTTCCTTGATCGTGTCATCTTAAAGGCATATTCTCTCGCTTCCCCAGAATACTGTCATGTTTCTCAGCCCATGTTTTATTTCTTTGCTCTGCACATGGGAGCCTTGTGCCAACCGAGAAAGGCAAGGAAAATTGCCCCTTCTCTCACTGTCTTTTTGACTCACTGTAGAGCTCTCCTATGCTTTTTCTTTATAGTAAATAATGCTTTTTCATTGCATGCATACTCTAGCTTAACAGTGTGTTGAAAGCATTTTATGAAAATCAGAAGTTGTTTGAAGTTTAAGCTTATTTCCAACTTAAATCTCTTGGCCTTCTACTCCAGCCCCACCCCTTTTCTCATTCTCTTTGATATGCAGGCAGTGTACACAGAGCTGATTGAATTTGTATTAATTTTTTTTTCTTCTTCTTTGAGACCTAATTTTATCAAATGCATTGGTATCACTGGATTTCTGATGCTTGATAACCACCCTGCAATCATTTATCCCTTGACGTGTTTTGGCGAAGATTGCTGGATGAGAGAGAGAGAGAGGGACAAAGAAAAGGTGGCTGATTGACTTGGATATTTGTTTTGCTTTCAAACTGCTGTTTGAAGTGATATGCACTTGAGAGGGAGATGCTTATGAACCCTTGCGAGTCTCTAAAGCTTCCCAGTGTAGATTAATTTAGCGTGATATGCTTTTTAAAAATTCCACTTGCCGAACCACGCTTGCTTTGGCACTCCCCCTATATCCCTCCCATAGACAGCTCCCTCCTGTTGGCAGCACACAGTCACTCATATATTCTCATATAAACACGCACAAAAAGTCCCAGACACATAATGCTTGCACTCCTGCAATGTTCACGCAAAACAAAACACATCAGTGACGGCATAGTCTGGCTTGTCAGATTTGACAGCATGTCTGTCATTAGCCTTAGTTTTCCTTTACAAATCAATACACACTCTGGCCTTCAGAGGCACTTGTTTCAGTCTGCTTCCATTTGTGTGAGTGATAAGAGCACAGATTGCAACCGTAAAGAAAGCTTTCGAGGCTCGTAAGTCTGTGGGTATATTTAAATATGGTAAACAGATAGAAACAGGGCACACTTGGAAACGGTCGCACATGCTCTCTTTCTCCCATGTACACGCACATGCACACACACACACACGCACACACACACACACACACACACACACACACACACACACTCACTGAGTCATAACTTGCTGTGTTTTTTGCCATAGGGATCTTCTTTATCCACATAACTAGATTAACTCACTGTGAACTCTGATCAGCTTAATTTGGATTCAGCCTACTTACCCCTCCCTGGTCTGGCTGTCAGTCTGTCCGCATGTTCATCTGTCATTCTGTCCGCTTGAATGGAAAGATGTTTGCGCGTCACTTTATTTAACCCTCTCTCCCCGTTTAGTTTTTCCCCTTAAATATCCAAGGGCCCGCCCATGGGCCCTTGAATTTATTCAAAACTACATCAAGTACGAGTGTTAAGAGTTATCTTTCCAAAAAAAAAAAAAAATCCTGTACACAAATGGTTCAAGAACCAGTTAATTTACTTTGGGTATATGCCCTGGAAAATTTTAGGCAAATTTAAACAGGAGTGGCAAGGGTTAACAGGGATTACCACCAGCAAGTTATACCCTCACCCGTTTTTAGCTTTCCCTCCTCAGTGCAGTTTTGCTTTGTCTCATAGAAATTTCTTCCCCTTACAATGAACAGATGCATATATTATAGCTCTTGTTTGTTCCAAAAAGAAGTATGTTTGCTTCAGGTAAATTGTTGTTTTTGTTTTCTTCTTGTTTCTTTGAAACTACATGTAATGAACTCATTCTGTCTGCATGTCTTGGCAGGGTGTCAAGGCAATGTATTGACTGTAGTAGTCTCTCTGTGTCTGTGGATTGCAGAACCTTTAGGATGCCCCCAGGGACTGAATGACAATAAAATAACCGAGAGGATGTGGAAGCCGTCAATTTCTTGAATCCAAAAAGACATTTCTACAAAGAGAAAATTATTCTTTTTTTTCCCATGTGACACTCTTCTGACAGTCTCACAATACATCATGTTGTCTGTTTCATAAACAAAATATGCTGTAAAGTCAGAAGCATTCTAGTTTACTATTTCAGTCAAATGTAATCACCCTTGACATAATGGCTCCATTTAAAGCACCTTTCCTGCATCATTGTAGGGGTAAAAGCAAACGTCTCTCACTTTTTCTCATTTACTTAATGCTATGGTTTTTAAGTTAGTTTAACTTAAAATGTTTTTTTTTTATTTCTAGACCATGTCAGAATAGACATGAGTTGTTCTGACTTCAGGACTCTCTTTAGAATTATTTCAGAATGTGCTGCTATGAGTTCACTCAACTCATTAAATTAAGTTTCTAAGGAAACACCAGCAGAAGACTTCCTAGCGTGGATTGAGTGTAATCTCTCCAGAGACCCCTCCCTCTGTTTTGTAGTTTAATAGAAAACATACACCAAGCAAACTTGCTGTGTCTTTAATACATGTTCAATTAAGTTATGGTTGTGTCTTTTCTAATAATGAAAAGAGTGCTAATAGTGATGAAGCATGGTATCGTATTCAGTCCCTATGCTAGGACACTTCTTATTTAACAAGGTCACTAACAAGGTTCTTATTTAGGTACAAAGTTAATCCAAGACTGCCAGCATGACTGAACAGTTGTTGATTTGACTGAATATTATAATTAGGTTTATTGAACTTTTTTTTTTCAAGTTGAGTGAACTCAATTATTTTAAAATTTTCATAACACATAAGACAAGGCTTTGAACGCATTTATCAACCTAATTCAGTTATTTTTTTAAACAGCAGAGAAACTTACATTTAAGTTGAATATGCTTAAAATAATGTAAAATTCAAAAGATACAGATACATACACATATTTTTGTGCCTAAACTTAACCAAAGTAATGTAGACCTTGTGCGTCAGGATAAAATGAGTGGGGTGCGAGCCTTTGCGTGTCACCCTGAGACGCTAAAGGGAAGGCGAAGCGCGTCGACCAGCGAAAGGGTCCTTGTGCATCTGGATAAGACGCAAGTGGAGCTTAACAAAATATCGGTATGTTAAGGACCGACACGTTGTTTATTACTGAAGTCTGGAGAAAAAAAACAGCAAGATGAGGGCAAAAGATGGAAAAAGGAATGGGTACAGAACGGGAGAGGAGCAGGATAAGGAGACACGAAAAGAGCTACAGTATATGAAGGGCCAGAGAGAAGGAGGGGACAGATAGTAGGACAGAAAGCAGGAGATGCTGAGGAAAAGAAGGGGCATAGAAATGATGAGGGAAGGAAGGAAAGAGGGGATAAGTGAGTAATGGTGGAAAAGGAGGGGGCAGCAAGGAGAGAGCTGAGTGGAGCTGAGGAGACGCTGGGCCTGGGGGATTGCTGCGCGTTTATCCTCCTCTGCAGCAGGCTTCTGAAGCACTACCTCAGGAAAAGACTTTAAAGCAGGGTGGCTGCTGCTCTGCGCTGATCTGTTAATACCGACAGATACATGAGGCTTCGCAATAGTACTCTGTGGGGTGGGGGGGGTGGGGGGGGGGGGGGGGGTGGGTGGGTGGGGGGGGGGGGGGTGGGACAGTGTGTATGAGTGTGCATGTGAGTTTGTGTGTGTCTTTTGTTATGTGTTCAAGGATCATATCGTATCTCTGCAGACGATAGATCCCATCCCCACCACATGCTTGCCCCAACTCACCCGGAGACATGAAGTTACCAGAGCGATTAAAAGATTAGATTGGACTATCATGTGTCTGTTTGTCAGCATTGTCACATAAAGCTGCTGCTATGGGGAGGGGAGATGGGGGTATGACTACCCTGTTTTAGGATCCTGTATAAATAGACTACCTCCTGGGAATTGGTGTAAAACTGCCTCACAGTCATAGTATGGAGCAAAAAATATACACACTGGGAGGTGGAGAGGCTGCATGGGATTTGTGCAGGCTGCTTCACAGAGGAACATATCCCATGCTTTCAGGGGGGGCTACATGATTAATTCAACGAAAGTAAAAGACCTACGGGAGGATAAAGATGTGTGAAAGATCTGTTTTTGTGTTTAGCCCTCCTATTTTATAAGTGAGATTTTACTGGTGAAATCAAAACGTGTATAAGGCCAGAGTTTATAAAACTTTGTCCATGCGAAGTCAACAATGGCAAAATGCAATGGCAAAATGAATTACAGCAATGAAGTGGCCCCATCTGGAAAATTGTAGGATATGATTTTTATATGGATGTGTAAAAGTAATTTTTTTTTTTCAATCTATTTGAGCAAAACCTGCAGCAAAACTCTCAGACTAGACAGATACACTCTTTTAATGTCTCTGCACATTAATCCCAGTGTTGTCTTTCTTAACATCTTGGCTTTTGCTAAAGATAAGGAATATGCCTAAATTAAGGTTTAGGGTAAGAATTAGAATCCATGAAACAAGTGTAAGTCAGTATATCCAATGTCCTCACAAGTTAAAAAAAAATCTATGTATGTATAATTTCCAGAGTTGTCCTAAGAAATAAGAGGTATTTAAAAAAAATTGCAGGATAACCAAGTGAAGAACAATAAAATGAGTAATAAAAGACAATCATCACCTCCAGTAAAAAAGACGAAGGTATCGCGTTGACTCAGTTTTGTTGTTTTTTTGAAGTCTGAGACAAAAACTATGGAAAATTGCCATTGTGGGAACAAGTAAAGATACCTTAAAATGCTGTGAAATGATGAAAGACCTTTTCGGTATCACAGCACCAAACAAAAGCGGTGAGAAGACAAAAGGTTTAGGGGAAGGACATATACAGGTGCAAAAAAAGGATTTATAATACAGAAATGTTGACCTTCTGAAAAGTATGTTCATTTATGCACTCAATACTTGGTCGGG
>JBBPCS010000359.1:9143616-9155724 GCA_037974645.1 Hollardia meadi
CCGCATTGATGCAATAATTCGTGCAAAAGGAGCCCCGACCAAGTATTGAGTGCATAAATGAACATACTTTTCAGAAGGTCGACATATCTGTATTATAAATCCTTTTTTTGATTGGTCTTATGTAATATTCTAATATTTTGAGATACTGAATTTTTGATTTTCATGAGCTGTAAGCTGTAATCATCAAAAGTAAAACAAAAAAAGGCTTGGAATATTTCACTTTATGTGTATTGAATCTAGAATATAATTATGAAAGTTTCACTTTTTGAATAAAATTATGGAAAAAAATGAACTTTTCCACGATATTCAAATTTTTTGAGATGCACCTGTATAAAGTATAAACCAATAATACCCTTGCCGGCCCAGTGAAGAATCCACACCAGTGTTTGATCAAAATAACCTCAGAGCCTCAGCACCTCCTCAAGGTCCGATACAACTGTGCAGCAATGATCTCCTTTCTTTTGTGTCCGCTCCAACTAGTTTTACTCTTCATCGTGATTAAATGTTAACCCTGCGTGTCCTAGCCAAGCTTAAAGTTTAAACATCTGGTATGTCAAACATAATTTGGGATCACACATGTGCACTCAGATCCAAGTAGCTGAGCTTCCACTACAAGGTCTTGTAGTTTTGAATGAACACATCCATGAAGAAAACATGCTTTGTCATTTGCTTGTGTTTTTATAAATGTTTCTTCTCACACTCACCTGATCAATTTAAATGTGGTCTGTTGGTGCCTGTTGGACTGTTAGTTGCTTCTTATCGACCGCGGGCCACTTATCCACTTGATAGAATTAACCTGTATTGTCAGACAGCATGGCAGGCTATTGGAGAAACATGCTTAACCAGGCACGTAATATCGCCCTACAGTTGTCTTTAATGATGGAGTAAACATCAGTGGTACTGGGTCACTGCTCTGTGGTACATGAGTCTCTGTAGCTTGTGTTTGAGTGTATTTTTCTTAATGTGTACACAGAGTATATAGAATCAGCATATCAATGATACAGCCTCAACCGAAACTGAACATTATCCGTAAAGTAACTTTTGTCGCCAGGCGATTTTGGGCTGCAATATTGTGTGTGCATTTTATTTTGTAAAACCTGTCCTGTGATTGTATTGCCCGTTAAAGTGGTTAAAAGAGATTTAGGTTCTGTTCAGTTCATCAATATGTTGACAATACATGGTGTTTCACATGTGACACAGAAACTTTACAGCCCTCTTCAGCTTAAATGATTTGTTTAATGGCAAAATAGACAAAAATTTCAGACACGTTGGCATCTGTTCTGCACAATTATTATTCAATTATTATTTAATGTTGAATCCGCTCATTGGTATGTGTCCCCAAATGTTACATCTGCAACACAGACTTTACAGACCAAAGGACCGTGCCTTCAAAATATGTATGCACTTGCAATTCACTCAGCCAACTCATCGAAATGACCTCCATTTCATTCCAGTCGACAGAGATTGTAAATAATGTTCCACTGAATTAAGAAGCCTAAATCCTGAAGCTTCATCTTGTAATGTGATGGCTTGTAATCTGGACACATAGTTACAGGGCAACCGGGTTTCAGGAGATAGCTTTTTTCTAATGTAGGTTTGTGTGATTAGACACAAGTTCGACTATAATTAACATAGTTAAATAGCTTCACCGCGATCTCCCGGGACCGCTGCATGTTATACTCGAGCTAAGGGAGGAGGTGGTTTTGAGCTGTAAAGCAGGTAATTAAATGAAGATTGTAGGCTATTGAATTATCTCCTGGGCAAATAAAGTGCCCTCAGTTCTTCTCCTTGCATTTTCCAACGCTCGCTCTCTTTCCTTGCACTTGAGATGAAGATGACAGATAATGATGGTGTTTTTTTTTGTTGTTTTCTTTTTTAAAAACCCTCTTTAGCTCCTGCCCTATAACTCACTCTCGCTCTCTCCAGACAGACTGAGCTTAATTTTTTTCACTTCGTCTTTCATCCTTTACCAAGATAACATAACATAACATTCCATTAGCAAATTGCCTCCCCTTCTTTCTCTCCTCCTCGGTTCCACCTCCCCACCTGCCCCCTAACCCTCCCATTAGAAATCTAACTGGGGAATTTATTTATTTAAACTGGGAAAAAAAACAAAAAAAAACAAACAATGAAGTTCACTTAAGGGTCTGTTTTATTTTTTTCAGAAGTCGAAGAGGAGCCACGGAGCACGAGAGAGACTAATGGATGGCATGGTAAAGGAAACCTGAAGGACCTGAGAGCCATTATTCGCGCATAGTGGCAGCAAGGTCATCTGACTAAGGGATGGTGAGTAGCATATGCCGTGGGCGATGAGTTAATAAGGTCTGCTTGGCTTCTCCTTTTAAATCATTTTAAAAAGTGTTAAGACAACCATTAGTAAACTGACCATCAGAATGTTTAATTTGCCCAGCTAATGTATTATCTACTTTCACATAAGCGTTGGCCCAGATATACTCCAATACATCTGTCAGAGAATAAAAAGAGAAAAATACAAGCTGTATATATACAGTATATATTTTGTCAAGCTTTGGCGATTAATGTTGATAACAGCCATAAAACTTTCATTCAGTAATTAGTTGATAAGCCATAAAATTGCAAGTCTGTATTGAGAAATTTAGGCCTAATGATGAAAATAATTTCTCTGTGAGGCACAGAAGAGGTGGTATCAACACTGTAGGCAAGCCTGAGTAGCATATAATCACAACAAAATCTCTTGCTGAATGAATACATTAATATAATCCATTATTACTAATCAATCTATTACATTCATGACATATTTGTATGCACAACACAACAGCTGTATTACGTTTGGGGTAATCGCCACTTGATTACCATAATAAAATAAGTCACTTAGTTAAAGCCGAGTCGATTAAATAGAGAGAGAGCGAGAGATGGGAGGGAGACAGTGTTTCCCTTACATGTGTGATTCACTCAATATTCTGTCCTCATTTGTGTTTCGCTACAGTATGTGTATCCCCAGTGCTCTGGATAAACCCACATCCAAAATATGCTGAGTCAGTCAGCTTAGAGCCCTCACATACTGCTCCTTGTCTTAATATGTCTAGTCCTGTGTCAGGTCTTTGGGTATCAGGGTTAATATCTAACCGAAGGATCCAATCTTCAAGATTATGTGTGTTTGATTTTGTTTACAGCATCTGCCATCAGATGTAATTGAATGTACTGCATTGTCTAATCGGATACATCCGGGGGTGATGTTTTGCTGCTGCAGCCGTTTGTGTGTGTGTGTGTGTGTGTGTGTGTGTGTGTGCGCGTGCGGTGTTCCACAGCCCATGGAGGCCCTGTAGGACTCCAAAATAGCCTGTACAGGCACATGTCCTGCAGGAATTAGTCTTGGCCTTATATTGAATCATGCTCTCCATGCTAAAGTCTTGACTCATCAAGGTGATATCCCCTGCATAGACTGAAGCGTTGAAGGATGATTTGCATAATACAAAATGGGTAACTGCAGTGACAGAACTGTTACTTTCCCTTACCTGTAGCTTTAGTAGGCCTACATGTTTATCTTCATGGAAACTATGTTTAATGTTTGATTCTGACATTTTAGTGTAGCAATGTTTGACTGCTGTGAACATTTAGCACCAGAGTCCTCTTTTACACACACCTGAAGCATTTGATACTGACACTTGACATGCACATTAACATTGCAGTCTGATGCTGCCATGTAGAGTGATGAGTGAGCAGGTACAGTAGGGGATCAGTATCAGGCTCAAGGACACTTAGACAGAGCACAAGGCTGCTGCTGGGACACATCAGCGCATGAAGTAATCAAATCGCCCCTATTACAACCAGGTGTCTCTATCTGGCTATAATATGCAGTGAGAAGTGTCTTGTCTATCCTATTCTAGTAACTGTGTCCTAAATACAAATACAACTTATTTTCATCTCTGTTAGTTCTAAATTTGGGAGATACGTATGTTTTTTTTACCAGTGACATTCGGAGATCTGTCTGAGCTTGTCCAGGTGATACTTATTATCAAGACCATAGACATAATATAAAGATGGACAACACGTCTCCACTTCCTCCCACTTTACAAAATTTAAGCCAAAATATCCCGGACACAGGCACTGCCACCTTGACGTCAACTGACGCCAGCGTCTGCGCAATAGTGGCCGGGTGGTGGAGCCGCGGGATCAGGTTCCCACCCCATGTAGGCCCACCCGACTCAATCGTGAGCAGGGCTCAGCTGTAAATCATGGCATCGAATAACTACATAAAAGTAAACATTTCAGAAAAATTAACACTTGATTGTTCATCAGCATGATAAGAACTTCCTAAAGTGACAGAAGCAATCTTTGGGAAAAAAAAAAATTGTTTCACTTGGCTTGACTTCACTTTGGCCCATGTCCCATCCGCTAATATAGAGGGTGAGGGATTTACTGTATAACCTATACTGCAGCCAGCCACCAGGGATCGAGATGTTTTATAGCTTCACTTTTGGGCAGCTGTCATGTCATCCATCTTTATATGCAGTCAACGATCAGGATGGGAAGCAGAGGGAAACTGTGAGCCTGGCATTGTCCAAAAGTAAGAAAATCCACCTATCAGCACCTCTAAAGCTGTTCGTACAAAAATGGAAGCGTAAAAACTGGGGCTGGATGCAGCATCTTCCTGGAGTGAGGATGCCAGGCAACCAGCGAAACAACTTATTCATACACTTTAGATTTTGTAAAGATAAAATCATTGAGATTTAACGATGGGATAATGTGTTAATCAGTGAGCCTTTGAATTGTTCTGCTTCCAGTCTTTATGCTAGGCTAAGCTAACATCTCATCCCTGTAGAGTCAATAACCCTATTTCCCTAAATGTATATCCCTAACTAAAATTTACCCTTTTATCTATGGTCCTGCTATTATGAATGCATATCCTACTAAAATTCTAAACCTAACATTAATAGCCACCAGCCACAGGAGGAAAATACATTTCATGTGTCTATACAGGGTGCAGCAACAGCATTTGTCATCATAAAAACAACAGCTACAGTTGACTTCAAAGCCATCCAAAAGAAATATAAAAAGAGGATGTCACATGTGATTTTTTATTTTTTTTTCCCACCGCACTGATCTGTAGTTCAAAGAGGTAGACTAGTGAAAAGTATGTCACTGGTGCCAAGCCAGGATAAGGTATTACTAGCTTTAAGTCCTTCAGCACTGATCAACAGCAGACTTACTGCACACACACACAGAGGAAGTGGTACATTCACCAACACATCACCCTTCACACACACACAAGCTTTGATGGCAATAATTTGTGCAACAACAGTGACCTTTGTGGTCCGGTTCATAGGCCACATGACAGTAAATCGGCAGCAAATCATACCATGTGGCCAAGGATGCTATGCATAATCCCGTTCTTTTATCACACTGTATATATTTATTTATTCTTTTCATTTTTAACAACTGCAGTATTATCAATAATGCATCAATGAACAAAGCCCAAACATGTTATTTTGTTCCAACTATATTTGTCCTGCAGATGTGGTTGTTATACTGTAATTGCAGCCTTCTCCTGTACAATAATTCAGGCCTTGGGCTACCATAAAATTATGTTTTGTTTACATTCTGCATTTCTATTTTGATCAATCATGCTGTTACCACTGAACAATAACGTCACAGTTTTTCTTTGGGGCATTGAAATGATGTGAGATGGGGAATGCTCTTTAAAGCATGTTGCTCCAGCCCCAGAGGTTTAACGACTAAAGATTTGGATTAACCTCTTCAAATGAAAATATGGCTGTTAAGTCTGCAAGTCTGAGTCAGAGGGTTTTAGAGGCTTTTCCAAATCTCAAATTCCCACAGTTTATTTTAGTAAAATCTGCAATGTGATAACTTTAAAAAATATTCGTGAATATTTACAGAATGTCTGTGTGTCCACCTATTGGTCTCTCCCCTCAGTGTGTTTATGCATACAGTAGGTATGCTGTATCTGTGACTGCCTGTTTATGAGAGTGTGTTAGACCTTCCGAGCTCATTTGCTCATGCTTGTGTACTCACATGCCTCCATATGTCTCATAATCCAGGAGACTGGCACACATCATAGCGTTGGGAGCTGGGGAATTCAGAGCTGTTCTGCCACATTCATCAGTCTAAAGAAACAGACAGAGCGAACTTATGTGGCTGTGTGTAGCATATTACACAAAATAAAGAAAGGTTTTGACTGTGCAGAGGGAACGGCTGTCTCACACTGAAAGAGAAATCCGCTGTGGAGAAGATTCAAAGGGGCAATTTTACACCAGCTTATGAGCAAGGGAGTGAATAGATGGATGCACTGCCTAGAGACCACCGGATGCTACACAAGGGAATCCATCTACAGCGAGACTGACCAAGGTTGGAATGATTCTAAATTGGCTCTGAAAAATTGGGTCCTGGCATACAAACAGATGAAGGGAATATAACAGAGTTGTTTATGGAAAATTGTGGCCGGTTTAATTCGGCATTCAGTAACTTCTGCCAAAGAGGTCATGTTATCAGCTGTTTGTCTGCCTATTTTCGTGTGATATCCCAAAACCTGATGTGAATCTGATTTCCCGAAAACAAATTTGATTCAAATGGATTTTGATCACATTTAATGGGAAGTCCAGCAATGGGTCAAGGAACAGTTTGTTTTTGGTGTGGACCCCATTCTGATTTCAAAGATGTCTTAATATTACAGCATTTTCATCATTTTTGCAAATTTTCTGACAACTACAGCATTCCTTTTCACGTCACTATCTTCAAGTGTTGTAGCCTACATATAAAACATCCCTAAGATATTCCCACTATTAAAATAATAACACACATAGAGGATTGTGGAGATTTGGCAGAGGTACAGTATATGCACTGTGTGCTCTCATATTTATTTTTTTCTCGCCATAATAGTTAAAAAACAAAACAATAAAAAAACTAAATGAATTTCTCCTGTAATTTAAAGATACAGCTTCAGATGGTTAAACCTTTAAACACAATAAAAAGCACACCTATGAGACTGCTGTTTGTTTAAATGCTGTTATCCATCTCCAGAGACGCTGTGATTCCATGGCAGATGGGAGAGGTGAGAGGCAGCAGCATAGTGCACACTGATCATTACGTTGGGCAAACCATTGTGTTGTGTGCGTCTTTGTGTATCTTTTAAGATTGAAGCAACCACTGATCTAATCACTGTGAGTTAGCTATGGCAGGTGGCTGGCAGTGAGGCATGCTCCATGTTAAATCCAGCTCCCGTTGCGTTTATTGATCTTTTATCTTTTGAGGAAGAACAGACAGGTCTTTTGTTTTTGCATCTGTAAACGCTGACGGCATATGTAGGCTGTGGCGCTCATGTAGACATTGATTGTGACTGATAAGGGGGCTGTGTTAATACGGCTACTGCATATACAGTAGATGTGAAGAAGTTGCTCATCAAATGTGGTGTGTTACTACTACATTTCGTCTTCAACCAAAGATTTGGGAAAAATGTTTTCAAAGCAAATGGTGGATAAATCCAGACAGCTGATCCTTCCAGTACATGTTTCCTCTTTATTATTGTATTATATTTGTGTGCCTTTATGAGATAACCAGCCAAGCTAGTGACGCTCCTGTGATTCATTCATTCAAACTAACAAATTCCCATAAGTCCTTTCTCTTTCTTTCAAAAGCTTTCCTCGCATTCTTCATGCTTTCAGTCCTCCTTTGACTTCCTTCACTATCTCGCACCAGCTGAAAATAAAATGAAAAAAAGAGATCCTGCAGACATAAAACCAAAGCGGAAGTTCTGCCAGCCGCTGCCACCTCCTCAGTCGCAATAGTGAGCGAAGCGAGGGGATCTTTGAGAAGGCAAAGGGACTTTTAATGAACAGGCTCTTTATTGATCTGTGGACAACGCGGTCGTTAATTATGTGCGGGGTGGGCATTTAATTGAGGGAGCGAAACAAGGTCCCTGCTTGCTAAACGACTGCATGGTCAAGAATGACGAGCATCTGATTGAGTCCCGTGCCATTGGGGTAAAGGATGAGACACTGCCACTCAGCCGATGCCTCTGCATCTTCCTTTCTCCCACATGCGCATGTCTTTTTTTCTTCTCCGTCTCGGGCCGCCTCTCCCTTCCTTTGTCTTTTAGTAAGTGAAACTGGCTGGCTTATTCCGCTCTCCATTTGTTTTTAAATTAGAAAAAAAAATGCCTGCAATATCCTCATTTTCTTCAACTCTGTGTATTCTTTTGTCGTCTGTTCTGCTGCATACACCGCTGATTTCCAGACTTGTACAAACGGCAGCAGCGAGGAAGTGTCTTAAACAATATGGAATCATGGCGGGGGAACATATTGATTCAATATGCTGTGTGTGTGTTTGTGTTTAATAGCGCCCATATTTCTATGGTTTGTACAATCTAGTGTATCTCTCTGATTTCTAGTTGCCAGTCATCATCAGGCAGCCAACTGTCTATGGCTCTGCTGATGGTTGCTGTCTGTTGTCTCTGAAACTGGTGGTCATTTAATAGGTTCATAGGTTGCTATAAAGATAAATAGATAAGATTTTAATGTGTTCTTACAAGAGTTGAGAAATAAAGATGGATAATTTAAAAATAAAACAAATAACTCCCAAAAGCAAATTGGATACATCAGAGTAATGAAAATGGAATATAACTTTAACAAAATACTTGCATACATGCATTATGTAAGGGATAATCAACGACTAGGTGTGCGTTAAATATTGGTGGTCTAACCTAGTCTGCTACTTAGCTGATGAGTCAGCATAACTACCAGACTACTGGGGTAACGTTAGTTGAGCTCAAAAGTTTTGCATAGAAAAGCTAATGCTACCTGTTTCATGTAAGTGGAAGGAAAATGCTAAAACGATTAGCGCCATACTCCGGGAGGTATAGTTAAATAAAAACACAGATTTGGGTGGTCTTAGTTAGTTTGCTAGTGAGTCGATTAGTCAAGCTGTCTAACAAAGTATGGTCCATTTGGTAGATTGATAGTTTATTCCATACTTTGATATCGTATATGCATGTTTCTGGGAAGGTGCACGTCAGGCTCCGGCGTAATGTTACTACTTTTCCTGCTGAGATCGTGGTATGTTTTTAATGTTTTGTGTTCGGGGAACTCTGAAACACAGAGACATCACTCTTTACCTCCCCCGCTTGCATGTGTTCATTTTTATTTCATGCTATGGTTACAGGTTGGGTGGCGGATGAATTTGGAGCATGATTAAACTTGAGCCCAACTACGTGTGCATTAAATGGTTTTAACGCACACCTGCCGGCCAATCAGAATCGAGTATTTACCCACACCATGGTAGAAAAATTCATAATAAATTATTAATTACACCCATTTATGACCGGTTATATAAGAAAAAATAGCAACAGTATGTGCGTAGAATTCTAAAATTATTTCCTCATAAATGAAGACGATGATAATGAGAACAGGTTGTCGACAGGTATGCATATAAACGTGATATTATGATGACACATAGGGTAATTTGGGTCACCTGTGTAAGACATTCACTTCAGGCTTTAGTCATCAGTCCCAGTCTGGTGTGTGTATTGTAAGCAACAACATCCTTCAACCTCCGTCACTCACACACCACTCCTGGAGATGAATGGATGGGTTCAACAGCAGAACTACACAAGGTGTAATCCCTACAGGGGATGAGTTGTGTTGCTTGAGCATGAGTGTATAATCTCAGCGTGAGTTAGATTCTCATTAAAAGAGGCTTATTTATCTCTACACTTGCTAAAGAATCAAGGCTGGCGTCTTCAAGTCTTTGGGCTGGCAGCAATTACCATACCTATCAAGTAGCTTTTATAACGCCTGTTCTGTGTCACAAGAAAGATGTGCCAAGCTATTACTCAAGCTGCCGGCACTTTTCACTAGGTGGAAGTGCTGAATGAGCTCTCAAAATGGGTTTATGTAAAGAGATCAGTTTCTGTGCATGGGGGAAAAAAACACATCCATTTAAGAAGTTAAAAGTATAGCTTTGCCTGTCTGGAGAAAAAGGAATAGTTGCTTGTAGTTGTAAGTTGTTGCAGCCTCTTGTGTAGAAGACTTTAACTGCAACAGTGCTTCCTTCACTGACAACGGCATTCAGTTACATATAAGATTTGTTACAGATATGTTGTAGAATGATGCCATGCTTACCACATATCGGAGCTAACATAATAATTTCTGACATGTAACTACTGTGTCAATGTTCAAGTTCCAATTAAACTTGTAAATAATACACAGATGAAACCTTTGTAAACATGCAGTTCATGCTTTGCATCCACTCACTCCAGCTGGGCCCTAATGAAATGTCATTTTCTAAACTCTTCTTGTCATACAACCTGATCAGGTCAATGATAACGTCGCTCAGTGTGGACACTATACATTTATAGAATAATTCAATCGCACCTCTTCCCTCTCACATGACAATTACGTGGAAAAGAGTCAAAAACAGTCATATCATTCATTCTCAGATGGAAACTTTTAGTCCGTAAGAGGCTTCATAAACAAGTTATATTGGTGGGAGTATCTTTAATGCTAGTTTAAATTTCAGTGCAACTCCTAGGAGTGGTGGAATGCTTGCTAAATACGAGCACTGATCCTATATGATGAAACACAAAGCAACCCCTTGAGCACAGGGTATCCAACGAACAAATTTTGCATGTGGAAAAAAATAAGTCCATTTATTAGCCTTAGTTGAGCTACACGTCTTTAATAATGCAAACAGCCCTCCAAATGTGCACCTAGTGTCAGGGTCTGGTTGTAGAGAATTCCTCTGCTGATAGTATTGTGTGACTAGCCATAATACCCCACTGCTACTTGGAGGGCTATTACTGTCATGGTAACCCATGAGGGTGTCATATATGGCTAGCAGCTGTGACTGTTTGTTTTTTCCTGTGTTAACTCAGCCTCACAGCTGTGTTTGTGTCTGTGCATGAGCATGAAGAGGAATGTGTACTGTATATGCCTATGTGTGTGCGCAGGCCTGCACATACGTCTACGTGTGTGTGTGTGTGTGTGTGTGTGTGTGTGTGTGTGTGTGTGTTTATCATGCATCCGCTTGTGTATCATGTATCTAGTGTGCCTATGTGTGCTTGTAATCTACAATGTTCCTTTCTCCCCGGGTCCATAACCTCCCATTGCTCCATGATAAATGTGTGCTACTTTGGTGCATGTGTGGCCTTAAAATGAAACGACTGGCTGGCCCCTACTGAAGCAGTACATTCCATTTTCAGACACATCATTACTGGCATGGATGTATTGATTGTTTGTTTTGTGGGTTTTCTTACCTTTCTTTGTGTGTTTTTTTCCCCTTTTTTTTCTTCTCGATTTTCTTCTCAGTTAGCTGCACTTTCACAGAGTTCAACACACATGACACATGCCAAATTATTTTCCCGGATGAAGAATAGTTCAAAGAATTGTCATTATCCTTAAGAAAACAGCAATAGCACTGACGAATTCTAATGCTTAAAGTCCCTGTAAAGCAAAAGTAAATATGTGTTTTGAGTTTGTCACACCACAGAAAAATGTGTTACTAACCACCCAGCCGAATTTGATTTATTAAAAAAGTCGCAGCGTATATAAAATTAGGTTTCAAAGTCTTGAAAAAATAAGCAGTATTCTCTGCTCTGAGATGCTGGGGGCGTGTCCGCTGAGCTGAAACCTGAACACGCACACACACACTAGAGTGCGGCTCGGGCCGCATTTTTCTTCAGCCTGGCCCGAACCCGACAGGCTTTCTGATTGTTAATGTCCGAACCCGACCCGAGCCTGACACAGTTTGTTACCTGACATGCAGTCATTGTTATCTTAGATACAGCTTGTCTGTTTACTCTGATTGCACATGGACAGTGTAAAAATGACCGTCAAAACGCTGCTGCTACGTACGCACACATACACACGCCGCACGCACAGCACACACACATACTCAATAGAAACTGCTCCATTATCATCTGCATTGACGACTAACATTCATTACATTCATACATAACATTACATTCATTGGTGGGCACGTAACGTTACTGCCGACGATGGCACCAGATTTTGGCAGGACAGGAGGATGAAGGCCGGGGACAACAGTCGGTTCGGCCCCATTCACCAGTAACAGCGGATTATCCGTGAATCCCAGTTGTCTCTGATGAAAGTTGGTAAA
>JBBPCS010000359.1:9156131-9166613 GCA_037974645.1 Hollardia meadi
AATCCTGAACACAGAAATGGTGAAAAACAGAAAAATGGCCTAACTCCACAATTCAGTACTACATGGTTCTACAGTCTCTTCACATGTTTTCAGCAAGTACTGTCTAACGTGTATAATGTGTTTAGAAACAAATCTCTGAGTTTGCTTTACACAGACTTTAAAATTACCTGTGTTTACCTTCTTCTAATAGGCAATAATGGTGATCAGTTATATTTCCTTATAATCAACATTAGTTGACCACAGAAATTATTTATGGTTTAAACCGTTAATGTGACATGAATGTATCTATGTGTGGTAATGGTAAATGGACATGCATTTACATAGCACACATTCATACACTGGTGGCAGAGACTACTATCTAAGGTGCCACCTGTTCATCAATAACCATTCACACATACACTCACACACCAATGGCTATGCCTTTGGGAGCAATTTGGGGTTCACGATCTTGCCGATGGACACTTTGACATGCTGACTGCAGGGTTCAGGGATCAAACCACCAGTCCTCCGATCAGTGGATGACCACTTGACCTCCTGAGCCACGGCCGCCCCGACATGTGTGAGGTTTGTGTGAGTGATTTAGCTGCATTCATGCAATTTCTGTGCCTGCCTGTCTGTCACTCATCACTTGGTAAAGCAAGCCCTGTGTACGTACAGTCAGTCTGAGGTCAGATGTAGCCAGTTACTCCCAGCCTTGGGTAGGAATGTCAACCCACACACTACTTACTTTTTGACTGAACACCTTCAGGGCCTTACTTCCTCCAGCTCAACACATCGGTGTCTCTATCAATGCTTTAGCAAAGCTCATAGAATCTCCACATCTTTTTTTCTCCTTATATTAAACGGGAGTGCGCATCTGAAAGTTTAATTGTAAGTATTTCATTAAAGGTGATGGGCTACACAGTGCGAGGCGAGGGCTGTACATAAACAGATACTTTCTCGTTTTAATAAGAATGCGGGCCTAATTTGTCTTTGATGAAAAAACCAAACTGCCTTCACTTATCAGTGCAGTTTCTCCATCTCTCCTCAAAAAACCCCCTTGAAACCTGACAAGAGATTTTCAATTTCCAGCAGCAATCTCTGCTAACAACCCTGGCCTACTAGGATATATAAGGCCATTACCATTCATAGGAACAACAAGAAACACGGCAGAGCAGATGTCCCATAAGACTAACAGCAAATGCATGGTCTTGTCTCCTTGTGTTAAATCAACATTATTCTCTGTTAATTTATTTTTTTATTTTTTTCTGGAAGCTTAGCTCTCACATTGTGTCTGTCTTGGCCGTCTGTGAAATGTGTTTTATCTGAAGTTAGATCAGACAAGCCCTAATGCTTTATTTTGGCAAGGCAGCACGGCAAACTTAGAGGACACCGATTGCTTGTGTCCTCCACTCTAATGGTCTTGTTAATTCTCCAATGAAGCTGATTGCCACATTCAAATGTCTAGAGGAGGTTAGAGAGGAAAACTCTGAGCAGTGCAGTGACGAGGTCTTGCGGCAGGCTGCCATTAATTCAGCTACTGAATTCTTTCACCTCTTGTCTTTCCCTCTCGCTTTCTCACTCTCACCCTCTCTCTGTCTCTCTCTCCCTCTCTCCCTTTTTCCGTCCCTCACCCGCTTCACACAACCCTCTAGGAATTAAATTAGAGCTTGCGAAATCTTCAGACATGCTTATTACCGGACTGGCATTGTTGTAATGTGTCTGACCTTGACCTGTTAAGGATTAATCCGAGCAGACAGGACTGAGCAGGCGCCCTGGCTGATTTCCATGCAGAGCACAGGCACCAGTTGTGTTTACCAATCTGAGATAGAAGAGGAGAGCAAACAACAAGTACCAGCCCCTCACTCAGGGAGAGCAGTTCAGACTGGACTTACTGTGTCACATCGGACTGCAAGAGGGGAGAGATGTGACAATGAATATATGTATGTGTATTTCTGAAATTTGTGCTACTTGATCAGAGAAAACAGTGTAGTGGTCAGATCATGCAGAGCACAGTTTTTGCAGGCGTCTTTTTCCTGTTGTTTTCTATGGACAGTGAGCCTTTTGCACGCTGCTAATGCACCCTGGGCACCTCGTGTTTTAGCACTCTTAGCGCCTCACATTTTCGGAGGAGCGCTCTGAACGCCTCAAGTTGAAAAACCCAATGTCATTTGCACTTGTCCAATCGGATGAATTGAGTGGCGGACCCTCTGAGGTGGTGACAACAGTTTACAGTTGCTTGGAAACAAAGATCATGGAGGAGTGCTGGCTGTTTCAGGATACCCAGGGCTATGGGACCAAGATTTAAACAACAAACAGCAGGCCTGGAGGCAAATTAGCAGGGCACTTTAGATTTCGGGTAAGTTGTTTTCTAGTATTGTTGCCTAGCAACAATAAAAAGCCACCAAAAAGCAGTGTGATACACCTCACATTTTGCAACCTGCAAAAAGCACTGTCTGATCGTGCCCTAAAAGGCCTGTCGTATTCCCTTTTGGCTCAAAAGGTAAAACACCTACAACAACCAGAATGCATTGAATGCACCAGATGCAAAACACACCATTTGGCTGACTTTAGCTGGCAAATGAGTCGAGGGCTCTTGGTCCAGGCAAAATACTTACTGTAATTATACACAGCTGGTTGAAAAACAGCAAAGTTTTCCTTTAAGGATGCACAAAGTCCCGTTTTCAGTGTTTGTATGGTCAGCATACCCCATCGCTGTGTATTTGAATATTCAGTGCTTTCATTTGCAAAGGTTAAAACTGAAAAAATAAAGTCACATGCCCCTGTTGGTCACATTTTGGTTAGTGAGGGGAAAGCATGTGGGCTGTGTTTGGGCAACCCATATGGACTCCATGTATGCCTACCAGTGTGGATTGTTAATGGGGCCAAAGTGGGAACCATTTGAGCAACCACCCTAATGGCTTGCATTGGGTCATTTGGTTGCCACTGTTTTGGCAAAGGTAGGCTACCAAAAGTTCCAATACCTTAAACGTTATTTGTTCTTTCTTCTTTGTTTCATCCGACCCCCCTCATTATTAAACACAGAAAGCAAACATTGACTGTGTTTAGCCAAGGAATTATCAATCTTGTTTTCTTTGTTTTTTGTTTTCAGAAAAACAATGATAAATCCAACAAGCTTAGGATTTTAAAGCAATGCGGTGTGCAGTACTGACCTGTCTTGAGATGCAGAGTGGGCCATGTACAGTCTAAATAAGCATCTAGAAAAACAAACTTGAAACACTGAAAAAGCCTTGTGAAGGAATCAAATCAAATGCAGCCAAACGTCAACCTTGTTTGGACATGATATCTCAAATTCTCAGTACATCCGTTTTATTCTTGTTTTGATGTGGCTGTTTTAAATCCATCACTGCTCCAAGGATTCAGATTTTCAGTTGGCTCATTGCATAAATTACATACATTTAATCAAAAATATTCTTGATTGGTTTCATTCAGCAAATATTATAAATGTTAAATGTTATAAATATGTGTGCTTGAATATACGGGCGTCTTCATCTTGATCATCACTATCCTCCTCCTCCGGCCATCCAAACTCACATCCAACCTGCTTTGTTCTGGAGTCTCTCTGCAGCCTTTTATCTTTCTCTCAAACAGCCTGCCCAGCTGCCATGCAGTAAGACCCTATCATGCAGTTGTAGAAGCTACCATGCAGTTACTGCTTGGGGAGGAAGAAGTGCTATAAAAGGGCACAGCCATGTGATTCTTCATCAACGTAATCACAAGTATAACAAAATCATGCAAAAATGCATACATAAAAAACAAATTTGAGGAAGACCACAAACATCAAAATTGAAGGATGCAGGCTGTTAAGTTATAAATACACACATTATTATTCTTATAGATACAGGTCTCAGTATCTGAGTACACATGCACAATATAACAGCATATGTAAGGTGTGGGATGCAGCAAGCACAGGAAAACCACTTAAATGGATTAGAGGTGGCACTAGGCAGAAGGGTAGCCATGAAAAATAGCAGTAATGTGGCTAATGGTGTGGGATCATCACTTGTTGAGGGTGAAGTTCAAATGTGTACCAGGAGCAGGTAAATCCAGGGAGGGTGACCTCAGCATCACACAATATGAAGACTTTGAAGGCAAAGTTTGAATTTAATGTTTCAAGAGTTTGTACAGTTATTACAGCCATCCTCTTTTTATATTCTGGCTTTGGCAGGAACATGCCAGGACGTTAACATGCTTACACATGCCGTTTGCTGTGCAAATTTTGCCTGCACTGCATGGTTACATTCTGTTCCTAAAAAAAAAAGTATACTATATATGATGTGAAATTTATGATTCCACAGTGAGTCAGATATGGGCGTCTGTTCTTCTAAAGCAGAATTAAAACAACACGCAGGGTGAATGAAGTGTGACGCTTTTCCAAAAGAGGACCATTTACTCTGCTTCTATGTAGGTCATTAGTTCTCAAAATCCTCTACTCTCAACTGTGCTAATCGGTTGCCTAAATTTAGTCCTCTTGTTGGCAGAGAGGGCAGAGATTCACTTAGTTTGGCTCCTGCAACACTTCTGAGGAGTCTGCAGAAATGCTGTGGCCCCAACTTAAATGGGTTCCATGCAGGTCTTGAAAAGTAGAAATAGCCGAACTGACTTGTGAGATTAATTTGGTTGTTTTGCTGTCATGAGATTGCATAACATTTTTACAATACCTTTTGTTTTTAATTTGACATTCTATATGTGCATTTATACAGTTCATACTGAAATAATGGCTTTCATGGTCAATAAACATGACTAGCCATGGAATAAATAATAACGTGTAATGATAATGATGTATCATGTTTCTGGTGCATAAAGCTATGGTCTTAGTATCCTTCTCTCATACACTATAATGCAAATGTTTACCCATTTTCCAGTTAGTTTGGAATATTCTTTGCATTTCCAGCATGCTGAGTCTTATCTTTACCAATGAAATATGGAAGCGGAAAAGGAATGGAGTTATCTCTGTTTCCAGTCGTTTTTATAGCAGCCAGCGAACTTGAATCCGTGACCCCTCATTTGGACTCTCGCTTGGCCCGGTAGCCCCTATTAGCCCCAAAAAACTTTTTTTCTTTTTCTCCTTCCTTTTGTCTAATTTATCCTCTATTCCTTGATATAACTGCAGTGACGCATCCTCTCTGTTTCTCACAGTTTCTCTGGTATTTCAACTACATTTTATGTTGCCCTGTGTCTGTCTCCCTCCTTGTCTTTGTCTCAATTCCTCTTTTCTCCCTCAGCAATGTTTTATGATTGGCAGCTGAAGCTTGACTGCAATAGAGTTAATAGAGAATACGGAGGAATACCTCAAGGATTTACAGCTGAGTGGAGACGCACAAATAAGATAATGACTTGGGAATAACAATTTCGCTGCGCCGTTTGGGAAGGCACCGGGGAGAGCGAAAGAGACAGAGGGTGGAAGGAGAGAAACAAGACAGACGACAAAGAAAGTCTTAAAAAAAAGCAAGGGAGAGAGGGAGAAAAAAAGAAGGCAGACTTAAGTGAACAGATTCCAGGGGCGGACGACTTAACAAGATTTTTCTAAATTGGAGAAAATAGTCTAAAGCCCAGTGGGTTTTTCAAAAAAGATATAGCTTTGTACCACTGATGAACTAAAACGGTAATTTTCCTTCCTGATGCGTTTGCTTTGATACAAACCTGGTTGATTGCTGACCATATCTTTTCTTTCCTAATGGAAACAGTTGACAGTTTGAATATTAATAACAAGGTAATATTAACTGTGTGTGTGTGTGTGTGTGTGTGTGTGTGTGTGTGTGTGTGTGTGTGTGTGTGTGTGTGTGTGTGTATGTGTGTGTTTGGTGTGGGGTGTCTCTGCATTTGCCTTTTATCTAGCTTTATTTGCACTGTTTACATTCCTCATCTGAAACAATGGCTAAGTACCAATATAAGGACATTTTCCCCTCAATGGGAGAGGCGCCTGGTGAGGAGAGATAACCCTCTAAAATTCATAATGCCCAAGCATCCCTTCAACTCACGAGACAGGAATGGGTCAGCCATCAAAACCCTAATCTATAGTCACTATAGTCATTTGGTTGTCAGTGTTGTTGGTTGAGTTATAGAGGCTGGCAGCACTTAGAAGGCCTTCTTAAGGGACCTAATCTCAGTCTAAAGACAAGGACTTTTGGTGATATCATTTTTCCCCCTCATGCTTCATTGCTCTGTCCCTCCATCATCTCTTTGACATCACTCAACGCTCAACAAAGTAGCTAATGAAGCAGAAGAGGAGAGAATATTTGCCTGGTAATTAAGAAAAATGAAAGGAAGTGGAGTTTGAAAGCTGACACGGATACACACTATAATTGTCCTCTCCTTGACGTGGGAGTACCATGTAGGCTATACTTTTCCAGCACACTCTCATTAGCTTCTCACTCTTTGGAGCCCTAAGATCTCTGTCTATCTCACAGTTTCTTTCTCACTTCATTTCTCCCTCTGAGTGATCACCACCCCCAGTCAAGTTGACATTCATTTACTGCATTTGTCAACAAATCGAGGAGATGAGGCCAAAAATGCAGCCATGCGACAGCCATTTTCCATTGAATGTTCATCTGAGACAGTCACTTTAGTTCTAATCAATTTATTTCATGAGGACAAACTGCAAGCATTAAACCTAAATTATTTCTTAAAGGTCATTCACTGTGTTTCCTCTATTTTTTATAAATCCTCAAAAATACTAAACTGGGCACTGAGTTTAAAGTTTCACATCAAAACAAAAACAACACCAGTTCTGGAAAATCTACATGAAATACTAAAATGCTGACCTCAAATTATCCGTAATACGCTGCTGTGTATATCCAGCACTGAATGTAAAGGTTTCAAGGTGTTTTCAACTGCTTGTTCACAGTATAGGAAATTTCACTGCACTGTTGTCGAGAACACAGCTGGAAGTCCTGAAAAACATGTATAAAAATGTGCTATCACTAAGCTGGCCCCAGGTACCAATTTTTCAAGCTGTTTCCTGAAAATGCTGTGTGCCCTTTATGTGGATACATATATTTTATATTTTAGACATTTACACCTACATGCAGTATAAATTCTTTCTAAATGTTGAAAGAATTGCTGTAAATTGGTTGGGATTATGCCCAACTGCCGGAAAAGTTTTATATATTTTTTTCCTGCTAATCAGAAACTATCCATTAGAGGTCAACCAGAGGCTTAAAGAGAAAGGGATTTCTTCATCAAAAAGACAGAGATGTACCTTAGAGCACTTCTCATTACATAGTTGTGCTAACAGCAGCGTCAACAGAGCGGCAATTGTTATACTTAGTCACGATACTTCAAATGTGCATTTAGTCATTACATTAGTCAACCAAATGTCAGAACATGCCAGACTATAGCCTCTCATGGGTGTTGTCAGTCATACTTGCAGCCAGCAATTACCAGATTACAGTAATCACATTATTTGTAACTTACTCAGTGTATTTTTAAAGGAGTGGAGGGGATGGTATATACAAAGCTATACATTTGGTGGTTGGGTAATCAATTTCTCCATCTTCTCCAACTTCAATATTCTACTTAAAAATAATGTCCGTGACCTATCATGCCTCCCTTCTTTATCTGTTTATATTAAAACTTTCACTGAGCCTGTTTCTCCACAAGAGGTTCTATTTCTCTGAACGCGGCAGAGTAATATGTGAACATTTTAAGCAGTTATTGTTATTTTACAGCTACAGAAGTTTAAAATAAATAAATACATTAAAAAAACATTTAGAAAAACGAGAATTGTCTGCAATGAGTGATGGTCCTTCCGCGTCACGCCACCCTCCTCCTGTCGGTCCACTTATGGCCACATGCTGTGATTCTGATTGACTTCTGTTGGACATTATTCTATTTATGATAGTAATGATAACTTCAATGCTGTCCTAATGATAGTGGTCATAATGCTGGGAACTCACTCTCAATGGTATGTTGATAGCCATATGGCAACCACAGCGGGAAGTGAGTGAGCTCACTTCAAAGGTGTGATTTACCTCACAGTTGAGTGCAGGGCTTTGCAGCAGATGTGGGCGTCTGTCATTTTCTTGGTGAACTTCTCCTATTTGAGCCCTTGTTCAACAGTAGTGCAGATACTTGAGGTCTGAGAGAAAGACTTGAAAAGGTCTTTTTGTCTCTCAGATATTCACCTCCGTATAGTAACTCTATAGATAGTCCATCTATCTTATAATATCACCATTATGGCGACCTTGGCCATGCACTGTATTGCCAGTTTGGATTAGATCAAGAAGTAAAGTTACACAGAGCTCCTCTTGACATTAATATCGATCAGTTCGCCAGTGAACGCCACTACTTTGCTCAGCCACAAATTGAACCGTAACACTCATCCACTCCCCTCATCTCTCCTTGGAATCCTTCCTGGACTGGCCTGGTCATTTTCATGCTAAAGATTGCCTTTTCTGCCTTGAGGAGAGCACAATGAATAGATTGATTAGGCAATATTGTAATGGGGATAGGGTAATGAGCCTGCCAATCATACAGTGGGCCATGTCTGACAGAGAAAATACGCCCAGGCAGCACAATTACTTGAATAGTAGATAGGATTGGTTTTAGGGTGAGTCAAAGAAGGCAGCTGGAACTGGAAGTCTTTGGGCAAATGATAGACTCTCTTTTAAGACAACCTCAGAATGGAATAGAGCCACATATTGCACTTGAGGGTTTATTATGTTAATCTATTATTTAGATGTTCATTACATACACAATGAGAATTTGGATTCATCTAAAGTTAATAAAAAAAATATATATATATATATAATGTTGGTCTCAACCTAAATACCCAAACTGCACATCAAAGCATACCACTGTTTGAATTTGTTACCACTGAAATTATGCGCTCTTTAATCCTCTCATGAAAACAAAGGCCTCCCACTGACAGGAGTAAACAGTTGCATCCTTAGTAACTGGCAATAAACTGACAAGAAAGAAAGGTATAATCAGTCAATTTGCAGTACATGTCACTTTGTATGTGTCTCTCTCCTTTTTTGGTCCGGGATGTGAGCTAACTCAGAGGTAAGGTCACATTTCACAGGTGGTATTTTCCATTGTGCACTGCCCTTTTAATGATTGCAAGTATAAATTCTGAAAAGTCATACATGCAGCGCACGCATGTGACTGATATAAATGCCATCTGCGAGGCCCGGTCATTTCCAGTGTGAACAAGTGCATTATAAACCTAACAGGAAAGAAACCTTCTTCATGCCACCCCATTTGTTTTGCTGCTGGGCATGAAGAGCAAATTCGCTTGTATCTGAAGCTGAGGCAATTTGTTTTATTTGACTTCTTGCCCCATAAACTGTCAACACTGGTTCCTCTAACCCAGAGGAGGTTGGCTACGGAAAACAAATGGGCGCTGTAATGACCCTCTCCAGCAGAGTTCAGTTTTGGGGTGTGATCTATGTATTTATCCAAGAACGACTGCTCTGTTTATCTACGACTAGGCAGACAACTAGCATTTTCTCCCTGTGCACTTGTCTTTATCTTTTCATGGATCTCACCATTTCCTTAGCGGGTTGTTCAAAATCATGGGAACAACTTAAAGTCTTAATATGGCTTCCCCTTTACAGTTTAAAATGTATTTTCAGTAGCTTTAACACAAGACACTAGAATTGGCATCTGTGTGTGTATTTGTCTCTGTGCATGCTGCAGAGAGACAAAGAAAGAACGGGATAGGCATTTGTGTTCATGTGTGTGAAACTATGAAGAAGTGAATGTTCAGCCAACTATTGATTTTGGAAAAGACTCTCGCTGAGATGATGAGGAGGTGTGTCCTGTGAAGTGGCTATTATGTGAAATCAGTTGCCGTAGGCAGATTCTGCATGCTCTATATTCATTGCTTCCAGTTCTCCAAAATAGCTTAGGCTGCATAGGATGCACCCAATTGCATTCTTATTTCCTTCTTAAAAAAACTCACCAGTGCCTAAACATGATTTGCTGGTGCATCCACCATGACCACTTTAGCTCGAAGCAGAATCATATTAATTGTTTTGAAACTTGTTTTTCTTGGCCGTATGCAAGATTTAAAGTGAGATTTGTGTAGAAATCTATTAACTCCATCTAAGTTCTTTAAAGAAAGTGTGGTTGCCACAATGGTAATGCTGAGCATGTGCAGGAGATTTCCACCATTAACCACTTTGAATACAGTGGGAGGACGTTTTTTGTTTTGTTTTGTTTTCTCTGAATCTGATATATGAGCCAACATTTTAAATACAAGCTTGCAGTTGATTAAAGAATAGCATAATAAATCACATTATTTGTCACAATACAATAATAACATAGTAAATCACATTACAGTTACCTACTGTTGGAGGGTGTTGGTGCTTTACCAAAACTATGCATTTTTATTTTAACAGAATTCTAATAGCTAAGACACACTGAAGTCCAACCTGTGTCAAAATGAAGTTATTTCTGGGAATATCTAAGTGCTGAAAGAAGGCAACTGGACTTGCTTGAGTTTCTTGAAGACGTTTCACCTCTCATCCAAGAGGC
>JBBPCS010000359.1:9166713-9178393 GCA_037974645.1 Hollardia meadi
ATATCTAAGTGCTGAAAGAAGGCAACTGGACTTGCTTGAGTTTCTTGAAGACGTTTCACCTCTCATCCAAGAGGCTATTTCTGGGAATGTGCTCTTTCATAAATGCTTTGCAGGTGCTAGGCAACAGTAATTCAGAAGTGGAAAAGGGAGAAATGCCCAAAATGCTTACAAAGAAGTATGCAAGCACCTAAGTCAAGTCGAGTCAATTTCATTTAAATAGTGCCAATTCACAACTAAAGTTATCTGATTACACTTTAAATGTAGAGTAGGTCTCGACCATACTCTTTAATTTAGAGAGACCCAACATTCCCCCATGAGCAAGTCCTTGGCGACAATGGCGAGGAAAAACTGCAAGGGTGATGCCGTCCAGAGAAGATCTATCATTATATGTGTTTCTAAGTTATTTAGAGCCCAACGCAATAACTTCAGTTCTGTCTGAATTTAGCAGCAGCAAATTGCATGTCATCCATGTTTTTATGTCCTTAAGACATGCCTGAAGTGTTTTCTAATAATATCACCTAAAGGATGCATATACAGTAAAACGTGAATAGCATTGGTCCAAGCACAGAACCTTGTGGAACTCCATGACAAACTTTGGTGTGTATGGACAATTCATCACTAACAACTAAGATCTGTTTGATAAATAGGACTTAATCCAGCTTAATGCAGTTCCTTTAATGCCCTTTAAATGTTCCAGTCTTTGTAATAGGATGTGATGGTCGATGGTATCAGAAGCAGCACTAAGATCTAACAGCACAAGTACAGAGATAAGTCCCTCATCTGATGCAGTTAGAAGGTTATTTGTAACTTTGACCAGTCTCTGTGTTGTGATGCATTCTAAAACCTGACTGGAAAACTTCAAATAAACTATTGTTGCATATATACAAAAGTAGCATTAATGATTTGCAACTGCTTTCTCTACAATCTTAGAGAGAAAGGGAAAGTTAGATATAGGTTGGTTAAAGCCTCTGGATCAAGAGTAGGCTTTTTAAGAAGAGGTTTAATCACAGCTATTTTAAAGGACTGCGGTACATAGCCTGTTAGCAGAGACAGATTGATCATATCTAGAAGAGAAGTGCTAACTAGGAGTAAAACTTCTTTAAGTAGCCTAGTTGGGATGGGGTCTAAGAGATGTGTTGTTGGTCTAGACGAAGAAAATGTTGATGTTAGTTGCTGAAGGTCAATAGGAGCTATGACTGTCTGTCAGCCTGGTTACAATGCTGAAAAGAAACCTGGGGTTGTTCTTATTTTCTTCTATTAATGCTGAGTAATAGGCTGCTCTGGCATTGCAGAGGGCATTCCTATATGTTTTAAGGCTATCTTGCCAGACTAAACAAGACACTTTGGTAGAACGCAATTTCCTTTCATGTTTTTGCAATGTTTGCTTTAATTTGCGGGTTTGGAGGTTATACCGTGGAGCTGATTTCCTTTGTTTTATAGTCTTCTTTTTTAAATGGTAAATGGACTTTCATCTAGCACCTTTCAAGTCTACCGACTCCTCACTTGTCACATTCACCCATTCACACACACATTCATACACTGGTGGCAGAGACTACAATCTAAGGTGCCATCTGCTCATTAGGAGAGGTAACCATTCACACATGCACTCACACACCAATGGCTATGGAAAAGGGCAATTTGGGGTTCAGCATCTTGCCCAAGGACGCTTTGACACACTGACTGCAGGGCTCGGGGATTGAACCACCGATCCTCCGATCAGTGGACAACTGCTCCAATCAGTGGCAATCTTCTGAGCCACAGCTGCCCCTTTAGAGGTGCAGTAGAACCTAATGTCATTCGGCGTGAACCTGCAGCACCATCAACAAGATGATCAATTTATAGGAAAGACTAGAATTAGCAAGAGTCCTCTGTTCTAATGATACATGGCATTGAATTTAAGGCTGATGGAAAAATTTCCTTAAATTTAGTTACAGGATCATCCGATAGACATCTAGTGTAGGAATATTTGCCCATAGTAGTGTGTAGTCTAGTAGTATAAATGCAAAAGTTATTAAATAGTGGTCTGATAAAAGAGGATTCTCTAGACTCTAGGAATCACTATTAGACTCCTATCTATTTTGTTGCACTCCTAGAGTCTACTAGTGACTCCTCAGAAAGCACTACAGAAGCTATCATTATCAATGTCTACATGAATAATTGTAACTGCAATAATTCCTTTATCAGTTTTAAGGACTAAACTTGATAAAAACTCTGAGAATTCAGATAAAAATTCAGAATGCGGACTATAGCAAATAGAATTGGCGATGGTGTTTTCCAGGCTGGGTGTGAAAGGCTAAGAATATGGCCTTTGAATGAGTTTTAATTGAGTTTAGGTTCAGGATGTTTCTATGTTAAACTCCTCAGCTTTTTACATTTGATTCATTAAACTAAGTGGTCGAGGGACAGACACATTCAGAGATATGAACTTGTGTCATGTTAATATTAAAATACTGTATCACCAAATCGTATTACAGGTCAGAAATACCTGACCACAGCAGCACAATCACAGATTCTTACAGATATTGGTGAGAATGACTCAACCCTGTTAAACAGGCTACAATCCATTTTCTGTATTTTATGTCAGGCTGTGTGGTGGAGGAAGTGCTGCTGAATACAGACATTTCTGAACAAGATAAGAAAGACAGGTAAAGACTGGTTGAAAGTGAATAATGTGAGGAAGTATTTATGTAATTACTTTTCACAATTCACTTCCTCAACACTGACATTTTCCAACTCATAGATGAGGATTGTGGCTTTTTGACATTTGACATAAAGTCCCCTCTAATTCCTGAGCAGCTACATAATAATTACTTCAGTTATACAATCTGTCCTCGGGCTTGGAGGCTTGACCTTTCCGCAAATAACATGTTCATTTCCCTTAATGTGAAAACAAGGATGTCATTTCCTATTGTGCACTCAGAGCACAACAACGCACATGTCATCTCGCACTTTATCCTATTCACCACAGTATGGCCTTATTTTCCTCTCCTCTCCTGAGCATTTCTTTAAATTATATTTTTAGATTTTGGACTCTAACGACCACACAGCTTTTGTGGTTTGGTCCTTTCTGACCACAATTTGGCCTAATGGGAATCTTACGGCTGAGCGCACCACATAGCACACAGAGTAAGGATGTATGGCCACCCGGTGAAAGCATTCCAGAAGGAAAAATAAACTACACTGGAAAAAAAAAAGAGTAGCGTTATATTATGGGTGATGAAAGGAGGACAGACAGATGGGGAGTGTAAAAGAAACACCATCGAGTTGGTGATAGAGAGGTCAACAATGTGTTTATGAGACTCAAGAGTTTAGGTCTCTGATGTCACATACTTTTAATGTAATTAATTATTCAATAAATAGACTTGTTTTTGCACATACATTTCTGGCCTTGGTGCACAGGACGCTGTGTACAGTGTTTGCCTTGTTTTTACTTTGTACATATTTGCTCCTTGCTTTGAGATTATTAGATTGAGGAAAGAGTAAAGTAAAGTAAACATCTAACTGCCTCTGACGTCCTCTTGAAATGCGTGTTCCTCTGAATACATTAAAGGATTAGAGGTTGTATGTAACATGATTATGAACAAAGCAGCTGAAGTGTGATCAAAGTGAGGCAGAGAGTAAACACACACGCGCGCGCGCACTTCCAGAAACATACACAGGAGACGCAAAAGGTGAGGGATTAACAGAAATTATTAGAGGGATTAAGAGATTACTCCTGCAAGAGATTTTTTCATTAATTAAAACAAAAACATCAGCAACATACTATGGAAGAATTCTGGGGGAAAAAAAGCACTTTGGCACTTTTGAGGTTTTGCCCATGGTTTTATGCACTGAGAGCTCCCCTTTATAAATATCCATCAAGCTCTTACTGATATGCTTTCACACTTGCAGGTTCAGTATACAGTGCAAGCATTGATTTAAGTGTCAAAACATGATGTTCTTGGCAAATCTTTATACCGTTGTTTTTTTCTTTATTACTTTTTTTTTCGTCCCAACATGATTCCAAGGTTAATGCACCACTATTGTGTAAAACATACAGATGCTTGGAAATGACAAAGTTTAAATGCACAGTGAAGATAGAGATAATAGCTGAGGTGACGTGGCCAAATGAACACGGTCGATGACAGTTGCTGCTCACCATTCGAAAGAATGCATGGCAGCCTCGGCCATCAGTGTATGAATGCGTGCATGTGGTCAGCTAACACGCTTTATGTACTGTAAATGCAATGCTTTTACAATATTGAACATCTATTTATTTGTAGGTAGGAATGTAAATGTAATTGGAATTAAGTTAAGAGTTCACATCGATATTCCAAAATGAATGTGGCCAATGAGTCTTGATCTCTAATTTGCATTTATTTAGTAAATCTTGTAATTTGGTCTTTGAGCTACATTTTCTCGCTAGACTTCACTGCTTATTGCCTGCTGACTTTTGCATTAATTAAATAAAATACATAATTCTGTGGTTAAAGTGAGGTCTGGCCATGTTTTTTGCCAAGGGGCTTAAGTTCATGCATTCAAATTTAAAGTGTTATAATTTCCTCTGTGAGTGGAGTAGTATTACTGATGAAGGCAGTTCTTGCTTAGTATTCTTTCACTGAAATAATTTCCAGCACACACACAACAACAGAACAGAGATATCAGGAGCTACGGCAACTGGTTCGTATCTTGCAGTCAGGCCAGCGGGGTGCAGGGTGCAAGGTATGTGTGGAGCAGGGTGAAGCTATAGCCGCTAGATGTGTTTCATCAGAATGAGGTTCCTTTCATTTGAATTCTGAACTATTGAGAATGGACAGGGTAAATTTTATCTACCTAAAAGTGAGTGGACTGGGCTTGACTGGGCTTTTTCATGAGGTCCTTATTTGGTTTGCTTCCAAACATTGTTCTTTACTTAGCATGGAGACTGTGAATTATTAAAAACAATTAACAACATCTCTTAACCCTCCCTTCTGTTCCCCCTTATGGCTCTTCTGTATGCTGTCTTTGCTTCACATTAATGAACATATCACATACAGGTAACACATTTGGTGATTTCTGATTTTACTTAAGGGATGAGAGATGACACATTGGGCAGACAAGCAAGTTGGGTGACACAGTGTGCAGTGCTGAATTTGTGCCTACATGTCTGTTTCCATACAAGGAACAAGTACAGTTAATAAGACTTGCTGAGAAAATTTCTTATCCATTTTCATCTTTCCTGTGTAACAACTACACACCAGGTTGCACAGGCCACTGCTGCCCAAGGCACAGCATACCAGTTTCTTAGGCAGATGTAATCAGGACTCCATACCAAGTGAACCTAGGGTGAGTGTGCAGTAGTGTGAGATTCCATAGCTCTAAAATGCTCAACATATGATGCAAATCCCTCTGCCCCAGACTAGTCTGCTGATCCATGGGTTCTTTGCTCTTTCTTTTAAAGAAAACTTAATGCATCCTGTCATACCGATTCTCAAACATACTCAACTTGTTGACATTATAGCCATCCATCCAACTCGCTCAGTTGTGTGCATTTGCATTAGCTGGAAGCCGCTCTGAAAGGCATCAGTGGTCTCTGGTTGTCCTGAGAGGGTCCTAAGTATAGGCGGTCTGAAGTTTAGGGCAGAGTCAGAGCAGTGTGTTGACAGACACCAGCACTCTTCTTCCATCCTGGGCCCGTGTGCGCTGACAGCTGTCAACTACCTGGGCCATCACCTGTCTTTCACGGAGACACACACATGCACCTACATGTATGCGTGACACGCATAATATTTCCTTTGCACACATGCGCATGTGTAAGTAGAAACACACACACAGAGCCACAGAGGAGGAAGCCTTTGGCTCTGGCTCTTAGTTCGGTCCATGCCTCAAGATCCCACTGCACTGCCTTTTTTTGTTTGTTTGTTTGTTTCATTTCTCTCTCTCTCTCTCTCTCTCTCTCTCTCTCTCTCTCTCTCTCTCTCTCTCTCTCTCTCTCTCTCTCTCTCTCTGTCTGTCTGTCTGTCTGTCTGTCTGTCTGTCTGTCTCTGTCTCTCTCAGCCAAAGCTGGGGATACAGAGCGCCAGCCACCCATGAGATGAGCGATTTAGTAATTGTGCAGCTGGCAGCCCAGGCATGGGGGCCTGTGCTGCAGTAGTGGACACTGTGGCATGTATGGGCACAAAGTCTTGTCCATTGGGAAGAGAGGAGAGAATGACAGATAGGCTGAGACAGAGAGAAAGGGATGGAACAGGGCTAGTTTATGAAAAACACATTTGAGAAAAATTAATGGATGATAAAAAGAAAAAAAAAGCAGAGAAAAGATGGATGCAGGCTCATCTTGGTATGTGGGTGGAAGCTTTTGAGTTTTGAAGAGCAGCAGCAGTATTGGCATGGGAGAAAGGGAACAGGGGAGGAGGAGAAGGAGGCTGGTGGTGGTGGGGCGGGGGGTTGAAGAGAAATGGAGGCAGGGGGCGGGGGTGGAAAAGCAGCAATTAGTGTAATTAGGAGACCAGCTTTAGTAAGGTACTGACAATATGTCACCTCTCATTATAACCCATAAGCAAACAGAGCAGCCTAATGCAAGGCAGCACCCATTCTCTAGACAGTTCCTTGTGTCAATGCAGATTTTGTTCTCCCCAGCCATGCACAACTGCATATCATTGACTTGCCAATACAACATGAGGGTTTGGATTCAGAATATAGAGTCGAGTTGGGGAGAGAGAGAACCGAACAGCAGCAAGGTCCAACTAGCATGCTGCCCGAGTACAGGATGTTTGGCAGCTAAACAGAAAGGAGTTTGGATCCCCGTCAAACTACAGCAGGATTGATTAATTCAGATGGATGAAAGGTGTTAGATGTTTGTGCTGAGGTGGTTTGAATGCAGGATTATATGTTGGTCGGTCAGTCGGAATTGATGTCCGGACATTTATGGCACAGGATCTGCATTGTGCTTTGAAGCTGTGGATGATTTATGTCAACATTTCATTGGACAGTTTTGTATAGACTATGTTAATATAGATTTTCACTTTTAACATAATGTTACTTTACCTCCTTCTTTTCCAAAACAAATAGTGACATTAAGCACACGTTACAACATAATGGAAGTTTGAAGTTGCATTTAATGACAGAAATTGCTGTGGCAGTGCATCTGATGAATACGGGAGACCACTGTGTACTTTTTTTCATGGCAACTCTACTGTACACCAAAGCAAAATGTTTTTTTCTTTCCTTATTTTGTCAGACTGGCAGCATGGCCCATTAAAAGTTTAACATTGCTATGTAAACAACAGGCATGTCTTCTGTTGTGCTTCTAGTTCTCTTTTCACCCCTCTGTGACATGGCACGGGGCCGCTGAACCAAGTGACTGTGACAAATTGGGATTGGAAATGACAAAATAGGCTATTTAATAAGCATGGTGGAGGGGATTGGACTCTGGTGTCGGGTTCACTTGAATAAGCAGACTGTCTGAACTCCTCCTGGGCCCGGCTTTGATGGCAGCTTTCATCCATCTGATGTGGAGATTCTGGCAAAGGAAGATGGAGCCGGGTCTGTCTCGCTATCTACAGTGTGTGTGTATGTGTGTTAAGCTGTGCATGCTTATGAGTGTGCACAGCGCCAGTTTTGACTAAATGTAAAATCAGTACACACATCAGTCTGAGGCAGAAATATACTGTGGTGAGCGAGTAGGCCAAGGGGAGTAAATGTGGCCACATGTTAACCTCATGCTAGTAACTTCAAAATATAAAGTTCTTCCTTTAGATAGTAATCGCTTGTGCCTTTTTTTTTTGTCACAGTGGTCCCTGAGTGTGTTATCAGAAATAAAGATTATACAGTATCGCCTAATGATAGGATCAACCGAGTTGTCACATTGCATGTTTGGGTGTATGAGAGTGCAGAGGAAACTGTTAGCATAATGCATGCGTGTAAGAATGTGCAGAAAACAGAGTTAATCAAAATGTGCATGTTGGAATGTTGAAGCACTCATTAATTTGAAACTGACAGCCACATGCAGCACTAAGCTGAGACCTGTGTTTAGTAAAACAGGATTGAACTCAAAAAAAAAAAAAAAGTTAGAAAAACAGGAGAAAATAATAAACCTGCAAAGGGAGCAATGTTGAGACTGTTAAGCAGACAATAGGCAGAAAGGCAATAAAAGAAAAAAAAAGAAAAGTGACAGTGGAGTGCAAAGGAGAGTGAGAAAGATGATGTAGATGGGAAGACGGCATATATACGGCATGGCAGAAAAGGTGTACTGACTGGGTGATTGGAGAGTAAGAAAGTAAGAGTCGAAAGAAAAAAAACAACAAAACAAAGTGACAGAAAAGAAAAAAAAGAGAGAGAAGAAAGCTGAAATAGGTTTTAGAACTTGTTGACAGTGAGTTATACACAGAGACAGAGGGAGACAAAGACAGAGAAGGCAGAGAGGCGTATAGAATATAGAATGAGATGGTAAAGGAAAGGCGGATAATAAAGTGTGAGGAAGAGAACGGCATGGGTAGGTGATAGAGGGACAGGGAGAGGACCTTTGTGTATGTGGACATGCGTTTGTGTAAAACGTGTGTGTGTCTGTGAGTGTGTGTGTGTGTGTGTGTGTGTGTGTGTCTGCATGAATTTAGTTTTTTGATTATACCAGCCACCCAGGAAGAAAAACAAGTTTGAGCCCAGTAGGACAACACTGCATCTTTGACCAGTTTAATGTCTGTGGAAAAATCAATTATGAATTAAAGCGCGGCATTTTCCGCTAATGCACAAATTCAACCCTATGTGGAGTTTTATATTTCCCTACTTCAAAACATTGCATGGTTCAAAATGTGGTTCCAGGCTATAACTCACAACTTCACTGCACTCTTCGAGCCATCCAGTTAGGCTGTTAGTGACTGCCTTGTTCAGACTCAGGCCTGTACCACCTTCTGATGGGAAGGACAGCTATAAACGCAATGCTTTTGTTGGAATACTTATCATTGAGGAACTAATGAGAGCTCAAACGAGTTTGCTTGCTGGTGAGACAACCTTGAGACCTTGAGATAAGCCCTGTAACACACTGATTGAAGTTTCTTTGTAAATCCACCAATACCTCACTAACATGGAGGAAAGCAAAAAGCAAGAAAGAATTTTAGACGTGCTATCTAATCGTCTGTTCTGCCAATTAAGAAATCTGATGAAGTGTTGTCAGCTACCTGCTTAGCCAGCTTTTGTGGCAGCCATTGAGTCTGTTTGAGAAAAGAAACAACTTGATCAGCTCTGACATCATCATTTCAGAGACGGATTGATCATTTTCAACCCAAGTGAAAATGTGTTTCATATGCAGCCATGTGTTTTTCATGAAGTAATTTACAGTACTCATATGCTTTCCACACAACTACCTGAAGTGGCATCTAATCTGATAGGTCAGGGACGGCCCAATAGAGAGGAGAGTGGGCTGATGGCAGAGCAGTGAGGCCAAAATAACAAGCTTATCATAGTGTGAAAAAAATGAGCAAAAACATGTTTTGGAGACTAACTCGAATAAGAGACGGCTCATTCTGGCATATTGCAACACGTAATCCTCAATGTTGTACACAGTAATAGCTGCCGGAAAACACCGCAATGGATACAATTTGCTAGGGGTTACGTTTATTTCTCTTTCAGTTGTCAAAATGTTTTCCTTTCATTATTTTCAGACATGATTCTAATTTATTTAAAGTCCCCCTTCAGTCAAATATGGGTTTTTATTCTTGTTTCAAACACTTGAATGTTTGAGCTTCACTGTGTAGAACGATCTACGTATGTGAGTCTGACATTTTGAGGCTCTTTCCACGTTAATTCCTGAAAGTGTAAATTTTCTCTGTGTTAAAAAAAAAAAAAAATCTGATTTTCAGAGGCGGGCCTACGAGCGTGATTTGTGACTTCACAAATAGTTTGGATGCAAATACAGGTCCAATATTCAGCATGCAATGTGGAAATTTGAAGCCTCCAGTGCACGTACACTGAGAATGGACTTTACAGTAGGAGTAGGAGCCATCTTGTGCCTAGTATTAAAGCTTGTGAAATGAAAAAAACATTTGCATATTCATATATTCTGGAGTTTTTAATGAGGAAGAAGGAATAGGTCCCATTTTTAATGATTTTAATATAGTAGTTGTAATTTTTATGTATGCCTTACTACATGTGAGGAGGGGATCTTTAAATATAAGCTTTCCAGCATATTGGTCTTTTTTTCTCTCCAGTCAAAGAAGGCATTTTGCATATATTCTCCCCTTCCTCCTCCATCTTGTACTGTCCCCAATTTCCAACAACTGATCAGATGTATGTTTCAAACATGTAACAAAATATGTTAAACTCATCACCAAATAAAATAGCACTGTCCACTTACGACAAGCATATACTGCAGTTTTGCAACAAGCATCGTGCTTCAGCTATTTTAGATTTAGTCTTCTGAAGAATTTCTTATTTTTAGTATCATTTTAATCATTTTTATCCATCGTGGTTTTAGTCTCGTTTTAGTCGACAACATCTCAAAACGTTTTAGTCCAGTTTTAGTCAACAAAAAAATCATACATTTTAGTCAACTTTTGGTCAAACAGTTTTCTCTCTTTAGAATTATTCAATTAGGCTAATACAGGTATAGTCCTATTGGAAATTTGAATCAAAGTGATGGGATCAAGTATTGAAATTACATTACACTGTCTTAACACTTGTTGAATATTTGGATTCCCTTACCCTCTGAAAAGACCAGAAACCATTGTTTTGCTTCTGCCAACTGAAAACTCTTTTTTTTTTTGCAAGAAAAATGGCTTCCAGCTGGGCTAACCCAATGTGGCTAGCAAATTTACCACAAGTTGACATAGCAATAGCTGTGCAATTAATAGCGAGACACCTTCAAGTGTCTCTTCAGGTTGATTGTATTCTTCCCACTTAATTTGTAGCCATCTCTCTGTTCTCTGCAGTAGCTTTAATTATCAACCTATTTTTAGCTCATCAATGTCTCGTCTCAGTCATAGCAAAAAGGCTGCTTTCGTTAACAAAATTAACACCGCTCAGCTCTGTTTTTATGCTGCCGTCTCTCTTTCAAGACCACTGTCATAAACAATGTGCAAACTCCATAATGAAGCTTCATTTGTAAAGCTACATTTAACTTACTTAAACATAAACAGCAATTAGCCCAATTATATTAGCCTATTATACTAAATACAAGCTGTTACACCATTATAGTGTTAAGCAATGAGAAGTTCCAAGGCATGCAATCGACTGTGATGAAAACAGGAGTCAACAGCATGTAACAATGACAATTCTTTTACATCATTATACATTAAAGGATGAAAGTTACAGCACACAGTGACCACGCACACATAGCCACCATCTGATGGACTCTATGCTAATTTGGCTATTATTGTAAGCCAATGAAGAACACAAGAGCAAGCATCTAAGCCAAACAAAATTAAATAAAGACCAATTTATTTTACATCGTGTTACACTCAGCAACAACATACATGACAAACAATAATTACTACAATTTTACTAGTAATAAAAGTAATGCTATTGTAATGTTAACTTATTGTTTTATTTTACTTTTGTTGTATGAATAATTACAAATTAATTATGAATATTTTTCATCAAAGCAGGACAGAGGCTAAAAGGCCAGTGACTTGAGCCAGTATGGCGACATGCTGGACCGACACACACACACACACACACACACACACACACACACACACACACACACACACACACACACACACACACA
>JBBPCS010000359.1:9197204-9230237 GCA_037974645.1 Hollardia meadi
CAAAAAAACCCCCCCCCCCCCCCCCCCCCAAATAAAAACAACTAAATAGCACTAAATAGCACATACAGTATCTCATTTGTTCTGCAATGGTAAAACAATGTGTTTTTACAGAGAGTTACGGGCTTGAACTATTTCTCATTTGGCACAGTGAAGTTTCTAAGCAGCCAGCAGAGACTCCAGGAAGCCACTGACCCAACTGAAAAAAATGGGTTCAACACATAACTCTCCGTAAAACCACAATATTGTTTTTACATTTTACACTGTCGTTGTTTTATGGATTAAACAAGATGTAATGTGTTAATGGAGCTTTAAAAGTGTTGGTAGAAACATTTTTGTGCCTTTGGACAGAGCCAGCCAGTCTGTTTGCCATGCTGAGAGTGGTGCTGCTCATCTTTTTCAGACGCTCTCCAAGAAATAAACAAGGGTGTTGTTGACAGGAAGTCTACAATACATTTAGTGTTGCATATGTTGGTGTGCATGCAAAGAAGTGTACTGTACTGTAGGCCAGTTGCTGTATGGTATGAGTCATTTTATGGGAGTCGATAGAGAGAAAGTCATTAGATATGTGAAGCATGGTCTGATGGATCTCAGCTTGGTGGTCTCTTTTAAAGGTGCAATTTGGCAAATATGACCAGGATTTAAATGTAACCTTTAAAAATATAGGGGCAGCATAGCACCAGAGTAACAGTATTTCACAATACTGTCTGCTGTAAGGTAGTTATCTTTGGTTGAAGCTATAGCGAGTGTGAGCTTAGTTAGCAGTGGAGCTAATAGCCCAAAAGCTCACTGAAGTCTGCCTAGATTGCGACCTTGTATCACATGGAATGTTGAAAAGGTAAAGGTTGATTTTATGTGCTAGGTGGTGCCTACAACTTCTATCTTTATGTAATTTCTGTTCGTAAAATGCCATTTTAAATACACAAGAGAAACATAATTGTGGCTATATTCACATCATCAGGGAATTAATGTAGAGTTGTTTTTGTTATATTTTGAAAGTTATACCATCAAAAAGTAGAGCTACAATAGTCAAGAGATGTTTGTAGAAGTCAGGGGAAGCCATCAGGTCCTGATTTTGTGATTCAATTGAGAATTCATGTGGTCTTATTAGCGAAATGGAGAGTTTATTTGCAAAAAAACATATAAATGCCAATTTTAAAAATCAACAAATCAAGCCTTTACTTGTTCTTTGGTAAGATCCAACAGATAGAGCCGACGTCTTCTTAATTTAGGTTGTGTTGTGTAAATTGGATTAGAACCTTAAAAATCCTTTCTTATTTCCTAAGGAGACTGTGGGGGTTTCCCCACTGATTTTGCCATGTTTTTTTTTTCATTTGTTACTGTTTCAAAATTTTCATACCTGGGTCTGTTAGGAATTGGGTTTTCTTATTTATAATATAATGTACTTGAAGTTTATTTGTTTGTTTCTTTGTTTGTTTTCCTCTGTTGCAGTACTTCCGTTGAAGTACTTTTGTGCATCTTTGTCAAGTGTGGGATTCATTTTCCTCTTAGTACAGTTTTTTTCCCAAAGTAATATTTGGCATGAAGTTTTGCTTGCAGCCAAGCTTACAGATGCTTGAGAAGTAATTGAGTCAGGTGAGATTTGTCTTTAAATTGTCCTGTCATGTTTGCAAAACACAAGTGTCTCGTTACTTTAGAGAGAGTTTGGCACATTTTTTAGTATGTATGTTTATATATTGAAATGTAATGGACATCCCTATTGAGGAACTACGATAAATAAGCATGACTGTAGAATTAAACAGAGATGGGAAAATATTTCTCTGAGATTTTTCTGTTGCCTCAGGCAGCATGTATCTCATAGCGCTATTAGATGCGATCATCAGAGTTTGGGCTCTAAATGTACCTTTCTATGAACAACAACTTTTCCTTGGCCCTAATGTTAATACTAGGTGGCTTATATAAGATTATGTGTTGCACTAATGTGCATGTTTTAAAAAGCCCGATCATTCATATTTGAACTGGATCCATCTCGTTTTCGTTTGGTTTTCCCCAGCCATAGTAACTGTTAAAATATTTATGTAGCTTTGAACTTGGTCTCAAAAGTTTTAAAAACCCAGAAGCTAAAGTAATATCAAACTGGTATGCTGTCTGACAGTACTACATAATGTTACAGTTTGGCATCTTCAACAGATTAAGCTTTTAGACACAATATCTAGCACGCATACTGCAAAGACATTATTGACAGTGGCACCCCAAGCTAATGCATATGCTCCACACGCCTTGCTAATATTGAAGTAATAAAGACAGGCCTTTTTCCAATTTTAAACCAGTCTTACACCGTGTTAGAACATGCATACTAAGACATCCACGCCTTTTCAGGGTTTGTTTTTCCAGTCTTTATGTGAGCTGACTGACTAAGTAGCGCAGTTTGTTGGGCCTGATACCATTTAGTCGTGGTAGCAGACATCCCTTTCCCACCACTCAAAGGCCGTGCGACAGTGGAAATGTAGCTGGGGGAGGAAGCTCTTGATGTGGGCATCACAACAGGGTGAAAAGTTTCCAAAAAAGCTAATCCTGTGATTTATGTGGTTCCATTGGCGAGGACCTCTGGACCTCTGAGTGGCAGAGATGTAGCACAACATGACGTCTGTGCTGAAGCCTCTTACCTCAGGTAACACTACTTGCACAGTGTCCAAATAACAACAGGCAGGCAAATAGCAGTCTCATAACGGACATTAAGCTGACCACTATCCTCAGCTATTATAATGACACAAAGCTGATGTAGTTTAGAATTGCCACATACACAAAGAACAACCGACACGGTTTAAAGCAGCTCCATAGTAGCTTCAAACTGATATTTATCCTATTATCTGTCAAAGACACAGTCTAAAATATAAAGCCTTGTTTGAGAAACTGACAGAGCCATTAAACAACAGAGATACGTGTAAAGACAATGTCTTGCACTTCAATCTGCTTGTCAACAAATGTCAGCCTCTGAGGCTTTCTTGCATTTCTCCAATGCCACAACAGCCTGTGCAGTTCTGCGGATTATTTTAATGTGTAGCACTGTATTGAGTTCAAGTATCAAGCACACCTATCAAGTAAACTTCGTTTGAGGATATCATGACTACAGCACAGTATCTGCAGTACCCGTATGGGCAGATTTGCTACTGCAAAAGACATCTATAGGCTGTATGCTTAAAAATAATACCTAAAGTGAGGTATAGAGATTAACAGGATTGAAAGCCCGCAGAGCAGCACAGGAGAAGCCTTGTGTAATTTACTTTTGTGCATTTGGTGAATTGAGGATTTACTTCAGAATTTACTACAGTAAATACAGACTGACACATTGAATAGCACTAGAAAGAATCAATTGACCAATATTTTATAAACTTTTTCGTGACATCCTAAATGACTTTCCGCAGTCTTCCTTCAGCAATTGACCAGTACACACACACAGGAAATGTTTAAAAGTAATAACTAAGAGGCCATAGTGTAAATAAAGTTAAAATGCAAAAAACAAACAAACGATAATAATAATAATAATAATAATAATAATAATAATAATAATAATAATAATTGAGGTAGGGGTTTCTTTGTGGACAAGCTTTCTCTCTCTCACCCTCAGCACAGTCAGCATGAGAGATAAATTCCCCACTGCTTTTGTATGTAATGGGAGATCTCCACTAGGGGATTAAAGTAATAATCACCCTTCCTGTTGCTGTGGTCCAGAGAGGTTGCCCAGGAGGCTGCGAATTGATGGAGTCACCATTAGGACAGCCGGGCCGTCATGGTAACAGAAGATGAGTCATTTGGAGCAGCAAGTTCACGGGAGAGAGCAATGCGACAAGGCAGGAGCAACTTACAATCAATATTCTCTGCCAACCACCTTTTATGTATATGAGAAGTAACATCCACCATTATGTGCTCAACCACAGTGCTTGACGTAATTGATTTTGGCTGGTCTGTGTGTGTGGTCATGTGTGTGAATTGGTGTGCATGTTGGGGAGGGGGTGAGAACGTGTGACTTCGTGTGTGAGGAGGCATGGCAGATGTGTATGACAACAGCAGCGCGATAGATTTGCAATTGTGAAATTGATTAAGGCCCTCACATTTTTTGTCATTATTGAAGAGATGCAATCAGGCAGAGAAGCATGGACACTTTCTTCTGTTTCTGTATGCATCCTGACATTGTGCAAGGAAGAAACTGTGTCTAAAATGATGACGTTAATACCTGGCCCACAGATACAAGGGGGAATGCAAATACAACAATTAATCTAAAAATGTGGATTGATGCACTTGAGTTGCATAAACTGAAAACAGAGGTCGTGCACATCTAAGGTCTGTATTAAGGCAGGTGCAGGACCGGTATGAGCAAAACACGAAGGTCAGCACACTTAAGCTCCCTGGAAGTACAATTTATTTAGCATAAGCAAGTGTCGTTTCAAGCTCGTGCTCTTCTTCAGACCTTCAGACACTGAAGTCTGAATTGCACCTTCGAGGGAGCTGCAGTGCGCGCACCTTCTTTATGTTTTGTCATAAGTTTTAAAGCCACAATATTGTCTACGAAACAAAAAATTATCCGATCTATTAAAAGTCACAAGTTCAAAGGCTAACAAGGATTCGATTTACAATCTTCAACAGGAGAAATGAAAAATATCCCTAAAACCTTGAGATGTCAAAGAGGATCAATGGCCATTGGCTTTTATGACAAGGCGGATTTCTCTTCGCTTTGAACTTCATTCTCTCTCACCCTCCATTCTCTCCCTGTCTCTCTCTCTCTCTCTCTCTCTCTCCTGGGGCATTTATGTGGATGAGTGAGGAATGAATCACAGTAGACGCAGTGAAGAAATAACTTTTCATGTGAAAACACCTCAGCTTTTATGGCTTTACTAAATGATCCATAATGCGGGCGGGGAGCACTCAGTCCTGCAGATTAAGGCAGGTCGGAGTGAGAAAGAGACTCAGTGCTGGAGCTGTTGGACCCCTCCACTGTATCTCGTACCACTACGGCACCAGCTGAGATAGGCACAAATCTCTTTTACGAGGCTGCCTCTTAAATGGCTGTCAGTCTAGTGTCTCACATGTGGCGCACTCCTCCAGTTCCCCTCACAGTAATTGAACCATCTCTCCCAGAGTGCTGAAATGGCGTGGGAAGCCATTCTGACAGCCTGTGTTGATACCATTAAACCAAACTCGTGCATAAATCTAACTATATAGCCATCGTCACCCACCCTCCACTGAATCCCCCACACCTCAAAAACAACCCTCTTTACTCCATTTCACCACTGATGGTCCAAGGGTTAGGTTTCCTCCGAATATTTATTTAAACTATCCTTCAAAGGATAACATGCACTGCTTAAATATCATTTGCAACACATACTGTATTGCTATGTTATTAGTTTGGAATGAATGTTGCTTCCTTCATGTTCTTCCCACCATGAAACCATGTTGGGGACATTATCAGAAGTATCATGTGTTCCAGTAAGAAACAGACTAACAAATAGGAAGGAATTACTTCTAAGTTAACAATAATTATCGTAACTGGAGGTTACTTGCTTTACTTGATAAGCTGTTAAGCTAAAGTGCATGGTGAGATTTTTTTCCTGTCTTAAAGAACAGTTATTATATTGTAATAATAGAGTTATAGAAATAAAATTAAAAGGACGTGGTAAATAATGTTAAATACATAGCTGCCATTCAACCCAAATTATGTCGGAGGCATTTTGCTCTGCTAGAGAATTTAAATAAAAACAATGAGATGTTGTAACCCTTTCTAGTCCTCCATGCTGAGGCAAATTACTAGGAGAAACATTGCTAAACAGTGTTGCTCTCATTAATGTTGTGGTAAATGCTAGAGACACGGCAAAACTAAAATTGGCCTTCACATCATTATATAAAACTGTTGTTGTTACATTTAGAAATTAGCGTAAGATAATTAGCACAATGCTGACGTTTCTTTTCATTTGTTTTGATGGTGATGGTTGAACTTAAAGGCATACTAAACCAGGCTGAAAAGTATTGTTTCACTGGCCTCCTCTGGTTGGCAGTTGCACGTTTAACTTTGCCTTCATCAGCCACTCAGTGTTTGTATAATGAACCCTGGTCACACTTTTATAAGGACTATAATGCACTATAGTGCATTCATAATGCTTTAAAACAACACTGACACACATAATAATCTATAATAAATTTAAAGTTGAATTGTCTCTTGGCTAGTAATAATCCAGCGTTTGACTGATGAGCTATATCCACACCTCGATAATAATACATAATAATCACTTATTATGCAGCATAGATTCTTTAAATACATGAAAATGCATTATTTTTCACTTAACACCAACAATGAAATATTATGAAGAATGCATTATTAAAGATGCCCCAATATGTACTTAACTTTACTTAACACACAATAACATGATACTGCATGGACTATTATGGCATAGTATGAGTCCTTACTACAGTTGATAATGTATTGTAAGCCTCGTCAGTCAACCTCTATTTTATAACTAGTCATGAGCATCAATAAGACATTTGAACTTATATAATTGCTTATAAGTGACATCAAGAATGATAAGTGACTGTTGAAATAGGGCATCAGCAAGCATTATTTGAGTTTATGAATGTAGTCATAAAACAATATGAATGCATTCTAATACACTAGGAATGCCCCTGTAACACACTGTAGAAAGTGTTATCCACGGGGTGTAATTTCACCGACTGTCACTCAGTTTCATTAGTGATATTGCATGGTTACGTGAAGAACTTGTTGTAGAAAGTTTCTGTATAACCAATCCACACAAACTCAGCACAAACAAATGTACCCATGACGGGAAATAAAGTGAGACAAACCTGTATATTTTTGGTAATTAAAATTGTTATTGCTACCGTGCATGCTGTCTCATCTGAGAGCAATTTGTGATTGAAGTTTGAGCTGGTGAGAGAAAAACAACTCTTAAGCTAATGAATTTCTGGAGCTTCTACCCATTAGACATACTTTTATTACTGCAATATGCATTACATTCGAATCTGAGAAAATCAATAATTTCTTATTGAATCCCCACAAGTCCATCAACAGTAGAATCTGCTTAAGTGAGACACCGACCCTGCCAACAGATACTGTAAGTAATGACTTCTCCCACTGAAAACACTGATGCAAGCTAGAGCTTTAATAAGAGCCCAAGTGCCAAACTAGCTGCTTCACTTCTCTTTTTAATATAAACACAATAAGGAAGCATTTGCATTTATATAGTTCTTCCAAGCCATCTGACGTTGCTGCCAGCCAGTACCTAGAAACAGCTGAGCTTCAAACTGATTGTTACCTGGGGAAAATTAAGATAAGGGAGTAATCCCATGGATGAAAATGGCTTTGTTGGACCCACAGCAGTAGGGCCAACCAGGTAGGCAGAATTAACAGACCCCTGCCTGTTGCCAGTAATGAAAATGCCTAGCCTCCATATAGCTTTATTTTTTCAGTCTAATAAGAATGATATCTTACTTATCCCCTAACTGGGATGCAGCATATCTCGATCTTCTAAGGATCAGTCTGGTGTTTACTTTCGCATATTTGGATGAGGTAATGCCTGCATGATAAAACTCTGCATGAATATGAATTAAAAGCTCATTCCATCCTTGTTACTATGCACTGCTTTGAATCCATTGGGCGCTGTAATATATCCGGATTTAACTGACAAACCACACGAGGTGGCGGATAACACTAGAATTCATGATTCTTTGGTTTTACACAAACTTGAGAAATACTGATCCAATCATGGACTCCCCTTTGCGTGTCATTACTCCTTTTTCACACCAATTGATTCTGAGGATATTTTTTCCCTCTGAGCTAATTTGTCACATTGCCACATAGTTCAGATTAGTTGCAAAATAGCACACTCTCATTTTTTTTACCGCTTGTATCATAGACAAGGTAAAATGCTGCATCATATGCTAGCTATATGTTAGCATGCAAACCGGCCAGCTCCTATCTACATACAGGGAGAACAAAAGAGTGCTATAGGTCACAGCGACAGGATAGTGATCTGAACTGTCAGAGTTAATGGCTGGGTGGCTTAATGATAATCCACTAGCCTGTCCCTCCCTCCTTCCCCCTTAAGAGCTCTACTTGATGACAGGAAGCAAACAGTGATCTGACACTTCTCGCTAATTAGCATCGTTAGCATACGGTCATTATGTGGCTGGACAGTAGCATGACAGGGCTCTGAGAAAGGCTACAGCGATGACCTTTGGTGGACAACACCAGCTGTCAGGAATTACCCATATCACTGACCAGAGGGATGAAGACAAAGACTGACTCCTTGTCCTTGAGGACTTATGGCACCCAGGGAATGCTTCCCTTTCTTTTTTTTTCTGCAAGAGAAATCATTTATAGAAAGAAATGCTCACATGCTAAAAGGCAAGTTTATCGTTGTTTCTTAGCCTAAAAATAAAGAAACTTAAAGTTTTATACGCTTTGGCTGAGTTATAACTAAAATGTGTGACTAAGTGGAGAGATGCACCAGCGGCTTGTGTATGCACACTGTTGACAAATATACTATACTGAGTGGGAAATAATGACTCACTGTTGCTCCACAAATACAAATTTGAAGTCTTCAAGTGTAAATGTCTGTATTCTCTGCCTAAGTGCTGGCAATCACGAGTAATCGCTTGTTGTTGTATATTTCTTGAGCTTCTTACATTCTTTGAAGCTATAATGTTGACTTTATGACATCATGTTTTGTTTTTTTTGTTTTTTTGAATCTCTGAGCACAACTTCTGTGCCGATGAGGAATAACAACTCAGCATTGGTGTAGTGAAAAGCTAATTTAAAACATAAAAAAGATTATGTGCATAGGGATGTAATAGCTACCTGGTGCAGTGGTACCCAAATGCATTGACCTCCCACTTAAAATATAATCACAGAGAAGTACGCAAGAACACTATGTTCTTGCATATACGTGTGCAGACAAATGCACACATTACTGTTTTAGGGGGAGTTTTATATTATTTTACCTGTGTTTAGCCTACACCTGCACAGGTTCACTGCCTCACGCACACATCTGTTCTTCCATATACTGTATCCACTAAAGCAAATTCCAGCACTTCACTAAAGTTTTCCCAGTGGCCTCCTGGCTAAGAAGTTGTTATTCTCTGTTTTGACATTTGTCAATGTTGTCTCTTTTCAACAGGAACGTCCGTTATGAAGGTTACTGCATCAGATGCTGACGACCCTACATACGGCAGCAGTGCCAGAGTGGTGTACAGTGTGCTAGATGGAGAGAAGTTTTTCACTGTTGACAGATACACAGGTAAGAATGATAAAGACCACAGACATTCCCTACACCTGCTGTTTTTTTCTTCTCATAAGATTTTCTTGTGCTGCTTTTTTATTGCACAACACCATATGCAATCTAAAGCTCAGAGATCGTATTTCCCAGACCAATCACAATTTTGGGCCAAAAACATAAAATCAATCAACAGAAAACCAAGCAATTTTAGAAAGTTTTAACCAATTACTACTGTCCCTTTTTAGCTAACACTCAAAATACCAGATGGCAGTTGCTTGGCTGAACACAGTGTTACACCTCCAAGGCTATCTTTGAAGACCTGAATTTGTGTAATAAGTAAGAAACAGAAACATAGCACACATTACCTGGATATTCAGTGCGAAAAATATACTTTTTGGTATCATTTGGTTTTTCCAAACTATTTCCGTTTTATTGTTACCACCCATGTTATTGATTTTGTTTAGACTGTACTGGTGACCAAATGCACTGGGTGATCAGCACAACAAAGCCTGGATGTTTTTTTTTTTGCCTGACTAGTGCTGATGATCAAAGAATAACACATTTACCAAATAATCCTCGAACATTATTGCAGAATTCTGGGTTATATATTTGTTCATTTGTACCAGATCCAGTTTACCCTTTGAAGAATCTCCCTGAGCTATATAATGGAAATTATATTGCCTGACCCACAGTCTTTCAGGAGTAGCTAAGCATTGGTGTTGCCTTCAGGGAAAAGCACTAAAGTTTAATATTCCTTTTTGGTCTCCACCACTTTGGTTTGGTCAGCCTGAGAGTCTGGATGATAAATGACTCTGCCTTAGTAGGACTAGCTGGGAGACTGGATGGTTCATCCTAGCTTCTCACAAGCCCCATTCCACCCATCCCCTTTCCCCATTTTTGTAGGCAGACGGGCCAGCCTAATCGGCGTGAGTCAAGAAGGTCAAAATGAAGAGGCGATGGAACAGCTGTGAAATCTGCCTCATTAATATCACTCTCACTCACCCTGACAACAAAAAGAAGAGCAAGCCACTGTGTTTTTTTTCCGTCACTTTGGTCATGCTGGAATTGTCTGTAGGTGTTTTTGAGTATTGAGTCAAATGGGTAATTTTAAAAGGGCTGAACCAAACACTGTATAAAAGAAAATGTTTCATTTAAAAGTAGATTATTATATAATTGTTGCATAGAAAATTACAAAAATAGTGATTTTAAAAAGCAGTACCTACTATGGCATACTTCTTAATTCTCTTATGGATTATTCAATGACTGTTATAATTCAACTATAATGAAAGAAAACAACTCACACCCGCATCTTTCATCCAGGAATATCTACATTGATAACAATATCCATGACATACAATATGCAGTGTAGTGTGCAGTAGCATGGTGAACCAATAAGTCTGCCTTAAAGCGTGTCTGAATGCTTTTTGTACTTCTGTTATCGCAGGTGTTACCTCAATACCTCTGTAATTATATTTTTTGCAGCTTCCACAAGGGGCTGCTGGGTGCTAGAGTCCTTCTTTCATGTTGAAGATTGGCTTTTTGGTCTGTGCTAATACGTAGCCAATTACTTCCTTTTTCTGCCTCCTTCGAAAGCACACAGGCAACAATGGAAGAACAAAAAGAAACGCAGTTATTTAAAGTGTAGATAGAGAGATGATTGGCTTTTTACCTTCTTTTTTTTTTTTTTTCTCCATGTGGCTGTTCTATGTGCTAGATTTGTCGACAAGGCATATTATTTTGTAAGAGTGCAGTGGCACCTCCCATGAAAATGTGTCTGCAGAAACATGTAGAGAAAATGACACTCTGATGCAAAAGGCAAGTTGATACCTTAACTTGGCAAAACTACTTCTTGTCAATTATCATGGTAAGAGACCTTCTTACATACAGTCGAACTAGTCTGTATTTCCTTTGCCCAGTGAGATAAAAACAGAAATGCAATTAATGTGAGTTTAAAAAAAAAGGAACAGCATCATTTAGTTTATATTGATGTAATACATTACCATGCTGAGGCACTATTTCACAGTTGGCGTACATGGCCCTATTACTCGGCTAAATTGGTTAATGTTAAAGCTACGTGATATGAATTGGAATAAGGGATTGACTGACTGCATTCATGAATAAAGACATTGTAGACTCATCTACATATAGTGTCTGCCAAAAGATGTTAGAGCAGTGGTGTTATGCACTAGTTGTGGATTTGGGCTTTACTTTCGACAGCCCTGATTTAGATGCCATCCACTCTGGCCTTTGGTGCTGCTACATGTACTGTATTATGGCTAAGCGCAGAACACGACCCAGGGCTAAATGTGACTGGAATCAGCGAGTTGCGCACAATGCAAACCTTTGGGAGTGAGACGGCACACTGAGCCCAGGAAATGCATCAATTGATTCTGAAGTGGAAAATCCCAAGGGGTAAAGTGGAATTATATTCCTACTACACAGTAAACCAACCAGCTACTGATGCTGCTGCCGGGCTAACGAGGAAGAGATGCCAACCAAGAAGGACCATGTGCTAGTTTGTGAGCATGAGACAGCAATAGAAAATAAAGAGACCACAGTTCTGGTTCCTTGAGCAACACAATTTAGTTTTCATCTAAACTCCACAAGGAGAATGTCTTGCCTCAACAATGACAAGGCATTATGGTCCAGAAATTACATGTAGAATAACATTTTACTGGCATCAGTCCGGCTGATTCCACAAATGTTTCTCTTAGTTACCACAATGATTTGTCAGCTCATAGTTGTTTCGCTGATCTGCTGTTGAAATTGGTTGAAATTCTTTAAATTGGAAGACTAGCATGGCAAAACCCAGTCAACGGTCTGTTTTTGAACTGACCACTGACTGTTAAAATGCAACAGAAATGTGCACTCCGGAGTAATTGAAGCCATCGAAGCTCTCTGTGTACCTTCTAACCCACTCTCTACATTATAACACTTTCTCTATGTGCCGTGCTTGCTCTTTGGAAATCCACTTCTCAGATTGGATTGCAGTCCTACCCACCATGGAAGAGTTGTAATGCTGTTCAGGGTGGCTGAGACATGCCTTCATTCTGCCCCTTATATATTATTCATTTTAATACAGCTGAGCCATAAAATGGTGTATGCGCAGAGGCAAATATGACACAATCTCTTCCATCCAGCCAATCTGAGGAGGTGTATTTTAATGTGTTGCACTTCTGTCTCCATGATACAGTGCTTAGCAGAAGTTGATATGCAATAACCAACTATATTTCCTCCCTCAGTTTGAATAAGTGCAAATCGCTAATGTAACCTTTCCATTGGCCTCACTTACTAGTCCGTCTATTCCCCACTCTCTCTCCATCCCTCTATCATTCTCCTTCCATCTCTCCTTCATCCCTCGATCATTAGGGATCATCATGACAGCAGTGGCAGATTTGGACCGCGAGACGCAGGATCGTTACGAGTTGGTTGTCAAGGCAACAGACATGGCAGGACAAATGGGCGGTCTCTCCGGATCCACCACAGTGACCATTGTGATCACAGATGTTAATGACAACCCACCGCGCTTCCCACAGAGTGAGTGTCCCCCTCGCATTATCTTACCTTAGACAGAGAAAGAGATGGTGAGACACAGGAGGGGAGGAAGGAAATGGCAAAGAGAAAGGAGCAAAATGAGCAAGACTGTGAAAGACAGAAGTGAGAATTAAGAGAGCTGAGACACAGAAAGGCCGAAATGACAAAAGACACACAATGCAGTTTGCAACCTGCAGGCTGCTGACACCAATAAGCAATGGCAGCATCAGCAACCACCCTGGATGGACTGCATCTAGTCCAAGAAAATCACCTCACCTAAATTTATTGGCCGATCAAACCCTCATCCCATAATAAAGTGGCCTATCAAATATGGAGAATTGATGCGTTTCACTGCACATTGGATCGTTCTTTTAAGTGAGGCCCAAGAGAAGACTGAATCAATACGGCTGATTGTTCCCTCATTGTAATGTTATGGATTTATGATGGCGAGGTGGGTTTTGGGCTAAATGGTTTTCAATACACAAGTGTGTAACAGGTAGAGTTAAAACATTCAGCTGAAAATGCAATCTGTCTCACCTCACCACACAAACACTCGATTCAGTTTCGCTAAAGAATCTGGTTTATTTTTTTGACATATTGCACCAACAGATGTACGTGTCGCTTTGCACCTTTTAAAAGTCGTATTTCTCCTTATGTGATCTTCTTAACACGCTGACATGCAACTCCTCACTGAATAATAGTTGGTTTTATGAATAAAATAGTACCTCCCTGCCTTGATTACATTTAAACTTTTATTTCATCCTCCTCTTTTGGAGATAAACCATAACACTATTACTTTTGTTACAGCTGGAAGATCACCATCTGACAGCCTGGTTGATTGAATTTGATATGTATCCTCACACCATTTCTTATTTCTGTATAAATCCTTTTTTTTTAAAATATCTAAGTAAATCATATTTACCCAGTCAGAGGGATAAATCCTGTGGGATTGCCGTCTCTCCACTCTATGGTATAGGAAATAGACAGACTTAAGAAAGCGGCTTCATAAATAAGGTGCAAAGAAAGGATGGCATACAGTATATGTAAGGACTTTGATGTGTTCACATGATTACTGTCTTGGAGACACTAAAGTCTCATCCCTTTACCTTTTTCTTTTTTTCTTGTTTATCATGAACTCTGGCGGAACTTGTACATTTTCTCCAGTCTGTTTTGTCATTTGAAATCAGATTTGGTGTCAGCATAAGTTATCACATACTTGATCTTGCACACCACTTACTTTTACAGTTTCAAAACAGTTACAACTGGACAATATTAATGATGAATCTATTTAATTTGTTCTAATTTTAATGCTGTAGTTCTAGGCAGGCAAATAAGTAGGCCTAGTGTCAGCTTCTGAAGTAATGCTAACTGAACATTGTGATTGATTGAGATAGAGGAACTTGTGTGTATACAAAAATCAAGATAAATTACTTTGCACTATCCCTTTTATGTGAATGCAATAATGACACTGACAATAACCACCTGAAGTCTATTTGTTGCTGTTCTTTGATTATAATCCCATCCAAACTTTGTTTTTCCATTAGTCGACTCTCCCCCTCTTCACCCTCTTTATCTTTGTTAGTCTTTCATCCCTTCCCTCTCCCACTTTTCTGTCTCTGCTCCCTATCCATCTCTTTTATCAATATCCTCACTTCCCACTCCACCTTTTCCCAACGACAGCATTCCATCTATTTTTCTTCATCCTTCCTCCACTGGTGTTTTTCCTCTTCTGTTACCACTGTCCCTCATCCTTCTTCTTTTGTGGTGTTTTCTATACCTACACTGTTGTTTTTGTCACTTCATCCCTATGTTGCTTTGCTAAACCTAACCCCCATTGTTTTATTCTTCCATATGATTTCTTCCACTTGCTACCTACTCCATATATCAGAAATGTACCAGTTTTCGGTGTCTGAGGGGGCGGCTGTGGGGACACCGGTTGGACGTGTCATTGCCATGGATGCGGACATGGGAGAGAACACAGACATGAGCTATCTGGTCAAAGAAGGCGGGGAGCTCTTCAAAGTCACCACTGACGTTGAGACACAGGAAGCTGTGGTGTCCATCAAGAAGGTACAGTTAACTAAAAGGAATTCTGCGCTGCTCTCCTTGTCTCTTAAGCCAATATTAATTTTGAACCTGAGGCAAAAATTCATACAAATACACAAAAATTGGCTTTAAAAAAAGAACTCTTTTTTCTATATGTGTATAAATAACTAGCGCTTAGTCTGTTAGCTTGATGCTAACACATAATGGGAATTACCATTAACACGCTAATTGAAATTAGCATCACAACTGCAACGATACTATCTGCAAACGATCCATTTGACTTCACTTGCTTAACATAACAGGAAACATGTTACATCATTCTTGTAGTCAAACATTTTCTGTGTTCTGTGGAAAAAAAAACAACTATAGGCTGTTGACTTCAACTAGCTGGTCTGCTACTACATAGACCAGCTGCAGCAACCTCAAAGGATCAAAAACGAGAGAGCAGCACATATAAAGTATCTCTGTGCCTATATTTTCTAGTTTGTTTTATTCTTTATTATTCTTATTTCCTTCTTTATTGTTTACTACCTTAATGAGCAGGAACAGCTAAATGTAGCATTTTACTGCAAAAAAAGTATATTTTTTCACTCTATTGAACATTTTATTTACCACTTTTAAATGCAGGCAAATCCAGGACAGACAGTTTTTAAGTTCAATTTCATATTTGAAGGAAGTTCATTTAAAGGCTCACATTTGTGCTTTGTTGAGCAGAGTAGGAGAGACACCAGCTCTCCATACGCTGAGAGCCGCGAGGGAGATCACACAGTTAAAGCATCCGAAATGACAATCAATCGAAACATATAGACGCAGTCCAGCCATATACTAGGCTTTGTCCGGGTATATAAACAAAATATACTGTATATACAAATATATAAACAATTTAACATTTTTTGCTGTGATAGCAATGACTTTGAACGAAGTGATGTAAGTTAGCTATTTTGCCATGTTGCTTTAGCATTAGCTTGCTACATTTTTATGGGGGGTAGCTTCAATAAAGTAGCTTCAATAAACTGGTAGTTTAGCTCACTTTCCAAGTAGCTTGCCCACACTTGTATGTTTGTCACATTTTCTTTAAGTATGTGGGGGTTTTTTAAGCTATAAGAAATATGTCAAACTTCTTTGTCACACAAAGCGATTCCTGCCACCTCTAATCACAGAATCCATTGATCAGCGGATAGAAACCAACAAGTCAGCATTCAACTTACTTCATTTGGTGCAGTTAATGCTGTTTACATCTCGCAGCTAAGTCTACCGTCAGTAAGCTGCCCAGCCCTGCAGGGAAACTCAAGGTGCACCGAAGAGAGGGAGAAAGGGAGATGATTGGTCTTTGATGATGGATGATCATTCGTTGCCCACTCGGGTTCGACATCTGCTGTCAGTTCAGAGTCTCTTCAAAGTTGAACTCTTTTCAACTGATTTTCACCTTGCGCTCTGTGACATAAAAAGAACGTTAATGGAGGTTGCTTTTTGTAGAAGTAATACTTAATTCAGCGAGTCTTCATTGTTCAGGCTCCTACTGGTGATGACCTGGTAATAGTAACTTGAAAGAAACCATCAGCTCCAACAAGAAGGGATATACAGTATGTACACGGATTCACTGGCTCAATGTTGCCATTGATGGATGGAATAGATATTGCAACAGTCTATTCTCATTCATTAATGTTGCAATGCAGCATCTGGCTATCAATGTCAGTACTGAGCATGGTGTCACTTTAAAATATCTTATTGTGGAATAAAACAGTTGTTTAAAACCGAATCTTTTTCTTTCAGTCGCTGGACTTCGAGAGCAAGCGCACACACAACGTTGTGGTGGAGGCCGTAAATAAGCATGTCGACCCTCGCTTCGTGGACCTGGGTTCCTTCCGAGACCAGACCATTGTTCGGGTCAGCGTGTCGGACATAGACGAGCCACCCATCTTTCAACCAGCAGAGGGCGCTATCATGGAAGTGCAGGAGGATGCCAAAGTAGGAGCACTGGTTGGCATCGTCACTGCCAGGGATCCAGATGTGAAGAATAAACCTGTCAGGTATGGCAAAGAATTTAATTCCAAAAAGCATAGTAGTAAACTTGATGAGAAAAATAAGGTTATGGCTAACTTTTACTGGTGTGAATTTCCTGTAAGCGCTGTTGACGTTTACTTCGGTCCCTGATAGTTTTTATAATTTAAACACAAACATGGTCCATAATGATTACTTAAAATATTATATACATTGTTATAATATATTATTATTATTATATAAATAATAATAATGATAATACTTTTTTTTACTTTTACTTTAGTAAAACATCTGAGTACTACACTGAAAATTGGTAGTGTGATTTCATTTAAAGCAGTACTTGTAATGTATCCAATTGTTTTTCGCAACATCCTGATGAACTTAAACATTGGCAATGAACATCAATGTGGAAAGCTTACTGCTCAATATGAATAACACATCATAAAGCAAAGTTTTGCATGACAAAGAGTACTTCATTTTTATGTGGCTTGGATAGGACACTGCAGCATCGAACATACTGTACATGTGGATACATTTTTTTATGAGAACAAAATTTCCACTATGAAAAAAAAACTTTAATGAACTCTAATTCACAAGCAGCAAGTAGATACATAGCTGGCTTAAAAGCAAAATCTTTTTTTTTTTCTGTACTGCACGTCTCTTACTTTTTTTCTCTCTCTCTGATCACCGTGGGTGAGAAAACAGTATCATCTGGGAATCTTCTGTACCAAAGTCTATGGTTTATATGTCCTCAGAGGAGCAATTGCAGTTTGAGAGGGGAATGTAGATGAGGGCTAAGACAGTCTCACTGACAGAGTATACACTGACGCACGCAGTGCCTGTGCAAATTACCTCAATTAAAAATGCATGAGGCTCAGAGTTCCAGGTGTAATAAAGTGCAACACAATCCCAGCACTGTCGTTCACCGGTGTCTCTGCAGCCTGGAGCTGAAAGAGTGTGATATGTGTGCAAGCATATATAAGTTTGTGTGGTCATATGTGTGCATGTGTTCGAATAAGTGAACGGCTAATTGAGTGAAAGCTAGAGAGAGGGGGTTGGCGAGGAGCCACCTGCTGGGCCAAGTTAGCGAGCTCATGGCCTCTGGCATTGGGCAACACACCCTCTTTACACTCTGCATTCTCGTGCACCCTGAGTGATAACGGTTTAGTGCAAAATGTGCATTCACTGTGGATAACTAATGTAACAATTATAACAGAGAAAGTGTAACATAGAAACAGTAAACCAGGTTATCAAACTCCTTGATGCACCTGTCAAAAGCATAAATACGACTTTGCCTTATTAAGTGGATATAATAAACTGTTTGTGCAGAAGTCAAGTTTATATTGTGTATTATGATGTAGACAGATTTTGTTGAAAATAAATACACACGCACACACACACTCCCATCCCACAACCGGAAACCATACCAAAGGTTCAGTTTTTGTTTTCTTTTGAATAATAAGCTTGGTAGGTGTTGGGGGAGGCAAGGATGGACAAAGACAAGAGGTTTATTTATTTATTTGTATTTACGTATTTGGACTTGTCATGCTGTCAAATGTGTCATCTGAATCCATCAGCGCGGATTGTGGTGGCTGACAAGAGCCAGAGATTCCATCATATTCAGACCGAGTCAGACTTGATTGATTCAGTCCACGACTCAGCCAATCCCTTGAACCAATCCTTTTAACAAAACTTGCTCTTACATTTACAAAGTTTATATTTGTACGACTTTGTTTTTTTTTTTAACTTTATTTTGTTACAAGACACAGTTTGGTCAACATATAATTGGTTTACGGATTCTGAAAGCTGAAGATCACATGTTTTCAAAACAGTATGCATTCATCATGTGGATATTGTAACATTTGCTACATTGTGATTAAATTAAATATTATATCATTGCGCCTAGTCTTTACCATGTGATAGAACTGTATCAGTTTTCATTGGACTGATGAATATAAGCATGAGTGCAACCTGTCACATGCACGTGCATATCCAGGGCATGTTTCCACGCACATGTCTGAATCTGATTTTTAAGAAAAAAGGAAAATAAAACAATATTGTTCAGCACAGTGTGAGACTTGGTAAAGGAGAGCAAAAATACATTTTCATTTGTACTGAACATAAATATCAATGGCGGGTGTAAATCACCTTGTTAGATGTAAGAGAGCTGTACACTGCTGGATACATGAATGGAAATACAGCGTGCAACCTCAGTTCAGTGCCTGAAACACTGATTCAGTCACTTCCATGGTCTCGTTTTACATGAAAGATTAGATTTTCAACAGGTAAAATCTCACTTCAAACAAAGTTTATCCTGAGGTAAATTTATATAAATCTACCATGACTAACAAAGAGTTTAAGAAATGTTTGTCCTCCTGAAGGTAATTATCACACTCTTCTTTTAATTTAATGACATCCGGTGACTTTAACTTAATTTAATACAAATGCAAATAGTTCTCTATACCACATCAGTTTAGCATATGGGTTTCTTGACATTATGTTTTATATCTACAACATGTGACCATCATTCTCATGGGACCTTGGAGGATGCTGGCTAACATGTTTGTCAGAGAGCCCTTCAGAGCTTATGAAGCCCATGGTACATTATGATTACGTTTTATGTGGGCATGAATAAGTCAGCCAGCTGTGTGTGCGTGTGTGTGTGTGCGTGTGTGTGTGTTTGTGGCAGGAGAGAGAAACTAAAAACAAAGAAACCTTTCAGTGGATTTTGTTGACTCACCAATCTTTTCAGAGCACCAACGACCCCAAAGAAGCAAAAATGCATTTGTGGTTTTTCTAGAGTGCACAATGAAAATTTAATATTTTGTTGTTGTTGTTTTTCTTACTTTAAATAGGCAAAGAAAAAAGTGAATATATAGCTTCTTGCAGTTAAGGGACACAGCGCTGTTAGGGTCACAGGACCTATATGGCAAGCATCCAGTAAATGCCTTTAAAATATAATTACTTTAACCTTGATCCCTTCTGTATAGCTCAAAGTCAACTCAAAGTCCTTGTTAAGTTCTCAAGAGAATAAATCTAAATACTTACATTGGATTACTTCACTTTATATTGGATTTTATATACTTATTCTTTGCTCGTTACTTTCTACCTGTACTGTCAATTAATCAAAGTTTATCTTCAAGATTGAAATTACTATATAATTATTGACTCTCTCCTTCCTCTCACTTACTGGTTCTCTTTTTCAACCTATACATCTTATTGTTTCTATCGGTTGTTACAGGTTTTCCATCGATCGTACCACAGACCAGGAGATGATCTTCTATATTGATCCTGATTCCGGTGCCATCACACTGGGCAAGATTTTGGACCGAGAGACCGCAGGCTGGCACAATATCACTGTGAAAGCTGTCGAAGCAGGTACATTGCTTTCTTTTTCAAATCGCACGTAGGATTCGTCACTGCTGAAAGTTGCCACAACAGCTCTGTAAAGTCAAAGCAAAGCCTTTAAGAAATGTGCCATCAAAATAACACTATGAAATGAACAAATAATTAAAATTAATCCTTATGATCATAATATCATAATAATATTTGCCTCCTTCTCATATTACTGGAAAAACTAAAGAAATAATAACAATGTTAGCTGGGGAACAGCTAACATTGCTCTAAAGTTGAACACTTTTATTTGGAACAAGTCATGGCCGAGATTTTAAAAGAAGAGATTAACAGTCGATTGGCACATTTTGTCTAAACCCAGCGCATGCCAGTGATGGAGACTGTACAAGCTGAATTAGCCATCCAACATTTGGTGACTCCCACCCGTGGTGATAAGGAATGACAGACAAACTCACACTGTTTAACCTAATTAGCTTCTCAAACTTTTGGCACATTTTCAGATTGTATTTGCTTTGGGCTTTGAAAAAAACAAGGAAAGTAATGTAGACTGGAAGAGCACTTAACTAAATGTAAGGGATTGATGTGAACAAAATGTTTTATCTGATAAAAAGACAAGCATCAAACACAAGTACACAATTATCATGGGATGAAAATGGATTAATAACTCACAACAATGTCAACATCAGTAACTCTAAGAAGATCAAATTAAAAGCATTTTATGTACTGTATGTCGTAACTGGTAATTATTGAAAAAAAAATTGTTAACAATTATGGCTAATGCAAACACGACCTTACATCTAGAAACCATAAATAAGTGTTTTATAATGAGTGTTTTACTTAAGATTTATTGATTGTCCTATAACTTTTTAGACCTGCCAATCAATTTGGAAGTGATAGCAGCTTGTTGCCTATTGTTTAAAATTTTGGTGCTGTTTTTTTGTTTTTTTTAACCGTTAGATCTTCAAATATCTTTGCTGTATATACTGTAGTTCAGCTTCACAAGCAATGCAGCTGGAAACCTGCAATGAGCTGGGTTTTATATGTTCTCCCATCTCATCAAGGACATCAAAGTCCTCAATGCACTCATCTTTCTGATACCAGGGTGAAAATACGTCATTTTATCACTTGAGTTGACAAATGCATCACTAAAAATGAAGGAAGAGCTTACATTTTTCTACATCTCATTGGGTCCTTTTGCCATTGCAAAGCTAACGAAGAATGTAATAACTCGGAGGAGCCGGGGAATTATTACCGTACCATTAGAAGTTAACTTGAGAAAAGAGAGGGCCTGGTATTCCCCACTTTTGCAATCTCATACAGAAGTGATTTTGGGATTGCAGTGAAAGCAGAGGAGATTGCATTCTGCGTCTAACTGCTATGCATCATGGCTCACAAGAAGGAAGAAGAAAACAATGCACATAAACAAAGCTAATTTTAAAATGTCTTCATATTTGTTTCTCGCTCATACAGCCTCAGACTGTGATTACTTCCATAATCAATACAGCCTAAACTGAATAGCAAGCAGTCTCACCCAACACAAACATTAAGACAAAATTAGACTAGAGTGTTTTTGTTTTTTTTCAAGCTGTAATTCCCAGAGCAATTTGGGTGCTTTTGTGCTCTGCCTCTTTGTGCTTGGCATTATGTCATAGGCACATTTTAATGTTAATTGAACATTTAAAGCGGCCCTAACCCCTCCAATATCAGACATAAACACATGCTGCGCTTGATAGATAAAGCCTCTCACATTGCCTTCTCAGGAAACATACAGACAGACAGTGGTCAGCACCCAGAATGTTTCTTTATCACCTGTTAGCTCAGGGAACCCTGAGAGCTGTAGATGCGCAGACAGTAGACAGAAAGAAAAAAAAAGACAGAGAGAGACAAAAAAGGCCACAGAAGAGATCGGAACAGAGCGGTGTGGGACTTGTGAAGGAGATAGCTTCTAGTATTTTAAATAAGGACTTCATTTTCTCCACAATGATTTTGTTCTTTTTTTTTTTGGGTTAGGTCCCTCTGCTCATTAAGGCTGGAGAGCCACAAGGTCAGCTTGTCTGAGGACATTGTTAAAAGTAGAGTTTTGTGGCACAACCCTTAATTATTCCTCCAGTCCACGACTGACCTTTGAACTATCATATTGCCACCGTATCAGTATCGGACAACAGCGTTCTGACATATTCAGAGTCTGTGCCCTGGGATTGACCCCGACGACAAAAATGCAAGACAGACACTAAAATGTAAATTGCAGCACATGTGCCTGTGAACTAAGTAAAGATGTTTTAGTCCAAGTGCAGCTATGGGCGAACTGCAATGTGGTGATAACCGACCGATCAAAAAAACAAATACACACACATGCACGCATGGCATGTCTTCAAATTCACCCAATTAAAAGTAGCAACCGCTAGAGGAAGCAACCTCTCATGTGTTTAGGACTTGTCTCCCTTCCAGAGAACACAGAACCCATTGAGTACAGGAGGAGCATTTAACTGCACTGTCACTAGCCAGGGTACTCGTACTTCCTGACAGTCTTCTCCTTATAGCAACATATCGGGGTAAGTCAGAGTGACACATAATTTTCTAAGAATTGATAGCAAGTATGATATAGCTTTGCAAAACTGTTTTTCTACCTAGACAGAAAGGTGGAGGAAAAAAGAGAGCATCACCCTGCAGGTAAAAAGATACCAGAGTGGCAGGAAAGTCTTTATCTCTTGCGCTGTTGCAGTGAAGAGACATTTTCTACAGCTTAACTTTTCTCAAAATGCACAAATCCACACTGTTTGATTTTTACAGCGTCAGAACATTATTCTCCCATTACACCAAATGAATCGCATACTTGTTGCAACATGGTGAAGAGAGAGAAGTGTCTCTTTTCAATCAAAGATGAGAAATGCAGATGAAAAAATGACCTAAAGAACAAAGTAAAGAAAAAGGCTGTAGTCCTATTTGCAGAGTATAATAAGTGGTTCACATTAAACTGGAAGTCAAAATGAGATGAAATGTGTTAAGAAAAACATAACAGGGACATTGCTATGCACCACAGAGGGTCTAAAGTGCTCGGCTTGGGTGAATGTAGTGGATGGTGCTGTTGTGAAAAGCTGTGGGGAGACATAATAATGTGTCATCGGGGACCAGAGGTTATGACCTGACTGATGTAGACTGCTGGTCTGTCCTGTTATAAACTCACTCTTAATATCCTTACTGTCAGTGTAGTTGTGGAGAAAAGTGTGTGTTTTGTTTTTCTACTTTTGGGAGGTTGACATAATTCATATTGTCAAATAGTGGTCATGCATAGTAAATCAAGTGCTTGTGGGAAATTTCGGGCACGCAAGGCCACAGAGAGTTGCTCACTTGCATTGTATCAGTTGTATCAAAGGCGAACGGTTACATAGAGATGCCACTGTCATCGGGGTTGTAGTTGGTTTGTTGTGTATTGATATGCTTTATAGCGGAGTAGTCTTCACTTGGATGAGTCTGAGGTGAACCTTTGTTTGGTTGCCTCACCATCTGTCCCTCGATGATTCACACCCCACCCAGTGAATTTTGATAAAATACAGAGACTTGATGCATCCACCCCTGGAGTGCAGCATGTTTATAATCACATTATTGGGCTGATTGCCATTTCTTTGTTGAAAATGTGGGGGGGGAAATGTGCGTCTCTCCATTGTGTCTCAATATTAGACCTTCATTGATTAGTAAAGAGGGCTGTTATTAGCTTATGGTGGAATGCTGACTTGCTCATTTCTACACCTTTGAAATGTAGGTAATATTTTGTCCATCTTGATAGACGGCAAAAATGGTTAGTTGTGCTGTAGTGCACTGTAGTTTATCCGTCTAGATTGTTGGAGATAACGGCTGTAGACATGTCTGCCTTATCTCAAATATAATAGAACTACCCCCTCTAGAAACAAATCCTGGGGCTTATGCTAAGAAACTTTGACGCTCAGGTCTATAACTCTACCATCAAGAAATGTACACAGACAAACATCATCACATCCTGAAGACAAAAAAAACAACAACAACAGAGGAGATGGTGTTTGACCCCAAATACAGAGGCGTCCGTGTGGATAATAAACTAGTGTGGAAAGCCCATGTGGAGGAAGGACATCTGCTCCAGGGTGCAGCAGAGACTGCACCTCCCGAGAAGGCTCAGAACCTTTTGGTGTGAACCAGGAAGTGGAGCCTCCTACGTTATGTTATCTCTGCATGGTTTGGTAATTTAACAGTACAGTCAAAGGCCCTGATCACCCAACTTATTCAGACAGCCATGAAGATATTAGGAGTCCATCAGCATCCCAGTCTTCCTTTTTTTTTTTCATTAGACCGCATCTCATGTTCTCCACCCTGACTATCAGCTCCTCCCCTAAGCAGGCACCACCATTTAAAACATTCCTTTGCCAAAAAAAGTGTAGTGCTGAAGGGATTTAAGTGTAAAAAAAAAAAAAAAGTATTCCTCATTCTAGTTTTATACAAAAACACCAGTAACCTGAGAGAATGAATGAACGAAGAATGAACAAATTTTCTTCTGAAGCTCACGTTAACATGCAGGGAATGCCTCCACCAGCAAAGTAGGCCTTCAGTTAGCTAAAAAGTGAAGTCAGCAGGAAATCAAAACATCTTATAATTCTGGAGGGATGTGAAATATGTTGCTGAAAAAGGGCAACTCTGACAGCATTCCTCACTTCTATGAGAATGATATTGACAAAACAGTCTTGTATTACATTGTGACAATGAGTTTTGGCAATGAACAAAAACGCACCTCACTCATGACTTCTGGAGACGATACCTCACAAGGAGAGCAAGGAGATCAAGAGCCGTTCTGCCATGGTCTGAACTTGCTAAAATGTTTGATTGAAAGGAATTTTTCAGGAACACTGTAGTCAAAAGGAACTAATGTCAATGCTTGGAAAGTATTTTTTTTCATACAATCATCTGCTTTTTGATATTTACAAGGTGTAAATTAGTGTCTATAGTATTTTTGATATAGAGTTTACACTGAGTGTCTTTCTTTGAAGTTGTATCATGTATTATGTTTCATGCTAACGTGCTGATTTTTAAACAATGTCGTTTGTGCTCAGTTGGTGTTTAAATGTAAAATCTAATTGGGATTGTCTTTATTTGTTTGGTGGTATGGGTTTAGTGAGATTGTTGTTTGCATTAATTTTATCCGAGAAGGTTTTCTTTAGTCATGGAAATAAAAAAATCTGTCGCCACATAGAAAACCTATGCATTTTGAAGCATGTTTTGATTCTCCATGTTGTATCAGACACGTGTATTCCCTGTTTCTAAACCTGTTTAATCTTGATATTGGTAAAAAATATATATATATATATATTATTTATTATTATATTAGTTTTCTTTACATGGAGGGAATTTACAGCTGTTAGTTCCTTAAACAAACAATAACAAACAATGGGATATTGGACCGATGCAACTGAAGTAATACTTTGCAGCTTCTGTGCCTATACATGACCGGGCCTCTGGCTCAATAAAGAGACCAGAAGCAGACACTGTCCTCATCTTCCACTCCTCGCAAAAAAGTGACATTTTTAAACCAAACTCTTTCCTCCAGCGAAAAAGATGAACCATTTGGTCACAAGAAGCATGACAATCCTGACAACACCCACAGAGGCACATGCAGGCACACACATGTAAGCAAAGACATGCACACACTCTCATATCCTCTATCTGTCTTCCCTGAAGTTATGTCAGTGCAATTCTGCAAGACTTGCAACAGCTGGTGAGTGCCACGCAGAAGCAGAACATGTCAATAATCTGTTGAAATCCTTTTATTCTTCTTCCCTATCTGCAGACAGATTTAGAACAGCGCCACTTGGTCCAGATGAATGAACCTGTCTCACTGAATAACTCTTGTTTTTTTTCCCATGGAGGGAGTTTGGGGTGGGTAGAGGCGCGGAATTCTCACATTGTTTTATCTGTTTTCAGTTCTGGGAATTAAAATGTAAAACGTCTAACATCTGATGATTGCTGGTTTTGAAGCTGGCACAGCAGGAACAGCAGCATAATGTGAAGACAAAATTAGAAGAAAAAGAAAAGAGGATATGTCTAGCACTGGTGGAGTCTCCGTGCATTTATGTTCTTGCTGCTCTGGCAAAAAGCAGTCAATTAAAACCCTGCATTGATGTGAGGATTACGCTATTATTTGAGACCAGCATTCTCATTAGCTGCTGTGCCACTGTTGGGCAGAAGTCTGTGGCGAGATAGAGAGCTTGAGAAATTGTCTCTGTTGATTATTCTTCTTTTGCCTGACTGTCTTTGGTAAATCTGTCTTTTCTGTCTCTTCTATCGGGCCTGTGGCTCACCTGTGTGCTAGCTGACGGCCATTTCTGTCATCTGCCATAGTGCCTCTGACTTCCCCCGTATGTTCCTGTCGTACTTTTTTTCTTCTTTTTTTTTTTTAATTTGTGAACATGAAGTTTACCCAAGATGAAAATATTGTGACAAGTTGCTGGAGCCAGAAAATCCAAATAGTGGCAACAAAGTGGAAAATTGATGGAGCTGAGGTGAAACAAGAAGGTAGCCATTATCATGGCTGAGTGAAAGGGGGATTTAAACACGCTTCCAAATGTCACTCTTGATATCTCTCTTGATATCTACTTAATGGTACACTAATTTAAATATGGCTGTGGCGAGTGAAATTAAAGCTGGAGTCCGGGACTTTGTTCATATAAACAAATGTCCATAACCTTCAAGACCTTGCCAAAAGAATGCTGATTAAGCTGATAGACACCAGATAAATATTGCTGTATTTCACTGTAAAGCAGAGTTTTTAATGTGCCGACATTCCCAAACTGGCTCCTTGGTAGCGATGCCTTTTAACAAAGATTGGGTTTTCAGACCAGAAGAAGGGTCTAGTCTCTAGGGCCATTATAGGATGGCAATTATAATGGACAAGAGCATTGATTATTAGTAAAACTATGAATTTGTAGTTTTTCATAACTAAACATTTGTAAGAGTCCAAACAATGCAAGTCGTTTTTTGAAGAGTGTTGGTTGTTTATCCAATGTACATATGTTGTTTTTATGGTAGCAAAAACAGAAGTATTGTGAGGTCTGACTTCCTGTCTGGCTTGATCTGCTCAGTGCAGCTTAACGTAGCTTCTGTCAGAAATAGACAAGGCACATATTTAAAGCAGAGCAGAGTGGACAGCTGTTCCGAGGAAGCTTCTGAAACGCACTGCAGCGCATCTGGTCAAACTACAAGCGTTGTCTACAGTGGCTGCGATCTGCTCTGGCAGTTGAATCAGCTGTGCGTGGTGAATTCCACCTGTACAAAATGGATGCTTCACACACATCTTCAACCCGGCAGCACAGAAGATCTATAAAATCGCCAGAGTTTTAAGGTGGGCACCCAAGATTAGTGTCACCTATTCTGTATCTCCCCTTCTGTCCCTGAGTTATGGTGTTGAATACTGGCCAGAAAATGTTTTGGCAGAACATTACGATGTCACAGTGAAGTTGACCTTTGGCTTTTTGGCTGTGAAATGTCATCATTTGATCATTTTATTTTATTAGACAGTTGACAATTTTGCCATAGTAAGCGTGTTATTCTTTGTATTATGGCCACAAACGTGTTTTGTGAGGTCACAGGATAGACCTTGAACTTTGACCACCAAATTGTAATGAGTTCATCCCTGAGTCCAAGTGGACATTTGGTTGAACTCATGAAGAAGTTCCCTGAAGGCATTCCCGAGTTACCACATTCACGAGAATGGGATGGATGGAGAGATGGATAAAAACATATTGTGTCTGCAGCAACAGAGGCTCAGAAGTCTTTTTTTTTTTGTATGAGGATTTGTCAGAAGAACTTGTTGTTTGGGCAATTAACTTAGACTTTCAAAGGGTACCACTGCTAGCAACTACTGATAATAACAAACTAGTCATTAAAATTGCAAATGCTACCGTAGCACTCACTTAAGCACGTGGGCGGCTGTGGCTCAGGTGGTGGAGCGGTCGTCCAATGATCGGAAGGTTGGTGGCTTGAGCAAGATACCGTACCCCAAATTGCTCCCGATGCTGCGCCATCGCTGTGTGAGTGCATGTGTGAATGGTTACCACTCCTGAAGACAGGTAGCACCCTGCAAGGTAGTCACTGCCACCACTGTATGCATGGGCGAATGCTGACTTGCGTAGTGTAATGCGGTGTGGTCAAAGCTGACTAGAATAGTGTGAATTAGATTTTTACATATATGCATGATTACTTTCATGATATGAAGGTACTTATTCTTAAGAGTGCAAAACTTAATTGCACTCTTAAGCTGTATTTACATAATTACAGCATTTAAAATTCATCCAGTTTTGACTGCAAGGATTTGTGTGCTTTTCCACCATCGGGTTATTTTTAGAAGCTGCATGTTGTTACATTTATTATAGTGTGAATAAACTGGGTAGTGACAGCTGTGTATAATAACTTATTCATAAGCTATGTACTCTAATTAACCAGGATATCCAGACCAACACTTACACAGCAACCAGATCACTCATTTAACACAGAGATTATGTTCTCTCTCTTTATTTCTCCCTCACACTCACCTCACACACACACACACACACACACACGCACACACACACACACATGCACATGCTAGGGGCCTCTTGCTTCCCTCTGTACTGTTCATAGTGTATTATGAGTAAAATAGAAACTCTATCAGACACTATTATATGATTAAGAATGGGATTTAAAATTCAAGGAGAAGCCGAGATAATTTGAAGTGGGTTTTAATTGTCCTAATTACATAATCTTCTCCACTCCCACGTTTATATTTTGGCCCATTAAGTAAAATGTCTCGAGAGTGCATTGTGGTCTTTGTGTTTTATCTAGTTGAAAATGGCATAAGAAATACAATTACAGCGCTACGTTTGCAATTTTGTCAACAACATTTATTTGTCATGATCATTTGTGCTGTGTACGCCTTGTACACTATTAAACAGCTAAACGGAGGTGTCATTATCAGATAGTGAGGACCTAGAGACAAAAATGGAATCTTTGGTGCAATTTTCATGTCACTCACTAATGCCAGAAAGTGTTTTTCAGGTAATGGGTGCAATTTACAGAGGCATTAGATTAAATCCCCTCAGCACTTAGCCACAATGCCAAACCAACTGTCTGCTTCTTTGTGGAAAATTGCATCCATCTGAGTCGCTGAGCCTTGTCTCACTCATGAAGACAGACAAGAAGAGCATTAAAAATCTTGTCCAAACTTGTCTACACCAGCCTGGTATGGCAAAAAAGAGCATGTCAGCAACATCTGCACCTTCGGTCAATGTCTACACTGGATCTGTTCATCCAAAAGGACTTTTGTGTGGTTAGTTGCAATTTATCAGCACTCACAGCCCAATAAACTGTCCTTATCTTTATGCACATAAGTAAAGACAATTGAAATGTAAAAATACGCTTGTGGTTGTTGTGAAGTGCAGCTGAAAAGAGACTGAGAAACACTTGAACCAGGCTCAGAACCTCAGCCATTCCTTTGCCAGGCATCACGGTTATGTGCTATTATGTGTGGTGGTCTTACCGCTTCTTCATTCAACCCCTACTTTTGTCATAACGATTAAATATTTTGTTGTTGCAATTATAGCTAAAATGTCATGCAAAGACATTTTGCCCACAGCGTGTTACACTGTTAATTATGTGTCAAGACAGATGTTGCTTGTTGATATGGTTTACTTCCCTCTCTCCTGTAGATAATCACACTATGGCGTCCCACTCAGCGGTGAGTATTCGGATTCTGGATGTAAATGATAATCCTCCAGAGCTGGCCACACCATACGAAGCCTCTATATGTGAAGACGCCAAACCAGGCCAGGTACGTTTTTAATCTGTTCATTTATAAAGCCAAAATGCGATCGACAAACTTTTTTTTTCATGATTTCTGTTAGCTAAGGAACAAATTGAATGTTACATTAATGCTACCATAGCCTCACAGGTTGACCCACTCTTTCATTACTGCTGATGATAATGGAGTTGGGCGCGCTAGATTTCAGAGACAAGAAACAATGCCACAAAGAACCGCATTACCTGTGAGTAATTCAGTTTGAAAGGCAGCACCAAAAAAAGCGCACAGCCCACACAATACTGAGCACAACACATTTATTAGTGTACTAAACTCAAAGCTTATTGTTGATGTTAAGTGAGCTGAAGAGTACTCAGCTGTGGGTAGTACATTAGAACGTTAATGATTTTTTCTTGCATTGTACACATTCATCACAATAATACTGTAGGAAGAAGTACACATATTGAAACAAGCAATTCAAAAGCATTAAAAACAACAATTAACACAAAAGCATACATGGCTCCATTCAAATCAATTCACACATCACAAGTATCATTAAAATAAAACAACACAGACAAAAGATGAATAATACAGTAGTAAAAAGAAAAGAATCAAAATAAAAAAGAACAACTAAAAATATGCTCATACACAACTAAAGAGCTCTCATAAAATCCATTACAAAGCTTTTACTTAAATTATATACTTAACGTGTACGTTCATGTATGTCTCACACGCACGTGTTTAGAGTTGTGATGTACATAAAAGCCATCATCTAATGTATACTCATATCATTTAAAAAGTCTTAATGAATAACATCTGAATCAAACACATTTTTTGTTTCTGGAGCTGAAGATAAAAGTAGCTAACAAGTGGGCCATTTCCTTTCATCTCTCCTAAGAGCTGCACATGCTCAGTAGCAATCAGGCAGGATCTATGCATCGGGGAGCGATTATTTGAAATTCACCAGGGGCACAAGCACTTCCTACTGTGGAGTCTCCATGTTTCCTGCTTGTATTCACTACTGACCTGTTGTATTTCACAATATACAGAAGCAGTTCAGTGTGTACATGAGTGCATATTATACTGTATGTGTTTTAGTAGTCTGTGTAAAAGGTCGTGTGTGTGTCTTTGTTTGTAGTTGTATGTGATTGAGTTTGGTTTCATGTTTATAAGAGAGGAAGATTACATGTACAATACAGTACATGGTATTGAATTATTGTTACACAGAACATCTGTGTGGATCAACATCAATGAAGGTGTGTGATGCTGAGAACCAGCATCCTTTGTTTTGTGAGCTCCTCTAATTTAAACTAAAACGGTGAGTCAGAGATAGCAGCATGATCTCCAGCTTGTCTTTAAACTACTTTTTTTTCTCCCTTCAAACATAGGCTGTATTATTATAATTTAAAGTCGATGATGTAGAATGTGTGGTATCTTCCTTCTATCTGCATCATTCTTGATTTAGACATCAACATGACAGTTTTTCCTCACACAACTGTTATTGTGTATTGTGTAAATTGACCAATGCCACCAAAGTTGTTTCATCTGATTCCGAGGACCACCTTCAAGTCAATTCAAGTAGCCCAGAATCAAACAGAGGGGCAACCCGCTTGCTGTTTGTAGTGATGTGCGGGCCGACCCACAACCCGCAGGCCCTAGTGATGTCAGGCAGGTTCTGGTCAGCTTACAAGAAAAGATAAGACAAAAGACAATATGGGTTCCAACGTGGTTCCAAACCAACAGGAGGCCAGGTTTTTATCACCGATCACATTAAAAATTGACAAAGTCATTAGGGTGTTTTATTCTTGTTACTTAGTCAACAGGCTCTGGGCAGAGTAAGACCCAATTATCATGTGCAGAGCAAAGAAATAATTAAAAAATAAGCAAGGCTTTAAAGTGTAGTCACCATGCTGGAAGCTGCAGTTACATGTGTAATGAGGCTCAGGCCTCTCCTTCCCTTGATCCACAGACTCTTAACCACTTATAGCCCCCCTGTGCCTTTTGCAACACCACCCGCCTGAGCTTTTCCAGAACATTGTCTGGTCTGATCTCCCTCGCTTCCACCTCGCTCTCTCTCCCATCTGCGTGAGCCCACATTAACCTTCAGCTCCTAATCACACAGAGATGATTAGTCTTCCAGCATAAAGATCATTGCTTGCTTCAAGCATTGTGAAAGAAAATTTTTTTGGTTTTATAGCTCTCATTAGAGAGAAATGCAGTGACAGTTCACACCATAATTACGAACTGAAGAAAAAAATTCAAAAGTACATATCTATCTATCTATCTATCTATCTATCTATCTATCTATCTATCTATCTATCTATCTATCTATCTATCTATCTATCTATGCTTTTTATTCTCCTTTCATATAACTATCTACAAGGGGCTGACAAATTACAGTAGCTTCTGACAATGAAGTTTTCATTTATTTCTTTCTCTTTGATTTCTGTGTCTCGGTTTTTCTATCGAGGGTCATTTTGTAGGTTGTTTTGGTGAGCTCTCTGCGTCAGCTGCTGGGATTGAATGAAAATGTGTCAGCCTTGGGTCAAAGGCTTTCTAGCTCATTTTCAGCCTCTGGGGTAACCACTGGGGGGCATGGGGGAAACAATTTTCTCCTCCATGTTATTTTCAGAATAATATAAAAACAGGTTTCCACTAGTTGTTGTCAGGCACTACACCTTTACCTTTGGAAAAAAATGGAGTGGGCAGTGTGAAGAAAATGTTTTGGGTCCAAGTTTCAAGTGTCTACGCTAGTGCCGTGAGATGGAATTTGTTGAATGCCTTTCCTCTGAAAAATGGCATAACAGAGATTCTCTATTGTTGGTCTTCCAACTCCGAGAGAGAAGGGAATGAGTAAATCAATGCACTAATAAATTACTCATATATCATACAATACTTCTCAATTGAAGGGACACCCAATAAAGCAATGTCAGGATAAACAAGGCTGAACCCAAAAAAATAGCTTTGTAACCAGAAGTCGGCTTAAGTCGTGCTGGCATTCTGCCCTCACTTAAAACACTTTGATCTCTTGAGAAGTAATCAAAAATGTTTGGCAGCTGACTAATC
>JBBPCS010000359.1:9230337-9247429 GCA_037974645.1 Hollardia meadi
TTAAAATCCCCCCCCCCCCCCCCCCCCCCATGTTGCTAAACTCTTTATCGTCATTGCTGGTAGCCTCTAGAGCAAAATCTAATCTTAACCAAATCAACTTTGCTGTTAGATGACAAACTGCCATCATTTTACCTGGAATATGTCCTTGTTTAAAAAAAAAGAGGAAAAAAATAGGATGATATTAAAATACCTGCTAAACTAGTGACATTCCCATCAACCTCAGCTGTACTTTGTGTTTCGTGCAAATTCAAATGTTATCATGCTGGTGAGCATGGACAACATATTATACCCGCTGAATGTCAGCATGTTAGCATTGTCATTGTAAGCATGCTGACTTTAGCATTAAGCGCAACACACTGCTGAGCCTGCAGCCTCACAAAGCTGCTGGCATGGCTGTAGATTCTCATTCTTTTATTATGACCATGTTAAACAATGCCAGCCTTTCAATACGGTCAATCCGATAAGCTCTCATTTGTCGCTCTGCAAGGCGAAGACAAAAAACATACTTTGGTTGTGAGAGGACTTGAGAAAAAGGTGAATGTGGGAGGCTGTTCTGATCAAACGTACTGCCAACTTTGTAACTTTATTGATTTTGATCAGGGCTGCCAACAGTCACGCGTTGAGCGTGAGACTATAGATCTCACACTATCACACCACACATGCTTTTCTCACACTAATTTCTGTTTTCACTTCCTCCAATGTAGTCAGTGTAGTTTTTTTTTCTTTTCTTTTCAAGTTTAGACCGGCTGAAGCCCTGAGCATAACAGGGCAGAACTTTCACGAATTGTCAGTCAACGCACCGATCATCATCTCTCAACCGAAAGAGTGCAGCAAGAAATCATTGCAATGCGCGCTCCAGTAGAGCAGCTAACTTTTAAATAGCGCTAGCAGCTAATATTTACAGTAAACAGCGCACACTGCAGCAGGCTCCAGTTGTGAAGTCACTACATCAGAAAACTGTGCTGACACTGAGTTGACAGAAAGCAGTAAATCTGTTGTGTTAATGCTCATAAGTTACACAGCATTTCATGCTTCAGAACTAACGCTACTACTGCTCCTGCTTTCTGCCATATTGCAAATAAATAAGCTAACAGTGTGCATTTAACTTGTCATGCTCACTGGAGTAGCCCGATGAAAAGTATAGACCAAATTATGCACACGAAAAAAAATGACTTGATATAAAGTTTCAACCACAGGATGGTCTTCTTCAGGTAAAGTGAGGAAGAATACGCCTGTATTTCTTAGACAATGATGAAACATGGCAGCATTACCTCCTAATTAGCCTAAATGAGTCATCTGACAGAGATGAGACCTGGATTTAGGGGGCTCATTTGTGGCTGCCTGTGAGGGGAACTAGGACTCGGGACACCATGTTGACACTCTTTATATTTACTTTGGCTTATCAGAAATGGTTTGTTATGTATAATATATAATATATTAGAAAGCATAATATAATATAGGTTATTTAATCAGGAGATAATGATCTTTCTCTACTGCAGACAGCTTCGGAAGAGAATGCTGTGTAGAAGTCAAAAGGACAAAGTCAGGGGCGTAACATTTCCCTACATAAACAGTAATATGAAGATTGTTCTACATGTGCCAGACAAGCTCTAGGATGACATGGATAAGGGTGATATATGTTCTGGGAGATGGATTGCTTGATACCCTCTGTGCAAGTCTACCCACAAAGCTTCTCTGACTCTATTTGTCAAAGCCTTCTCCTGTATTCTGTCTAACATTTATCTATGTCTCCGGGAGAGCACTCATATATACACACCGGTGAAGTTTAATTTCAAACAGTGTCTCTCTCACTCATGGTCTCTCCTGTTTTTGTTTGCCTTGAAAAAAAAAACACACAATAAATGTTAATAGCGGAAAAGCAGTTCACTTCAACGGAGGAATAACTCAACCAAGTTAAGTCAAGTTAAACTTGACAATCCCTGCACCCTTTATCTGGAGTCCTGGAACTATGCATTATTGCATGTCAAATAATGTATTCAGACTATGTTCAAGAAGGGTGGTATTTTGATCTTTTTTATCAGTGCAGCATTGTCAAGTGTCAAGTCTTGAAACTATATTTGTGTAATGGCCTGTTCGACATTTAAGTAATGTGAAATAGGCCTTTATGGTCAATGCTCCCACTTTTTTTACTTCTTCCATCAGTACTGTCTTCAGTTCAAAGGAGGAAAAACAAGATGGGTAATAAAAGTACACACTGGATGACATTTCATTCATTTTACTGCAGCCTGGTGAAAACCAGACATCAGTGAGCAGACAAAGAGGTTTTGTTCTTGCAAAATTAAGACACTCATGTGTAAACCTCTGCTTTACCTTGTGTTTCTGACCCCCACCCATATTCACACTGCCCACCCAGACGACACAGCTGGCATCCGGACCCAGCGGTCAGGCTTTAACCGCCATGAGCAGAATGTGTACTTCCTGCCTATCCTGGTGGTTGACAGCGGGCCCCCCTCCCTCAGCTCCACAGGCACCCTGACCATTCGTGTCTGTGGCTGTGACACAGGTGAGAACTACTGTAGGAGCTGCACCATTACTAACATTATCATCACTGTCACCTTCTGCATCAGCAGCACTACTCTAAAGGTCATCTATGCCATTGTTTTGGTCAGCAAACAATTCTTATCAGCTTATATTTGAGGCCAGAAAGTTGCAGACAAATGGCATTTTTTGATGAGCTAGGTGTAAATATAACGTATGCATGATAAAAACACATTTTTTCTCTTGATAAAACAGTGGTTAATCCTTCTCCGCTGAATTAATTAATAACTGCTGTTAAATGTGTATAGTAAATGCTATTTTTTTTCTTTTGCAACACAGAGGGAGCCATCCAGTCCTGCAATGCCACAGCCTATGTAATGAGTGCTGCTCTCAGCCCCGGGGCACTTATAGCACTACTGGTCTGCATGCTCATCCTCATAGGTAAGCGGATGGATGTACTCGTGTACTGTATGGCTGTATGAAAAGATAAATGGATGGATGTTTGATGGATGACTAGTAGGATGGATAAGCACAATTCATTAGTATTGCTTTTCTGGGGTCATTGCTGAGTTCAACTACTCCTGCAGGACCACGAGGAGCCTTACATTCAATATTGGAATGTACTGGTAAGGCAAGACTGAGGGCTGCACCCAAAGACACAACTCCATGTCCTCTGCTCATAAAATCATGCAACCAAGCATCTGACTTTTAATGGATTGACCACTTTTAGAGGTTATCCATATTTCACGAATGAAATTGCACATGCATTGGTGGAAAAGACGAATGACATGAAAAAAACAAGATCTATTTGTCATCTTTCATTCAGCGGCTTTCCTGTCGGAGATCTTGTTGCTGCTTCAGTGAGGAGAAAGCTTTTGTTTAAACAGGAGCACAGATGATGCTTGGGTTTATGAATGATATCAAGCCACTTTGCTCTTTGGAACACTGACGGGGATGGGATTGAATGGGAGTGAAGCGGAGGGGAGTTAGACAGAGCAAACAGGCAAAAGAGCTGCCTCAGCACTTGAACAGCAGGCTCTAAATAGACAAGGCTTTCCAGACATTCTCTGATTTTTTTTTTTATACACATACACACATGCACACACTAACATACACATGCATGCACACGCTCACCCTCTCAGAGACTGGTTTAGAGAGGTTTAGTATTGAACTATTTGAAAATTTTATGAGTTAGTTTCTCGCTATGCCTCCGCTGTACGTCTTAGCATCCCATCCCCCAGTGACAGAAAAAAACCCGACAATGCTGTCACACTGTTTTGTCTCCCACGCTCGCGCCTATACACGTTTCACATTGTGCAGGCAGCGAGTGATGGATTATGACAGCACCAGGCAGCTCTAACTGTAACTAACAATGCCATATATTTGTATGTATATTTATATGTATATATAAATCTGCCTCCATTAACCAAACCATCCACTGGAGTGAACTTCAAAAGCAGGGCATCATTTATTCATCATGGTTTTAAAAGCCTCAACAAAAATGTTATGAACAAATCTGAGGCAAACTCTGCTGGCTATAAAAAAAACTGTGTTTGTGGTTTTGGTGTTCTGGGCTAGATGACATCCCCTCAACGGCCTGAGCTTCACGCAATTCTCTGGCCTTTGAACTTGTGGAAAGCTTGATGCTGTGCAGAAAAATAAGTGTAACGTGGTGCAATAATTTTCTTCTCTTTTTTTTCATTGCAGCCTTGGTAATGAAAACTCTGAGAACATAATAAATAAGAGGAGCACACATAAGGAATTACCTAAATGAAATGAATTTCATTTAACAGATAGAGATATTAAAAATGAAGGAAAACACACTCACCTACACTCAACTGAATTATCTTTTATTTAAATATGACATATGTCCAAAGAATACAACTGGAGAAACAAGGACCATCTAACAAGCCGCTAAATTTGGACATCGCAGTGAGTTCAAAATGCCAAAGGGTTGTGGTCTGTATATACGACCACTGGCAAATTAGAGCTAAAGCTTCTTTTTCAGGTGCTGAGTAGTTTAGCTGATGCCTATTGAACTTTTTTGAGAAAAAACTCACAGGTCTGTCGATACCAAATTCATGCTCCTGCAGCAAAACACCACCTGCACCCACGTGACTGGCATTGACATGCAGTTTAAAAGATTTATCCATGCCAGTGTCAGCCAGGACAGGAGCATCTCAGAAGATGGTCTTGACATTTTCAAATGCTTTTTGACAAACAGGAAACCAGATGTATTTTACTTTCATTTTCGATAAGTCTGTCAATGGTCTTTCAAGTTCTGCAGAAAGCCCTGTAGTAGCCAAACAAACCTAAAAATCTCATTAGCACTTTTGTACTGCTGAACCTGCCGACCAAGGTATGTCAGTGTCACCCGAGCGAACTAACACTTCGCCAGATTTACATAAGATGCGCCCATCAGTGCTCTGACACACTCGATATTATACGTTTTACCAACACCGATATGCCCACACTCATCATGAGAGATGCACAAGACCAAATCGCAAAATTTGGAGGGCACCAAAATCTGGTACACAGGATCACCAATGGCTGTGTGGCACCCACTTTCTCAATACCTCAATCTGAATGAAGTATCCCTATGCAAGATTTTTCACCTCATCTGCTGATGAGCGTAATGCCTTCGACGGGCAGAGCCGGATGCACCCCCATTTTCACTTGACCTTCAAACAACTCCGAAAACAGCACAAGTTTATGTACTGGCAAAGGAATAATAGACATGCCCATGCCGAACACAAGCATAAAGGACCCTGCATCAGTTTCCATAAAAGGCTGAAAAGGCTCAAGTTGAAATAAAAGGCAAGGGTAAGGGTAAACCAGGATTCAGCCGAATGACAGACACTACTCGGCTGGTCAAAAATAACTATAACAGAAAGTGATGCAGCCGGCTTCACCTGCGCTCCATTGGTCTTCCGCAATGTTTTTTCCAATGATCTTTTTCATGGCAGTCAAAACCTCCATCGCAACGCCTGGAAAAACACACATCCCCCCAGCAGGGACATTTTCTCTCTCACCAGCCACAGCATAAGTGCAGGGATCCCCACTGCTACCTCTATGAGTCAACAAATAATCACCCACCAATGCAGCAGCCTCCGCCACCATCTTTACTTTCTGCTCACTTATGTACATGGCGGTTCTCTGGGTTTTTTTTAACTGTTCCAGCACCAGCAAGTTAGACAGGTCATTATATCTTTCACACCCAATGCTGAACACTAGCAACTTAAATGAGTTACCAAATCACAGGAAAAGTCAGGAAAACTTTTTTTCCAATTTCTAAACCGCTGGCTGTGAGCCTCAGGGACCAATTCATAGGCCTTCAATACTGCAGCCTTAACTTTGGCATAATGGTTAATGATACCTGTGTTCAGTGAGGAAAAAGCCTCCTGAGCGCTCCCTGTCAATAAGCACTTGGCCTAAATCACCCCAGCCCCTTGTACCTGCAATGCGTTCAAACAAATTGAAAAAATGTTTCAACCTCTTTCTCATTAAATTTGGGCACCAAGCGCAAACTATTCAAAATATCAGGCGATTCATCACAGCCCCAAGCCAACTCTTCATTCCTTGATATGTCACACAATTTACCATCTTTAATTAAACTCAGTCTCTTGCTTTCTAATTCTAATTTTCAAAATAGAATTAGAATAAAATTTGAATCTGTTTTCAAATTCCTTCTCTTTTTATAATTGCGTCCTTAATCATAACAACTCTGTCGCCTTAATGAAATCCTCCACTCCTGCCATGCCAACACCTGGCGAGTACTTATGCACTAATTTCCAGTAGTGGGGTAAAATGACCAGCAAGCTGGCAACCCTGCCAAAACTATGGACATGCTGCAGAGACTAACCATGTTCACCCCACACTATATTCATAAGCACTATTGTAGCGCTATTCCTACAGGGGGGACAGCTCAACATATACCTCTGCACAACAAAAAGGTCAAATTAAATTTAAGGTAACAAAAATAACAAAAAGTTAATTTCTAACAATGACAGACAAAAATGCTTCCAGACATAGCCAGGTGTCATAGCCAAGATCATTGCAGATAAACTAGACAGTCAGTAAAACTCTACAATGTGGTGGCAGGGAAGAGGTAGCTGCCAGACTACCAGGATGGGGTGGGCTTTATGGAACCTGAAAACAACTGACCAACTGCCTCCATTTCCTTAATGACATCCAGCCTTGTTCTTCCGGGACCAGAAACACTAAAAGACATTACACACACAAAACAGCACCAACACAACGCATCATGCCATGGCAGAGGCCCTGGGGCCATCACACATGCATTATAAAGAGTAATATGCTTATGCTAAGGATGGTGATACTTTAACTATTTTGGTGTTGTTTGATGTTTCCTGCCATTATGATGCCACTACTGAAAAATGCAGTGTTGATTCAAATAGTGTCACTATTGACTGTGAATCCACGCACAGTCGGAGCCTTCTCTCTCCACCGTGTGAGGAAAGCACATCTCGGGGAGAGGTGGACAGTGCAGCAGAGGATTACCATGCAGTAACCTCTGTTCAGTGTGGTCATTGTGGCACAGTGTGTCTTTCTTTTGAAGAGAAACAGAGCCTGCCACTGCCTCTTTATCACAGAGCCTAAAAGGCCAAGCGGGCGATCAGTAAATGTTTCACCGGAAGCAGTAGCAGCATGAACACGGCTGCTGCTACGGACGGGACAGGTGGACAGTGCGACAGAGGATTATTACACAGTAACCTCTGTTCAGCGCGTTCATTGTGGCAGAGTGTGTTTTTCTTTTGAGGAAGAAGAGAAGAGAGAAACGCAGCTGGCAACAGGCAACACCTGCCTCCCAGAAAACGATCATTCTTGTGCTGCAGGAGCGCTCCGGGCTCTTGGCTGAAGCAGAGCTCTGGCTCTGTTCTGTACCCTTGCAGCTTCACAGGGGGGTGGCAGCTGGAAAGCCACAGCTGGCACCGTCTGGGGGGAAGCAACGCCAGGCTACCATAGCTCTACGGCAGGGGCGTTCTCTCCTTTTCCCCATCGCGTTGCTCCGTCTCATCTCAGCCTTACTCTCCTGGGGTAAATGAGCAACAAATGGCGGCTGCCTCTTCAGGGGCTGGGCAACTGAGGAAATTGATCCAAAGAGCCCTTGCATCGAAACGGGGGCTCCCAGGAGATCATTTCGGAATGGCAGTTAAACCCAGCCACATGTGATGCGAGCCCACGGATAGAGCCATAACTCGCCCCCCGGCAGTAGCAACATCCTGAATCAGATTGTTCATTTTGCAAATGCTGCAGTCAAAAAACTCGCGTGTCGCTGAGGTTAAGCCTGCGAGACGCCCAACACAAGATTGTTTGCTGCCACAAATAGCTGCCGAACTGGAATATTCGGCATGCAGAAATAAAATATCCCAGCATCTTACTGTCATGCTGCAGGGGAGGAAGCGGCTTACTGTCCACTGACCATCCAGATGACTGTGGTAACAGAGGGACAGTAGTGGCCTCATCAAGGGTGGCACGCCGGGATATGATGTCTCAGTGCAGCCCTGCACCCTGAGACACTCCGCCAAGCTGGTAACAGGAACTTTGCTCTTTAGAGGTTGTTGCCACGATGCCTCAACACACTGCAACATGTCAGGGAGGGGGACACAAACGCCAATTGTGGGGGGTTTGACAGGCCGTAAAACCCCTTTCGTAAACGGCTTGGGGAGAAGTGGTGGGGGCAGCGAAGCCCAAGATGACCTGGTGCTATCTTAATCACCAGTCTCAGCGAACTCAAGTTGGCACTGCACTTCCACATGATGCTGAGTTGGCACAGACCCACGAGATGTTGTCATCATCTTCGAACGTTGAAGCCTTTGATCCAGCCGGCGTGATAAAAGCAGCGGCAGAGGGAATTTGAGAGCAGCAGTCTCTACACCGTTGGTAGCCGTCTCTGTCTAGCTTTTGTTGCAGAGCAGACTCAAAGTGATCCCATCGCTGCTGCCATCTCACCAGGAGAAGCACCTGACACTCAACGCATGACAGCAGCTGTTGAACGCTGTCTTCTGCATGATCCCGGCCAAGGCACTAAAAGCAGTAGGTGTACGGGTCCATGTCGGCGATGAGGCCGACACATGCTGGGCACGCTTGTGGTTCTTGAAGCGACAACTCCATCAGTGGAGAAAAAAACCCAACAGTCTTCATGTAGACCCATCCTGATTGGCAGGCTACATCTATGCAAATTTCAGTGGGCAAATAGTTGAATGTGATTGGAAGAGAGTAATACCCAGAGAGTCCAGTAGAGGGTGGATCCTGCGTGAAATAGAACAGAAGAAAAAAATATGGCCCACTTGCCGGTTCCCGTATTTTGCCCATGTGTGATATGGACAATAAAATCTCAAGGCTGGAGGGTCTTTGATCAGGAAGAGGAGCAACGTTTTCACAACTATCATGTGGTGTGAATAACAGATGGGAGTGGGGTATGTGGCAGCAGTCTTTTCCACTGCACATTGCCCAACACTGTTTCTGTTCCTACTTACCATACATGCACATGTGTATGCATTTAATGTGTGTCATACATGCTAAGCACACATCAATAGGCTTAGACAAATCACTCCTCACTTCTTAACTGCAAAGCAATCCGTTCTCTCCATGCACCATTACTGTGTGCTCCTTGTCTTTTCACACAACTAAACACATACACACACTCCCTCCACACACACAGCATCTACCGAACCAGCCAGCCAGGCAGCATGCACTCCCCCTCTCCAGAGGCTGGACCACCTTTATTACATCAATTGTTGGATGATGAGAAAAATGAAAACAAATTTCTGCCTAATTACCTTACAAACAAACAGTCCCTCCATCAGTTCATTTATAGGCCTGATGTGATGAATCCATTCCACTGCATTGCAGCATCTGCAGGCATCCATTCCAATTACCTCCCATCTGCTTGTGATGAACTTCTGGGTGGGGGCAACCGGCCCACCCCAAGGGTAAATTAACCATCTTGTCAGGAAGGCTTATCGCAACATCTGTACACACAGGGACCAACTTGATATGTATAGGAGGTAGATATACAAAGGTAGATATGTTTCCTACAAAGCTAAATTCTCCACTAACATTGCCTGAGGTATGCTAATCTCCAAGTTAAATAGGTTTTCAATAGCTTTCAGTTCAAGCCTCTGTACCTAATAGGCAGTGATACTCATGTTATCAATGAGAAAGGGTTTGTCAGAAGCTAATCTGATCATCATTGCTTCAGACTGAACTGCCACGTACTGTCACATACTCCATCAATACTATCTACTGATTTGCACATATGAGGGAGTTCATGATGTCAACTTTTCTACCTCCTATTACTCTCCTCATTAGTGTGAATTGAGAGTAATTGTCTTAGCTCTTTTTTATAATGCAAGGCAGTGTGAGCCACAATTTACCACAAACCATGACTGTTTCCTCAACCCCTGTGGCAATTAATTTGCCCCATTCATGGGGGAGAAGAATAAACACAATGGTTACAGACACCGCTTTCCCAATGGAGCCCAACAAACAATGTAAGAGGAGAACTAATGTACATTAGCACTCAGAGATACTGCATAAAATCTCTATTCATGATCAGCAAGGCTCTTTAGGCAGGGAACACACAGGGAATTTTCACTCCGCAGGTTATTTTTTAAGGCCATTTACACCAAATGAAGACAATTACCAGGAGCAGCAACAAGTCATTTTCACATATTATATGCTTGAAATCGATGTTTAGTTAGGAGAAAGGAAAGAGTAGCAGAAGATGAGAGACTTTCAAGGTCACTCTGAAAGAGTGCATTTGTCCATGTGTTTTTTTCATGCACACTAACATATGCGATTTAACATGTGAATTTCCCGCACACGGCACCTAATGTCTTAACATCGATCTAGTTTGACTGTAAAACGATGTTTGCATGTCTCATTTTCAAAACGTATGAACGGGTGTTTCAGTGGGTTCAGAGCATCAAACAATCTGTGTCAGCCCAGACCGCACAGGCCCTATTATAAGTGACAGTCTTTTTATCTCTGTGAGCTTGTAGACATTTGTTTTTGGCAACAGGCTATCTGTTCCAGAAGATGCATGGTGCCTACTGGTTAATGATCTATCCAAATGTCCCTTCACTGACGTCCCTTTAGTGTAGTTGATCATTGTCCCTATTAAAAAGGAAGAAAAAAGGTTTTTGTCACACAGAAACGCAGTCCATAGTTAGCTGGCCACAGGGCGCACATCCTACTGCCAATCAAAACCCACTAACTCACGACAAACAATTCCATCTACTTCTTTATCACAGAAATGTATGCTGAATTTTTGATTAATTTTAGCACCAATGTAATTATTTCTCAGCTTGTATTTTTAAAAAAAGGCCACTCATAACGCATGCCAACTAACTTGTTACTAATTTAGATGATATTGTGAAGTGGGAGATCAGTAATAAACATCTTTTGAAAAGAATGAAATTTATTTTGATCAATCATCCATTATTGAGAAGGAAAACACAGGGCTTTCACCCAGGAGATCGGAGTTTGTGTCCCATGTGAAACCTAGCACACCACTCATTTCCTGAAGCATGTAGGTTTTGTGCCTCAACTTAACCAAACGTCACCGCTGTTTTGTGCCTTAATTAACATAGACCTTATCCGTCAGGACAGGACGTGCAGGGCTCGTTGTGTGTCAGGGAAGGCTTAGCACGTCGTCGGGCGCTGCAAAAAGGGTATCTTGCGCATCTGGATATAACGAGAAGGGTGCATGACCAAACGTTGATATGTGACGAGCTGGGGATGAGAACGTGTTGCTGAGACAAATCTGGTGAAGGTTTTAGAGGGAACGACACACCTCAGAGAAAGGATGATGGACTCATGGGGTGTGTGTCTGTCTGAGCTAAGTGAGACTTGTGTAATTACAAATGTAGGAAGTAATTAAAATAATTAAGCTGAACTTAAAGCCTCATCGATTCATCTGTGAATGCAGCTTTTGTTTTCCTCTCTTTTCAGGAGTCCATAACGTGATCCATCTTTGTTGTTTTACCTTTTTTATTCCAGACTTAATTTTCTGAGGCATTTCTCTTTCTTTGTAGGTGGCTGCCTCTGATTTCAAATAGTAATGAAACCACAAAGTCTTTCTTTCACTTGACTTGGATGAGTATTGATATACAGATTGGACTCCATTGGGCATTTTGAATCATATTTCTGGGGAAAGCCATTAGGATTGTAAAAAAAAAAAAAAAAATCAATGCTCATGCATTTGAAATGTAAAACTTGATAATATATTATCTTCCCCCACTGTGACTTTGTCCTGAGAGGTGAAATCAGAGTTCTATTGGGACTAGTTAAGAACTTTCCCATGGAAAGTACTTGCAAATTCATCATTCAAAGTGCAAATTTAATGTGCACTACTCAATATGTACACATTTAGTGCAACCATATTTTTTTATTACAGTTGTTTTCTTCAGCGCTGAATGCCATGAATCTTGCTTTGGTATGTCATTATTCTTAGCGAGATGAAGAGAAATTACATGTTTTCATGCAAGCTCTTTAAACTCAGCCTGACAACTCTTAATCCATGTCTGTGGCACAGCAAGAGATTTAAAGTCACAGATTTCAAAACACTTGCTGTAATAACCATTTATAAAATCCCTTAAATGGGAACCTTTCTGAGTCCTGGCTTTTATCTTATCCTTTTGCTTGGGTTAATCTGACAAATTCACATTTAACCTGTTGTGGTGCCACACTGTGCCAAACATCAAGGTTTTCCTTGCACACTTGTTCAGTAACACAGTACATATTTGTCCTGCAGTGTGGAATCACAATTTTTCTCTCTTTCTCTGCCTTGTTCTGTCTCCTTCTACATCAGTCCTCGTCTTGCTGATCTTGACCCTGAAACGCCACAGGAAGGGCCAGAGGATGGCGGAGGATGAGGAGGACATGAGGGATAACGTCATCAAGTACAATGATGAGGGTGGAGGGGAGCAGGACACTCAGGCATACGACATGAGCGCACTGAGGAACCTCTATGACTTCCCAGAGGCCAAGAGCTGTGACTCTGGCCCAGACATCCGCTCACTGCCGCAGTGGATACAGGCTAACAGGGTGGTTGGTGGTGCAGAGGGACCTGCAGCAACCACGGCAGACTTCTCCCTATTCAAAGGCTACATCCGAAAGAAGGTGGAACAGGCTGATGCTGACTTGTCGGTGCCACCGTATGACTCCTTCCAGACGTACGCCTTTGAGGGCACCAGTTCACCAGCGCTCTCACTCAGTTCCATCCACACGCTGTCCACCACCTCAGAGCAGGATTTCTCCTACCTCAGCGACTGGGGACCACGTTTCAGGCAACTGGCAGGCTACTACGCTCCAGGAAACCCTGAGGAAGAGGGGTCCTAGCACAGCTTCTCCTCTGCAAAGAGACATTTAAACTTCTTTTTTCTCCTTCTTCTCTGCCTCTTCTTCTTACCCTTTGGCAGTCTGAGATCATCAGAGCCAGCATTGTGTACTCTTTAAAGACAGAGCAGCACCTCTTTATCTCTTTGAAAGAAAATTGACAGTGTTGACTTTTGAACTGAAGTTTTTTACACTTTTTTTTTTAAAGAGTTTCTGGACCTCAGCATGAAAGCTGTGGAGATGATATAAGACAGACTAAAGAAAGAGATATCAAGTCACCAAAATTGTTATTTACACTGAAGGGGGAACTTTCTCTTTCCCAAATCACAAATGAGAACCTTTATTTTAATCTATGAGACTCTTTTCAAAGTTCAGAGTATCAAGATTACGTAGACAGGGTTAAACCATGCCAAGGCAAACTGTCTGAAAAAACATGTATTTATTTAAGGAGGAAATATTTATGTATTTATTTGTTTTTATTTATTTATTTATTTATTTACCCCATGATCACTATGGTAAATGCAACAGTGAACTTTGCTTGAGTGCTAAAGAAAACGTAAGAGGAGGACGACGACAACATTATAAAAGGAATGAGAGACAATGCGGAAGAGACCAAAAAAGGAAGGACTCCAGCAGCAGAGGACTCTAGAGAATATTGACGCAGAGGTGACATCTGGGTCATATAAAAGTTACATTCTGGAAAATATTTGTATTTATTTTCTATGACCACTTTTGTAAAATAACCAACTTAAGACTGCCAGATGAAAAGCAGAGGCAAATAGAACGAGGGAACAGATGGAGTGAAAGAACTGCAGAAGAAACAAGAGCTGCCAGGTCATTCTGAATGCTTGAGACCGACGTACTTCTGCTGTATTTTAGTGATTCATAAAGGGGGTGTTTGAAGGTCACAAACTGAGGACAATTGTGTGTCAACAATTTCTTTTCCTATCCTCTCCACAGCCAATTGAAAGGCAATAAGGCACAAACCACAACAGTGATTTAAGACTAAAGATAATGACTGTCTCATGGAATTGGCTGTTGGCCAGCTTCGTCCCACAGGGAGATACATTTTCATTCAAGATTTGTGTGTGAATGCGTACAATATGTTCAAATTATTTTATGTCCCGAGGCATTTGATCTTGCTTTAGATATTTTCTTTTCTTTTGGGGAGGGAGGGATGAGGAACTAGTGACGACGGGCCAAATTTGTCTTAAGAGGGAGAGGGCTGAAGGGTAAACACATGATGAACGGACTGGTCACACCCACCTGATATCCACAACCTATTCAATGTTGAACTTGCAAATGTATGGGAAATTTAAAAAAAAAAAAAGAGAGAGAGATGAGAACAAATAAATATTTAATTTTTTTGGTAAACCTACTTCCATTTGTGCAATAAATTACTCCGTAAGTGAGATTAGTGATGAAGTAAATTGAGCATCCCTTTTGCTAATTACTGTTTGCCACTTGTTTGCTGAAGATGTCTCCTGAATTATGAATTATTGTGGATCTATCTTGTGTTTAATAGTCCTAGATGGGGGGACATAACTCATATGACAAACCACAGGCAAACAAAGACAGTCATCTCAACGTGGCTCCCTCCTGGCTGCCTTCTGCCAAACTGCTGTAACTGTCATACTCACCAGAGAATGCTGAGGCATAAGAAGTTACTTTCATCTTTATGATCTGCTGCTAAAACGGCCAGGCAGACAGAGGCTGGGATTCACATCCAGTTGCTTACACGACTGTGTTTCAAAGAAAAAAAAAAATCAGCTTTTTTTTTTCTGGTCATTACTAGGTCTACTGTATCCACTGTTTTCTGAGAGCTAACACCAGACTGTGTTTCAAATATGAATTATCTATCACTTCTAAACAGAAAGTAGTTTTTTCTGGACTTTTAGCGTTGTTATGGAGCTGAAGTGGCAGCAGCTTGGAAAGATTCAAACTATTGGAGCTGTCACATTCCATTTTGTCTATACACGTGTAGGAGTGATGCCACAATTAGCAAATCCAGGTTATCCTCATTTTACAACAGTATTGAAATCAAAATGTGACAACAAAATAGCATTTTATGGTTGCACTCATGATTATTAATAATCTGAATGACCAATTTAAAAGTGTGTAATTCACCAGGGGCATTGATAAACAGTCTTAAATGTGTAAAGTAATTTATTTGGGATAAAGTTCAAATTTAAAGTTATTTCACGTTTTACATCACTTCCTTTTATCAATATGCAGCATGCCTTATTATATTATTTTGACCTATACTACTGCAGTGTATGTATTTATTTGTGTATATTTGCCAAGAAGTGATTTGGCCATCCATTATTAATCACAGCCCTTAGCACAACAGCATTTGCTAACTGACAAGCAAATGTCATACTTTAGATGGATATACACAAATATAGGTCAGCATGAACTCCACAGTCATACAGCGGGCAGTGAATACATGTGTGCCTTTAAAGAAACTCTGTAGAAGACAGTGCCATCCGGATTGGCCATAGGTCATGTGACTAATGCAGTGAAAGCTGAGGTTAAAGAGTAAGCACATATTCAGGGGAAGAAAGCCCCTCTGGTCACTTCAATCCTATTTCCCCTGCAAACGAGTCTCTCATTAATCTTCCATCGTTGTCAGAGAAAATGTCATTCCTTAGTGATGGCCTGCACATGCAAACATAAGAATATTTCCATAAATCAGACCATCTCCACCAAATCCAAGGGCAGCATGAGGCCCATCATAGGTTTTGCAGATGGATGTGTGGTGATTGACAGTTCTCTGGGGGCATAGCTGTGGGGACATAATATATCCGCTTCTCTTTTCTTTGCACTTGGCTGGGTGATGACAATTGATTAAACATTGGGGGAAATATTAATGTACACTGCAGAAAATATCAATCATAAACAGCCTAATAGCTGAATAGCATTAGTTATTTACTTTTCAGACACACTAATAACAAAGCTTTCACCTTCACCAGGCTAACAAATACATTGAGCCAAAATGCTCTGCATAAGCACATCTGGCTTTACCACAACAAATACAAATGAAGCACTCTGACAAGCTGCATTAATAAAGTGAGATGACTGTTATATTGTGTTACGGCTTGTGAGCAACTTCAAATTTGGACCCAAACGCAGGAGACAGACTAGCGAGATGATTTTAGGAAGTGAGTTTTATTGAAGGCGTTGACTTCAATGGTTGATGATGAGAGTCAGTTGATGGCTTGAAGACAAAGGTTGTAGATTTCGCAGGTGGCTTGATTGCAGGCGAGGGCAGGCAGCGTGGCGCAGGATGATCTTGGCACAGGAGAAAAGGATTAGAAAGAGCGCGAGGAGCAAACTGAGAAATAACTCAGACAGATGATGTACTGAGGGGCCGGGAAAACTACCACGGTGGGAAGCTGAACAATCTGGAGAAGAGTGGGTGCAGAGCCGGAGTTCTTATACTGATGGATGATTAGTGGATTGACTGCAGGTGCACCACGCTGCCAGGTGAGAGGAGTGGAGGCCACGCCTCCAACACACACACACACACACACACACACACACACACACACACACACACACACTGATAGACAGACAGAGGAGGGGGAGATACAGGGGAGGAGATAAGGCAAAGGAAAAATACAGCTGGTCACAGCCGTGACACTCTTTACAAAAACTGCACGCAGGCATGTGTGTGTTTTATGTATAAGGACTTCTGAACTAGCTTGGATAATGACAATGACTTCTCTGTTGTTTTTGTGACATGTACATTACTTGGGCTTGTGAAGATTATTCAATTTGCTTTATACAATATTAAATCAAAAACAATAGTAACATTTATATGTATGGTACTTTAAAACTCAGGACTTGAAGTGCTTATAAATCACATTAAACAGCCTAGGGAGATAAAAACAGCATAAAGCAAAAAAAAAAAAAAAAGTAAGACAAGAGTAGGGTAAAAGGATAAAGGCATCAAATAACAACATTTTCAAAACCACTTTACTTGTTTAGGGCCACATGAGGGCCTTTCCCAGCATGCATTGGATGAGAGTCAGGCTACGGACAGGTAGCCACTCTATCACAGGGATAACACACTTAGGCTACACTCACAAGCCTTAATGCTCAATTCCAATTTACTGCTCAGATCTGAAGATTTTTTTTGTGTGGTTGTCCACACTATTTTTCAAATGTGGCAAATATCAGATCCCAGTGTGAACTGGTCAGGGTCCTGAACTGACCCGCATGCGCA
>JBBPCS010000359.1:9247529-9259766 GCA_037974645.1 Hollardia meadi
AAATCAGATTTAAAAATATCAGATTCCATGTGATTTGTGCTGTTCACACTGCCATGAAAAAAACAGATCTGGGTCGCGGATTTGGGCCACTTCAGCCTGTAGTGTGAACGTAGCCATAGACAGACCCACAGGCAGTTTAAGAGTTTCCTATTCACCTGACCTGCATGGCTTTCGACTGCCGGAGCTGCAGAAGTAAACCTGGAGGAAAACTTACACAGGAACATGGATAATGTGCAAACTTTACAGAGAAAAGTGCCAGGACCCTTTTGCTTTGAGGCAACAGTGCCGCCAGCAAATAAAAACAAAGCTCCAAGAATAAAATTTAAGCCACTCAGATGATATTGATTCTATTGTTGCTTAAGCTCCTCATGCAGGTTGCTCCAAATCACAGAGTGCCTGATGGAAAAAGCCTGGATACCCCTTGGTTTAATTTTAAATGTTGACTCAGCCAGAAGGGCCCTTCTAGGGATCATAGGGATTTCACTGGCTCATAGAGGGATACAGTACATGTATCTGTATCTACAGGGGCTAGAGCTAATTCAAAGGTGTGACTTATAAGACATGGCCATAACTTTAGTTTAAATCATTCAAAAAATGAACTAACAGTATCACCTGAATGTGAAGAAACCGTGTTGAAAGTGTTCACGTTTTGTCAAAGACGTCAAAGATGTATTGCGTTGCAGAAATAGCTACTGTTAGTGTGTTAACCAGTTAGCCCCAACTCAACACAGATAGTCCAGCGAATGGAAGTTATTAGTTTCAGCTAACAGATGTATACTCTTAGCATTTAGTTGATTGAGTAAACAAAACAAACTCACAAAATGTAAAGAAAGGAAATATTCTTGCACCTATTTTCCATACTAAACAGAAAAATACAACCGTACACCTTCTGAAGTTTCTGTCTCTTACCGAACGAAGACGAGCTGAACTGCCTGAACTCATTATAAAATACACCGATCAGCAAGAACATTAAAACCACTGACAGTTGAAATGAATAACATCTCGCTACAGTGCAATATTCTGCTGGGATCCTGGCATTCATATGGATTCCACTGATGGACACAAACCATATGCCCAAAAACCCTTGCACCCCCCCCCCCCCCCTGCATAAATAAAATAAAATTCAACAAATATGTCTTGCTTTGTCTTTCCACAGTCACTTTTGGTCGAAATAAATTATTAATTCACAGAGTAAGGTGTGAAAATGTATGCCTTACTCCGTTTTCACCCACTGCTCTCAGAGGCTAAGTCTGGTCCCAGTTTTGTGTTCACTGGGAGGCTGCAGAGCCCAATTGAGCTGAGCCGAGCCCGTTACCCATGTTGACTCCCCTTTAATCCGAGGTCATTGTCCAGGCAGACCTCTGTGAGCTGTAGGGCCACTAGCTCCACCGCTACACTGACCTAAAGGCTACTATAGCTACAACCAAAAATAACTGCAGCAAATACTAAAGTAAGCAGCAGTTAGTGGTTACTCTGGTGATATGCTGCCCACTATATTTTTGGAGTTAAAATCTGGCCATATTTTAATTTTCATATTTTTAAGTTTCTCCTTTAGGTGATTAGTAAACTTAGTGTGATGGTTTTGATTTTTGCTGCTGACACTGAGGATACCTTTGATTTATACTCCAATAAAGTTACACTGAACAAGGAGTCTGCAAGTAGTGCTGATCCCACTGGGAGTCAACAGCTTCATGCAGGTTTCATCTGCTTGCTGTTTTCTTCTTTTGGTTTGCCGGTCTGTGTGGATGAGTCCCTCTGGCTATCACAACTCCCCCACACAAAGCTGTACTCAGTCACTTTCAGTCCACAAGTTCCCAAAATGATTCAAAAATGTCAGAGAGCCAAAGTAAACAACGACCAGGTGAAATAAGCGGCACATTGCAAGTCAAAGAGACCCACGTATTTCCCTCGGGTGTGGACTCCAGTAGAATATATCTACGTTTGCCTATTTCTTTATGGACGAGTGAATGTGTGAAGCAACTGTTAACATGCTAGCCACAAAAACTTTATAAGATTATAGAGACTTCCATGCTTTTTTTCCCTTGTTGTAGTCAAAAATCTTAAAGTTGATTTATGAATTATGAATGACACTCCTTTCACATATTGATAAAAAACATGTTTTTTTTCTTTTATCATTCTTTTTTTTGTTAGAACAAGTGATAAAGTGCCATAGTTTGACTGGCTAGTGTACCTAAAAACCAACATCTACGCTTAAGTCTTCCAGTTTTATAACTGGCCTTGATGTCTGGTTTAACTGAGCTTCTTGCGACTGTGAAAAGGCGCCTCACTGTACATGCATTAGCTACAGCGCTTACATCAAACCTGCTTCACAAGTTGGTGTGGTGAAATGTTGCAAGTGTGTGTGCAGTGTATATAGCCTCTTTGGATAGCTGATATTTAGGGAGCCAGTGGCAAGTTCCATTTCTTATTGTCATTCAAATTAAAGAAATTACACAGGTTTATGATAATGCAAAGCCTCTTTAACCCCCTTTCCATGAAGCAACTCTCTCAGAGGTTACTATTTATTTTTTATTTTTTTTATTTTTTGATTGGGTCTCGTGACTGTATCAACAGGTGCACAAAAAAAACAAAACAGTTCTCTACCAGGTGTTGGCAATTTGGACCTTACCAAGTAGGATTTGTGGGGGTAATGAAGCCAGGGGTTATTTTTCTTTACATTGAATTTATTTCTCCTTCCCTTAAATAAATTTTTACTGTCAGCAGTTTCAGTTTTAGTATTTTTCTGACCCTTGCTAATGTCCTGGTGGTTTTGGCCATGGGGTATTTAAAGCTGCTGTTTTCTTCATCAAGGTTTTTGTCTTTGGGCTGAGGAAACTCCTCTCTGTCTTTGTGGTTTTCTTTGTTCAATCATTCACACAGTGAAGGAGGCAGAGTGTTGGTCAGAGTTTCTTGATGGTTGGTCTTATTGTTAGCGCTCCAAGTGTCACGGATCTGTGGGCCCCACAACCTTATCAAAAGGTTTTAAAAATCCATTCCTAACATAGTTTGAAGAAAAAGAAATACATGATACTATTTCAATGAAACACTTCACTTTTGGTATTACAGGGATCATATCTGTGGCTCTCAGGATTTTAGATTGTCACATGAACAATTTGTTCTAAAAAGAAAGAAGAAAAGAAAAACAAAACAACACAAAATAAATTTTTTTCCTCGGAAAACTCCACCTGCTTAGTTTGTTTGCAGTAAAATTAAATTGACTGATTTGGAAGTCAGTGACTTCTCTGGAATTTCATTACACACTGGAAGTGTAGCAGACAATTTATTTGATGCTGTCTCTGTGTTACTGCGTTTGAGTCTGCCTCATACAGCATCTCTGTCACTTTAAATAAAGGTAGACATCTCACTATAAGGCCTCTCTATGCTGCACAATGTGAGGAACATTAGCGCTGTATAGTCTCGTGACATACACATAGCTTGTGTGAGTGCTGTGAAGTGCATTATTTCATAACTTTAGATGCACAAGGGGGGAAATGATTTTCAAAAATTAACCCATTATATTACATGTTGAATGTCATTGACTTTAAGGAAATAATATAAAAGGGATGTCCTGGTCAAAGATGAATGAATCTCCTTAATACTGTCATACTGAAATTTGAGTGTGCAAGAAACCTGTCTTCTGTCTTTACATATTTTCTTATTTTTGGCAAACCAGCTAAATTCTTTGCTTTGTGACGAGAATAACCACCTATCGAGTTTACACAGTAGAAAGGAGGTTTGATCCACCCTCATACCCCTTTTGTAGATACCCTTGAGACCCTATGTCTGTGGCCTTGCGCTCTCTAAAGCTCTGCAGAGGTCTTATGATGCCTCCTTCCCTAAGAACATCACTCCACCTGAGCTGACATCAACCATCATCACATCTACCGTAAATGTTTTCAAAAAAGACTTTTGTCACTTAACAGGAAACCCCTTGAGGCATCAACCTTTGAAAGATAAAGTGAAATGAAATGCCACATTCAAAAAGCTGAAGACAATCACGTTTGATGTCATAAGCCCCCACAACAAAAGGCTACTTTTGTTTGACCTTCAAGCCTTATGCAGCATGAACGAGTGTTGCAGAGTCTGATCCAGAGCCTGCAACACGGGGTGCATACTAATATTATTTAATCCAGCCGTTTAACCAGCACCTAGCAAAGGCTTACAAAAGGGGACCTATAGTCCCATACCTCCATGTCAAACGTTGTCTTATTGAACATGCAGCACTTCAGTGATGTTCACATTCAAGATTTATGGATGAATTAATGGGTGTCGAGGTAGCTGATCTCTCTACTGGGAGGTTTTTCAACCATAAGTCTCTTTTCCCACAGGGAGGTAGACTGAGTCTCTCGTGCCTCAAGCCATACCGTATTGGTCTCTACGTAATAGTAGGAACACACAGATAGAACATATTTCATCTCATGCAGAGGTGTTCTCCCACTATTCTCCACAGTTTCTTGCCCTGGTGGGATCAATTGTCCTCTAAATGGACACTGTAATTCAGCTCAGGGTTGAATTACAGTACCAAGTACCAAATCTGTCAGGGGCAAGGGTAGAACTATCTTATTGGGTTTCTTAAAATTTGCCTTCAATGCAGCTGTGCTTTTTGTTTAATCACTCTTCAAGTCATTCTGTTTTTTGTTGTTTTGGACCTGGTACAATATTTGTTTTTTGTATGTAAAAAATAAATCAGGCCCTATTTCAAAATTGTTTTTTTTTCTTGATTACCTATTGAAACATTTGTGACGGCCCTACAGACATGAGCTACCAAAAGAACAATGACCAATCATTTGAACTGGCATTCAATAGGCAATAACAGTGCTAGATAAACTCTAAATGGTAACTGGACAGCGATAAACAAGCCAGTTTGAATTACTCACCAGCACTTTGTTTTCACATGTGTGCCAAAATTGGCCGTAAAACAGCGTTGCTGTGAAGATAAGGGAAAAGTAATGTACAGGGCAAGTGACTCATTTTTGTGTCTTACATGAATGAGCATTGTGTTATCAAAAATTTGCTGTGAGATAATGATTTAATGCTGTTCAATGCATTGTTGCTCGTGAGCAGAAGATAATGTAAGGTCCTCTTAATAAAAAAGGTCTTGAGTCTTTGAAGAGGCTACTTCAAAAATGGATTTATGAGCCCTGCAATCTGCGTTAGCCTCGATCAATCTGTGCCTGCATTAATAATAAACCCTAATCTGAGTATGGTCATTCCAGTGGCCGAGCAAGGAAGTCACCCTTTTTAATTAGAAAAGCAAAGATCCTGTTTAATGAAAATAAATAGTAGTATATTTAAAGGGGACGCAGGAGCTCAGTGGTTTGCACTGCTGCCTTACAACTGGAGCATTTCTGTGTTGAATTTGCATGTTCGTCCTATGTAAGTGGGTTTCTTCAGTCTACAGACATGCAGGTGAGGTAAATTGGTAACTGCTGACAGTAGATGTGAAGGTCAGTGTAAAAAAAAAATGGTTGTGTCTCTACTCCTAAATGTTGGCCCTGTGATAGAGTGACGACCCATCGGCGCTCACGCTACAAGGTGGAGTGGAATTGTACCTTATTAGAGTACAGGAACTTAAGGATGTAAGAGGTGAAGCCTGTTCATGAGTCTACTCCCAATGCACAACCCCTTTAGATATTTTGATCAGACCCCCAAGAAAAAAGAGAAGATCAATATCACTCTGTCTTTACTGTAAATATGAAGCTACAGTCAGCTGCCAGGTAGCTTATTTATGCACAAAGACTGGGGGGAAAAAAGAGGTTGGAATGGCTAGTCTGTCAAAAGAGCCAGTCAATTAACATGTTATTCCTCATTTAATTTGTACAACAACACAGTGTTAAAACAAGTTGTGGTTTTATGGAGTTTTGTGCCATTTGTGGACTACCACAATGTAGTGAGGTATTTACCTACATGCAGAGAGGGATATGAGTGTTGTACCAATCTTATCTACTATTTCAAAAAATGTCAACCCATTTGGTTCAAATCATTTGGAATTGTCATTTTATATGTTCAGCTAATTGTTCACTTGTGATCTATGGTCTAAATACTGTCTCAACACAATGTAATGTAACTATGATTCTTTGGGGAAATACTGCATATCGAATTAATTAATTTATTACTCTAAAAGAAGTTTAAAGTTAAATATACAAAATCTAAAACATAGACTGTATAAATAATGGACAAAGCCTCTGTGTCTGAAAAGTGAAGCCGATGCCCAAGTGCATTAAATCTGCATTCTGAAACCTCACTCACATAAGTGAAGAGAGTCTTACATTGTACCTTTTTTCAGCCAAAGTTGGAACAATTGTGGTTATTTCACATTAGTTTTCTGCATGTCTTTGTTTATGCTGTTCTCACTGTTTGAGGTGGATGAGATGGAATAAGGTGATATCCCATCCTTGTGATACAGTGTACCAGTCAGCATTTAACAACATTTGAATTAGAATGTGATCATCAGTTGGCTTGTTGTTTGCTTACTGTCACTGTCCCTGTCAGAGTTTTTGAGCTTTTCAGGAAAAGGTGCTTACATGTTTATGTGCGCATCTGTGTGTATATGTAAGGTGTGCATTCCTGCTTCAACTGGTTTGATGATTTTTTTTTTTTGTCCAGTCCTTTCTACGCTGACATTTCAGCAATGAAGAGTGGAAGCAGACATGAAGACTTAGCCTTCATATATTATTAACTGCATGGCAGCCATGACCCTGATAAAGATAAAACTGCAGCAGTCTCTAGATATCAATCTCCTGAGACGCTTTCATGTCTTTGCTCGTTGAGTTGAATTTGAAGTCTGATTTTTATGTAGAGTATGATCCATCGTGAAGAATGCATCAGCAAATAGTATAATTCATGTTTTTGGCTTATATTGATGCTTCCATAAACAAAAACATGTATTTATCCAATTTTCAAATAACTAATTTACGAACAAACATTTATTCACGTCCCATTTGCCCCACTTTTATATCACATTTATGTCAACATTTGGGAGATCCCAGCCTCAGATGTATCAGAATCAAAAGCGATCCCACACCCCAGAATGGTACCCAGAACAGAGACGTATGAAATTACAGAATAATTGGGTGAGATTTTTTGCTGAAGGTTGCCAAGCATTACCATGATAATAGAAATGTAATTAGTAATAACATCTAGAAAGTGGAGGCTGTCACTAGGGTTATAGCAACATTCTAATTTCCTTTTTTATTTTTTTTTTAAAACACTAGCGATTAGTCAATTTGTGGTGTTGTAAGGCTCTCTGCAGCTTTGAATGAGTCTTTATAGCTTTGTCGAATGAAATAATGTGAACCGCCTATCTGGGTATTTTTGTACGCGCCGGAATTATGGGTTTATTGAAGCTGTATAATTGCATTTTATTGTTTCTTTCTTTCACCTTTCCCTTCCTCTTGTGGCTCATACCCCATCCGCCCTCAGAGGAAAGTCTTTTTTATTTCCATTTTACCTTTGTACAGTAAATTCGATCTCCCTTCATTATGCAAATCAATTTAATTTCAGCTAAAACCTGGAGAGAGCAATTGAGGGAGACCTAGTGAGAAAGGAAGATGAATTAGAAAAAGATGAAAAGGAAATACAACAAAATGCATTCGGAATGAAGCATTAGATTCTCACTGGATCCAATTTCAATAGATTAAACCTTCGAATTTTTTCGCCTGTTCTGAATTTTTATCCATGAATGACTCCAAGGTGATTTAGGGCGACACCTGTTTTGCCCTATAACAATTGTGCTTCTTGCCCAATGTTGGAGGGTGAGAGACAGATGGAGCTTTAGGATAAACTGTCTCAGTGATTACCCTCTCTGTCTTGAACAGTAAGTCAACATTATAAATCTCCGCAGAGACGGTGGAACACTATCAGGCAACTCTAAAAGCCAATTACTTTCTCAACGACCTGGCTCATGTAATATTTACAGCAATATAGTGGGTTCTAGTCATTTCAGGTCTACAAAATTGTGATGTGGAAATAATAAAATTATGACCTCACATTTTAAATATTCCTTTGTATCAAATGAGGCTGCTGTGTGACAAATGTTTATAGAGCAGCACAAAAAGAAATCATTTTTTTAAACATTTTAATTTAAATATGATTTATTTTCCCATTGGGGATTTGCTGAAAGGATTTTTTTTTTTTTGTTCTGATGCTTCTTTAATGCAGACCCTCACACATGTCGTGTTTGCCAATGGAATTTCCTCTGAATTGCTGCTCTTTTCCTCCTACACCCTTGACAAATTTAATTACTATTACCACTTCACAATTAAACGGTTTGCTAAGTGATGTGAAGGCAAACAGGCCAGACCCCATGGTGAGAAGGTTGCAGCTCCTCTCCACATGGAACCATCTGAGTGTGTACAAGCTTTGATGCGTGTGTGTTTACGTGTGTCTGTATGGGGCCAGACTGACGCTGGCTGTGATGTGTACAAGCTCTCTCAGCTGGTGAGTCACTGCCCACACCGGCCAAATGGCTGCCCCAACACACACATACTCAAAACACACATAAAGGACAATGAATGCAATTGGCAAGGTTATTACTGCGTCTCATGTGCCTTTACAATCCCCCTTTCTTCTTTGCTTTTTGATCTATTCTCTCTTTGTGTGAAAAATATAATGAGGACCTCATAGCAGATACATCAAAGAAGTCAAATGTCATCTTCATAAGTGGGTAGGATGTGTATTTTAGTGGATTAATCAAATAAACAAGGTAAGTGTACTCATCTAAGGCATCTCTATCAAACACCACCAGCCAGTTTTTTTTATCCCTAGCTAGTCAGGTGCGTTTTGTCACGGCCCCTTGCATCTCATAAAAATGCACAAGGTATACCCTTTGACATCAGGCAGAGACGCACAAGGGTTTAATGTATCTGCAATGTAAAGCCTTCTGCGTCAGTTTCAGTTGGCACTTTGTTGCTTTCCAAAGCAACAAAGTGGAGGCTAGGGGGTTTGACGGCCACACACGCAACTTTTACCTAGAAGGCCGGAGTTCTCATCCCGTTTGAAACCAACTAATTTCACCACTAATTTCCTAAACCTAACCAAGTAGGTTTTGCGCCTACACTTAACCAAAGTAACGTAGACCTTGTGCGTCAGGATAAGACGCACAGGGTGTGAGCCTTTGCGCGTCATCCATGGATGCCAAAGGGCCCATTGCCCGTCAGGGAAGGCTTAGCACACCGGCCAATGACGCCAAAGGGTACTTTGCCCATCTGAATAAGACGCAAGGGGGGACAAAATGTCGGTAAGTGACGACTTGGGATGAGAATGGGCTGACACCACACACTACAGCCTCCAACAGGGCCTGTTTTAGCCTGCTACTGAACTGGTAGAAATGATAGTTGGTTTGGAGGAGGTTTCAGAGGCTGACTAGTGGCCTGAAGGTTGCAGGCTTAATCGCTGGCCTGATTGCACAGAAATCTGGCAAAATGAGAGCTGGCAACTGAAGGGCTGCTAGTCAGTATCAGATGGAAGCTCTGGCCATTGTGCCCTCAGAGCGCTCCGGCTTAGGGGTGTGTGTTTGTGAAGGGGGTGTTTAGATGGGTTGTGCAGAAGATTTATTTGCCCCCAAAATAGTATTCTAATTTATAGGGAACAATTTGAAGTAGGGAAATTTGGAGGTAGTAAAGCATGGTTTTGTTTTTATTTGCTGTGCTATGATTTGAGTCAGTGGAGGGCAGAAAAAAAATAATGAATCCATATTTTAGCATAATCAACTCCATAACATTTCTTTTAATTGTGAGCTAAGTTCTGAAATAAAATGAAAACCTATTCCAGTGAGACAGACTTCTCGCCATAGTCAATAGTTACAAAACTAAAGTCTTAATCAAACTCAATCTAAAAAGTCACAAAGAAAACAACTCAATCAATAAATCAAGTATTCCCTCAAACATTAATGTAACTATGTATCTTACAAAAAGTATTTCAGTCAGGACCACTATAGCCGAAGAAACTTGGATTCCCATTTGCAGTAAGTTATATTTGGTGGTATGGCTCTGTTCTGGGAGCTCCTTGCCCTTCCATGTGCCTACATGGAAAGGCTAAGGCAGTGAGAGCAGCGGGAAAGACCCCCCAAAACAACCATACCAAGGAAACCTGCCTGGCCTTCTATTGGCTTACATGGAAATGCCAGCAGGAGAAGCTCGCTGAGCACCTCAGAGGGAAGCACATTCAGTAATCTAAAATGACATGCAGTAAGGCCAACTGAATCTACATAAATTAAGGTAACATGGACAATAAGTAATAACAACCTGAACACTTGTAATAATCCATCTGTATTAGGTTAAACTGTATATGGTGGTATGATTCTGAGGCAGGGAGAGCAGCAGTAAGGCCCCCCAAAATGACCACACCTCCCTGGCTCACTCTGCACTTACACTAAAATAAGAAAGCAGTTCGGCCAATTAAATCCAAATTAATTGCTAGCATGAGGTAACATAGTTAATAAGACAAGCAGAGCAGTTAAGCCATAGGGTGTTTAAAAGGTATGTGATACGAGGTTGTGGACTATAGGTAAGTTGGGGCCCTTTACACTTCTCGCATGTGTTGTGCTTTTGTTTTCTGAGGTAGAGGTTTTCAGGGCTAGTTTTGTTATGTTGATTTCTTTTGTTTGGCACAACCCGTTTGCCCCCTCCTCCCCCACAATTTGAGCACCTTTGTCTTTTACTAATAGTGAGAAGATTGAAATAAATCACTATTAGTTTCACTTCTACATCAATTCCTTCACTTTCTTTGGTTGACGTGTTACTGTCTCTGCCTTCCTTGTATTTATACAAAGGGGGATGTAACAGTTGCAAAACGACCACTGAATGCTGGACCAGGCTAACATGATGGGGATATGCTCCAGATCCATAGAATTGACTGCTGGGACTGAGAATCATTCTCTTTGGATGGCGGAGTGGTGGCCAGAGCTGAGACTGCAGCGGGGATGTGGGAACAGTAGGCTCGTTCGAGATGAGCCAGGCCTGCACAGAATCGATCACCGGCGATCGCAAGGCAATGCATGCCAGTTAGATTTGTGTCCAACTTGATTCCGGCTCTGACGTCATGTATATGTAGGCAACGAGACATTGGGTCTCTGTATATTAATAATTAATAACTAATAGTAAAGAGTGTGGTCTAGACCTACTCTACATGTTAAGTGTCGTGAGATAACTTTGTTGTGAATTGGCGCTATACAAATAAAATTCAATTTGATTTGATATATTTTTATGTTTTTCCCTCCTTCCGAACATTTGGTTGTCTGTACGTGTTGTAGTTTTAATTTAATCTGGATTAATGAAGCAGAAAGGTTTCAGTCAACATGATATTTTCTTTATATTTGGGGCTTCAGAGACTGAAATCTCCTGGAATCTCTTAAAATCTGCTAAAACCTATTGAAATCTGCTCAAATTTGTTGAAATCTGCTGAAATCTGCTTCATGTAATGTTTCTCACGGAACTTCAATGTTTGAATAAATGTTACCGTTTGTGACACGACTTTGTTCAGGTTACCTGCTCAGACAGCGAGGGGCTGAACTTTACATGATTTAGGGTCAACGGTTTTTGTACAGGGATTATATCGTGCTCAAACCAGATTTACACTGAAATTATGACCTCATCATAGTAATTTTTATGTTTTTCCCTCGTTCAGAACATTTGGTTGTCTGCACATGTTGTAGTTTTAATTTAATCTGGATTAATGAAGCAGAAAGTTTTCAGTCAACATATTTTCTTTATATTTGGGGCTTCAGAGAGCCGGAAATCTGCTGAAATCTGTTTAAATCTGCTAAGAATCTGTTGAAATCTGCTGGAATCTGTTAAAATCTGCTAAAAATCTGTTGAAATCTGCTGGAATCTGTTAAAATCTGCTAAAAATCTTTTGAAATCTGCTGAAATCTCCTTGAATCTGTTAAAATCTGCTGAAGTCTGTTGAAATCTGCTAAAAATCTGTTGAAATCTGATTAAATTTGTTAAAATCTGTTCAAATCTGCTTCATGTAATGTTTCTCACGGAACTTCAATGTTTGAATAAATGTTACCGTTTGTGACACAGTGTACAGGTATAGGTGTGTGTCAGGTGTGTGTACTGTACAGTTGTGTATACTGTACAGTTGTGTGTGCAGGTGTGTATCAGTGTTAATTTCGTCAATCAAGACGACGACGAAAAATGCAGGGTCCTATTCCCCTACTCTTCACACCGTATCATTAAATGCATGTAGTTCAGACTGAAGTGCATCTAAAATCATCTGTGTGTGCTTGATGAA
>JBBPCS010000359.1:9259866-9270504 GCA_037974645.1 Hollardia meadi
GGCAGCCGCGGTTCTTGGAGTCAGGCACCACAGTTGCTCTCCATTGACTGCAAGACCCAGGGCATGATGGGAAACGCCTGGCTTTCGCCTGATCAAAGAGCTGATTGGTTTAGAAGTTTGTCTCAACAGTATGACGCTTCATAGAAACTTTTCATTTCTGTTGAGTTGGAGAGATTTTGATTTAATTTGTCTGATTTTAAAGGTTTATTCTGTTAATAGAATACATATGTGGCTGATGGTGACTTTTGTAGTCAAAGACAAAATACATTCATGTAATATACTCCATACAATATATTATAGCTGTGGTCTATTGTAGCCTAGTATTTTAACATTGGACTGGTTTAATTATTGAAGCATTTATCAACACACAAACTTCTGGGAAGGATTCTGAACAGATGTGAAGCCCTGACAATCTGAATATCTGACAGATCAAAAGCTTTTGTCTTTTATTTCTTTCCTCTCTGTTTGTCTATTAATGTTTTGAGTTTATTTATGCAGTTTGAGAGGGAGTTGTTTCTCAGATGACATATATAAAACAGCAGAAAACTGATATGATGATGATGTGCATGAGAATTTGTGTAAAAGAAGGTTGAAGATTGAACAGAAATCACAGATCGCCTGTATAGCATTTAAATAGGCCACCCTATAATCATTAAAATGATTAGACTAAGACTAAAAAGACTAAAATATGGGTCTGATAACATTTCAGTAAACCCGAAAGAGATCAAACGAGATGTGAGTGTTTCTGTGACTTCCTGTACAGACCGGAGACTGTCCGCCCTGCTGCTGCCGCCTGCCGTTGTCCGTTTTCCAGGCAAGGCGCAGTTTATCTTGAACGAACCTTGTGTTTCTTCTTCTCTAGGCAGCTTTTCTGGAGAGGGAGAAGGCTTAGACGTGGTGCTCCGGTATAAGAGTGCTCTCTACATAAATGGCTTCCTCTGCTTCAAATGCGAGATTCTGTGAATCCATCTTGCAGTCTGTCTTTTCTTATCACGAACTACTATCAAATCATTGATTGAATCAACCAACAACAACAAAAATCTAATTTTGCTGAAATAAGATTCAAATTGTTTTTGTACAACAGCTGTACAAAATTGCATGAAGTTAGATTATCTGGCCCATATATATATATTTTTTTTCAGAGTCACATAATGATTAAAAATGCCATTTTGACCTATAAGTGGTGTGTCAACCCCACTTCTAAACAAATATTTTACATTGTCTAAGCCTCTTGAGATAAAGAATTAGCTGAGTCTATATTTAATTATTCATTTATCTCCAGGAGAGTGTAAAAAGATTAAACACCTGCCACCTGCTCAGTGCAGCGCTGCTAACAAACGTTGATGCTGCGGGCCTTCTTATAGACATGTTCAGTGGTAAATTATTATCTATTAATAATACAAACACAACATATTACTAGAAGAATGTTATTTCATTCTATTTTAATATATGACTGCATTTCTTCATTTATAGGTGGATAAAAAAAACGGCTTCAATATCTCAACATTTTTTTCGTTGTTTATTTTAACCTTGCCATTGGAAAAATGTAGCTGTGCAGCGCAGGTGAAATTGGAATTTTCAAATAATGTTGAAAATAATCCATCAAACTACAAATGCTTCCTCTTCAGAGCTCACATTGATTAGCTATTGATTGCATTTTTTCAGATAAATAATTTACAGTGGGCTTTTTATTTTACATTAATCATGAAAACGTGGCTCTTAGTGTCAAAGTAAGCAAAGTTGCACACTCTAGGATGGCTCAGGGGAGACAGATGTTGTTACTTCTGCTTTATACTGCCAGTCCTCAACAACTAATGCCTGGAAGTGATGCCGATGTCAACAAAACAATGCAGACCCCATGAAAACGGGGACAGTTTCAGCAGTCTACTTTTGCTCAGCTGGCTGCCGCTGATCCAACAGGTAGACTCAAGAGTGTAATTCTCATGTCAGCTGTAATGGAAACATGTGCATAGAACTGCTCCAGACTTTTACAGTCTTCACATGAACAGTGTGTTAATAGAATGTGCATAATACAATATGAAATTCTGACATGAGTTGTAAATTGAGAAAGGGGGATGACGGCTGCAGTTCTCATTCAAATCAAAAGCGAATCCATTTTGGCACTGATAACCGATTTTAAATACTTCTCAAAGATGAATGGAATTGAACCCTCTCGACTATTGCAGCCTGCTTTTTGAGCTACACCAGCTCTGATACAGAAAATAAAGTCCAGGTGAGACAATTTGTTTATCATTAGTTTATTTATATATATCTTGATAAACGTGAACTGAAGAGCCCATTTCTATCTGTCATGTATTTGAATAGTGGTGAGACAAATGATTTATTCAATTAAATTGCACTAAATAAAATGACACAGGTGGCTCAAGTTTCAGGTCTTCACTGTTCCAGCTTTTCCAAGACAGCAGCCTGAACTTAACACTCAAGCCTAATGTGCATGAAGTGCCTGAAGAGATGCTGCCTGCTTTTCATATGACCGTCTTGTGCACAGAGATGACAGCCCAATGAAAATGGTATTTAAGTGAAAGGGTAAATGCCCAACCGGATGTTATCTGTCTGAAAATGGCAGCAGTGGTTCCCCCACAGCCCTCAAACAAGATGTTACTTCGCCCTCATCCTGGCCTAGACAGCAGTGGTGATGGATCCTGTAGAGCTCACTGCACTCAGCACTTGAGCTTTGGCCAGCACAATAGAGTAGAGGGTCTAAGGGATGCATCTAACAGACCACAATTATTTTATGTTGTGCAAAAAGAGTATGAGAGTTTGAATCTTTGTATGGGGGATAAGGAATCACCAACTGAGTAAGGGTAATGCCTCATTCATGCTTTATACCATGTTTAAAATTAAGCATTTAATTGAAAAAGTCAGCTTTGATTCAGCTTTTTATTTTGGTTTTCTCAGCCTTGACACAACACAGGCACAGGAAAAAGTAACTCATTTCCAAAATGATCTGTTGATAGGGGTTTATGTGCTTTTTCTTGAACAGGAGCACTAAGTTTCTGAAGTCTCTGCTGGCATTACAGCTACAAGTTAGGCCAAGAAACGGTCCAATATAGAAGCATTTTGTACAGATCGAATGAGATATATCAGGGGGATTATAATATAGGTGGATTTTCTTACCACAAAGCCATGCTAGCTGTTTCCAGTCTTCATGCGGAGCTATAACTACTGCCGGCTGGGGCCTTTTATTTCATGAACATGGATAGAAAGCACATTTTCTCATCCAGCAAATGAGAGTATTTACATTTATTTAAATGTTGGACTATTGCTTTGATTTAATAAAGTTGAAAATGATTTCGTTTCCAGTGGAAATCAAAAGGAGCACCATTGGTCATAATGTCAGAGGAAATTTCAAACTTTGAACTCCTCCCCATAGTTGTGCCACTGATTCTTTGAGTCTCGGAGTCTGGCGTCATCATGTGTATTGATGTTCAATTCATAATCACTGGGATCAGGGTTCCACTCTTTGCCTTACTATAAAGAGGCGCAGATGTAAGAAACTTCAGAAATATAGCTCCAGTTCCACTGCTTACAGCATTTCAATCAAGAGAGACAAGTGAATGAAGTAAAAATAATTGTATATTACAGCAGATGATATCTGATAATTAAGTCTTGTCAGAGAGTGTCTGGCACTTAGACTCTACAGGGAGACTTTGTGATTGAGGGGTGTCTGCCCCGAGCAGCAACGGCAGCAGCAGTTGATGAAGCTGGTGAATCTGTGATGATGAGCAGTAATGGGGAGATGCAGGGGTGTGCATAGCAGCAGCATGAAAATACTAAAGGCAGAGATAGAGAGACATATTTAAAAAGGACAGAAGCAAAATGAGAGGTTAACGATGAAGGTGTGTCATTGTACTAATGGAGGGATGTGACCAGCTGATATCTCAATTGACAGCCCCAGACAATGACAACAGGAATTTATGATTGAGCATGTGTGAGAGGAGAGAATGACAGGATGGTATGCAAAACAAAAGAGTAGTCTTCCTGGCTGAATTTTCCGCTGGAGATTTATCTTGAAAAGATTCAGATGAAGCCACTCTCGGCTCATTCGTTATTCAAACATTGAAGTAAAGTTGATTCTTTCAAGTCCCCATCCGCTCAAAAATGTTTTTCATCTTGTTCCTACAGTTGGATGTTTGAGCTTCACTGTGTAGAATAATGTAGACCGAGACTAGGATGTTATAGCCTGTTATCTACTTAAAGTGGAAAGCTTCTCTGTGCTCATTGAAAATCTGATTATAATAGGTGGGCCTGCGAGCATGATTTGTGACATCACAAATAATTTAGAAGCCAGCCAGGAAAGTAAATAAACATATTTTATCTTAGGAATCATTGCCAATTTTCTTTTAAATACATATATTGGTCGATATATCGGTATTGGAAATTTGTTACTCCCTAATATCGGTATCGGCATCGGCACCCCAAAAATCCATATCGGTCGGGATCTTCAAGATTCATTATCTTATACAACGTACAATATATTTGTTGTTGCTGTTGTTGAGGTTTTATTTAGTTTATTCAAAATAAACAAATAATAACAAATTGCTTTACCCCATAAAATCACAATATTGCTGAGCTTGATAAATCGTAGTGTCATCTTTCCGTTCATGATTATAAAAACAAAATCTCGAAATTTGTTTTTACCTTATTACCACTATATGGGAATACATGTGAGTCATTAGGGCAAGGACTTTAATTTATAATATCCTTCTATGTCTTTGTGCTGGATCGGAATCGCCCTGACTCATGGAACTTTTCAGTCCAGTGTAAATTCAACAAGGCATTTTTATTATATACACACAACCAGCACATACATTATTTGCCCTTTGCTGAGTAAGCAAGCAGTGCAGGAAAGCAGATATGCCACACAATTAATTAACAGTGTTTGTACATCATTAATTTTTATTAAAGCCAGCTGCAAGAGTGAGCTCGCACTAATAAAAGAGTAACAGATGATTAGGACTTCCCATGTCCAGAGAGGGGAAAAAAAGTACATGCTTGCAAAAAAGGTAACATTGTAATAATGAGCTCTAACCAATGTTCTGTAATGTAAAGACGTCCGCTGAATAATTCTGACTTGAGACATGTCTGGAAACAGATCCTGACTCAGACAGAACTCTGCCTCTTACATTCAGATCAGGCAATCAATAATATGCTTGTCAAAGCAGAAGGGTTGGTTAAATTATGGACAAGCACCAATCACCACCATAAACTGTGTGGTTCATTAGCCGGTATCCCCCATATCATTTCATTAACTTAAAATGTTCCTATTAGTACATGCATCTAGCGTGGTGAGACACGTACATCTTGCCAGGGGGAGATGTATGACCTTAATCAACCGTCTCTCTGTCTGAATATTATAAAGTCTGTTAACTAAGGCCTGTATGATGCTCAGCTCTGTGAGTATTACCTCTGGTGTGTGTAACAATACATCACTAGTTTACTGTTGTTCTCACAAAATGTTAGAGAAGTTGTTGCTTTCTAATGTAAATAGTTTCTTTATGGTGTGCTGATGGATCATCTGCTGCAGTATGACATCCAAGGTATAGCCATAATTAAATCCTGATCTGCATCACAAATACTGTGAAATACCGCTTAACCCAACTTTGACCACAGCAACAGCCCAGAAATTTCCCCCCCTGCATTGAGTGTTGCCATTGTTATATTTGGCCTGTACTGAGGCTGGAATTGCCGTGATAAGTGCAAATAAGTGCAATTAACAAAGCATGGTAATTACCTCTCGTCTCTCTACACCCCAACCCCCCCTGTGTTTTTCTTTCTCTGTCTCTCTCTCACTCTCTTCCCTAATGATCCTCTCATTTTGGTAGACATATCTGCTACAGATTAGTATCTGGGACCAGGACGACAGCAGAAATAAATAATGGTCATTAGAGCGTGTTCAACCAGCGCAGCACCGGGAAGTAACTTGCTCATTTCCTGCGTATGCGAATGCATCCACGTCTCCATTGCTTTTTTTTTTTTTTTTTCCTTCCAATGAGATTTATAGATGAGTAAAAATAGGGTTGTGAATCTGATTTATCGCAACAAAGCTCTTTGGCTGGATCTTTCTGCCACTGTGCCCATGGTCCTCTCAGGAGAGCTTCACCTGGCATCCAGCCACCAACCATTCCATCTCACCCTCCCTCCACCCTCTGTATTTTTATGTTCTGTGGTGCAGAGCTAATTTCAGTCAATTTCTGAAAAGCACTCTGTTATACTGTGAAATGGGTCTCCAAAGAGGTCATAAGGGAGGAGGTTTCTGGTTGATGAAGTGTTATGCTATGTTACAGCATTTTTTAGATTTACTGTTTGGCAACATATTCCGATTTTTAATGTCTACAAACAAGATTTTACATTCTGCCACTTCCCACAAGCTTTAGTAATTGATAAAGTATGAGCTTACAGACTTAAGATGCTGTTGACCAATTCTATTTTAAATATTTTAGCTAAAATGTTTTTGGGGTTTTTTTTGGCTAAAATAGTCGTGCAATGTGAATGGAATGGACAAAATACTTGACACAAACTTTGAATATAATGCAGGTCAATACAGCACTTCAACAAACTATGGCCTATAAAACTGGCTGCTATAGAAACACAAATCTTCACATTACAGTGGTGTTGATTTCATGACATTGCAAAGCCATGCCTTGTAAACAGGGAGAAAGAGAAAAAGAGAGTATTTCTCTGAGGCTTTGACTTTGGGTCGGGTAAAGTTAAGGACAGACGTGAACCTTTTGGTGTAAACGATACTACAGCTTCAGAAAAGATCTGTAAAGACCTGTATTTCCCACAGATGTGCTAATTTAAAATGCAACAAAAGGCATTAGGAATGCTTTGCTACGTCCACTTGCCACAAATCAATTTACTAGATATTACTTCTCATGTGACAAAAAGAGAGTTATACCGTATATAGAGAAAACACAGGTCATCTCAAATATCTACATGAATTAGGATTTTTACTGCAGTCAGTCAGGCCACGTGAAAAGAGTTGGCAATGCAGGATCTCTGTCAAACCATATGAAGAGCATCTTTTAATCATTACCTTCAAATCATTTGTGATATGTTTTTGTGCACCTTATACCAGAGGGTGTATGAAGGAAAGGCCATATTCCAGAAGGGCCGTATGGCTTAATGCCCGTACATGCCTCTTGCAGCCGTTGGCATGAGATGCCGCGCAGCATCTCGCACATTGCAGTGGCATAATTGCACCACGTGTGCAGGCCTGGCGAGCTTCTCAAATTTGAAACATCGATGTTTGTGCATGTGCCAAGTGTACAGACAGGCTGATTGCTACTGATTATCAGCATGAGCTGCACTGATTCTATGCTCCTACAAACCACAGCAACCAAAGGAAATAACACTAGAAACCAATGATAATACCAAGGTTTGCACAAAGTTTCTATGTTAAACATAATATTTTGGGTGAGTTTTTTTTTTTTGTGCTTTTCTTTTTTTTTTAGCATACAACAAATTTCCATATTACACTATTTCACTAAATGTAATTGTGTAAATGTCACATTAAAGAGCATTCAATTAATACACTTCACAAATACAATATACTTTACAATTTGCTTTATAGCATATCCCAAATGCAAACTTAAAGCTGTGGATGGTGTGTGCATGCACATCTGCAGAAGGGATAGAGGCACATTAGCATGTTTCAGCACTTCCTCTTAGGTATGGCTCCAGGCGTGATAGTTTCCCTTGTATAACGGCAAGGATACACATGTTGGAACTGATTTTTCTCAAAGGCTTTTTACTTATTACACCATCTGCCATTTAAAGAGAGCTTTGAACAGAATAGGAAGAACACGGGGTGCAGACAGCAGTCCACTTGATGTTTTATGCCTGGAAAAATAAATTAAGTAGACTTCACCACAAAATTCAGCTCCGTAAAAAGTGAAGTCAAGACCAGAAACAAAAAAAAAACGAAAAAAAAAACAAAAACTACCAATCTCCCAATTGATGGTTTTGTTTTTTATGGTAATTATAGAATACTATTACTTTGAAAATGAATTCAATGATGATTTACTGATGTTAAAAACATGGTGCAACTTCAATATATATACACACCAGACGTTTTGGAGCTAAGCTGCTTTTCCTATTTAATTCTGAACACTATTTGTTATGTGTGTAATTGTTTGGCTAATTTGGGACTTGAAAAGGACAAGCTGTATGTCACTACACAACGAGCGCAGTACTCGAGTCACATACTGACCCAAGAGAGCACAGCAAGGATGGATGACTGTGATAATACGACTGGTCTCCCAGCAACAAGGAGGCAGTTCCTTATAACTAGATAGAAACCAGGGGATGAAAACATATTTAGTAAATTAATTGAAAACACCCCCCAAAAAACAGGGGATTGAGAGATATGTACGCAGCATCCCCATAGAGACATGCATCAAGAGAATAAGAGAAAGAAAAACTAATTTTCTCTCAATGTTGTATCAGGCTATTGTTCCAGGACAGTTTCCATACAACATTGGAAGCTTGGGTCTCTCGTGTACGTGCAATCTCTTCAAATCAGGTCTATTTTGTTTTCTGACAATATTATTGTTCTCAACCATGACAAATATACTGCGAAAAATACTATTTGAATTAATGACAATATCATGTTGTATGCAAGTCATTTATTTTGTTATATGATCACTGGATTGTATTGAATTTTGTGGGAGCAGAGCAATTCATTATAGTACAGGTACCATAAACAAGAAAATCAGCCATCTGCAACAAATCAGATTTTTAATCCGTATACAGAGAGATGGCACAATAGACCAGCCTTGTTTATCAGAGTATTGATAAATGGCTGCCGGAGGGTCTCTGCTCTATAGCCAAAGCGGACAGGACAAGTGTCTGCAGGGCAGGCTGCCGGCGAGCTGCCCCTCCATGCCCACGAGCTTGTAAAAAAAAGGTAGGTCCACCTCGATCCCGCTGGAGAACGAGGAAAAGAAGTGCTCAGTGTGTGTGGAAGGACAGCCACGCTGTTTGTTTTACAAATTAACCGCAAGAAATATCAGACACAACCAGAATTTCAGCCTCTATGCTTGACTTGATGGATGGATGGATGGATACTAATTTGGCAGCAATCCACTTCACTTACCAGCATATATGAATATATAAAAGATTGCCCACAAATTAATGAACACGTGGGGACAAATTGTGCAAACGCAACATCATTTTCACGTGCTCATTGTAGTAAAATATGGCCTTGAATTTTTTTTTGTTCCTTTATCCCCATTCCTCTCTCTGGCTCTGGCAAACATCCAGTGAGGCAGGCCAGTGAGTTGGGTTGTACATAATAAATGAAGGTTAGCTGTTGTAGAATAAAGAAGCAGTAGCAACTGCCACAAAGGTGAAATTAAAATGAGAAATATTACAGAAATAGAAGTAATCAAGTTAGTGGCAGTGGCAAAAAAAATGAACTAATTCAGGGTAAAGAGAGTCGGACTGAAAACACACTTCCTGCCTCAAGGTAAATAAAAACATGTAATGCACCATACCTCAAAAAAGCTCTCATGTTGGCCATTTACTCCCATTAAGACTGTGGCTTTCTCTCGAACTCGGTGGCTGAATTCACAGGTAAAACGTTCCTTTTACAGATGTCAATCCTTATCAGCTGTTATTTGTTTGGAGCCTTTGCATTACTGTTACAGTCACTATGTTGGTGGACTGATGGAATTTGGTTTGTGTTGTGACGCCATGAGTGCTGTGCATTGCAGTGGATTCTAATGTTGCGAAAGAAAAGAAAAACTTGACTTTTGCAACTTTACTTTCTTTTTTTTTTTTTTTAAAGAAAACGTTACTTTTGCAGCAGCAAAGTAAATAAGTCAGATAAATAAGCCACCGCATCCACAGTGTCTGACTCAGATGTAGTGATTCAAGTCGTCTCGATATTCTCTTGATCACCATAACATCTTATCAGGCCTCCTCTTGCATTGTCGTTAATAAGTTGCCGGCTCACGCTCCAGCACACCATACTTTCTGATTTTCTTCCTTGAACAGCCATCTGACATGAATCTCATTATGGCAAAGGCAGCACAGGACAGAGAGGCCGGAATATCAGCAATGAGCCCTATCATTATCATTTTTCAATCGCTGTGAAGACTGATATGATGGCGGAGAAAGCTGTTTCTCTCTCCCCCCCCCTCCTCTTTCTCCCCTCCAGGTCTGACTGACTCCTTGGGCACATGAAGAGGCTGGGTGGCCCCTCATTAAGCACATTCTGGATTACAGCTCCTGGCCAGGGCTGTTTCCAACAACATGCTAGTGCATTGTAATGAGACTCTCAGTGTGCTGCACAAACACACTCAATATCCCACTTTAATCACAGAGAAGGAGAGAGGCTACTCCTCGCGCCCTCAACAGGAGCAGTGAAAAGAAGGGGGGATTTGCAAGTTCCTCCATCCCCTGATGACATATAATCTCCTTGGGAGATGAGTGTTCTGTCTCAGAGCTGTGATTGACATGTCTAACATTATGATGAGTTGGGAGGAAATATGAGGCTGAAATGGTTCACAGGGTGAACAGTGATCCTTCAGCTGTCTGGTCATTCTGTTGGCCATGTAGCTACAGATCAGCTGTATGTCAAACAGCTTAGGGGGGGGGGGGGGGGGGGGG
>JBBPCS010000359.1:9280316-9303307 GCA_037974645.1 Hollardia meadi
TGTCTATGAGGGGAGCTCAAAGCGCAATTTGTCTTTACGACAGTGTAATTACACCCTGCAACCGTAGGGGGTGCTCATGGGCGAAAATACCAAAAGTTACGCAGTGGGGCTTTAAGTCACTTTCCAGCACCACACATTGCCCAGCCATTATGAATTATAGCCCTTGTTTCAAACAGTGTAGCTGAACATCTTGCACTCGGCTGCAGGTCACCTATTACCCAAGAGTTTCTGTCCAAGTCATCTACATGTGCAAGCTACAGATGCTATCTGGAGAGAAATGAAAGTCATTCTCACCCCTTACTAGCATTTTGAATAACGAGAGTGGGACCTCATCATTCATAATGACACTGATCATCTATAATGGTTCCAGATATGATAAAAACCCAAGCTCGTGTGGAAATGCCCTCTTTTCCAATTCTGATTTCTATGGATCCACCAGCTTTAACCTTGAACAGTGAGAGATAATAGGTTTGTCATTGGAGACCTTCCTTATTCCCACATAAAGAACCTTTAAAAGAGATATATCGCTGGCGTCCTGCTGAAGTCTGCAGTGTTTTTGGATTACACCTTGATTCATTCTCATTTACTCTCTTGCGGGTCCCTAATTTGAATGACCCTGACAGAGGTTATAAACTCTGCCTGTAGATGAGATGCTTTCTTTAGCATTGAGAATTGGCTACCTTTGTCACTTTCACAGTCATCTTATAACTGTCTCCTTCACATCAGCTTTGGGGCCCCCCTCACTGATGGGAAATCCAGAATCCACATCCAATCAAAGGAAAATATGAATGTGGAAAGGACTAATGTTTTATCTTATCTATAGTGCCAGTCTGTGTCACCTCCTTCATGCATTTCATTTAGGTTTAAGTCTTCCAAATTAAGCATTTGGGCAAATGATGACATTGACTTCAATCCTGAGAAAACATGTTCAGTTCGCAATGGCAGATGGCTATAAATGTTACAATACCCAATGATAGTTGCTATGGAGAAGCCAGTCAGAGGAGAGAATCAGAGCTGTACCTAATTTAGTGTTGAATTTTTTAATTTGTGAAAAAATAAATGAATAAAAATAACATGGTCCGTAGTTGCTAAATTCATCCACAATTGACCCAGAATGAATTTAACTGAATTTGTTTAAACTGCAGATTTAGCTTTTCTCAATAGCATTGTCTTTAGCTTCCATCCATCGTTAAGGGTGACATGTACTCAAAGAACCAGAGATTTTATAACGTTTTTTGGACATCATCGTTGGACAACACCGTCCCCAGGTTCTGATGTTCTCAAGTCTGGAACCAGGAGCATCCGAAATGGCTCCTCCCAATTTACAACTAGCCTCTGATCAACAAGTGAGGAACACAGCATCCGATCGGTCGACAACCGCAACCCAAGTCCTTATGGGATTGACAATGGATGGCTAACAATACAATAAATAAACATCAAAGACATTCATCATTGGATTTGTCATTATGGATTTGTTTTACAAAGTCTCCACGTCTCGTACGCACGACAGTCAGCAAGATCGGTCCGCCGATGCAGAATGTGTTGGAAGCAGCGGGTAAAACCAAATAGTGTGGGGGGAAAAGTAAGCTACTTCTTATTTGTTTGTGCCATCTAAGGGTGACATCGTTGACGTCGAACCATGTTGTCTTTCAGAAAAGCCATTCCGTTTTCCAGTTGTGTTGTGCACCGCACTCCGGAGCCTCTGCGGTGAAGTGCACACATCAATATTGTGGGACATTTATGACCCTGAAAGCATTTTTTTTGTTCCTTTTTATAAAGAGCAGCTTCACAGAACAGAGCTTACAAATTGCAGGCTGTGTGGGCTGAAAAATTGGTTAAGTCAAGATCTGAATTCCCCTGATGAGTTATATTATTCAATAAGAGGCAAATACAGAGGGATATGGCCAGCACGGAATAAAAACTTTCCAAAGACTTGGACTAGTAGAATAATGACTTTTTGATTTGGGACAAAGGCCGTGTGGTCTGGTTATTTTGTTATTAAGTAATTACAGACTTTGGTGTGACCATTCTTAAATGTAAGAAGGCTTATTTTAGTAACAATACTTTCACACCCTCTGCTGCCTACAGCATTTTGTTTTCTTTGCCATTATCTTTTCTCCATTTTTCCTCAAATGTGTGCACACATGCAGTCTTCACAAAGTCAACATGTGAAGTCAACAATAAAGCAAAAGAAAATAGTTTTCAAATTGCCTTTGTGTTGCTTGCTAGTGTGTGTGTGTGTGTGTGTGTGTGTGTGTGTGTGTGTCTTGTATTGTTCATGTTGTGAAGACAATCTGTTTACACATTCACATTCCGTGGACTCACCTTCCTTTTGGGGACCACGCAGGACACTCATGCAACATTTCAATGGCAAATGCAAATGACTTTAATTGAGCTCAGACAGATCTTTGCACATCTGTTCCCAATATGCTACACTGATTGACAGCCATATACTGGTGTCTTTTCATTTGTTTGCTCTGTTAAATTTCAAACAGTGAAAGTCTTCAAGTGTTTGAGCCCTTTGCATTCATTTCTGTCCTTTTTTCCCATGTTTTTTGGTCTACATATGGTTTTTTCTTTGTGTGTCTAGTGTGTCTTGAAATGTGACTTTATAACAACTCAGAGACCTTCCCGATTCCATTGCAATACTCGTACATCACAATGACATTCATGATTCAGGAGTAATTGTTTGGTGATTAATCTACTTTCAATGACTCAGTCATCCTGGTCTGAAGAGCTGTTTGAGCTCAGAATCTGCTACCCTTGAAGAAAGGTAACTGATCTTTGCAGTTTCAAATATGGAGATGAAATTGGATCACTGAAGAAAAGGCTTAGATCAGTACAAATGCTGCATATTTCAGAATAAATGTTCTGATTTCTCCCTATTGAGGTTTTCACAATCATTTCACAACATATTTGTTCACGTAATGACATTTCTTCTCGGTTACCAGATATGAAGTTGTGTTTTGTTTCATATTTGTTTTATAGGCTGGCATGTGAGATAGATTTATGATTATCGTCTCAAATGATGATGACTAATAATTAATAAAAGTTTTATATTTCTTATAATTGGCTCTGTTTCCAAAAAACGATCTGTTTATTGTATGCTTATATTTATATTTTATAGTTGCATTTATGTTTTAAGAGCCAGAAACAAAAACAGCAAAGTTGCCCAAAAGTCAATGCACGCAATCTGTTTTGTCTTTCTCAATCTCTTTCTTTTTCTCACCTTAAAGTTTCTTATGGAACTTTCTGCTTGTTTATTAACAAAAATAATTGGTTTGTTTTTTTCTGTTTTTATTTCATTCATTTATTTCACTTATTTAAAAGTTGGATTTCCATATTGAGCCTCAGCTCTTTCAGTAATTGCAACTTTGTTTTAAATCAATTTGACAATCAACTTCAAAAGAGAAGAGACTGATCGATGTAAAGTTAGATATAAAGGTATTCCAAAGAAACATTTTACTCATGTTCAGGGAAAAATAAGACAATTACCCATTAATCTGTTTATTATTATTATTTTTATTTTTATTTATTTATTTGTTGGATGATTTATGGGTTCCTTTGACACTGGTACATATACAAAGGCTAACATTTAACCAACAAAAAGCCAAATCCTGTCAAAGTGCTTACTTAATTTTACATCTACAATACTAACTACAGTAAATACAAGCGAGAACAGAATGTGCAAATTCCCCGGGTAACTGCAGGTCTGGCGTGTCAAACCTAATGAGACTCGACGAACTTCTTTAAAGTTCATTTAAGTTCATTCCGACATGGCACATGGCTGAGAGACTTGTCTGATCTCTTTCCCTGAGTAATTCATTGCAATCCATAAAGGATATCACTTGAGATGAACCGCTTTTTTCTAGTTTGAGGCTATCCATCGCTTCTTCATATGGCACATTGTAGCATCAATTTAGATCCAGCTGAGCCTTGATCAAATGTTATAGCAACAACAGTCACTCTAAGAAGTCCCAATACCTAAACAACCCGAAAAAGTTGTTTGACTGTGTCAAAGAAAGACAATTCTGTACTTTTTTACTCCACCACATTTATCTAGTTACGGGTTACTTCTCTGATTAAGATTTTACACAAAAAGCACATGACAAATTTATAAAATACAACACATTGGTAACAATTAAACTGACCAAAACCGAACTAGTTTGGCTCCCAAACCTTTTGGTTTGTGGTCCAGTACAGAAAAATCAATGTCAGCTCGTTGTGATGTTATAAATGTCTATTAGTTGTTGGAGTAATTTCTCCTCTAAGCTTTAATTTGCTGATACTAATACTTTAGTCCCACATAGGTAAAACTTTCCAATATTTGTTTGTCCAAGAGGTAAAGGGGTTATGAGGTCATTAACTGGAGAGGAAATTTAAAAAAAAATATTGTAGTAGAAGTACATTTTCCTAATAATAATTGTGTACTTGACAAGGATGTTATCTCCCTATCTGTGTAAACATGCTTCGAATACATTTCTGTGGCTGTCTGACCAGCTCAGGCCTGTTCACCGTCATACATTCTTCGTAGCGTGCTATACACAAATGGACGACTGCATAACACTGATTTCAAGTTTTTAAAAAAAGTTTAATAAAAAAAAAGTAATAATAAAACAAGACATGACACTTGTATCTCATACTGATATGATTGTAATGGTTAATATGCATGGATGAGCATACACAAAATGTCTTAGGCTCGAACTATTATTGAGGAATGGTCCAGCCTGAAGATTCAAGATTCAAGATTCAAAGAACCTTTTTCTATCACATAATGATAGAAAAGGTTCAGGGCTCACAAACAACATAAAAAACATACACCCAGTAAAAACACATAGAATTGCATTAGAACACAAACAATTTAATAAATAAACTAGAACTAGGGCACTTTCTGTCAAAATATGGTTGTGTCTAGCTGAAACATCTCAGCTGCGCATTTATTATGCACTTCTAATTTATAAATTTTTAACATCCTTATACATCAGGGTAACCTAGAAAACACTTTTTTTATCATGCGCATGTAAACAAATTCAAATGCTAAACAAATGAACTAACATCATGAAATCGTGAACATGGCGGCTTGTTGTCAAAATCATTTGTTAGAATTATGGCGATGTTACAATTGTACCACTGGCCCGGAGTGCTCTTTGACGACTTGCTTTCTCTATGAAGTTTGAACAGCTACATGTGTAGGATACCCCAGAGGATTACTGGTACCCGCTGGATATGTGGATTGCGATATGGAGTCATCATATTTCTACAATTGCCGATGTTTTATCTCTTTTGAAGCTTATTACTATCTATGGATTTTAAGGTATTTGTTCCGCCGAGGTCAAATGCCCTATTTTTTCATTGTCATGTTATGAAAAAAATATTTGTGTGTCTGTCTTGTGATTTGGATCTGCTCCAAAATTTATTGGGTTCTTTCTTAGTCCAAGCTATGTACACCCTTCCATTCAAGCTTCATTCTTTATTCCTTCAGACAGAAAAACAGACAAACAAACCCAACTAAAAACTTAACATAACCTCTTCCCTGTCCACATACAGTAATGCCTGTGAGTGGACAGAGCACTTGTCTGTCTGGCTGGCCACCAACATCATGTCATCCGCATGTATAAAAAGTGTCAGTCCATTGCAACTTCAGGTGATTTTGTTTTGCATATGGAGAAGAGGATTGTCTACAAGACACAGGTCTGAGGGACCCAATTTATTTAAAATAATTTTGCAGGATTTAAAACCGTTGACTCTGACATCTTTAATCTAGAAAGCCAGTGATGTGCTGACTTTGAGTCTGTGGAGGTGGTGCAGAAGTGTGTTTGTGTTGACTGTATTGAAAACGGATGAGAAATCCATGAATAAAATCCAGACATTTGAGTTTGGAGAGACAAAGTGCCGAGAGCCACTGTATCCAGAAGAGTAAGGCTGGCATCTGCAACTCCCCGTTTCGCCCTGTAGGCATACTGGAGCTGATCTAGACTTTTGCCCATCAGGGTGGCCTTATGGTCCCGGGGATTTCCTTATATATATAACTTTAAAAGTATGGAAGTGACCTTCCACTCTTCCACGCTGATTGGAACAAGGCCATAGTTGGTGTTTGTCAGGATCCAGTCCTCCCAGGGGGTCAGTCCTATTTAACCTAGCGTAAAAGGTGTGCAGCTGCTCTGTATCTGGGCTGGCTTCTGAGCTCTGCACATAATGGTGTTGAGAATCTCCCACGCCTCTCTCCTATTACCTCTGGTGAACCTCTCCTCCATCTTATATTGTTTCAGAGCTTGGCCAGCTTGGTTTTTGTGTTGTAGCTCCCTTTTCAGCTCACTGGGGCTACATCCACACTAGTATGTTTTCATTTGAAAAGTTTTAACATTCAGTTTAAGTTTAAACATCCAGAAGATGAGCATTTTAGCACCGGTTTAGATCTTATCTCTGACCATACTAACACTCCAGGAAACGCGCCAGTGAAAACAGGAAGCAAATTGTCTACTCTACTTGGTTGCAGATACGACTAATTTTTACATTTTTCTTTACTTTGCCTACTTAGTCTTATTTACTTTTATTGTTACTTTCAAATATATGTTGAGGCTATTGGTTTGGAACCAAGATCATTACTCCTGGAAATAGGACAAAATGATGAGGCAGTGAAACGTGACTGCTCTTCACAGAATCCTTCCAGCTAATGCTCTTTTTATTAAATAGATTTTTAGTTATACCATAAGAATTCATCCCCTAATTATTGCAAAATTTCAACGCAAATGTCAAACAGGATAAAATGATGAAGTGATGACATTTTATATTCAAAACGTCATAGGTCAACTGTGACATCATAATGTTCTGCAAAAACACCTTTCTGGTCTGAATATATTGACCGATCGACTTTGCAAGTTTATATGCACACATACACCACTCACACAGTCTCACATATGTACCAACACACAGTCGAACGTGTTCTATTTCTATTCTTAAAATCTAAAACATACCAAAAACTTGTTTAACAAAAATAATCAACTCAATGTGAGCTGTGTAATACATTTTTTTCCTTTGAATTTCCATCTTATTGTTAAACCTCAAATCTACAGTTTAACTCAGAATGCGTGATTTTTTGGCAGTAAGCTCAAATATTGAGTACATAAGCCTTTTATAATGGAAGCCTTAGGAAACCAGTATCCCTTGGAAACTCCTCCTAACAGAAAAAAGGGCCAGTGAAAAAAATGGAGTACCACTCTTGTCTTGTTAGGGAATTGCCACAGAACATATGGTTCAGTGGTGGAAAAGTGGATTGACATCCAGGACTGAGTTGAGAGGCTTTGATATTTGTTTTATGTGTGGTGTGTGTGATTTTTGAATAAATTACCAAAAAAAAGGTTTTTATATGTTTAAAGTCATTGTTTCAATAAAGTGTGCATCCTGTAGAGCAACAATTCACCCCTGCAGGCAAGGCTCAATTATCAGGCCATTAGACTGGTCATATATTGTAATGAATATACTGCCTACAGCCGTTGCCACGATCTTATGATTATGAATGTCACATTAAGACAACTGTTTTTTTTCCCCATTAAATTAATAGGGCTTAATGATTTTTCTAAGCTTCAAAGGAGCACAGCAGCACATTTTAGATTCTCTCAGATGTCTCTCCAAGCTGTGGGTATAGCTCTCCTAATTAGATAGGTGTTTGTGTGCTGGAGGTATTGCCTATTACCACAGTGACAAAGCACAAACATTAATGGGAGATCGACTGCGACCAGCTAGCAGTGTCTGGTGCTGCAAGCCCAAATATAAACCCTTGTAGGCAGGTCATAAAGCCAAAGGTGAAATCCAATTAATTACTCCATAGCTGTGCAATTAACAACACTGAACAAGAACTGTATTACATTTGTGCATTTTAATGAATGTGACTGTAATTAACCTGTAAAGTCTATCCCCAAATCTGCCCCTAATTAAAGCAAATGATAAACTGTCTATCAAATCAAGTCCACTCAATCGCCTCATGCTGTGTCTACCTGATAGTGGCACATAGACTCGTGGTTAATCTTCAGTAATTAAGATATCATCTTGAAAGCATAGCCCTGGGCTACACTGTTATATTATTATGTATAAATATCAAGATGCCCCAGTGGAATAAAGTACATACTGGGTCGGTGGATAAAGTGGTTGTTGGGTTATGAGGTTATTTATATTTTATGATATAAAATCTTGTATCAATACTGTGTTCATGATTACCAGATTTCTGTTAGTGATTTATAGCGTTTTGGAATATACCATTTGTTATACAGCTACTCGTATTTTTTTCTTTTCTTTCCTTTGTTCGTCATGTTATTGGCTTCACCACGGGCAAAATCGTGAGTCGCACATTGGCCGTCACATGGCAGGAGTCCCACTTCGGTTAAGTGGATATCATGTAAATTCTGAGCTAACCTTTTACTGTATTTTGCAGCATGGCATGTCGGTGTCACAGAATGCTCTTGAGTCTTTCCTGCTGTTATGTCCACTTACAAATTATCAGAAATGTAAATTGTCGTGCAAAACTTAACGCTAAGTCTACTTCCAAACCACATGAGTTGAACTACAATGGAGGCTTGATGGAGTTACCTTAGCAACAGTAGTTTTACACGTAGGCTACTTTATTAAAATAATGCAAAGGCAGAGCTTTGAAGCTGGTGTGTTCACTGTTTTTAGATGGCAATGTCATACAGAAGGTTCTATGAGTGTCGTACTTTTATTATTATTACATTGTGCTTGTACCTTCTTTCAGCTCTGTAGGTGACCCATTCACCTGTCCGCCTTAGGCACGACACAGGGCTGGTACAGTACAAGGTTATTATTTTATATTTATTGTTGTTACACCGCTTTGTTGAATACACTCTTCTGATTGGTCAATGACAGCATTCTATGGTCTGTTATTTCTGAATAGCAGACCGCTGCTATGAATGACAACCATTGCTGTGGATGCAGTCTGATCATAGACTCTGGAGGACCGCTTCTAATCATGGAAGGATTTTCTATTACTTTTAATCTATTCGGAGAGCACGAAACAATTTATTTCAATTCAGTGCGATTGATTGTTAATGGCTGAACTGTCCCTAGTAAAGAAAAGAAAAAGAGAACAGGAATCATATCAATCCGTGGAAAAAAGTTTGGTGAATTCCACAACGTCCAACGACCATGTAAGCTTTCCGTTAATCCATCATGAATCACCATGTAAGATTATTTTTAATATTAATTTTAGCATATTTTGACATCTTGCGTATTTACTTCTGCGATACAGTATGGTCTCATTCTTTTCTTTTTCTTGACTGGGGACAGTTCAGCCATTAACCTTGAGTCCCATTCACACCAGAGCAGAATTAGAGAGTATATAGTAAAGCTCACGAGGTAAAAGTGCTGCCCGAGATAAAAAATAAATAAATATATATATATATAAATCACTTATAAATACAACATTAATAAAACATGTTTTCAAACACTGTCACAACATAAATTAAAGTCAATGACCAATAAGAGGATTGAGGAGACAGTATGAATTCACAAAAATGCTGTGATGCTAAAACAGCATAACAAGAAACTGTAAAAGAATCCAAATTAGTGAAAAAGACTCTGTGACAAAGAGAGAAAGAGACTTAAAGTGTCTCATTTTCTCCAGTCTTTGCATGTGAATGGATCCATGTGGGTCATTGGTCTTGTTTCCTCCTGGCTCGCCTGTCGAGTTGGATATATGTAAACTGGCCTTGCCTGAGGCAGCCTTTAAAAGATATCAGTTTGTTGGGGAGTGAGGGGGGGCGGGAGTGCAGGCCCAACTGAGCGAGCAGTGTGGGGGGTAAGGGGCAGGGTATTACATCCCCCAGATTGAGCACAGTCCCTCAGGTTCAAATTCCAGTGTTATGCGTGCCTGTTGACTCATGTGGACCTTTTGCAGTTGCTATTCCCCCGTAGATGGGGGCATGTGATGTGTATCTGTGTGTGCATGGCTCACTGTGATGAGGGTAAACCCAATGGAACCTTCAGCCACAGCAGTGTCTTCAGTGTTAGTAAATCAGCAAAAGGGACAGTGTTTAACTGTGTCACTATCAGTTACTCTGCCATAAAACAGGTGAAAAGTGGGACATTCAGATGACAGAAAGCTATGTGGGTATAATTACAAACAGAGCACTAGGTAGATTCTCACAGTATATACTGGAGGTATATACTGTTGTATTTTGTCCTTTTTTTACAGAATTAATTAACATTTAATTGTTGAATCACAAAGTGAAAAACATCGATTGAAACGGTGGAAATTTGCTTTTCAGCAAAAAGGCAGGATTTTCTTTAGTATTTACTTTTATATTGCACTGTTTCAACAGTACTTCAGTCATTATAACTTAAAATGTTTAAATTGATATTTAACACATTTTATTGAAAATTAGTTAGGATATACAGTAGGCCTACCAGAGAGGTCCTATTAAACATCAGGAACTATTTCTATTAACAAAGGTATCTACATTCACAGAACTACAAATGGTAAGCCCCATGGAGGTCATATGTGACCCAGAGTTTCCGTTATCTGGTATTTATTTATTTTATTTTTTTTAAACAGTAAAAATCTGTTGATCTCTCTGGTCATAGTATCTGGTGAAAATATTTTTTGCATGGCCAAAGTCAATGCAAAGCATATTTGTTTGATTTGAAAATGTTCAAATCAGAGTTTGCAGAGTGTTATGTGGGGAGGACAAGTGAAGGGGCGGAGCCGCTGCTCAGCCACCAAGACCTGTGAAGCTCTGGAGGAGAGAGCCGGGGGGCGGAGCCGGGGCTTCTGGAGGAAGAAACCAACAGATTCTGCTCTGATCGGGAACCATTTTTCGGCTTAAAGACAGGTCGGAGTTTACTTTTTTTTTTTAAGTTTTGGGATTACAGGTCCCATATCATGAAAATGCATTTTTATTGTGTTTTATGTTTTTTATAAACTTGGAGGTGAAAATCTGTGCTTAGCCAATCAGAAAGTGAGTAAGTAAGTAAGTGGCAAGATATGGGACCTTTAAAAAGATTTATCTCCGCTTTCACAACCTGTCTGTGGCAGCAAGCTGCATGCGCTGTAATGTAGTTTAATTTGTCTCTCTTTCTCTTTGTTGACTACTGACTGCAGGAGGGGAAGTGGGAGAAAAAGATGAGACTGGAGGGAAGTAAACTGTATCTGGTAATGTGAGATAAAAATCCGCTTTGCTTTCTGTGTGAACACAGGCACAATTTGAATTGTATTGAAGGAGAAAGATAGTTGATTAAGTCTCATTCTCAGGTCATCAAATCCAGATGTTTTGGGTAGGTGATGCATGGGATCAGTCTCCCTTGATTGTTTATAAATACAGATAATATTGAAACAGAATTTCACATCGGTCTAGGATGTTGAAATCTACAGATTTTGCGCAATCCTGCCGCCTTTTTTTTTTTTTTAACACTGAACAAAACAACAGTGGCATAACACCTCACCAGTGTGTGATTTTCCGTAGCAAGCCGGCGTTCTGCAATCAAAAGAGGCGTGACATTCACACATCTCTGTCTGCGTCTAGTGTGACATTTTACCTACAAGTTGCGCAGCGCTTTATAAACAATGGGATAACACGGCAATAACAATTATTTAACGTCCCTGTTATGTGGCGGCTGATCTCGTGATCTGCTGGGAGGATGAGTAGCTCCCAGACCTCATGTTATCTCCCCAGATTGCAGACTTCTTTGGTTGCTTTTCCTCTGGTTTGAATTAGCTGCTAACTCTCCCAGTTGTGGGTCACACACTTTCACAAAATGTCAAACCCCTCCCCTCCCCGGCTCACTCCTTTTATACTGCACTGTGAGGCAGAACAAGCACCCCCGCCCATTCTGCCTTCATAATTTTTATACAAAACGCTGATGTGACCTTTGCACTCTGAGTTATGTAGTTTGTGTGTGCGTGCGTGTGCGCGCGCGCGCGTGTGTGTGTGTAATATGTACTTGTCATTGAACCATTGACCCATCCAGTTTAAGTGTTGCTCTCTCTCAGCCCGCCTGCTCCACTACTCTAATTAGAGTTGCCAGCCCTGACAGAAATTCTGTCACAATCCGCCTGCTCACAAATGGCACTCGCCTGTTTGTCACCCCTATTTCAGAAAAGTGTGAAAAACTGGAGAGGTGACACATTCTCACCATCTCAGTTCATCTCATCCCTTTCCCCTCTGTTCCTTCCTACAGTCTGATTAGCTTTGAAGAAGAGTAAATATTAAGGTGTGATTGATTGCTTTTGCAGTTAGACTAGTAGTGAAATGAACAAAACCTTTGCCCTAAGATGAAGGAGACTTGCTTTAATTATCCAGTTTGCAAAAGCACAATACATTTTGCAAACTTTAGTCTGCTCTTATGGCACTGTGAATCTTTTTTTTTTTCTTTTCGTAATTTCTGCAAAGCTGACTTTGTGATAACTTTGCAAGTTGCTCACAAAAACAATGGTGTCTTCCAAAATTCCTGCAGTTATAAAGAATAAAGCTACTTCTCTATTCTTTCATCTTTTATTATATAAAGAGGTTGCCAGAGGAAACAAGTGGTTCTGAAGAAAGAACTCAGGCCATGCTGAGAGAGTGAACAAAGGGGAATGATTTTCTGGCTTTTACAATATGGAGTGATTGTGGATACCAGCAGAAATGCTTAGAACTATCTCATCTACAGTGTCATGGCAACTGCACAAACCTCACAAGACATGTTCAAAAGCACCAGCAAGAGGAACACAAGCAAACATAGACTAACAAATAAGATCATGCATACCTAACAAACTGGGGTTGTCTATTTCTAAATGAAAAACTTAAAGACGCTCAAAAGGACAAACAGCTTAACGACAGCTTAAAAACCAGACACGGTCATTAATGCAATAAGATGCAGTATATGTTTTCTTTACTTTCACACCATCTCATAAGTATTTTCATAAAACGTTTGCTGGAGGAAGTCGCAAGAAGATCTGTTGCCCGTTTTGTTGACTGATTTTGAGATAATTCTATTTACACTTTGTCAGAAAGTCAATAAATACAAGGCAATGGGACAGCAATGACTCCTTGTACCTTAAAGTCCACGTGAAGAGAAAGGTGGAGTGCTATCTGCTTTCGCATATTTAAATTGTTTCCTGTAAAAACGTATGGAGGTAGAGTAGCCAATATGGGGCAGATTGAGTATACTATATCAAGGCTCGCGGCTACTGCTCAGATGTGCGTTCTTGTCTCTTCCTGGAGCCTGGCTTACGTGTTTGTGGCATGGTCCACCATCGGGCTGAATTTGGCGTGTCTGCAGTTTGCCGTATTTGACTTGGAAGCCGCGTTTCTCTTCGATCTTAGCAACTGTAAAGTATGCCTTCTTATGGTCTGCCGGTGCCATTCATCCAGAGTGTGTTAATGGCGTTACATCTGCCTCCACTCCTCTGCTTTGTAGCGTGGTTGGCTTGTGTGGTCTGTATCGGACCATTGCTTTGTGCAACTTTGTCTCCTTGAGGTAGGCTGGCTCATTTATTCTGCTGATAATTAAGTGACCTCCATTTGGCCTGCAGCTAAATGTTATTTCCCCTCTTGGTCTCTGGTTTGCTGTTAATAGTGATTGAGCTGTGGCTCGTCGCCGTGCACCCTCTCACTGTTCAGGACGCTGTGCCTCTGCTCTCTGGTATGTGTATGCAAGTTGGAATTATTTGTACAGTAAGCTTTTGTGGAAGTAGGTTATAATTGCTAATTTTGATGTAATACGGAATTTCGCAGGCACGTTGCGCCGCAGTGGGTGGCCCCCTCTGGCCTCCACTCTTGAGCCCAACTGCTGTTTTGTCTCTGTTGTCTCTATCGCTGCTGTTGCTGCGCTTGCAACTGGTTTCGACGTGTCCTTCATGGTACTATTATCTCACTACCAACTCTCAACTGGGTTTACTTTTTTAACTTTTTGTTTCCACACTGTAGAGTGAAGTGCAGTCTGTCAATCGGGGCATAGAAATGTTCTTGGCTTTTCTCTAATATAATTGGTGTGTTTCTCTTTTTTCTCTTTTGAATTTAGTGCTTTATGATCTATGCCTCATATTCTGTCTCAGTTAAACCTATTACAGTAGCATTCACTTGGCCCAGTGTGTATAGTGCAGCGTTGTCGTGGCCATGGTAAGCCCCAGCCCTGCTCCTTATTGTTTTTGCTAGCAAACCCATAGGCCTCGTGGAATGGTACAATAATTGCTGTGATGCCAACCAGTCAGTGATAAGTTACCCTTGTTTGTGTGAAATTCTGTTTTTAAATAACCTCTTAAGTGTATATTAAATTACATTATCAAATTATATATTTTGTATTGAAATCACATCAGATGTCACGGTGTGGTTGAACCTGTGTGACCTTTAAGAACCTAGATTGATTAACCTATTAATTCCTGGGGGCGAGATTCCCCTAGGTGTCAACTCCAACCTTCCAAATTGTCATGCAGCTACCGAACTGGGAGCTCTGACTGAACATGGCCAATTAAATGTTAAAAGAGCTTGCTAAACATGTTCAGAGTAAGACCAAACACAGCATCCGACGACAAACCAACGCTTGAAGGAGGCCAGTTTGACGACAACAACACATTACCAAGGTGGTTTTCTTGCCAGGTTTTGCTCCTGGCTCCTCAGGACTGAATCAGCTAAATAGGAATGGTAATGCTAGTTGCAGGGATGACCGAGCCAGCAATGAGTGTTTAACAGCAGCTACAACAAGTCACCTTGCTGCCCATCAAGAACCTCCATGAACCACCTCGGAAGCTGTATTCAGTCTCCAGCTGAACTTGTTCATGGGCTCCTGAGCCCGGTACAGTTAGCATCACTTAGCTGCTACTTTAGCAACAAGTAAAGCCAATTGTTCATCAGGAAACTCCGTAAATTACAGTTCAGGCCTGGCTGACACAATCCGCTCTGGCTGCGCCCTTCTGACATGAAATAGTGAGCTGCATCTTACTCCTTGAAGATTGATTGAAGGGTGGATGTCATGATATTATTGGTTAAAAATGGTTGGTACTTGCCGATGTAAGAAAACTTCAGATTTTGTTATACCAGAATTAAAAATGATCAGATGTTGATATAAAAACACAAAGAAATTTATTTTTTGTAATTTGTTTGGCATAAATTGTTAAATAGGGGCACAATATGACTGTGGATGTGATTTTTTCATTTCAGAATTTAATTCTTCACAGTAAAGCATATGTACATATCACTATGTGGTCAAAAAGTTCAAAAGTGTTATTGTTTCCCCTCAATAAAATGTATTGAAAACTGCTTTTTGCACATTTCTACTAGTTTCATAAGCCAGGGACATCAAGAAGCAAAGTGATATGTCAATTCTCAGTAGCCTGGCTGTTCAACAACAGAAGAGAATTTCTCCATACCAGTCAACAATTGATTCTGCACCTCTGCATATATATAATTGACATCCTTCATCATAGATTACGATTGTCTTTCCTTGCTAGATTTCCATAGAGAATGGAAGAGACGCTGAAATTATTTCTGCAGATGGTGAGCAGTCTGTGGAGTTCTGCACTGCAGTGCAGCCCATTTGGATAAAAAGTGCTGTAAAACCTATATTTAACAAACATATACAGTATTTCTAAGCAATGCAACCTCTGTTTTGGTTATTTCCAGCTATTTCAGATTTACTGAAGACCCTAGGCATCCCAAATCACTAAAGCCCTCTACCCTTAGTGACGATACTAGTTATACTAGGCCGCCTACGCTCATGACCCCCAAGTGACCTCAGAAATTTCTCATGGCAAGCCAGCTGGCAAATAAGACTATGAGAAATGATATCAAGGTCAGCATAAAGCACAGTGTGGTTAAGAGATTCAACATAAAGGGATAAAATATGCTCACATAACCTTGATGATGGACTGAAAACTGTAGAATGTAGAGTTTTGTTTACGTTTCTTATAGTGTGCAACGAGCTGATGAACTACATTATATAGTGCCTCTCTCCTGTTCTGTCTCTACTTTTTTCTCCATCTCTTTACTTCAGAACCTTTCTGTCAGAGATGTGTATAAGATGACCTTTACCCACTTTCACTCCAGAACACTACAAGGAAAAAGCTTTGCAGATGTAAAAGAGGCTTTCAGTATTCGCTAAGGAATGGTCGGCCTCTTGTGGAAGGATAGGCTTCTGCCAAGGGAGAACAATATCCTGTAGTTATCAAAGTGCTCAGACAACTCGGTTTTCGATACATAACACAGCTTAAAATGCATTTTTCATGTGGGAAAACTGCCAAGGCCTTTGGCTCAGCTGTTAATGCCCCTGGTTCACATTCCAGTGTACCATTATAGCGGATACATAGACGTCCATTCTCATAGGTCATGTTTTTATTGTACCACAGTTCCGCAAATTTTGGTCGAATTCCTCATGCCCGTGTAATTAAGCTTTTTTTTTTTAAATTCAAAAGCTCCCGAGTAATAGTAAAATAGATCAGCTAAAATCAGATTGTAGGTTGATTTAATCATGTTATGTAATGTTGTGCATTTTCCATCATATAAAAACAAACTATAGAAGAGCCATACATTTTTATTTACTTTCTATTCTTTTTTTTATCTTTCTCGACCGACCGACCGACCGATCGATCGATCACCCCCATCTGGGGTGGTCTGTGTGTCGTCCACAAGCTTGGGTCCTCTACCAGAGGCCTGGGAGTTTGAAGGGTTCTGCACAGTATCTTAGCTGTTCCTAGGACTGCACTTATCTGGACAGAGACCTCAGATGTTTTACCTGCTGGAGCCAATCTTCTAGTTTGGGGATCAAGAGCCCCTAACGCTCCTATTACCAATGGGACCACTTTGGACTTCACCTTCCACATTCAGGTTATTAAATGAGAGGACCGCTTTGAGTTCAGCAAACTTTTGTAGCTGGGAAAATCAACCTTTCAACAGTGTTTATATGTTAAATTTTAAAGCTGGATTGAAGATGACACTAAGATTTCTGGCCTGAGCATGGAGGTTGGGTTCCAGGAGCCCTAAGTGAACAGCTATACCCCTAATATTGTTTGATGGCCCAAATAAGACCAATAATTATCAACTAATAATAAAGAGTGTGGTCTAGACCTACTCTACATGTTAAGTGTCATGAGATAACTTTTGTTGTGAATTGGTGCTATATAAATAAAATTTGATTTGATTTGATTCAGTTTTGCTGACATTTAATTGATGACAGTTTTTTGCCATCCAATGTTTGACATGTTCGAGGCAGTCAAAAAGGGACCTAACAGTGTTGTTGTTGTTGTTATTGCCACCAGGTTCTAATGGGAGGTATAGCAGCGTGTCATCTCCGTAACGATGGTAGGAGATGTTGTATTTAGGGAAAATAGAGCCTAGAGGGACCATATATTGGGCAAATAGTATGGGTCCTAGAATGGAGCTTTAAGATACTCTACACCTGATAAGAGCAGATGAAGAGCAGAGGTTTCCAATTTTGACAGGGAAAGATCTATCTGTTAGGTAGGAGGCAAACACTGGAGGGCGCTATCCTGGATACTGACCTGGTGCTCGATACATTCAGAAGAATAGAATGGTCAACTGTGTCAAAAGCAGAGCTAAGATCTAATAAAATTAGTATGGCACATTTACCAGAGTCCAGAGACAGCAACAAGTCATTGGAGACTCCCACATGATCTTAGCTCTGTTGTTCTCAACCACTTTTGGTGGTGTGTCCCAACAGTACTTGGGGACTTCTAGTCCATACTCACAGATATTCCTGTATGCTATCCCAGCGCTTGCATCTTACACCCTGCTACTATGTTCTGGCCTGGCTGGACTGTCTTGGGGGTATCTTTGCACAGTCTGCAGTAGCGGGGACAGTATATATATATATATATATATATATATATATATAGTGTTGCTGTGGTTTTGCGGTATGTAGGTAGGAGCTGAATATCACTGTTTTTGTACATGCATCTTACAGGCAATGGGTGCAGCAGTCCAGAAAGTTAATTATATAATGAGGTTTGTGTTGACATTTGTACCACTAGTCTTTGCCAACTCACCTCACAGTGGAATTTAGCTGGCAAACCACAGCTCTGAGAGGGAAAAGGCTACTCTGAATTAACACATGCCAGCATCTGAAACTGAAGTGCTCTTTGTGTATTGAAGATGGTGCCAATGTTGAGGCCCTAGGAGGGTTGGCTCCAGAGTATGGTACAAACAGTGTGAAAGGGCAAAAGGTTTAATAGCTGTCATGGTGTAAACTACACTGTCTCCTTCTATCATACTCGCCGCCCCAGTACGTGTTGAGGAATTCAGTCATTCTTCACTCATACACCTGCACCCCATTTCTCAACTAGCCTTTTCGTATATGGTGGACTACACCCTCAGGCTCTGTTCCACTTCCATACTATATACACTAATTGTTTACAATATATAATACTGCATGCTATTATTCACTACCTTTTTAGGTATTACACAATTGTATTGCTTAGGTTGGCTGCATGTAGGTGTTTGCACCTACTGACAGTTCTTTTATTGTTATTATCCTTTAAAAGGTACTACGAAAAAGTCTGTGTACTTTACTAATTTAAACGCCAAATTATACAAGACACTCATTAATCGAAAATTCAATTCTGCTCCTTTTTTTTAAAAAGTATTACCACCATTCTTGATTTGTTTTTTATGGACCACAGTGTCCTTTGACATACAATACAACTGTGAACTTTCTAACAGTCCTATCTGCAAGATGAGTATAATTATTTGCCTTATTTTTCTAAGTGGACTAACATGACACTAGGAGTTTCCCAAGGGTCATTATCAGAGCCTCTGTTATATAACATAACATTACATTGGGCAAAATTGCAAATAAAATAAAATATCCTATCAAAATCATGCAGACTATAATGGCAATTTTTATTATTTCAGTTTAAATGACTTGATTTCCTATGTCGTGTTGTTTTGACGCATTCCACTGTGCAACCATCTCAAATATTAAAAGATCAAATATAAATACATCAAATATAAGAATATCACAATTTTTTTTTTGTTGACTTTACTTGTCTCTTCAAGCAGACAGGAAAAATATTAATTTTACAAAGCAAGAATTTTTACAAAGTAGAATCCTTCTGAAGAATCCCACAAAAAATTAATCAAAATATTCCAAATTAACAAATTAAGAATTAGGATAGTAGTTATATCGAGCCAAACTAACTGTAATGCAACTTCCTCCTTCACTGACTGCTGACTCATCAGCTTTTTACATCTGACTTCTCAGTAAAAGAGACATAGCGCAACACATCTTAATCTTAAAACCATGCCCAAAGAATCAGTACCACAATATACAACCAAGTGACGAAATGCTAACAAAATGCCTGTAAAATGTACAAATTGCTTTGTAGCAGTTATGTACTCCCTCTTGTCTTGTGTGATGAATCAGACACAACCGTCACTTTCTGGCTTCAATGTTTATTCTGATAACAGATTCATATTAGGTCTCTCACAGCCAACCTTGAAGCACTTAGCTCCAGAAATTGTTAAAACACAAAAAGAAATGATTCATCTAATCTAACTGTTGGTTAGCAGGTTACACTACAGAGATTTATTACAAAGCTACCAGCTAGCAAAGTGACCATCAGACAACGTGTCGAGTTGAACAAATGACTCTTCAACAAATCATCACCAAAGCATTTGATATTGAATTTCAAAGCCCTTTTGAACATATCACCTGCAGAAATAACACTTTTATCAACAGACTTAATTTAGTATTTTAGCAGAGCTTATTATTAATCAAAATGCTTACTGCACACATTACGATATACTGAGTATACATGCACTTTGTCTTCTTAAAGACTCTGTTTTTTCGGGTAACCAGCTTATTAAAACATAGTTCAGGGTTCTTCATGCTGTTGGTAGTGCATTCCAGCATACTGCAGCTTTTAGACATTTTTCTGTTGTCTGCCAGCACACAGAAATGACAAAGAGGCACCTTCACATTATACAAAGTCAATGCAGAGAGATGTATTGTTTTTCCCTCTGAGGTGTGCAGGGCTTAATTACGCTCTGTCTCTATAACAACAGGAGGCACACTTTACCTCAACAGGCCCAGAAAAACCAACAACAAACATGTTCAACTTCTAAATAACTATCATGAATCAACAACAACAAAATATGACTTTGGCTCTTACACAGACAATGCCAAAAATCACCTAGCACTTGACACTCGTCCCTCCCACAGCTGGCCTGGGATGTTAGTCAGTCATGTATCTCCTTTAAAACACATGGTGTCACCAGCTGCTTCCTTCCTACCAGAAAGGAGCATGTAGAGGTTTACATGATCTGCTCCTGATCCCACCAACCTTCACACAAACACAGAAAATGAAACCTCATGAATTATCAGTGCACCACTAAGCTTCTTTTTAATAAAAAAATAATAAACATGCCTATTAGGAAAGTCCATTGATGAATTGCTGGTATCAAGTGTAATATATTACAGCCCAAGTCTCAGAGTATGTGAGATATATTTACAAATTCAGTTATGTTTGATTGATACAAAGTTTCAATGGAGTGTTGTGTCTATGGGGAAACTCAATATCAAAGGAGTTCAATTCCAGAGACAATATTAAAACACTGCATTTATGAGCACATCAAACTACAACTTTCTGTGAAAGACAACTAATACAAAACTTTACTGTGGAACCAGCAAAACTGTACACCATTAAATGGAGTCACAACTAACCTTTCATTATTGAATAATCTATTGATGAATCTATCAAATATGTACTCAATTAACAGATTTGAATAAATAGACAGAAATTGTTTTGTCCATTAACATGTCAGAAAATACAGCAGTTCATACAATATAGTCCAAAACCCCGACATTCAGTAATGCAACATCAGCGAACATCTGGATGTCAAGATATAGGAAACAAAACATATGGTTACGTTATTGTAACCCTTGTTCTATAAGCAAAGGCGAAGCCCTCTACTGGACTCTATGGGTATTATTCTCCTCCAATCAAGACCACCTATTCGCCCACTAAACTGTATAAATGTAGCTGGCCATCACGACGAGCTTCCTGAATACGTGGGAAAACCTCCAGTGTATATAAGGCCGTGAAACTGCATTAAGCCACCTCTTCAGTGAGCGGTGTAGGAGCGGCAGGGTCCAATGGTAGAGGGCTCCGCCTGTGCTTATAGAGCAAGGGTTACAATAAGGTAACCTTATGTTCTATCTCACATGGGCTCTGCCCTCAACTTGACTTTATGCGTACAGTGGGTGGAGCCCGATAATTGACCGCCCTGCCGTAACCAAAATTGGCAGATGCAGTTTTGCCTCCCTGTCCCCAACGTAGGGAAGACAAAAAGCATCCAACTGAATAACTCTCAACCTGAATGAAGTAGACCTGAATAAGTTCTTCAAAGCAAAGGAGGGTTCGGTCTAAGAGTCGCTACACAGGGGTCACCCTGGAGTAACAAACAGCAGGGGTTAATCGACAGGACGGTCAGCTCACCGCTGTCTTGAATGACAGGGCTCGCAGGGAGGAATGCTCCAGAGGCTCGTAGGGGTCCGACACAAAGGCCTTGAGCACCAGCAGAAGCTCCCATTGACATGAGGAGGCATGTGCCACGGGTCGCTGCCTCTTAACCCTATGAAGGAACCACTTCACCAGGGGCTGGCTAAAGATGGGTCTGTCGCCAAACCCCTCATGACAGGAGAAAATGGCTGCAGCATAAACCTTAATGGTGGCATGAAACAGCCCCCTGTCCAACAAATACTGTAAAAACGAAAGCATTGACCCGACTACACACAACAGAGGGTCCAGGCTCCTCTCCTTGCACCAGCACAGGAATCCCAACTGCTTTGCCCTGTAGCAGGCAGTGGTGGATCCCGCCCTAGCAGCCTGGAAGGTCTGTGTAACAGAAGCAGTCTATCGGGCTCATCTCAACCTGTGCCTCTCAGGAGCCAACCCCAAAGAGGGTGGCCCAAGGTCCCACGCATCAAGGTAGGCTTGTCCTGATTGGCCAGCTACGTTTATGCAGATTTCAATGGGCGAATACGTGATAGTGATTGGAGGAGAGTAATATCCATAGAGTCAAATAGAGGGCGGAGCCTGTGTGAGATGGAACCATTCAGATCTACAACAAATCTCAAAGATCTAACATTTTGAGTTCAATTTGGTTATACATTAATTGCTTTAATTTCTTTGTCCCAATGGAAGAATTTAATAGAAACAATTGAGAAAGAAAGAAGACAAAACAGAAAAAATACGCCTTAGCATTGTCCCCATGTGAGTAGCTTGCTTGTTCTCTCTCTCTCTCTCTAGCTTTCCTTCCAAATTACAAGTCTTGCAAGTCAAGAGGTTGGGACATTTTAGAGTTTTCAATGAATGCACTGTATCTGAGGCATTTTAAAATATACAGCATATGTTTGTATAGACTGCCAAAAACCAAATCCTGAAAAGGATTTAGCAGGAAGGAAAATGAACAAATTATCTTTTTCTCCATTAGTTTTGCTAGTGAAATGGATATGGATGGTTGCACATATGGCTCATAGACAAAAGACTTCTGAACAATACCTATGGCTTCTATTTTTAGAAGAAAATTGTTGTGATTTTCTAAAGATAAAGAGAGCTGCAATGGTTCTCTTATTGTTATTTTGGCCAATTCGAGTGTTTCCCCTGTTTGTTTAGGTTAAAGTGTGCTATTTTTATATCTATACAGCTGGAGTAGAGCTCTTCTCGGTATGATTTGAAAATTTTACATGTCTACTGTAAAAAAAATAAAAAACAAGTTTGGAACTTGCTATTAGCTAGTGATTTATTGACAGGTATTTTACAATGAGACTAAGAATATGAAAAATAATGAAAACTACAAAACCTAATTCTATAGTTTGAAAATATGTTTTTTTTGAAAATATGTTTTATCTTCATCCCTTGCTGGGAGGCCAGATGTGTGAACTTGCTGGACTCATTTGGAATGCAAGGCAAGACAAGGTGTGTGTGTGTGTGTGTGTGTGTGTGTGTGTGTGTGTGTGTGTGTGTGTGTGTGTGTGTGTGTGTGTGTGTG
>JBBPCS010000359.1:9303407-9325607 GCA_037974645.1 Hollardia meadi
GAGGCGAGAGCAACGCCCCCTGATGACGTAGCCACTCCTACACTCGACTGACCAATCCCACAACTTCATCACTTACTCACTTACTTACACACTCAGCCACAGAGCAACCCATAGGGCTGGCCCTCTGCGGTCCAGCCAAAAATACAATACAGCAATCCTTGTGTGCAAGAGGAGTTTTTCCAGAAAACAAATCCACATGAAATAAAATGAAAGAGGAGAAGACTTTATTGAACTTGGGGAAAATTAACTATTAAAAATTAATTAGAAAAATTAGAAATTAGAGAGATGAGTATATACAGCTATGTATATACTCATAATATCTTCATTTAATTACATTACAGATATTAAAATCAATAACAAATACCATATACATAAAAAATGATAATATAATAATAATATAGTTATATATAATATATGTACAGTAATATACAATACTATGAAATATATATTATATATAATAATATACAGCATATAATCTAAAAATACAATAATAACCATAGTAGCAGTATATTATGGCTCCAATTAAAAATTATTTTCTTCATAGATTAATCTAAACTGTGAAAAATGTCTGTCACTGTTTCCTTAAGTCCAATGTTACATCTTCAGAAGTTACAGATGTACAGTCCAAAAACCAAAAATAATCAATATATTATAATGTAAGACCAGGAAAAGGTGCAAATTCTTACTTTTGAGAACCTGGAACCTTCAAATATTGTGCATTTTTACTTGAGAAATTACTTGATTAATCAGTTATTGTAAAAGATTGACCGATCGATTAATTGACTAATCATTGCAGCTCTATAATAGTTTAATATATGATATTTTGTATAATATTTATATACAGTATAAGCAGTGTGTGTTCAGGATGCTCAGAACAACAACTGATGAAGGTCTCAGAAACTAGATATGACTTGAGTTTCCGTTGTCTTCAATAATGATTTCAATAATTGCAGAGTATTGATTGGCCCTCACGTCTTAATGTTGCCTTTTCCCTGCAGGGAGACTTGAATGGAGACAAAGGCTTAGTGCCGTCCAACTTCCTGCAGGCCTTACCAGAGGATGCTCCAGCAGAACGTCTCTCTGCTCAGCCTGCACCAGAACCCAAGAAAGAATCACAGGTAGCTCAGCGTGCCTAGACAGCCAGCATACCGACGACCTCATTTATGTGTCATGCTCGCAAACCACTGACATGAAAAAGTTCTTTCTTTATTGTGTTCTTTTTTTCATCTCTTACAAGTATTTGTGAGTGAGATTGCTGTTGTTTTCTGTCCTGTTTCTTTAACTCTGCGCTGTCACATTTATTTTTGCCCCACTGTTTCCTGCATGGCCTTTTGCAGAAGCACAAACGAACTGTACACTTTGAGACGTGATTGTAAGTGTTTTTACACAAGACTGTAGCAGCTCAGTGATCAACACTAGTGTCCCCTGTTCACTCCCTGTTTATGTTCTCCTCCCTCCACCTTTGCTGTAGTTCCACACTGCTCCTTTGTGTAGGATCCTGTACCTACTTGTGTTTTTAGTTGATCAAAACACGGGTCAGAAAGTTAAGATCTCAAATCCACTGCCTCCATCTTTGTGTGCATCCTATCCCTTTGGTATTATACTTTAAAGTATAACTAGGCTTTAGATATTGTTTAATTGGCATTTAGAGTATAGTATATTTGTTATGCTCATTCTTAAATTTTACTTTCTTCTTGAAGGGTACCTGGACATCTTCTACAGAGCTCCAAGATCCTGGGCCCTCATCACTAGAAGAGACTTTGCCCCCACAAACAGACCCAACAGAGCACACAGACCCTCAGCCCAAACTGGCAAACCCCACATCAGTCCAGGACCCGGCTCCTGGTCCAGCTGCAGCGGGGGCCTGCTGCTCTCCTCCAGCCCCCCTCCCAGCAGACAGCCCGGCACAGACAGACTGCTCTGCACAAGGCAAGAAGAAGAAAGGCTTCTTCTCCAAAGGCAAGAAGCTGTTCAGAAAGCTGGGATCCAGCAAGAAAGAATGAGTCAGGACTTCTGACTCTGAATAGTCGCATCACGTCAAAAGCACTTTTTCTATCTTCACTGTTGGTAGTCTGCACGGTTAGTGGCTATCAGATCTAATAACTGATGCTTTAGAAATTATACATTTGCCTTAGAGCACTGCTGAACCAGCTGTTAAATTTAGACTGCTTTAAAACATCAACATGCAGCTGATTGCATCACAAGAGCATGTAGTAGTGCATATTGAAGCGTGCAGATATCTTCTCCAAACTTCTTGCATATTGTGTAAGCATTTAGAGGATTTAATGCTTGTTATAAAACAGTTATTTTGGATTATTCAGAACAATCTGATAGAGAAGGACACTGAACAGCAGAGCAGACTTCAGCCCAGAAATAGCTAATCAAATATTAGCTTTAATGTTCATATACTGGTGCCACTTTATTTATCTGAAGCAAGCGAACAGAAGCAGCAGTCTATCTCTTCCTCTGTGTGACTGTAAAGAATGCACTATCCATCCTGAATGGATGTATTTTAAATATGTCTGCTTGTCCCTCACATGTGTTTCTTGTCAGTATTTATACAGGACTTTGTACAGAGCATATTATTTATTTGTATCGGCCTCTTGCCCTGATCAGGGCCGGAGGTTAGCCGCATGGAGCTGTCAGAGACAGTGATGATCCACTTTGTTTGTGTAGTGTAGGTCTAAGGGGGTTTGAGGTCAAGACTGTTTATTGAAGTTGAACATACTGTATAATGTAAAGAATGTGAAGGCTTGCCCTTCTTTGGTGTGTGTGTGTGCTTGTGTGTATGAATGTGTGTGTATATGTGTTTGTGTCCAGTCCACTGGTGAGACTGAAAACGGATGCCTTTCTCAGACATTAACACAGGAACTCTTGATGTTTGTGACCACAGTCACAACTGGCCTAAATGTTGCATACGACATCTTTTCTGTCTGTGTGGGAGAGTTGAGAGACAGACTTTCAGTGTGTGCAAAAATTATGTAGTATCTGGTGATCAGTAGGCTGCTCTGTTAGCTAAGAGGGCTGCAACTAATCATTATTATAAAATTATTGTCGGTGCATCTTTTTTCCATTAATTGATTCATCGTTTGGTCTATAAAACTTTTTTTTTAAACCCTGTGAAACACAGCCATCACAGTTTGCTATAGCCTGACGTGATGACATCAAATGTTTTGTTTTGCCTGAGCAACAGGTCAAAACCTAAAAATATTCAATTTACTACAATGTTAGACAAGCAAAATCAGCAAATTCTCACATTTGAGAACCTAAAATCCATCAAATATTTGGTGTTTTTGCCTAAATGAGTAATTGGTGAAAATACTTGCCAGTTAATTTTCTCTCAGTTGACTAATCCAGGGACAAATGCTGCGTTCCATTTACCTCGGAAGGTCCTGAGGTTGGAGCTGGGAATGATGTCACATCTGAGCTGACCGCATACCAGTACAACAAGTCGGAAAACCAAGATGGATTGCTCTATCCAGCTTAACCATTGTTAGCAATACCAGTTAATAACAGTGCAACAACACCGTAGCAACATGTCCACAGATAAAAGTCGGATAATAATGTGTGTATGGCTGATGTAATAAGACAGAAGACAGAAGTGCTAATAAATAGTATATTCTACAGTTTTCAATGCTGTTGATGCGCAGAGAAGCCATCTTGGATTTTGAGGTTGGGGTTGTTTCCAATTTAAATTTCCGACTGGGAGCTCAGAAATTCCAACATCCCAGGTCAAAAGGAACGCACCAAAAGTCCCCCCTGACAAAATCAAAATAGCTGCATCCCACCCAGTGCCACAATTTAAAAACTTTTGCTGTGTCTCATAGTGGGAAAACCTCTGGATTGATGAATTGACTAGTTGTTGCAGCTCAAGCTAATTTATACTCCAAAATCCCAAAAGAGAAAATAATTTTAGTTTAATCTCCAGATTTGTGTGTCGTCACTCGTCAGTGCTGGTTCCATTAATAACCACAACAATTGGCAGCCTGATGCTAAACATACAGTCTGTGAGCCTTTGGCATTCAGTACGGTTTGATGGTAGCATGTTGGCTGTTTTTTTACACTTAAACTGAACAGTTTTCAGTCGTGGCACTGGTGGTTTGTGGCTCTTCTCTACTGTGACACACTCTGCAATAACTTGTTTCTGTATCTTTTCTTTTGCCTCCATGTGGAGAGTGTAATGTGTGGTGGGTGAATATTGGGTCGAACAGGTTAGAACACAGTGTCATGGTTTTTAGTGTCGTGCATCATAAAATTGTCGACTGTTTGGTTAAATCTAAATAATACTACTTTAGCAATAGCGTAGTGTGTACTGCAATAACACAAACACAGTATCTTTGAATATTAAGATGTAGTGTTGAGTTTTGATGTGAATGTGTGGAGCAGGCCTTAGTATTCAGTCACAACACATGCAGCAACTGGTCACTCAGTCTGATTGGAGCTTTTATGTGTGTGACAAGAGGGACGAGAGGTAATTTCTCAGGTTTTTTCACTCGTAGTTTCTTATTAATGCTGAGCCACCTGCTGACTCTGGCTGTCAAACAAAAGTGCACATTATGCCAAAATCTTAGGTGCTCTTTGCTTGTTACCATAGTGAGGAGAGACCAAGCATCCGGCAGCATGGAGGTAGTCGGCGGGTTAGTCTGGGTTCAAGCGCGAAGCTTTGTTTTGAAGTCTCACCTGAGGACACAAATTGGAGGCACATTTTTTTCATTAGTGTCATGAATGTTTTTATTGTCGTTACAAAAAGGGAGCATGATGATGCCAAGAATGAAAGGGACACTGTAGATGTGGATAGAGGCACGACTGAGGCTCGACTGTATGTTTTGTTTTATTTATATTTTCTTAAAAGGGGGGGGGGGGGGTTGGATGCTCAAAATTTGCCGAAACGTACAGCAAATATTTGTACTGATCTTTTATTTGACGGCCTTTAATGCACAAGTTAATCCTCTACCTGCTGTGTAGTGAGTAGGCGGCTCCGTTGTTGACTGAATAGGACCCATATACATAGGTAGTGTTTTAGCTCAGCTCATCATATTTAGCCTTACAAGAAGACCTTGTTTAGTCTTAATATGTTGTTTACAGGATGTTTATTGACTGCATGCATACCAATGTTATACCCATGTTCTGCCTTATTTATGTTACTGTCATGTTTCTGTTTTTCTAGGCTGATTGTCTACATTATTTGAGTTGTAGATTGTCGATGCAGTGCACAGGAAGCTGTAGGAGCTGTCTGTATATGATGAACAGTGATGGGACTTGTGGTATATTTTCATACAGCGCGGGAAACTTTTTTTTTTTTGTCTTTCCTGACCTGCAGTCATTGTTTGAAACCGGTGGAAGATGATGTACCTTTTTTTAAATATATATTCATGTTTTTATTACCCTTTTGGAAGCTCATCTGTAAATATTTTTGTTAATTTTATTTTTAAGTTTTTGGGGGTTTTTTTTCCTTTTTTGCATGCGCCCAGGCATTGTTGATGGAGGAACAGTAACTAAAGGTGTAGTACACAGAGGACTGGTTGACTTGAAATTGTGATGGTTTCTTTCAATATGGCTCTTTTTACAGGAATAAAGTATGTATATTTTCACAGAAACTGAGTCTGTAATGCATGTGGTGTTCCTGGAAAAAGTTAACACAAGGTCCTTTTTAATCATCTTTATTGCAAATCACACAGATTACACATATCTACATGATTATCTCTTTTTCAGTTGAGGCAAATGAATTCTAAAATGGAGGAAAGAGTTGCGAGCTTTGCTCTGCACCACACACCGCCCATGTGAACTGACTGGGGCAACACTCTGGGTAATGCGTGGCCTTGTGAGACAAAGCAGCTTCCTCTTTTCTGACTTCCTGCGCGGGGTTTTCATGACGGGCCGCTCCTCTCCCTGAAGCCAACAGTACACTCATCCATAAAGTAGGAAACACTACACTGTGGCGAGGAGTTTAGTAGTGCTTTCTACTTTATGGATGACTGCACTGTACATCCACTGCTCCTCTTCAGTCTTCTCCCACTTCTCTCTTCCTCTGCACCTGCGCTCGTGTCCGCAGCTGCACACACACACACACACATACACATACACCAACCCCCGCCCAGTCACACACTTTTACCCCAAACTGAAACCTTTCAGCTGAACGCACACACAATGCTCAAACAGCCCTCAGATTTGTCCGGCCTGAAAATGCACACTTCCTGATTTGTCTTGAAACATTTGCATGTGTAGTTTTCCAGACAGTTTAAATTTGAGTGGGGCCTGTTAAGACAAAACTCACCCAAAGGACCCCACCTGTATGCCTCAAACTGTGCCTCAGTGCAGTTTCTGAGGCAAAAGTCAGAACTAAACCGCTTGCCAAAGGAAGTGCTATCTTGAGGAAGCCATTTTGACAGGCATGAGTAAGCTTTTCTGATCACTAGGTACGTTCCAAAGTCAGTAAAATAAGGCCAACAATATGTGCAGACATATAGTGTCAGATCAGTTTGGCAATTTGGTACAAAGGCAAAGACACAGTAGACAGATTGAACATTTAAACAAATAAATAATATTACAGTTACAGCAAAAGAATGATCATTACAATCATTACAATTACAACGTACAATGTTTTTTATTCAAAATTCCAAATGGATTTCTGAACAGAGGTCACTTGAACAGTAGTTAAATCAAAGAAATGCAGAATTAATAAAGTAAAAGATATAACACTGGTGTGTCTGTCATTAAAATAAAAATAAAACATAAAACATATCTTTATCATTTTGTCACAAATAATTTGAGCATTAAACAGACATCGTCCCCCATACGTTACCTCAACCTTCATTTGGTTTCTCTCGTTTTAAGTGACGATGGTCCGGCAGCCTCACAGGTGTCTTCTGTCCGTCCAGAGAGTGGATGAAGAAGAAGAAGAAGCAGTTGTCTCCTTTTGAACCCTCCACAACCACGTGATGTAACCACAGGAAGAGGTCTAACAGTCACAGCCTCTCTCCTTCTCTTCTTCCGCCTTAACTCTCTGCCTTCTGCAGACGCTGACGGCAACAAAGAAATTTTCTTTTTTACAGCTTTCATCATGACAAACTACATATGAAACAAATAATCTTCTTGACGAAATACAAAAATTAGAACATCCCAGATTTCATGATGATTCCATTAATACTCATGTAGACATTCTGTAGAAGTGGGGAGAGATTACAATACACACTGTGAGCACATCTGTAGTGTTCCCATCAGATGAATTTGAAATATTAACAGTGTGTATTACCTTAAACATTGACTTCATTTTATTAACAGTTTCATGACTTGTGTGTAATATGTATGCCAAGTATCCATGCTCAGATCATCTATAGGTGCTCTGAATATTGTTCACATTTGTGCATAAATGACTGCTCAGACGACAGAGACACAGGACGGTTTGGTTAAGTACCTGATGAGTAACACAGTTCCTGTGAGATGATGGTTTCACTGATAATCTGACTGCTAGAAATAGCAAAGTCTTCCAAGTCGTTTTCCTGTGAGATGGTGTTAATCTGGAGTGCTAAGAGTTGTAGTAAGCCCACCACTTGTTGTAAAATAGATGATGAGTGGCACCACAGCAGCATTGTGAACTGTGGAAAGGCTTTTTTTCTTTTGGTTTGCTCAGAATGAAAACATTTGAGCTGAAATCAGTTGTAAAAACTCTAAAATAGATCAGTAAAGGATGGGTTCGCATTTTTTCAAGTGTATCCTCATGCAACACTCACATGCTCATTTGTACATGGTGGCTGAAATGGTTCCACATAAGTGATGGGAGACAAAATCCACAAACAGTGACAGAAAACAAATGTACATATGGGCATGTGAGAAATATTTTAAGACGGACTTGAATGTGAACCCATCCTTTAATGTGAAAGTCAACTGCAGCTAATTTTTCCAACCTGAATTCTCTTGCTCAGAAGTCGACTCGTTTGCATGTTGAGTGACGTGTTCGTCACTATGATTATCATTGGTTTTAAAAGTGAAAGGCTGCAGGTCTCAATTCCTCATAAATGTCTAACTGTAACTGTGTGGTTTCTCGTAATGCTAACAGCTGGCCAAAAGTCAGTGTGGATGATGGATTTAAGTTACACTGATGACATTTAGTAATCAAACTTTAGCATGTGAGTTTCACTTCGAGACCACGGTGTTTAGTACAGTGTACTGTGTGTACAACATGCAGCCTTTTCTGACCCTAAAAGGTGATCACTTCAATAGAAAAGCTGCTTTTCTCTCTTAAAGTTCATTTTTTGCTCCTCTGGTAGTTTACACTCTAATCTAGGCCACTAAAAATGATGACAGGGTCTGCCTGCTTGCATTAATGGGTGGGGGCTTCATTTGTTGGTTAGCAACAGTAACGCACAGCAGTGATAATAAAGCTTGGTTTGGTTTATTCTTTAAGCTGCAAATTAAGTCTTGTAGTGCTGCAAAGAGGCTGCTCACATACAGTATACTCACCTAAGTGTTGATTAAATGTTAATTTTAACCACTTTGCAACTACATTAGTGAGTGTTTAATGTTTTTATACTGCTTATAAATGCTAAATAGATGTGGGGGTGAAGTGAAGTGTCACTGTGGTAAAATACAGCGCACATTTTTCTTTCCCTTTGCATTAATTGTAGCCCTTACACCAGCTCCATGTGAAGCCTGGTCTAATAAGCCAGTATTATTGTTAAGCAAAGTGAACCATTCATTATGGGTAGTGGTAACATGGATTTAATAAGCAGTGCTGCAAGAAGTAGGTCCTTCACTGAAGTAAAAAATACCAATGCAATAATGAAAAATATTCTGTGACAATTTAAAGTCCAGCATGTAAAATCCTACATCAGTAAAATAACCAAAATATTATCAGAGAAATGTAATTAAAGTGTCTAGGGCCAGATATCTGTTCTCAGTACCTTTAAGATATCGACTGAAATAACCCAGTACTGAGTAGTATCAAAACTATTGAAAGCAGTATCAAACAATTCCTGCATTTGATTACTTTCTGTATCCAGATCTAAAAAAAACCCAAACTGTTTCCATTTTTTTTTCTTTTCCATTTTTAAACGATACCCAGCCCAAAAACTGTCAAACAAAAAAGTACTGGTTTCATCCCTGTAACTATATAATATTATAATAATTATTATATTATTATAATTATTATATTATATATATTATATTATATAATTATTATAGTATTATTATTATTATTATTAATAAATATGACACTATTAGATTGTTAATACTGTTGCAACAACACCTACTGTAGGTAGTGCAGTTATTGTGGAAGCTGCTCAATGTTTATGTATAATTACTTTATATATAATTAGGTAGTTTAGTCCGGTGGTTCCCAACCTACGGTCACCAGATAAATGTGAGAGGTCAAGAGATGATTAATTAGAGCGCGAAGAAGAAAAAAGAAGTGCTGATAGATACATTTCTCTTCATTTTTTGGCCTTTAGACTGCTTTTTGCTTGGTTTTCTGAACTATCTGTGTCATTCATTCACTGGGCTCAAAACGGTTATTTAAATGAAACCACACGAGATTCGAAGGGGAATCACTATTTGGTGGAACAGCTCATAGACAAACCTTAGACTGAAATGTGACAACTAGATACTGCTTTATTTTAAAGGGTCACAAGCCAAAAGGGCAACATGGTGCTTCTCATAATTTTCTTCATATAGAAACTTAATCTTAAACCTGTACAGCTATAGTGATGTAAAAAGTGTAATATTTTACCCCAGAATGTAGTTGAGAATTAGGATGAAGTAACATAAAATGGAAATACTAGTCGTACAGCACAAGTACCTCAAATTTAACTTAAGCACAGTACTGAAGTAAATGCACTTGTTTACTTTCCACCACTGGATGAAAGTTCAGTATGTGCAGGGCTCGTGTTCTCACAGTTTCCCATTGAGGATTTGAGCGTGTATAGAAGGATGTGACATGGTGAGGTCTTCTATAACTTCACTCCCATGACGTGTTGCTGTAGGGAGTTCATGTAGGTTAATGGCTGAGAGAAAAGGAGCAGACGTCAGTCCGACATCCAAACCTTTGAGGGCAGTGGGAAACAAATCCTCTCTGTGCCTACACAATGTACATGTTTGTGTGTGAGTGTGTCTACACAACAAAGACAGTAGATAAAAGATGACACAGTTATGAGACACAATTGATAGAAGATGGTTAAGGTGGTGGGTAAACACATGTTGTGCCTAATACAGTGAAACATGTATCTCATACTGTGAGTCTCAATAAGCCTAAACAAAAGCCTCCTGTAGGAGGATTCTGGGAATTCATCTATTTATTCCCATTAAAGGCTCACTCATGAATCTGCAATTACAAATACAACAAACACAATGAAGCCTTATCCAGCGTATGGCGTCTTTAAAAGCCTCACCTTTTTTCTTTTAGCCTGTAACCCTCCAATCTCCTGACCCCTGCCCTGCGCTTCCCTAATCCCTGCTGTCTTCAACTAATTGAGCCAGCAGCCTCCACTGAAGTGCTGCTGCTTTATCTGGCAGACCACCACTCACGTCTGAGCATGTGCCAGTGGGGAAGTGATCCTAACTCCCTGTGTGAAGAGTGTTCTGAAGCTGGGGCCTTCCTGAGCCCGCACTGCCTCTCGTGATAGACCTTATCTGGGCCGGCAGCCATTTCCCCTCCCTGCCTACGCTCCCCACGCTCCTCCTGGGCCACGGCCAGGTGTCGACACCACCGAGCCACCTGCAAGCTTAGATCCCTCCCAGACCTGCGAGCCCCACTGAAGCATGAGCTGCTCTAAACCGGCTTCTGCAGAGCACCAGTGGAAAAGTAGATTTACCCAAGAATTTTACTTAAGCACAATTTTGAGGTACTAGTACTTTAGTTGAGTATTTCCATTTTATGCTACTTTACTCCACTAATACATACTCCACCAGTTATTTGACAGCTTTAGTTATTTTCAAGATTTTACTCAAAAAAATATCATTATCTTGTAAAATACAAAACCTTTTGAAAGACTAAACCAGTGGTACCCAACATTTTTTCCTTGTGACCTCTTACAGAAAGGGGCAGTGACTGCTCCTCTTAACTTCTCACATGATGTCATTTAACTTCTCTCAAGTGGATTTTAATTAACGTTCTACAAATTCTTTTCTGTCTTTGTTTATCGTTTTTTAAACTGTGCTTACTCCACATGCGGGGTATCTTTTCTTCCTGCACAAACTACAAGTCTGACTTCTCTCTATCAATTTAACAAAGAATAAAGCTGCCGGAAACGCAAAATAAAAGAAAGATGTAAAAATGTACAATTCTGATCATGTCTCAAAATTTTTTTTATGGAGCAGTTCAAGGTTGCAGATAAATATTTTTTTCCCAATGAGAAAAAAAAATGGAATAAAACTTTAATACAGTTTATTTACATATAAAGTGGTTTTATTACAACTTGTTTTGGGTTTCAAAAACAGTTGTTACGGTTTAGACATAAATGAGGTTGTGTGTGAAAGACCGACATCAGCACTTTCAACTGGTTTTCTCCGCCTGTCTCCACGTGATATATAAATACATTTATGTCACTATAAATAAAATGTACTCAATGCATTCACCGATGAATAAATAGCCTCCAATTAAATAACTTTTAGAGGCCCAAAGAGGTAAAATTATCCACTATTTCACAAAAAACAAAATGATTATAAATCTGTGTATCAGGACTTTGTTTTTTCATCCTTCCTCTCCCATTAATCATCTCACGATGACTCAGATTTATCTGGTGACCCTGTAGAGGGACCCAATCCCTTTGCTGCAAACAACTGGACCAACTTAACTGTAGGTTATATAAGGTAGTTAAAACTAGCTCCATGTGTCTGTGTGTCCTGCTTTCATGCTGACACTGTGAGGCAGTTGCCATCTTTTGCTAAAGGAACTGAAATCCTTAAATATCTCGGTTCTGTAGCTGCTTTCTAGTCTGCAAAAGAGAGGAAGTTTTGTCAGCCTTATGAAACACACACACACACACACATACACACACAGCAGTTTGAGTGTGTGTGGCCTTCTGCTGATAATGTCCATCCCCCATGTAAAATACATCCCCTTCCCTTATCTCCACTTCATCCCTGTCAGACAGAGCCCACTCCTAGCCTGAGCTTAAGAAACCTCCATTTGATTTTTCCCTTTTTTCAGGAGGTCACCAAGCAGCCGAGGCACCATAAACCTTGAGTCAACACCTCATTTTCTGATCTCATACTCACCCTTTAGCTTAAAGCCTTGACATATCCAAATAAGGGCAAAAGTTGTGAGCACCAATGAGGCCGCAGCAGACAGACAGACCTGTGTGTCCCTGTGAGTGTGAACATGTAGGGCGTGCTTAGCCTTGCTTCGCTCAGATGCTGCTACAGCGCTTGATGTGCACGGGCGGAGCTGAAAGGCTTCCTGACAACGCCTGTGGTTGTGGAAGTCTTGCAGCACTGAGCCCAGCTCTCGGTTTCGTTCTTAGTTCGCAGCTCTCGTGAAACGGCTTCACCCACATTTGGACTGGAGAGAAAAGAGGTTCAAATCACACAGAATAAAAGAGATGAAAATGTTACTGTCATATGGGATTGTGTTGTTTTACATATCAGAAAAGAGGTAAAATGATGTTGGACTCTACACATCTCTTCAGTCCTGCATTGAGTTACAAAGCCACATGGAGGCATACAGACTGACTCTTGTGGTTTATATCTCATTTGCTTATGAACTGTCTCCGACCACTGTAGGCCGATTCTCAGCTCAAAAAAGTCTCTGTTCCTCTTGTGATGGAAAGAATGAGAAATATAGTTAACATTATGCACATTTGAATAACAGTGATATTTATTTTGTATGATTTTCAGTTCAGTTTTTGAGTTCTGTTCACAACTGCAAAGACATTTAATTGAACAAAGTGGCCAACTGCACCAAAGTGTGTTTCCTCCTTCTGTATCTATTTCTCAGGCAGTTTTGGTTTTATCCCATACAGAAGGGTTCCTGTTTTGAAGTATGTTATACGTATATTTTAATTATATATTTTAATACTAAGAATTAAGCATGTTAGATCTTTAGGGGCAGGGCAGGGATAGCCTCTAAAGTATTTGGAAACAAAGCTGCAGACCTGAAGCTAGGCCTATCTAAAGTCATGAGACAAACTGACACAGAGGTCGGAATAATATGTTTTCATAATTTAAATAATCATCAATGTAAAAATATCATCAAATAAAAACCAAACCACTTCTGCACCAAATGCCAAGTCTAGTTGAGGTGGCTTAAATAAACATTGAAGAACATCTATTTTGTTATTAAGATAATATGTTTTCTAAACTGGCCTCATATTTTAACAGAGTTTTGTACAAGCAAAATTGAGTTTAAAATTTGGGTTTTGATATTCAGTGGAATCCGGATGGTCAAAAATGAAATGGAGAAATGGGAAGAGGACTTAAACTTGCCCAGAGATGGTCTACCTTATCTGCATATGCAGTAGGACTGGGTATCGGTACTCAGTACCTATAAGGTATCGACCAAAACAACCCAGTAGCAAGCCGTATCGAAACTTCTCAAGTCAAACTATTCCTGCATTCCATTAATTTTTGTACCTAGACCATTTCTGAAGTTTTTCTCACAGCCAATCACTGCAAGCATTCTTCAATTTAATGTGACGTGTGACTGACCACAGCAGCTACAACATCCAAATAGTTACTAAGGTAAACCCTTCACAGGGTCAGACATATAGCAGTAAGTCATCTGCATAAAGTGATGTTTTATGACTTGATTTGCCCGCAGTAATTCATAGATTTCACGTGACATCACATACTTATAGATTCGCCCACCTGGCGGGCAACAAAAGGTTTTCTTCTGCTACACGCCACAGAAAAGTTACAAGGACACTTAGGTGTTTTTACCAGTTTTTAAAAAAACAAAATGCCACACAGTTGTTGTTCAATTGGAAGCATTATTGACCCATCCACATCGAAAATACATAGCTGTTTGTACTTTTGTAGGCTTTCATCCTGGCGGCAGTGTAAGGGGAAGGATTCTCCACAAGATATATATAGACATCGCCAAACTGGAGCTCTGGCAAGGACTGTTTTTAGCAATTGAAATAATATCGCGGGTGCTGTATAGGGATCGCAAGTGCCCAAAACTTGCAGTTTGTCCTCATATAACTGTTTTTCTGCGGTTGTCAGGTGATCTAAATATGCATCACTCTGAAGAGATGAAAAATTAACAAGCCCGTGCTGCAGTTCCACAGTGTCCAGTGTGGGCTGCCATTTTCTTAAAGATTTTTTGCCCTCCAGGCTTTCTTTAATGCCTTTACATGCTAATGTAACCTATTAAGGTTGATGAGAAAATTATCACAGCAAATTTTGATTCATGAATAGTCAAATTAAAGTGTGAAATTAAAATTGCTTCTCAGTGTCACCAGCATTGAGAGAAATTTTGTAATTCTTGAAATACTTTATAAATTTTAATCTTTATATCAAAGCTACTTCCCTAAAATTCATCCATCAGTTTTCTGCTCTGCAACATCACTGCTGATAGTAAATGAGCCTCTGTGATCTGTTAATACATATTTCCAGTGCAAACTGCCAGTCCTCACATGCTGTTACAACCTGCTTCTAGTGGAAACCTGCTCAGTGTCATGCCTGCAAAGGGACATGTGCCACTTCTAGAGAATGCAGTGAGAGGCTGAACTATTGCATTTGACGCCTGGTATGTCTCTTTAGTTAGCATACAACCTAGTTAGCCTACAGTATATTTGTATCTTTTGTTGTAGCAACAGATCTTTCTCCCATCTTTCCCTCCATGACCCATTGTAGCATGTCCAGAAAAGTAAAGCGAGAAATTTTTCACTTTACTTTTCTCAGGTTGTTTTCACCACGTTAATTTAATGAATTTAAACTCCCTGCTTGTAATAAATATTAATTTACTTTTGTGGTGTCAAATTCTCACTACTCTTATCTGTAAGTCAAAAGGTATATCCCTTTGAATTCCTTCCATTTACATCTTTCTCTGCTCCACATCGTTGAATCATCATCATGAATTGAATTTTTCTGACAATATCAAAGGAGTGTGTATTTTATCATGTGCACTGCGTTGTGAGCTGATAGTATGATGGAGGATCCTAAGATAAAAACCATCTGCTTCACTTCACTAAACCATAACCTCAGTTTTTTTTTTTTCAAAGAGAATTTTCATTAACCGTGCCTTTGCAACACAATATCACCATCATGTTCCCAGTGCAATGAAACCTTCATTTAATATGGCAATAATAGCAACAGCTTACAGTGCTCACTTACAGAGATTTAAGGAGTCCTCCTTGTACATGACCCCAATCCATCAGGTTACAGTGAGATTACACAATGCCTAGACCTTTTGGCAATAAGCAAATGTTTTTGCCTCAACAGTAATATAAGCCAACAATGGAGTGCTACAGCTGAACACTACCTGATGCACACAGCAGCACCGGATGACAACCACCAAACTGAGGTGTTATTACAGGCTATTGTACAATGGAACAGTAGCAACAGGAAAACTGGAAAGTACTTATACTTGAACTGGAGAAACTATGACAGATATTACATTAGAATCGTTCAACTAGCTTTACACCACTAATAGTTGGGTTTATGGTTCCATCTACCGGCTATGTTTGGTACTGCATGTAATTCAGCCCCTCAGTAAAAAAAAGAACCACCTTGTGGCCCAAATCCAGGTCCAGCAATGTTTTTATAAGCAGTTGTTCAAACTGTGTTTCAGATCAGTCGCTAGTTCAGTAGAAGTAATGAGTCAATAATCTGAACATGACTCTGTGGTGATACATGAGGCTCTAGGCCAACATATTTATGTTGTGTATCGCCTAACAAGAACATACCACTGTACAGCCATGCTAGCAGCTCAGTGAGGCAGTAGAGTGGCACTTTGAGCTAAATGCTGACGTGTTAATGTTTAGCAAGTATGGTGACTTTGTTCACTTATTGAGTTTAGCATGTTATCATATTTGCTGATTAGCACGAAACCCAAAACACAACTGAGGCTGATGGGAATGTTGTTAGTTTTGCAGGTATTTTGTCATAAATCAAAGTACTGGACAAAAAATTTGACCTGATGATGGCACTAAATGAAAAGTTCAGGGATCGCGGTGACTACAATTCATCCTGAGTGGGACATGAATGTCAGTCTGGATCAAAGTTGGCAAAAACATATATAATTTATTTGGAAATTAAGTTTGGTCTGCTCATTTTCGTGATTCCTTAAATGTGGTGTTTTGTGTTTGTTACAGTTGTTTCAGGGAATACAGAAAGCTGTTTTTCTGGGGAACTTCCAGTGTCATCTCTGGGACTGGGACACTGTAAAGCATACAACCTACTCTACATGTTAAGTGTCACTCTTGCAGACCAAGCAACCCCCCCCCCCAATGGCACCGGCACACCCCGATGACATTGGTCACCACACTACAAATACTGCTCAGGAACAGCCTGAGGAACATGACAAAGAGCTTAAGGCGTCCACCTGGCCTCAAAATGCCCCAGATCCAAATCTGATTTAGCTACATGGGGCATGCCTGAAAAAGAAATACGATCCAGTGCTGTGCTGTTGGCATGAGGGGGTTTACTTTGTCTGAAACTATGTTTGGGTGGGTTTTATGGGTCAAAGAGCATCCACATGAATACCAGGACCCAGGGTTTCCCGCTAGAACATTGTACTGTAGCCATGATCAATGCCATTCACTTCATCTGTGGTTTTAATGTTGTGGCTGATCAGTGTATATGTAACATTTCATATTAGACATTAAAATGTCTAAAAACTACTAGATATATATTTTGTTGAGTTGCGTACTTATATCCCAAATGTTTCCAACAATGTTCAAACCCAGAGAAATCTGTAATTGTATTCAAGGTAACGGGGCATTTCATTTAGTATAACTATAGCTACTGGGAGAGTGTCAAAGTGTGAGGAAGGAACGTGACTAATTATCACATGGATAAAACTTTAAACATTACCTTGTCCGTGAGCATATCTGAGTCATGTCAGATAGATTTTCATGGCAGTTGTTAAACAATGAAGGCAACTTCCATGATCCCACCTGTTTTACTACGTAATCAAACTACGTCTTTTGTTTCAGTTGTTTTTATTAAGATGCCACTAGCGAGAGAAATTACATACTGTGGGTTTAATGTTCACAGTGTGACAATGAAATTCACTCTGCAATGGCATAAGATATTTAGATGTCATGGTAAAGAGTTTTGTTCCAACTGGCTTGAACGACAAAATCCACATCATGTCGTTTTTGAAAGTTTTGTACTTAAACTCAATGATATGTATTGCCCGCAGCGATTAATGCCACTGTCTTTCCAGTTGACATAACTATCAGTCTTTTGGTCATGATCAGGAACTTTAATTCATGTTTCACCATAAGAAAACTATTAGTGGTCTAAATAAATTTATTTTCATATTTAATGTACATTTCTAATTTTCATTTCTCATGATCAGATATGTGATTATATCATAAAAAAAGACAAATTGAAGAATCACCCTCATGTATGACCTGACTGCTTGTGATATGCACTTGGACTGTTGCCACTTATGATTAGCATAAATTATACTGTATACCAGAGCATAAATCAAGTAATGTGTCTATGAGTCATTACTCTAAACATTCATTGTGTCGGTGTCTTTATTTTCTTATAGTGTCACACTATCATCCAACACTCTCTTTTGGGTTTGGCACTAATTTATTTTGTTGTATATATACAGTATAATTGTCTAGAGTGAAGGAGTGGAAGTCCCCAAAGCGGGTGAATAACAGCTGTAGTTATTTTGTTGCTCTGCCTGTAGCCGTGCTGTACAAATGAGAAAAGCGGTTGTACGTAAAGAATAAAGATGAAAGACATTTCTTACAAGAGCCAATTCTGCAATTTGTTTTATTGAATTTATCCATTCCATTAATGGTTTCATTCAATAACCTTTTACTTTCAGCTCATGTTGACCTTTTGAAGATGGTTCTATAATTATTGTATATTTCGCTCACTGTCAGAGTGATTCGTGTCAGCAGTCAATAAATACAGTAGGTCATCTATCCAAGAATGCTCTATATAAACTGCTATGAGTTACCTGAGATGATCATATGTATTAAGTATTTTTGCTTAAAAAACACTTTATGATAACAACGTATTACCGTGTATGTGTCATTTTCTAATTGCATAGCTTCTATTGCATTGCCGCTACTGCACAATCTCTCATCCATGGATTCACTCGGAACAAATTTAAAATGATTTCCATATTGTTTGATTTCTATCTCAGAATTTGAAGAGTGGAACGAAACATTCACACGGAGCAGTTCCTCTGTTTGAACAATCTGCAGACCCCCTCTTGAATATATCCCTCAATGCATGCTAAAACAGGCTTCTAGATTATCACTTTAATCCAATATTGTACATGTTTCTCATGTTAAATTGTGGGATACACAGAATAACAATTTCAAATCTTGAATTTGCACCGTATAATAAGAGAGGAGTCTGCAGGGGGACAGGCATTTGTTTAGGGACAGTGCAAGTAGCCTTGGGGTACGGAACAAATGTGTGTGCTTTTGTGTTTCTATGCATTGGACTGAACGGCTGTGGCTTATGAGAACACGTTAAAGCTGAAACCATCAAGGTTAGAGCAATAGGATTCCTCTCAAAATGTAACCGCAAGTGTTTTCATGTTCAAACCTTTCAAAAAGGTAGGATACAGATGTTGCTTTCTGCTGTGTCCTTGTGGTAAAAAAAAAAAAACACGGAGAAACTATTCATGAGCTTTTTTTGCAGACTATAGGCAAGGTTTCACAATATTGTGCTAAGTCCACAATTCCCATACAAACAAACCTTGCACTTGTTTATTACATTTTATATCCATTATAGATATGTCTGGACGGAAGGCCACCAAAACACCTAGTTTGCCACTACATATGATGCTGGTCTAATTCAGAGAGGTTGAGCGTTTGTTCCATCTGTAGAGAGGGGGAGGCTTTCTGGAAGGCTGAGTGGGCATATTTGTCAGCGTGGAAATTATGGGCTAGATGGGAGGGAAATTTGCAGTGTCTTCTGTGCACTGTGTGTTGTGTACTTCCATGCAATAGAGTGCTATACACCATATTTGATCATGCATTTCATAATCATTACGTGAGGCCCTGGCTGTGGCATCGGCCTCTCACAGGAGAGCTGCAGTCGTTTATCTGCTTGTGCTACTGCAGACAGCTGTAAATAAATGAAGAAGGAGTAACTCCTGAGGGAGTATGGGGACACTCACACTGGGATTTGCTGACTAGTTTTTTCATGGTAGACATAGAACAGTCGTGCATTTTTTCTTTTTACTCACACAACTTTTGTCCTTTTTTTGGGTTCATGTTTCATTTATCCATTCATGCCAAAACTTCCTCTTACATTAATTCCTGTCGTGGTAATAGAGTCTTTCCTGATTAATCTTTCACCCATTTTACTCTACAGCCAGTATTGCAGCAGCACTCTACTTATTTAATTTGAGAAACGATCTGAAAGAAAAACTCAGGATAATAAATGTTTTCTCCTCTGGGACACTGTTTGGTGAAGGCGACATCCATCTTTGTGCAACTGCAACCCCCTCCACCTAACTGATCTGGTTACACGTGCGTGTGCATATACATATTGTCAAATTACGTCACTGTTGGTCTTGAAAGGGAGACAGAGCGTATGCTACATGTTTGAATAATATGTTGTATTTGTGCATTTCCATACATTTATATGGCTAACACATACTAATTGGCTGAGAAGTAAAAAAAAAAAAAAAAGAAAAAAAGTTGAGCAAAAGAGGTCACACAATCAAACTTGAATATGAACATGAATACTATACACTGTATAAAAGGCTACACTGAGCACATTCTGCTTCATGGATAGAGACATCTGAGCTTCATCTGCATCTGCACACAGACATTCTTCCTCCCAATTAACCGCAAGGAGGTGGAGCTGATGAGGATGTCTCTGATACGGCAAACAGAAAGGCCTATTCAGTTGTAGCTCCCACATTACAGTTAAGCTTTGCATATTCCTAATCCTTATTGTCTACAATTAATGAGTTTCACTCATATTGAGAAACATGCAAATGGAGATTTCTGGTTTAGAGACTGCAATTATGAAAGAAGCTGAGGGATATGAGACCCTAATTATGTGTTTTCGTTATTGCCATGGCTACTTCTACAGCTGACTTTCGTATGCAAGGGTGAAAAGAGGAGTATAAAATGTTATGCAATCCAGTGGCTGCATGTGATACACTAACTAATCTATTATTTAAAAAAAAAGAAAAAAAAAAGCACAAACTATCAAAATAACAAGTAATTTGGTTCCATTCATCATTGCTTACCTTACATGATTATGAAATCAACAATGTGATATGTTACACAGGAAACTGTGCTGTGCTTCAAGTAGTGTGAATTTTTAGCAAGTCGTGCTCAGGGGGAAAGAAAGGACATGAGCCCACGAGGTGAAGGTTAGTCAGAAAAATGGTTGAATCAAGCAAAACAAGTGCAATGACAAAACTGATTTGGCGTCATACCGCCTTGCACATTGCAACTCGGCACAAAACACAATGTTCCATTGTCATGGAAATTTGGCCGTATAGCATTCACATTTCCAAACACCAACAAAACCCACGTGCCTGAGCCAACCATTGTAGACACTGCCGCCCATATACACTAATATAGGCTCACAAGCATTCCACAATAACAAACTCACTTTTGTCAGCTTGAGTATTGAATTTAATCTGCTTTGATTTTGCAGCAGACAGAACACACAAGCCCTATTCTGAGTGCCATCATCTCAGAAGAGCTTAGTGGGCAAAACTGCTTTTTGACAGAGGATAAAACACAGTCTTACAGAGAATCAATAGACTACTTCTAAACTGGCATGGAATACATTTGCATTCTCTGTTTCCCTCGCTGTGTTTAAATGAAAAGATGATAGTTGCAGCCCCACCACAGCATCTTCTGCTGTACCAGCAGTGATGTTATAGTGTATGGGCACTTGCTTCCAGTCAAATTCATACTTAGAGAGACTGTTCAGATATGATTTGCAGAAGTCGCTGTGCACTTTTAACTTCAATGTCATCCACCAGTAGATTTCCCTCAGGGCTTAACTGATTTTTAAATGCTGCAGTTCCCCCCCCCTTTTGTGCTGCTTACAATGTGCCTTTGAAAAAAGAAAAAAATAATAAGTTCTATTCCCTTTTATCCTGCATTGTGCCACTCAGTACACCTGGGGAAGTGTAGCACTTGCATGATAAGAGGAATATTGAAAGAGAAGCGGGCTGAATTCAATATTTCAATATTTTCCTCTCCCTACTATTCGGTGCTAGAGGCACACTCAAAAGTGTTTTTCTCAATAAATACTTTGGCTCATGCTTAAGATATTAGTTTGCATGATGGCTTGAGTGTTAGCAGTACAACAGAATTAATAAATTCACATCCACTAATTATTTATCCACTTTAATGATGATCTCATGAACTGATAAATCTGACTATGGCCCAGGAACTCAAGAATACCATAACGTATTCATCAAAGGTATAACCCACAGACAGCACTCCCATGGCATTGCTTGGTGACTAGGCTGTGAGACAAAGCAAGGGTTTGGAGGTATGTGAAAGATGAACCCTGGCATACCAGGGAAGACACTTCTTGTATACACGATAGTCATATTGTTAACATCAAACCGTAAGACTTGACCTCTGACACCTTCCCTGCGTGAAGGGCTCTGGGTAATCAGCACATCCTTAAAAATGTTCCATCGCGCCACAAGATTCCCTGCCTACTATCTAGCTCGCACACCCTCAGTCACTGGTGCCAGGTGTACGATTGCAGGGGCAGCTCTTTCCCCTAAGAGGCCTGTGGTGAGCTAAGCCGAGTCACACAGCCACAGCCAAAGGATTCTGGGTAGTTGAAAGGGGCTTTTCTGTCACAGCTACCTTCAAAGACCAGGAAGCCATCCAGAACACGGGGACATAGGATCAAAGGCCCAAAGAGCTCTTGCTAATTAGTCGGTGGGGACCCTGTAAATTCACCACAAACTATTGTCTGCCACTGTCACATTAGCGATAGCAAAGCTTGAGCAAAAGAGGAAATAAGAGGACGTGGCAGGCTGAGGGAGAACAGAGTGGGAGAGAGAGAGAGAGAGAGAGAGAGAGAGAGAGAGAGAGAGAGAGAGAGAGAGAGAGAGAGAGAGAGAGA
>JBBPCS010000359.1:9327327-9343373 GCA_037974645.1 Hollardia meadi
TATATATATATAAGCATGACATTGCTAGTTGTCTTTATGTATAGACATACGATAAAAGAATTCCAGCCTCACATTGAGCATTGTTGAAAGTATAAACATTTAAATGCCAACTGGGAACATATGACAGAATGTTGTTATTCATCCTACCATTTGGAAAACTTCTAAAACTTCTCACAGACTTTGAACCAGAGGTGACTGCAACTATCTCTGTGCGAGAGATATAAGGTGTTATCGAGGGGATACAGCAAAGTATGGAAAACATCCAGATGTTTGAAAAATGGATTGAATGGTAAAAAAAAAAGAAGAAGAATTGAATGCTAAATCCCCCCCTGTAGTAAGCTGTGCAAACACACTACAATCTGCCTTCGACAGAAGGAAGGAAGAGCAGAAAAGAAAGAAAGGAAAAACATGAAAACAGAGTACTGCAGGTTTATCCTCACGGAGTCTGGGGTGGAGCCATGAGAACACAGTAATGACTTTAATGAAGAGGACTTGTCCGTAATTGAGATTAGATTTCTGTTTTATCTAGCTGCCACATCAAGGATCCTTTAGTTCCAGTCTGAATGGCGTCTCATCGTGGTCCATTACGTGGTTGATCGACCATGTTAATTTAAACAGCATGCCATCAGTTAGCTGGTATAAATTTCACAGACTGAGTGTCAAAGGATAGAGATTTTTTTTTCACATTTAGAGATGTTTTTTGCGCGTCTGTGTTTGCATACATGTCCATACATGTTTACAATGATGCGTTTCCTGTTGCGTGTGGTACATTGTGATAGCATCGTAAACATTGTTGCTCCTGTGAAAGGAGGTTCATGCTTCACATGGTCCGACATGTCACATGTGTTGGATAGACTGTGTGTCTGACAGCTTGAGCATTCTCCGCCCCCCCCACCCCACCCCTCCCCCGCTGCATAGCAGGCTCGCAGAAAGTGCCTTTTAGTGCAATTACATGGGTTTCTACACATCAATTAGCAATCCAATTAAGTCTTGATGTGATGAATAGCGGTGAATAGGAGTGGAGGAGCTACTGATCTTGCTAATAATGATCTCGCCGATTACACTGATCAGTCAGTGGCTAAGAAGACAGACATGCCAAGGTCATTAATTTAAGAAACAGTAGGAGCAGCGGAAAGAGAGAGCGAAAGACTGATACACAATGATATCAAATGAAAAATAATGGCAGTATAAAAGTTAGAAATGGTTTGTATTTCCTGTACAATTCTAATTCATATTTCCTTATGGCAAAAAGCAAGCTGCGGTGTTTTAATTGAATGGTCTTGATGAAGGAACGAGTTATCAATGACAGACAATTTAATTATGTTTTTAGACAATTTTTGAGTTGATTAAATGAAAATGTACAGTACGTACTTCAGCATCAGTTGGAGTTGCCACTCTTTTAGCATGTTTGTGTATTTAGATCATGTTTAGGCCTATTTAGATGTTCATCATTTGATTTGTGTTTTTGCTCACTTTACACAGAAGTAGCTTTTGACAGGGTCCAGGCCAATCAGCTCTACACATGGTTCAGTATAGGCATATTACCACAAGTTGCTATATATTATATTTAACAGTTGATCAAGAATTTATTTTCAGTCCATCATTACCATACAACGTCAGTGTTAGTCTCAATGGTGCCATTTGCAAGACAGCTGATTGCTGAGTCTCATTCCTAAGTCGTCAAATACTGAAGCATTGGATTTCCCGAGTCGTCAAATACTGGGTTGGACCGTCGAGCCACTCAACCCAAATCGTCAGTATTGGACGACCTGGGAATGAGACTCAACAATTTTACACATTGAACTTTTTAAGCCTGTTGCCGTTTGCACCGTTTTACAAGTTGCAAAGTCAAGTTCAAAGAATACAACATTAGTATTCAGATTCATGATTTAGAATACTGTTGAGCTGTTTCAACCCTTTCCCCTTATGCCACCTTAAGAGCACTGAGCACCTTGCTAATATTTGAAGGTTCACGCATACTTGGTTACCCTGGGCCACTGGTTAATTCTTTTTGGGTCAGTGACTTTAATGAATTAGATTTCATTAATTTTTTTGTGCTGTCTCCACCTCCCAAAACTCTGATTAGATATTTAAGACTTGAGCAATGCACTCCCTGCAAACTGAGGTTGAATGAAATTATTCTAAAGGGAGGGCAACAGATACAATACAAGCTATTAAATTCACTTATCCATAAGTGGTGTTGGAAAATGAGTTGAACTGTACGTTCTATCTGTGGTGTGACAAGCAAACAATCTAGTTTTATCTTCTGTATGTTTTTAAATGGGTTACACAGGGGTTCTCTCCATCTCTCTCCCTAGCCTCTCCTTTTTCTCCTTTCTCCTCTTCACTCAGGCTCCTCTGTGCTGGACTATTTGCTGTCCTGGGACCTCCTCTCTCTCTCCTGGCTTGGGGGGAGACAACACTACAATAGTGTTGTTGCTTTTGAGTTTGTTGATTATGGAGTTTTAAGAATTTTGGGGGGAAGACACAGCAAACTGCTAAGGTTTGGAATAGAACTCAGCTGATCAGGACTCCATGGGTCATATGAACTACCGAGTGGGTGCCCCTATTATGACTTAATTATGAATTATTATTACTGATGCATTTATGTGTACACAGAGGGGGAACTGTAGTTTTAACAACTTAATTTAGTTGACAACAAATGTGCACATTGTTTACTCAATAAAGTGTGAAAAAAGAGAAAAGTGGCATCTCAACACTCATTGCTGTCAAACTAGGCAGTGCTGATCAAATGTGAATCAACATTCTGTTTCTATTTATTTATTTACTATATTAGTCTTTTTCTCACCTCAGATTACAAGACGCACACAGAGGGAGTGTGACGTCATTCTCTCCTCGGGACACTATTACTCCACTATGTCTTTACATAGCAAACAGTTGTTTGCTCCTAAATTAGTGTTCAAAATGTCATATATTTAAGCTTTAAATTCTTACTTTGAGGCAAAATTAAATACACACTAATGATATAGCAACAGCACTTAGAGTAATTAAGTCTGATGACCCCTGTTTTGGCACGTCCTTTGGCACAGACGCAGCAATCAAAGCAATTGCACAAAGCGATAAAGTTTACAAAGCAGGAAGTCCCAAAAGGGGTGACTGACAGGGCTAACCCTAACCCCTAACCCTAACGCGTGAAACAGAATTTTTCCTACTCCTAATCACATTGTTTTTGTACCTAAACTTAACCAAATTGCCTTTTCATGTTAAGCACGTGTCAGAAAGGCTTTGTGGGAAGGCTATGCACATCGCACACATACGCTAAAGCAGAGGTGCCCAAACTTTTTCCCTTGGAGGGCCAAATCTCAAACTTAATGGTGTGCCACGGGCCAAAAGCAAACACCTATGGTATTGTATTGTTAAGGTGAAAAAGGGTACTAGTTGGTACTAGATCTAGATCCTAGTACAAGTACTAGATCCTAGTGCCATTACATCCTAGTTACTGACTTATTCCCTGTGCAAAGTAACACTCAAGATGTGAGGGGCACATGACAAATGACGACCTGGGATGAGAACGGATGGGATGAAATGTCCTGGACCCAAATTGTATGATCTAATGGTCCCATTCTAACTTACTTATATGACACACAGTTTGCAGTAAGCAATGCTTGGATTGTGATGATTTTACATCTTGCTTCCTAATGGCATAACTTGTAGAATAAACGCTGAAATTTTATTAAAATAAAAAGATTATTAAAATAGCATTGCAATTTATAAAATGGGAATGAAAGGGACTGAAAGAGAGCTTTATTCATCAACCTAATAAACACTCCTAAGTGAAGACTAGATAAGCATAATGCTGTGGAGAGCTGCTGCCCTTGACCACATTGTACCATAATGCAACACCTTAATGAAGCATAACATCAAGGGATTTAATTACTTTTATTGCCTTTGCATCAGTGAAGCTAGTATCTAAAGTCAAACTTAAATCTGGTATTGTCCCAGGTTTAGAGTTGAGGGTGTGCTTTGTGCCAAAGAAGCCCAGTGGAACATGTGTGAGAAGCAGCTGGGTTGGTGGTATTACATGGGGGTACACATTGTACGGTAGGTAGGCCATCCATCAGGGAGACTGGAGATCCCAAAGGCGGTCTCTTTGAGTGTGCTGCCTGGCCCCACTGCTGCATATACACCCCAAGCTTGCTCCAGTTATAAACAGTCACATTCACATACTAGTACAAATACAAACAAATATGGACAAACAGAAAATGACTTCAAAACTAAATAATGAGGCTTGCCAGTAGATGCCATCTTGTTGTGATTCATGTTCTGAAATAAACAGGCAGCTTTCTCAGTTTTGAGTAACTGTTTAGGGAGGGATTCGCCTGCCATGTAGGTGCTGCCTATTTAGCGTGCATGCACATGAACACACAGAGACAAAAATTAGCACTGATTCTGTCACAGAAAACGAATTTAAAATCCAGAATTTTACAAAACGTGTATTTATGACAGAACTTTCATCTGGACGCTTCTTGCACCAAGGCCAGTGGCCAAACATAACTTGTTATAAAGTGCTTAGAGCAATAGAAAAAGCAATTATGATTTTCCTACATCCAAAAAGCCATATGAGAAAGAAGTTCAACCCACATTGTACGCTGCCAGCTGTTAAACACCAGTGTTGGCTCTGTCTCATTGTTTTCTCATGTCCTGAGGTGAAAACACCCCCGTTTACACGTGTTGTCAGAGACACTAATATTACTGAGCCGTTCTCTGGCCTCCCAAAATACATAGAGTAGCCTACATAGTAAATTCCCACCTCCTCCATTGTCTTTAACCTGAAGGCCTTCGACCAAGACGAATAGTCCAATATCGCACAACATATAGTTCAAGATTTGTATATCAGCTTTTCACTCTCTAACTCAAGCTGCCCTAAATGTTGCTGTAGGCAGATAGTGTCATACTGTGTGAATGGTTAGGTGTTTGGGCTATTTTGTCCACCTCCTGTGTAAGAACATATACGTACATGTGCATGTACATAAAGACACACACACCACCCACCTCAGCAGGTCCCTTCGGGGCCACTTAGACTAGGCGCGTCTGGGATGTGAGCATGTGTGCACCCATGTTGATTTGTGAATTATGCTGACCTGCTTCTATGTGCGGTACGTGTAGGATATTTGATTTATGGTTTGACTTTCTTCTTTGTGTCCTTATTCTTTCCCTTCTCATTTTTGAGAAAGAAACCACTTGTAACTGTTATAAATATGTATTTGAATCAAGTGCTGTCAGCCATTAAATATCTTCGGTCGTCTTCATAATAAAATTAATTATTGACCTAGACCTTTTCCTTTGAAGACTAATTTACAGACTGTGAGAGATTTTACATTATTACAGCTGCATTTACTTTTCTTTCCTCACATGAATTGTATTCTTAGAAGTATGCCCATCATCACTCTGCCCCATGTTCTGTTAACCGCTTTTAAATGTGGCTGATTTTCTGCTTCACAGTGAACCAAACCAGCCGGCCATGAAATATTTCAATAATCTCACAAAGTGAATCCTCCTACATGTAGCACATTTGAATATCATGGGAGGCGATCTATATTGTCAAACCAGATTTAGGAAAGGGAGCGAGGCTTGCAGTGTGTACAAGGTACCTATGTTTCTGCATTAGTTCGGCTACAAGACAGCAGAAAAGCAGGTATTATAAAATAATCAAGTCATCAAACACTCACTAGGAGCTTCATTTCTATGATCCATCTTTGATATCTGTACAGTTCCGTGATATAAGAGAAATCATTTCACTGTCACAGTGCAGGCAGAAAAGACATTGAACGAGCTCATGAATATCTACTTTATTAAGTGATTATGCATATTCCATTATTCATCAAATGAATTATTAAAAGGAAGTGATCTATAGCTCCAGCACCTTCTCCATAAAGGTGTGCTCTCTATGTCAGCTTTAATTGCTGAAGGACATAGATGGTAGAGTATTTACACTAGCCACAAAAAGAATTATGCGTAACATCATTCCACTCGTGGATACTGATGTGACAACACCCATGAGCAAACGTCTGTAACAATGTTTGTTTGTGAGGCATTGCAAATTTGCATTCGGCGCTACTGCCATGGTAGGACAATTAATTTTGTGGGCTGTTGCTAACAAGTGACAACGCTTGCTAACAAACTTTATAAGCTGTCGCTGGATAGCTAAGCTAATGTTAGAGCAACAAGTTGGCTGAAAATGCTGTCCTCCATCATTTACGCGATCAGGTTGTATTTTGAAAAAGGCTGTTGGCACAAATGCACTATTGACAAATAATACAGTTATGAAGTTGCAATAACCAAAGGTAGGGAAATAATTCCTTGCAGAAAATGATCAGTATTCCACATGGATGGCTTGTAAGACAATGTACTTTATAAAAACAAATATTCCTTGGGTTTGAGTTTCCTTCATATTCATTTTCCAGAGGAAGTCAGATTTAATTTTTCCCTTTCCCCAGTGTTTATCTATCTTTAGCCTCTCTGATATTTGTCTTTTCCTTTTTGTTCTTCTACCACTCATCTTCAATTCTTGTCTTTCCTCTCACCTCATGCTCTCAAATCCATTGGAACTCACAAACCACATCGGAGGAGAGGCTATTTTGTTCTCTTCTCTCTTTGGCAATATTTAAAAATGTATGTTGTCCATTAAAATTATAATTATAAGCATACAGCTGTAATGGCTTTCTTATACCATACATGAACATAAGCAATAATATCTTGTCTGACTGAGGGTTTTTAATGGCACATTTTTACCGGACTGTTGCAAGTCAGACATTAATGATTCTTATTAGCAGCATGTTGACTCTGCATGTTTTTCGGTGTCAGTGAACTCAATTGACCACTATCAATACACTTCAAGTAGAGCTATATTAGCACCCTGAGCTGCTTGTGTTCACTCCAGAGAAATAATCACACAGCTCTTTTATTTCACTTCTTATTGCATTCCTGCAGATGACCTCCCTTTATCTTTCCCTATACTCCTCCCTCATTCTCCAACAACCTTCTGAATATTTTAAAGTATCATGAAAAAAAAGCCACTGATTGTATCACAGAGCCATTGTCATTTTTAGTTTTCAGTCATTTGTTCTAAGATGAAATGTCCTCTTTCTTCAACTGGCACCTTTTCAGTGGATCAAAACATGCTTTTGTGTATGGGTGCATTTCAAGTGTCGGGCATATCTTTCATGGCATTACAAAGCCTTTCTCTCTGCCAGATCTTTTTTCTTCTCTTCTCTTCTCTTCTCTTCTCTTCTCTTCTCTTCTCTTCTCTTCTCTTCTCTTCTCCCTTTTCTCTTTCCTCTCCTCTCAAGACTACTGAGATGTAATTACCACAGGATCGCCAAGATGTCAAAGTACACCAAGAGCTTGAATTGCCCATTAAATGAAAAATGAAAATATAATTTAAAATGTTATTATATTTATTTAAGCACATCACAACTTCTCTGCATGTGCCGTGGTGTCTTCTGTTGCTTTTCTGACAAATAATTGGGATACTGAGAGTGATTTTGGTGTTGCACGCTATATGTGTAGGCATGATGTGTTTTCAGGGTTCTCTTGACTGTCCCTGCTCATTCTCAGAAACATCTTCTAATTGAATTCAAGATGGTCTTGCTCTTGGTCTCCCTTCTTTTCGGCTCCTATCTGTCATGGTTTCAGTTTAAGTGTGGCATTTCCTGTGTTATGGTTTTGAGTTTCTAGTTTATTTTTCCTGTGTTCACTTCCTGTGTTATGGTTTTGAGTTTCTAGTGTGTTCCTGCGTTTACTTCCTGTGTGATGGTTTAGAGTTTCTATCCCTGTGTTTGTTACATCCTATGTTTCGTTTGACTTTCTAGTTTGTATTTCCTGTTTTATTTTGTAGTCCTTTCCTCGTGTCTTATCCTGCTGTACACTTCCTCCCTTTGTTCTTTTCCAGCCACAGCGATTGTCTGCCCCGCCCTGATTAGTTTCACCTGTGTCTCGTTAACCTTCCCTTCCCTGTGTATTTAAGTCTGTGTGTTTCCCTTTGTCTCTGCCAGTGCGTTGAGTTACCCAGTGTGCCTTCGTCCCAGCCTTCTTAGTGTTTTTACCTGACTGTTTTCTGGACTTTGTTTGTGTTTTTGGACTTTGGATTTTGCCTCTACCCTTTTGGATTTGTTTGCCTGTTTTGACTCATTCTGGTTTTGGCCCTCACCTGCTTTATCGGCCTGTGAGTTTTCCCCTTTATTAATAAACTGTTAAACCTGCTTTACATTTGGTGTCTGCACTTGGGTCCTAACCCCTGTTTCAAGTGTTTTTGTACACAAACTGTGACACTATCTCTCTAATATTTTACCAAATGGCCGGAAGGGTCTTCTCTGTGTATCCCAAAGTTATTATGTATCTGTGTATTCTCTTAGTAATTACTCCAATTCTAAGATGGAGCTGCTCTTTCTTAATTCAAAAATGTTGCATCAAAGCCATAAGTGAAAAAAACATGGTTTGGATTTCACTTAAATATATGAATCAATTTCTAAAAGTATGAATGCCTTTTTAGTAAACAGGGTAACATTTACTGTATAGAGAAATTAAAACACAGTTTTTATAATATTGATAATTTATTTGTAGCCTAATTCATATTTAGAATGGGTAATGATCACATACCATCACTACAATCACTGAAGCCTCAGTCAGGACACTAAAATGTGCTATTATGACGTGTTACAACTTAGTGGGCTATAGGACTGCAGCTCACTCTATACTTCTTATATACCTTATTTCAGCTTTTAATAAACTACTTAAATGCGTTATGTATACTACTAAACATGTGTTAATTACATTACTGTAGATAGGCAGACTTTAGAGGGCAGAGATGCAAAATGCAGAACACGAAGGCAGTGGCCAATGGGCACACAATTTTCAGAAGGGCATCAATGCCAGGGCAACGACGGCCATGGCCATCATGGCCACCGGTGAAATTCCTGCCCTGAGTGGAGGTATAAGTGCTATTAAGGAATTCCACCATGAATAGATGTTTACTGGATCATTTAAGTTCCAAGGTAAAGACATTATATGTAGAATTTCTCATGGGAGTTGCATCTTTTCAGTCGTTCTACAGCATAAGGTATATCAAAATTAGAGATATTGGTATACGGTCCGTGTGTTGCTTAGATATCTTGCTTTGTCTTAATATAAATTATAGACCCAGACCTAAATGATTGGAAGACTAAGTTTAAGAATGCATGGGCAGGCATTTTGTGTTGTTACGGCTACATTTATCTTGTTCTCTCAAACTCTTGGTCCATGCGACATCGCTGCATGATCATCTTAAGGTGAGTGCCAACATTGTAAAATTCTCACTTTCTACAATATATGTGCATTGCAACTACTGCATGGTTACAGAAAGATTGTGTTTATGGCAAACATGATTTAGGTATTTTTAACATTAGACAAATCCATGAATATCAATAAAGAAAGATTGTGGTTACAGTTAATAAAACATAAAATGTGTTATGCAATAGCAATTCCAAGGGATGCAGGGCTGTTGCAGCCGTACCACAGTTGGATTTAAATTATTTGCTAAACTGTCTGTTTTAAGTAATATGCCTTGGCCTGATTCCAATTTTCTCTTCTGTACATAACATGCATTAAGAATTCCAACTGCATACAATTTACTTGACTGAAGAAGCACCTTCACTCCAGGGCTTCAGTTCTCCTTCATTTCAATATCACTTTTGTTTTCAGAGTCACAAACCTGTTCAAATTTACAACTTAGCAAGGAATCTCAGTTGTCCCCTTACTATGTGGCAGCATTAGCTGGTGTCTCTGGTGAAAACTGAGGAACTGTGCCAAAATAACACAGCATGAAAGACATTGCGTTACTCAGAAAAATGTAACAATGGGCTGGTGCAGAGGATTCTCTCTCTCTCTCTTTGCCATGAATTTCCCCTGTCAAATTACTCTTGCAAGAAGGCCCAAAGATGGAGCTCATCACATCACAAAGGGGGAGAAACCAGATAGCAGAATTCCCAATCCGCAGTTTAGCAGAGATTTGAAATAACAATCCCCATCAGGGACAGGCAATGCCGGTTAACTTCCCCATTCACTGAACAATGGCACAGAACCAACCCTAGCTAAGTGTTTAACAATGTCAAGGGACCCGGCGCAATGGAATCAGCCGGGGGGATCTCTCACTTTTTACGATTTTCAGTAATATGATCCCCTGCTATCTACATTACCATATGGGATCCGACAGCCAGGTAAGGCCGAGGCAATGGGGTTTCAGACAATTGATTTGACCATTTTTTTAGCAAGAGAATTGGGGATGTTTGAGAGCAGCGAGAGGGCCCTTTTCAAAGCTGGAGCTTTTAGGCTGTAAGGCTACATTATACCTGACTCAAGGAGAATCTGATCCGTTATTCTTGTACAGCTCTCTGAGGTGTTAGAGTGTATGAATAAGCTATAGGCTACAAGAGTTCTCTGGTTGCCATCAGACAGCTAGACAGACATTGAGCGGAAGGAGAGGGGTTGAAAATGGATGTGTGCAATTTTATCTTTTCCACTTGGAGGATTTGTTTCCAGGGGCCAGGACTTTCTCTCTCACTGGACATATTAATTAGAAGGGCGCGCTCTTGTCTGTTAAACATGGGGGAAAAAATAAACCATTTAAGAACGTTTTATCAGACATAAATGTCAAAAACAAAAACGGTAGTCGCAAACACACAAAAAATGGTTTCAGTGTCTTATCACAGACAAAAATATATTCCCCAGGCACCAGGCCTTTGAAATGTGAACTACCAGGAGACTGGATCTTCAGCCAAATGGAGTTCATTCCTCCTTGAGTGAAAAAAAGAGAAATGCCACCCTGGATAGATGAATGACAGATGAGTCATTTCCATTTATGAGGTTCAGAATGCTCACACTCATCTGCTGTCATGTCTCGCCATGATTGAAATGTGTTTTTCTGTATGAGCTTGTGTGAGATAAACAAGAGTGAAAGGAAAGAAAAGAGAGGGTGAGAGTGCAATGATGAGATTTTGGCTGCAATATTGTTCTACCCATCAAATGTTCCATTGAATGGTCCCATGCCATCCCCATTTATCCAGCCAGAATCACAGCTCTTTCATCCTGCTTTACAACATGGCAGGTGTGTCTCCAGAAAAAAAAAACATGGTACACCCCTTCCACACCAACTGCTTCGCTCCTTTCACAAATGTAACGAAGGGAGAGGATGTGCGGCATTGTGTAAATGGACTTGCATTTATATAGCATTTTTCTATAGCAAGTCTGACTCCTTAAAGCAGGGATCGAACCACCGATCCTCACGAACCACGGTCGCCCCAAAGTGTAAAATGAAGTTGCATTAAAACCAATTCAGCTGAGATTTAAAACATTTCCAGGCACATCCAGTTACAGGGCCTCCTGCATAACTTAACATTTACATCTCTGCCCACACAGATAATACAGTATATCCACTATTTATATTTATATATGTATACCCACTAAATATTCACATGTTGAAATCAGTTGTTCGAAAAAAGAATTCTTGCTATTATACTATCTGCCATTAAATATACAGGTAATCCTAGTACTTAAAGTTAATAAAGGATGGTTGGAATGCATAAAACCAATTATAGCTCACCAAATATAATTTGAACATCCAGCCAAGCATATTTCACTCTAAATGCCATTTTAAGTTCCATTAATACATTTATATACATGTAGTACTGACCCCAGTGCCATTGTCCCTACACAAGTTAACCAGCAGCTAGCCCTACTGTAGATTTGAGACTTGAACTCTAGTCAGACACACTGAGGAGTTTTTGACCACCAGGAGCAATATTCTGGTGTGAGGGTCCTCATTTTGTGTGTATAGTGCTCTGCTCTAACTCACATGAGGACACCGATGTACAATGTACTGCACACACGTAAAGGCCGGTGATTTACTACACAATCCTGTCAACAATGTTCCACTGATCATCAGATAGTGGCGGTTGTGTGGCAAGAAATGCAGAAATTGATCTTTTTTATGTTTTATAAGGCAAGAAATGGATACAACTTGTTTATCAGGAATATAACCACAATGCACTTTGGTGATGGTAAGCAACTGTGTTTGGTACCACAGCATATCTTTTAAGCCACAAAATGTGGTACTTGAGATTTGGACTTGAGATTTGCTTACTTGAGATATGACTACCTAAATCACATGCCTTGACTTTAGCCTTGGTAGCAAAACATTCAAGTTTGTCTGTGTCTGTGGAGGATGCATTCAAGGACAATATTATTTATGCTGGTGCCTGTCTTAGCCAGAACCTGCTTGAAAAACAGATGTTTAATGCCATTGTAACCTGGTTAGATTTTTTTTTTGTGTGTCATTTTGAAGAGCAGATTTGATACAATTGACCTTGACATCTTAATCAATCATCTTGAAAAGCTGGTTGGTCTCTCAAACTGTGTGTTAAACTGGTTCAAAACATGCATAAAAGGTAGAAAGTTCTACATCAGACTTGGTGATCACGCGTCTGAGAAACATGACATCCGTTATGGGGTTGCACAATGGAGTAGCCTTAGTCTATCATTATTCTCACTACATGCTGCCACTTGGTGACATTATTAGAAAGCACAATGTATGTTTCCATAGTTATGCAGATGACACACAACTGTACATATCTGCTGAACCAAACAATGCTGCGGCTATTACTACCTGCCTCTTGGCGATAAATAAATGGATGAGTAATAACTTCTTAAAGCTAAACGAGGACAAAACTGAAATCTTACTTGTTGGCCCTAAAACAAAAGTCAGACAAAAGAGAAATGCTGTTTAATAATCTGGGGAAATTAACTCCCTGGATTAAATCTGAGGTTACAAGTCATGGTGTTATTCTTGAGTCAGATCTAAGTTTCAAGTCCCACATTAACAAGGTGATGAAAACCTAATTTTTCCACCTGAGAAACATAGCTAAAGTAAGACCATTTCTAAATCAAAAAGATGCTGAAAAACTGATTCATGCCTTTACTTCAAACCGACTTGATTACTGTAATGCACTATTTACTGGTCTCCCTAAGAAAACCACTGAGAGACTTCAGCTCATTCAAAACTCTGCAGCTCGGCTGTTAACCACAACCAAGAGGAGAGAGCATGTTAGTCCAGTTTTAGCTGATCTGCAGTGGCTTCCTAACATTTAGAATAGTATTTAAGGTCCTCCTCCTTATATACAAAACCCTTAATGGCCTGGGACCCAGCTACATTGCTCCCTTGTTCACTATTTGCCTTCAAGAACACTGCGATCATCAGCTGCTGGTGTATAGGAAGTTCCCAGCAAAAGCCGAAAGAAAATTGGGGATGCAGCTTTTGTTAGTTATGGCCCAAAGCTATGGAACACACTGCCTATAGATATCAGAGAAGCCAGCTCGCTAAATACTTTTAAAAGAAAGCAAAAAACTTACCTCTTTACTTTAGCATTTAACTAGCTACAAATGTCAGAATACAGGCTTGAAACTTCTTTGTGCCTTACCTCGCACGTCTGCACTGTTGCTTTACTTTTAATATGCAGGGTTTTTTTTTGTCTGTTCTGTCGGATGCGAAATGGATAGCTTAAAAAAAAAAAAACTTTGCTGAAACACTTATTGTGTAGCCGTGTTGTCGAGCAAAAACCAGTGATCCTCAGAAAACATTGCACACACACAGCACTGATGGCCTATCAACCAATTAATTATCCCTTTCTTTTCACATTGTTCAAGTAAAGTCAATGATCCCACTCTGGTGAGCTACCTGTTAATGTACCCAGAAAACTCTTCTGCCTTCTCACTAATGTTTTCACAGTATTCACAGTACACTGCAGTACTTACAGCAGGTTAATTACGCACTAGCCTCACAACCTCTCAAAGCTGCGAATGTTGCTAGTTACATGAGGTGCCATTGTTGAACTCCCCCCATAATTCTGTATCTATAATGCACTCCTCAGGGAATCTACAGACTTAATTGGCAGACCATAACCATTTGCATGCCTCTCAGTCACCTGAAGTCACAATACTGACTTCTGCAGAGATAGCAGCATTGGAATTTTTCAAAGCTGGATCACGGTGATAGCTACAGAAGACTTTGCCAGCACTTTAGTTTCTCCATTAGCCAACACAGTCGCGGGTAGCCTGTCACCACTCTTCCAGCTCCACCTGCTAAATGTGTTTCAATCTGACATTTCTCAGCAGAGCTAGAGAGACACGGAACAAGTCATTTGTCGCTCCTGAATGGAGCGAGCAACAACTCCGGGAAGAGAAAGAGAGAGAGAGAGTGAGAATTGCTGAGAGGAAAATGTCTGAGCTGTTTGTTAATTGGAGAGAACATTTAGACTCCTTCACAAACATATGACAAACCCACCTGTTCGTTTGCCAATCTCCCTGGCTTGTGTTACAATATGGAGCTGACAGTACTCCCTGAGAGTTTGGCTGCAGTCTTGACAGGAGAGGAAAAACTTGCAGCAATACTCAAGATGTACAGCCAATAAATCAAGGATATGTGTTTTCTTTGAAATATTTTTTTTTTCTTGCAATTCATTCTTCTCACATTTTCTTGCTGTTATACAAAATAATACATAATATAACAAAAATACAAAATCCAGCCTGTTAAGTCCAGATGAGCAATTGATTTCACTTGTCCAAGAAAAATGTGTCTTCTAGAATGGGTGAAATATAGTTTCATAGAAATAAAACTTTGCAGTATGTGTGATATGGATTTACTCGAACACAGGTGAAAAACACTCAAGAGACGCATACAAGCACATTGTGGATACACAATGACAAGGGGCAAGATAGCACACACACCAAGCTCCATAGATACACACTTAAATTGTGCCACATCATTACTCTTGGTGCAATTAACATGCTGTAACTTGCAACTCTACAAACTCCACCAGTTTCTAAACAAGGTAAAAGGCACTAAACTATTTAGATGACATACACTGAATAACTTAATGTTTTCCACAACACAAACACATAAGCAATTTACTAAGAAATTATAAGCATGTTCAGAATCTACACAATAATGCATGTGTGAGTCACAGCCAACATCACACAATCACACAACCAGTAGCCTCAGCTGTGTCGTACAGATTGTGACATATGGTGCACACCATCTGAAAACTGTGTGCTCTAAACTACTCTGCAGATCTTGCTTTATATAGGAATATATATATATATATATATATATATATTCTCGATCCCAAAAGGCTCTTGAATACCCACAACCTTCTCCTTTTCTCAGAAAAAGTTGACATTGTAAGCTTGCCTGGAACATGATTTTTTTTTTTTCTTCCTCTCAACATTTGGAGCTGAAAGGATTGGACTCCAGACAGCAATCTTCAGAGAACTTAACTCTCATGCCATCTGGAGGCAGGGGAGTGTTGTAGCCACTGATATCGATCATCTTTTTACACTTTACTCTCACAGATGGTATAAAAAACACCATCTGGGCACAGGTGGTGGTGCTTTGAAAATAAAACCATAGCCAATAAAAGCCATAACAAAAAAGCCATTAAAATTTTTGTCCCGACACTTTTTTAAAGTTAGCTTTAATTAGGAGGGTTTAATGTGCAAGTCTTTCAAGATTAAGTTGTGTAGGTGTGCATGGGTGTGTGATCATGGCCATTTCTGCACACACAACGCAATGGGCTTATACATTTGAGACAAAATTCATGGCTTAAATGTCAGTTGTTGAAGTACATTTTGCTATTTCATGGTCATCTCTCATGAATAACTTTGTATGTGTTGCAATATGGGATCTTTGCAGAAAGGGACACAATCAAGGGAATGAACCTCTTGAACTTGGACACTATAGCAATGCTGCCATCAAGTGGTCAACTATTATTATTACATCGATCTCTTCATCTCATGTTTTTATGATCTTGGTTATCATCATCGTCATTTTTATCGTCATCAGCACTAGTAATGCCACCATTACCAACTCCCAGAAACAGCTGTCCATTAATTAATCATAATGTATGTCTTCCATTATGTCTTTGTGCAAAATTAGTGTGTGTGTGTGTGTGTGTGTGTGTGTGTGTGTGTGTGTGTGTGTGTGTGTGTGTGTGTGTGTG
>JBBPCS010000359.1:9359919-9384889 GCA_037974645.1 Hollardia meadi
TGTGTGTGTGTGTGTGTGTGTGTGTGTGTGTGTGTGTGTGTGTGTGTGTGTGTGTGTGTGTGTGTGTGTGTGACAGGAAGCGGAGCAACTTTGACAGTGACATCAACAGCAACAGAGCGGATATTATCCCTTAGAGCACCACATGTTTCTCACTAAGTCTGAGACTATCTCTTTTTATGGAGATCTCTGTTTGATTCCACATCCTGGCAAAATATTTTTTTGGGGTTTTTTTTTTTTAGGTTTTGATCACAGCGGTGTAAACTTTTTTCTCTTAAACTCTTCTCGCTTCTTTCTTTTTCTCTTCACGCCCCTCTCTGCCTCTGTTTTCTCTCTTTCTCCTCCTCTTCTTTCTGTTTTGCAGAGAAGGGTTACACTGGGCTGCAGGGAAGGGCAGCCATGTATAGTGCTTGTCTGGATGATACTCACTGAAAGAGACAAGTATGTAATTTGCCCTTAGATCCAACACAGCACAAAATCCACTCTTGCATAATATGCTGGTTACGCGGGGGTAAAATGAGGATTGTCAAGTGTATGTGCTATAGCTCCACTCATGTAGGAGTCATACAAATTGGCCAAAATGTTTCACTTCATTGTTATAAAGAACATTTTTGTACAGAAGAAAGTAAATTATTATAATTTGACAAGCAGTCACTGAGATGGGAAAACATCTGACGTCTGTATTAACTTATTGAGTTTATGGTTTTTATGTTTATTTTGTTTCATATGACTTTTTTTGCACAGAAAAATTGTATGGTCTTATTTAATAAAGTTTTGGCAGAGTCATTGAGAGTGGAGAGTTTTGGAGCCATCAGCTGTAAAGATGTCTGCCTTCTTTCAAATATGATGGAACTAGATGGCACTTCGCTTGTGGTGCTCAAAGCGCCAAAAAAAATCCCCCAAAAATACATTTGAATGCCTCGTTCCAGAAATCATGACCCTGGTTACTCAAGTTTATCTACACACCTTGTTGTGGGCAGTTTCATGAAGGAACTATTTATTTGGTCCAGAAAGAAACATGCATCTACTCATAAACGTGAGGCTCGTGCTTGTGACAGGGCGGAATTTAAACATTAATGACGTCCTCCTCGGCTGAGCTGTAACGTTAGCTATCTTAGCTCGCATAGTTTGCTAGCCTCTCATCCATGAGTAGATGTAGGCCTACGCAAAATGAAACTGCTCACAACAAGGTCTGTGGATTATCTTGAGTAACTGGGTCATGACTTCTGGAAAGTGACATTGCTGTTGAGTTGTTTTTTTTTAAATGCATGTTTTGGTGCTTTGAGCACCACGAGTGAAGTGCCATCTAGTTCCATTATATTTTTAGAGAGGGCAGACATCTTGACAGCCGGCATCTCCAAAATGGATTTTGGATTTTGGAGTGAACTGTCCCTTTAAGCAAAGCATAAACGTCTGAGTATTGACAGCATTGTTCTCCAGCCAAGCATCTTCCACAGAATTACAATAAGTGTGATTAATCATGTGCTGTGAGCCGTTGTGCTGTTACCACCTAGTGCTAATCCCAAACACAAACAATAACTGCAACATGCAGTTATGTTTGCTGCTTAAACCGTATGAATTTCCTTCACTTTCACAGAGAGGGAATGGAGTCAACAAATGCACACCTGTGCACACAAACACATGTATTTGTACATGCTCAGGCATACCAATGCACACACTGAGGAAAACCGGTGCATTGCAGATTCACCGGAAAGTGCAACCCACACACAGTCTTTCTTTGAGGCATGCACACACAGACACATGGGTGCACACTGGGGAATGTAGTGTGTACGCAACCTGGTGTATGTGAACAGGTTCAGTGAATAAAGTTAAAAGGGTTTGATGACTGAGGGAACCCGAACACTCGCACTCTAATCCCATTTACACTGCTCGTAAAACAAACATGCGATAAGCTGACACAAAGCGATGGATATACTGTACATTACTGGGGACAGTCAACAAGTGCCACAATTTCCGAATCAAGTAGAGATAAAATGACTGTGATGCCTTTTACTTTTTATTTTTTTATAGCGCAAAAACAAAACAAAATAAAACATTTAAAAAATAACCTGTAACATGTATACTTAATTTTTTTTAAAAAAGTTCAGTTTTAGGCAATGTAATCATGGTTGCATCATCTAAAACGTAGCTATTTTCAACTTTAAAGTCAGCAACACTCGTGTGCATGTGTGTTTGTGTGGAAAGACAGTCAGTGACATGGGGTGGGGCTCGGTAGAAAACCACTAAATTGCCCATTAAAATGGCAACGTTCATATTTTATATCATCACCCAGATCTCCTTCATCCATCCAGGTCGTGAATGCAGTGCGACACAATAAGCAGCCTGCAGGCCTTGGCACGCTCATCACTGTTGTGGCACCGTAAATCAACCATCACTTAACCACCTACTATGATACTGTTTTTAATCTTACGCTCAGATATGCAGTCTTTGCATGAGGCTACAGACATGGAAAATTTTGCTTTGGCTGAGAACTTTGTTTATTCACTCAACACAAAGTAAGGGTAATGGTTTAGATAATGGGCAATATTTGTACACAATTATAACCACGCATTACCAGCCTTTTGGAGATTAGCTATTAGCATTACATGTTTAACTCGGGTATTGCCTTAAGTATAACTGTTTGGGATGATTTGGTCTCATTTAGGTAAACAGCTGGTCTAATTCTCCTTTCCGTTTTTGCACCACAGTAACTTTTTCCTGCAGTATTGCTCATAATGCCTGCTTACCATAATGTAATTAAAAATTGTGATACAACATTTTTTTTTTACATTTTACTGAAAATATCCTGTTCTGTGAGTATTGCAAACCTCATTCTTATTCAAGTGCAACATTTTGTGTCACCAACAGAGTTTACCCCATTTCCCATATTGCTCTTATTCAAGTACAATTTTTTTTTGGATTTCTACTATTGGCATATGATTACCAAATTTGTCTGTCCCGCTTTGTTCAAAACCTGGCTTGTATGTTGTATGATGTATGTGGTACTTTACTGTAGTGTTCTTCTGCTGTAGTGATCCTATCATTTCATTTCTGGGCCATTTTGGTTGCAGGCTAAAGAGATGTATAAACCCCTCTGTCATTCCCGTTTACTTTAAAATAAGAGGAAAGGACCCTTGTCTGTCAAAGCTGAGATCCAAAGAGCTCAGAAAGGATGAGCCATGGTTATGTAGCAGAAAACATGGCCCAAGTCAAATCAAGTGCTTGTCTTGGACGAGTCCACCCTGAGGGAAGGACGAGCTCAGCACCGAGCAGACTGCATGTGACACGACAGAGTTTCAAATGAACCCGACTGGACAATCACTGCCTCCACAAATAGTTTGTGTGTGTGCATATGTGGTGATGGTGGACATCATCAAGCAGTAAATGGCATGCACGTGCATGTGCATAAATAGGCATATAGACTACAAAGAAAGATGGAATACAGCGAAAGTCTTGGTCCTTCTGCGTGCACAGTTCTCTGACAGTTCCCTCTCCCTGAGGCCCTTAATTGTTCAGGTCGGGGATGTTAAAGTAAAACACATGTGGAGTAAATAGATACAAGTAAATGAAAGCAAACAGAACAACCAACTGTCGTGTTCTTACTTTGGGAAACGCCGGAGCATCAAACTTTCCCCAGAATTTTCTGTTAGATGACTGGAGCCAAAATGTAAAACATCTTGTCAAATGTTCCAGTTTTCTGTGTGTACATTGGGTCTGTTTGTAACCACGTATGTGTTCATGTGTGTTTTGAGGTTAATGTTGGTGTTCCAGTTAGGGCATTGTGTGTACGTGTGTGTGCGCATGTGTGTCATCTTGTCTCCTCAGACGTCAAAGAACAAGGCGAGGAGTGTCAGAAGTCATTTGGCCACGATGGAGCCACACGGCACGCTGCCATTCACTTCGAATCAGCCGCACACTGAGAGATCCGGCTAAGCCTGGGGGGCATGGCCACAGACACACACACACAGACACACACCTCCGTCAACCAACCTCATTCTGCCTTATAGACACACCAAACACAAGATCCCACCACGCTTCATCACCCAGCCCCTGGCCACCCCTCTTGACCTGCCTGGACACACACATGCACAAAAGAAATGCGCATAAACACAGACACCTAATCTCTACACAGACCTACACACACTGACACACGGGGATGTCAAGAAACACACACATTTAATGCACATGCACATGCACCAGACAAGCCCTGTCTCTCCCATTTATTCTCCCGCCGTCCTCCACCTTCTCAGAGATTTTTTTACTGAGTTATTCGTCTCCCTTCTTCTTTCCTCTTTCTTCTCGTCTCTCTCCCCCCTCCCTTTCGGAGATTTCAGAGAAAATAGCTGAGGGCCAGATTAGAGGTTGGCTGCCTCTTTGCGTTACCAGCAAAGATAAATATTCCCAGGATGACTCCCATTGCCTGGAGGATGTTTATGTGTGTACATGCTGCTCAACCCCACCCCCCACCCCCCAACCCCACCCCGACACACACTGACACACATATGTGAGCACATGTGTGAGTTAAGAGACACACATTCTGCTGCATTCCCTCTGTGCTCAGGATGACACAGTGTATTCAGGCAGAGGGAGATCACCTACATCCGTTGTTACCTGTTGCCAGGTGACAAATGCCAACAGCTGCTCTGTGATGTCACTGTCACAGGCTGCAGGAGAAAGATGATGATGATGATGATGATGATGATGATGATGATGATGATGATGATGATGATGAAGATGAAGATGTGTGCGTCTGTGTTTGCACAAATGTTCATATTTTCGTATTGATTAGATAACTTTGAAAATACAGTGTGTTCTACTGCAGTTGGCCCATAGTACCTCATAAATATCAAAATCAGTAATGTAAGAGATAACTGATAATCCAAGAGATTGCATCATGTATTTGGATTGCCCGATTAGCTGCTGTCAGATTTAATTAAGATATTGAAGTACAGATAAGATAAAGGTTAAACCATGAAAATCATGTTGTGCTGTTTCTCATTTTGTTTTCATTCATTCGTCATGTGACATTTGTTGTCTTACATATATCAACTTCAATACATCAACTTTCCGTTCCACACGGGACGCGAACTCCGGTCTCCTGGGTGAAGGTCATGCAGCTTGTTTGACCCGTCCACCCTCCTCCGAGTGCGGACTTTCTCACTCTTTATACTAAGTGGTCTGACATTGTTTTGTCTATCGCATTCACGATCATTATAAGAACTACTGTAGGTGCGAGATGAAAATATATGATATGATGATGTCTCACGAGCACAATAAAACAAGCTCACAAGTAAATTATACTATTTCACATGCACAGATATTAACGTTATGTTAGTTTAGTTTATAGAACTAAGCAGCAACTACAGTAAGGGAAAGAAAGCTGCTCTCGAAGTTGAGTTCTGCTCACCTGAGCTCCTTTTGACATTTTGGGGGCAGAAACCAAGAGTGCACCAGCCCTGTTATGATTGGTCATTTCAATGCGATCACACCCTCCTTGAACCTTGATTGACAGCTTCTGTTGAAAAACAGTTTGGCCAGAGGCTTTTTACGTCAAACAACTGAGAACTGACTTTTTTTTCCAATCTACATTACTTCAGAAGAAACCATACAATAGTGACATGGGACATTGGATTTAATGAATTTATAGGACCACAAGGGATAGAAAAATTAAGTTGGAAAACCAATAGACATCAGAGTGTTTCGGGGGGCTGTGCCTCACTGATTACATATGATGACATGAATCTGATTCCCTACTTAGTCATCTTAATGAAATACCCCCATCCAGCTTTCTTAACATATCAGTGGTGGAATGAGTCCATAATCAAAAAACAACAGACATTGTCTCATGCTAATGTACAGTGTGTACACTTCTCATCATACTTCAAAACCATTGCAATGGTTAGAATCCAGCGATCTTTGTTGCACGTCATTTCTTATCTCTCTCTTCCCTCATTTCCTGCCATCTATCTGCTATCAGCTATCGAAAAAACGGAATAGCCACAAAATAATTAAAACAAAAATAAAACCACGCTGTGAGTACAGAAGAGTCATTCAGGCAGCAAACTGACTCAGTAATATCTGCTACACAGCAATATGTATCTAAAGCTTGCTTAAGATTAGCCACCATATGATATCAGTCCAAGTGAGGCTATACCAGCACCTCTGTGTTGACTTCAGCAATGTCCCGTCCAATTATTTATGGCTTTCACGTATTCATTTATAGGTGGAAGATTCTGTAATTTCTCCTTTCAGATGTTACAGGATTTCACTATAAAGTACTTACTGTTATATAATGTAACTCGGTTTAGACGACACCTAAGACTGTGAGAATATGCTGTTATCACCCAACATATCTCTGCACGTGTGTGTTGTGCACATAGGCTTTTATGTTTTAACTTTATTGCCATGTTTTGGATGCCAGCATTATGTAGTTGTGCTATGTTCGTAATACAGCATGCCTTGTAACCATATGTGCACCAACAAAATGGGAATTCCTAACAAGCTTGGTTTTTTTGGGGTGGGGGGGTGGGGGGGGGATTGGGGTTTTTCCCACGCTCTGAAAAGGTGTACGAGGTGTCGATCTCATCTGATCATTTAAACGCCAATAAATAACAATAAGGCCAAAAAAAAGAGTGATTTGGTGTTCGCAGCAGGAATATGACACCATTTCATTCCACATTGCCAGTGGCTCTGCGAGCTGTCTGTTACATGATCTTCACTTGAGAGCCAAAATAATGTTTTCCAGTTGGCTTCTCAGATTTAAAAAAAACAAAAAAAAAACACGAAAAAACAAAACAGGAAATGTCTTTCAAAATGTGTGTCCACATGTCTGATACAATGCTTGTTAATTAGGATAACTGGATTTTCCTGCAACACAATGGGAAAGTCTATGACTATGACTCACTATCACTATGATAGGTCAGTGTGACATTTTCACAGATGTGTGACTGTCTAACTTTTTTCAGTGCTGGCAAAAGATGAAACATACACAAAATTACAATTAAATTAAAAAACAGAATCACATTTGTTTGTTTTACTAGGGAAACAGGCAAAAACAACACACAAAATGACTTTGTTTTTGTGCTTCTTACCACCATTGTTGATGTGCATCTTCTCAAATATGTACTGCATGTTGGGGCAACACGCACAATAGGAGACCACAAGACCTCTGATCTCCATGCGCTCCTTTGTGTTTCCTACAGTCCGTGATTGTAAATACAATTTTCTCCTTTCCAGTGAAAGTTCTCTTCTCACTCTATTTTCTTTTCTCTCTCTCTCTCTATTTCAAAGTTTATCAGAGAGTGTGAACACTACAGTCAAACGACAGTCTACAGTTGCATCTGTGCCATAATTCGTGCTTTGGTATCTTTTTACATCTGTAGGGGATCCCCTGTAAGGCAATCTAACCTCACAAAGGCCGTCCTGAGCCTCGCCCAGGGTGAACCCAGAACTATAATTACAAAGAAGAGAAAGTGCTTGCAGGACTCAGTTCTGAGCCACTGGGAGAAGCCAGGAAGTTTTTAACTGTTGATATTTGAAAGTCATGGTGGGAACTGATCACAGGTCAGCAGGGACATGTGTGTGAACTTGACTGCTCCACTGTTGAGAGCTTCAGCTTGAGGATGCATGCCTACAGGCCTCAAGAAAACATCCCCACCTTGCCAGAGTGGCTTTCCTACAGGATGCAGGGGTGCTGCTCTGTAGCTCACCTCTAACAATGGCGAACAAGTGAACATATAAGTTCAAGTCTCCCGTTATTATTATTATCAATGTTATAACACCATGATTTCATCTCAGATTTGACCAGAGCATGCACATGACCTTGTTAAGGGATACAGATGAAGTCCTTTAAGGGGACACGTGGAGGAAATTGGAACCAGATGGAGATTAGACAGTTAGACAGAAAATGTTCCCCTTAGAGGTAAAATAAGGAGAAACCACTGTAGTGGCGAGAGGGGGGGGGGGGGGTGTGTTGGACTATAGCTCATGGCACCGGTGACCTGTGAACAGATAAAAATGGATTTATGCTGTAAGCTCAGCTCCTCTAATTTACCCATTTCCCTTTTGGACATGCCTTCATCTGCAATATTCCAGTAAATACTTTTCCTATTTTTAACTTCATCTGTTGACTTTAATTTGTCAACAAATAAACTGAGTCTCTTTCTTTCCCCTACTACCTGTAGCTGAATGGATGTCTGCGCTGCTGAGCTGCTATTGCTGTCACACATGCAGCAACCTTTGGTATCATATTTGCAATTTAATGTTACGTTATCCCTGCTTTTATTGAAAAATAAAGCTCCCTTACTATCTAAATAAAACTATTTTGACTACATATAAATTGGAGTGAACTAAGTAAGATTATATGAAAGTTTAAGAAACTTTTCGGTCTATCAAGTTTTCTTTTTTCTTTTTTGATCAGCTGGTGAACGTTGCTACTGTCAGGATGTTTAGTAGACAGCTGTGCTTGAAGTAAGGTGGTTGTTGGAGAGCAGAAAATGATGAGGCATGTCGGAACAAGAGGGATATTTTCAGGCTGCACATTTTTCTCCCTGCTTGAGACTTCTGTCTGTCTGTTTGCACAAAGCACTAAACACACACACACACACACACACACCTACACACACACTCACACACACACACAAGTGTACACTTTTAAGGTCATTTCGCTCACACTCATGCATACACTCAGACTTACACACTTCCACACAATCATGCAGGTTTTTATTCATACTCACTCATGAATGCACCGTTGAAGACAAACACACACACACACACACACACACACACGCAACGTAATAGGTCTAGTTTCATTTTAAGAGTATCCACATTTGTATGCCTGTATTGCATTACATTTTTACATTGTTATTCTCATAACTCTTTTGTAAAAAAAAAAAAAAAAAAGAAAGAAGAAGTTAAATCTACGTATCGTATCCCAGATTATTGAAAAAAAGCATTGTTGTCTGAGATGTGAGGCAGTTGCCAGATTCTTATGATTTACTGCATGAAAGGCATGTTACTAGATAGGCAGTGTCTCATACCACACTTACACACACATACACACACACACGCCCAAAACAGGTGCTCTCACACAAGGATGTGCAGATGGCAGACTTTAACAAACTCCTAGTATCTGATTTCCCAACACTGTGACAGCTCCTCAGTTAAATAGGAATGATGAAATATGTCACTGACATCCTATTTTTCATCCCCTGCGTTTGGCTGAGCTACTTCCTGTTAATATAAGCAAGAGTTTCATGTCTGAGAGTTTCTTATCCTCCCATTAAGTTTGTCACACATGGTTTGAGAAACTGCAGTGTCACACGCTGTCTGAAAGTTACTAACTGTGCGTGTCAATTCCATCAGTATTTTTTTGAAGGAACACAGAGGGCATTGTCGGTTTGAAGGGTGTTGAAATAATGTCTTCATGAGTGTGACTCTTTCTCAGCAAACAATCAGATAGTATACAACAGCAGTTCTCTGAGTGTAAACATGCTGAGATATGAGCTTTATCACCCTCATATCACTGACATCTGGGATCTCTCCTACTCCCTTGTGCTCTTTATGTTCCTTCTTTTTTCTTTTTTTTTGACATGCCCGTTTATCCAGCAGTGGTTGCATCAGCAGGAACGTTATCCCTGGCAGTCACGCTAATTTCGCTTTTTCTCTCCCCAGTTAGACAGGTGCACGTCAGTGTACACACAAACACGCACTTGCAGCGCTCTCACTCACTCCGTCCCTCACACACCACGCATAAACACAAAACACATAACTGAGCGGAATAGATGGAGAATGCTCTTTGTGCTTCTTGAATTATTATGTTTGGAGTGATTTGAACACTGTTCAAACGTCTAAAACAAGCACATCTCGGCTAGTTCAAACATCCGAGATTTTATTCAAATGTGTGTTTGCCTGGTGTGACGTAGACACACACATACACACACACACACACACACACACATATGCTACACTTTAGACAAATACAGCCTGGAGTCATCAGTTTCATTCATGCCAGTTCCACATCCTGACATTTGCATATCCCTCTTTGTCTCAATCAAACACGCATGACTTGCAACACTTTCCACCGCGGTTTCGTAAATCTGTTTAATGCCTCCTTCCTCCACATAAAATTTAATATATATATATATATATATATATATATATCATCATCATTGGTGTACTGATGTGACATGTCTAATAGTTTATTTTTTTACTTAGCGGACTAATATCAGGACATTACATTTTTTGTGGATCCTTCATAGCATCTGTCTCTTAATTAAAACCACAACAGAAAATAGCTCCACTGTTTCACTTTCTTCCTCTTGCTGTCTCCCTCTTCCCTTTGTTTAAAGAGGAGGGAGGCCAATCCGAAAGTGGACACTGACACCTTTCATCACCACCTTCCCTCTTGATGCAAAAACAGCGCCATGGCTGGGTGCCATGGGTACGTACTGTAAATATCACTCCCTTTCTCTCCTTCCCTCCAACACAATGGCGTCCAACATAATTGAGGCATGCAAGTCTGTGGCTGCCATATGCCAAACATGGTCTGGATAAATTGTTGGGAGCTGAAAAGAAAAAGCAGGAGGGGGGAGGAAAGGAGAAAATGTCTCTGTGTCTTTGATTCGATCATTCATGAGACATTTGAATGTTAAGTTCCTGGCATCCTTATATTCCTTTTTTTTATTGTAAATGAAAGAGCTGGAAAAGAAAGAAGCTGTAGATAAAGCTTGGACTGAAAGCTGCATGTTTCCATTCATTAATTTCTTATCCAGTAGCCATGAGGCTATTCATATAAGTGTACAAGTTGCTTAAGTTTGGCCGGTCCCCGTCTGAGAGGAGCGCATCTCCCTCTCTGTATCTGCACACTGCAAACAAGTCTGGACAGCTTTGTATCTCATCCCTCTTTGGATAAACACAGGCAGGAAATGAATGTGGTTTTACAATGATTCACTCCATACTGGAAGCATTTGCTTTCAAAGAAATCCATTCAAAGCAGCTTTGGCTTCACATGTTTACTATTTTCTCTTGCTTTGGCAGATAAGTATCTTTTCATTTGACTATTTCCAAAAACCCACCTTACCATGTTTGATTTTGGCCCTCTAACTTGGATAGCTGTGTCTCAGATTTTAAAGATTTTTTTTTTTTTTTTTACAAGTGCTGTTTTCAATAGCTTTTTATTAAAAAACATTATAATAAAACTCAAGTATCTCATACTCTCTGACTCTAGCTGTATTTCATTTTGTATTTTCCTTTTTTTTAAAAAACTTTGCTTCTACTTTTTCCACAGAATGCCTCATTTCTACATGTTTCTCTTCTGCTCTGCTATCTTTTTTAGTGGAAAGCCTGGGGCCAGATCTTAAACCATGCAGTACAGCTGGTTAGTGACTGTTGGCTGGAGTAATGAGCTTTACCTTTAGCTGAACCATAAAGGCTGGTGCCTGCCTATGGGCATTCCTGCTCTAAAGTGACGACAACACACAAACATGCACGTGTATGCTTGACGCCCCATCTCCCTGGTTGTAACGAATCCCATTCTCAAGGTTTGAAAATTCCCCCATCATATACAGCTGAGGAAAACGAGATCAGGGTTGTTCTTGGGAGGATTTAATTGTTGAGTGACCTCTAAGAAGAATCACAAGTTGTTAAGTCTTGCGATTTCAAAGTGTTCTCTCTCCAGAGATGTTAAGTTTGGGATGAAATGCCAGCAAAGGCACATAAAACTGTCCAGCAGCGGGAGATGATGCACCAGGAGATGCTGGCATCAAATGCTAATGAGGAATAGACGTACAGTGGGTCCGGCAAGCATGAGCATGACTGAAGAGGTGCATCATGCATGCATTGACATTGTTACGGTCAAGTCTTGTGATTGTTATTGTACTTTCCAAGCAGTTGCATGTAATGTGTACACAGTATGCATGACATTGAGATTGTAAAAAAAAAAGCAAAAAGGCAGAAAAAAACACATACTACACTATATTTGCTAGTTCTAGTAAGCGCATTTATTCACTTATCATGCACTCATTCCAAGGTTTTGTGCATTATTTTATAGCCTCGGCGGAAACAAAAACTTCCTCGACTAACGTCATCAAAAAATGGACTCTTCATGAACAACAACATAAGCTTCAGGAAATAAGGAGCAGAGATGCTGTCCTCCACAAGAGTGAAGTCCTTCCTTGATATGAAATAACATTTGGAGGCCATTTGATCGTGTGTTGTGAGAACAGCACTATTGTGGCACTCGGTGGTTTCTGAGAAACTGCGATTCTTCGGCAGTGTGACGTGGCCGTTACTGTGGCATTGACCCCTACACTACCCACGCATTCACTGCGCTTGGGAATCAAGCATGTGTGGGTCACTGAGACGAAGGACTCATGAACAGACAGATCAATAATCCCTGATAATCCGTAACCCCATTAACAGTGACAACAATAGGCAACAAATGTTACTTTTCGAGATTTATCCATATTTCTATTGATCCACGTTACAGACTTAAATAACTGTTATTTGTGCTAAACCTTTTGAGAAACAAACACCTGAGTGTTGTAGTGGACTATGTATGTAATCTTTGGTTGTTGTACTCCTATCCTCATGATGTCTGGCTCTGGTAAAACAGTGAAAAGTACTGTGGGTAAAGCACAATGCATTTTGTGTTTACAGGCGTGTTTGTTGACCAAACAGCTTGTTCCCATTACTGTGCTCTGGCCTAGGTGAACAAGACTTGCTTGTATGTTGGTTAGCAGTGGGAGACGCCAGATGCTTTTCATTAGATAGATCAGCGGCGGCAACCATCCTGTGTAATTTATCTGTTTTTGTGTCAGGGTAAATAAGAAAGAGGGAGGGGGCTCTTACTCTTCTAGGACTGTGTTTGTGTGTGGATGAGTTCATTTGTGTGTGCCGGAGAGTATACGCAACTGCTAATCTCTTTCCAGTTAGCTAAGAGTTCTGGGATGTTGCCGGTTTGGAGACACGGGAAAAGATTTTTTGATTTGGTCTCAGAGGCTGCGAGAGGCCAGCAAAGAGACGCACGTTCCCTGAGAAACCAAGACATCTGTTGTCTGTGAGAAGAGAGCACGAGGAGGAGAGTGGGGATTGAGTGGTCCCTGCAGTCCTGTCCACGCCAGCAGCGGCTACACTGCCGACTAATTGGTAAGAGGCCTATGCGTGAGTGAGCGAAGGAGGGGTGTCTGGGTGGCAAGCCAAAGAGGAAGGATGGCAGGCCACCTCATTCCCACAGGATAAGGAAAAAAAGAAAAGAAAAAAAAAGAAAATGGCGACCAATATACAGAGAAGGAGAGCAGTAATGGCTGTTTTCCCCTCCTTCCCTTCCCTCTGTAGACCTTCCAGACCCAGACTCCAGACTAGCCTCATCCTTGTAATTTAGATTAATTTCTTCCACATTTCCCCCAGGGATTAGGCTGCAACCCACCCCCTCTCCACACATACATACACTCACACACACACATACTCAGCTCACCCCCACCATAGTTGCTTGATGCTCTCATTATTGAACTACATTCCCTTCACAGCTACACCCCACCCCACCCCCAACCTCCACACACACACACACACACACACGGAAATGCAACAATCTCAGCTCTGATGAGTGTTGAGCAATTAATGTCACTAAAGTAAAACAGTTATTTCTTAGAAAACTTCATTAATCCAACATTGATCAATTCAGAGTTATTCTCCTTTTAAATACCGTCACAAGATGTATTATTAACTGTAAAGTGCTGCTTCTGGAATGGCAGTAATTATTGGCCTCAATTATTTTGGAGCAATCAGGAGGATTTTTCATTTCCTTGCGTTTAAGAGCCTCTTTTCCCTCATCTCCAAAAGGTTTTCTAATAAACAAAAAGCGGTGGCCACTTTGGAGAGCATCACTGAATTAGTCAGGGATGTGGAAATATCGGGATGCCACAACAACAATTTCACAGTGAACCTATGCAAGGCTATCTCCAAACAAAATCTAATTCACCATGTTCTCTGTTTCGCTGTAACTCCAGGTGCCTTAGTCTAATGCCACACAGGAGCGAGTCACGCTGGCAGTAGACACGATTCAAATGTTCCTCAAAACAACAAGTAAACATTAGAGCCAGTATAAATCCTGGAAATGAAAGCAAAGACACATAGGCAATTATCCACAACAGAGTTTTTGTTTTAATTTGTGTATCTATTGCAATTTCCTCTTTTTTTCCTGCCAAATTGAAATGGCCACTTCATTTTCACTGTCGTCCATGTTGGGTAGTGACTGTAACACCAACTGTTCTCCTCATGTCTCGGCCAAATTTGTGTACATTTTGCAAAGCTTCGTAAAGCTAATTTGTTTTGTTTGGCTTTCTCTGTATTTGGCGAGTTGTACTTTTAATTCTGCTTCTTTTTATAATATATATATTGTCTTTTCTGTCTCATTTATTTCCCAATTTGCCATTTTATTCTTCCTGAAAAGCACTTTATAACTTCTGCTTTTCAAAGTGATACATAGTGAGTTTAGTTACTGTATGTTATTTATGGTGTCATGTAGAGTACATATAAGTGCCAAGCCCACAAAGCCTTATATTGTGAGACACTAAACACTGTTTAAGTAGTGAAACAAGAACGTAACTTACATATAACACTGCATTGCAAAGAACTTTGTGTCCTATCCCAAACTTGATAAATAAAATCTGCCAAAGAAAGTTGGGGTTTTTTTCATAATCATCCAGAAGAACTCATCAGAAATTTGTTCTTTTGTGTCTATGGCAATTATCAGGCAAATACAACAACAAAAGACTTGCAGTTAAACACAGACAGTCCAATCATCACATGAGCAATAAAAGAAGAAATGGATTTCATGCTCAATCTTGTCTAAAGTCTTCTGTTTTCCGAAGAGACCATTTATTTTCCTATACCCTTTGCCTGCTTTTTATAGCTAACGGTACTATACCTGAATATGGACAGAGAGATCTTTGATTGGGTTAAATTATAAACAATATATACCAGTAAATAAAGCATGCTTGCTTGCTAAATAGCCAAATGTGTGCTCCAATACACATGGAGTGACCAGCCACATTTTTCTTCTGTCAGACAGGAGCGACGACAATGAATTAAGCTGGTGATGACCATTGATGAATTTGCATGGGCTCGCGTTGGTGACAGTTAAAGACAAATACTGTTCTTCCTTTAGGAAGTCTCTTGCACTAAATTTGCTGTTCAAAAGAGTTCCTGTGATTTTTATCACAAGTAATTTGACGTCTACACGAGTAATATTTAAGTCAACTTATTCTTGAATGTGACACTCTAGTATTTTTCCTCCTCTGATGAAGATGCAGTCCGGGCTGAAGCTTTTATTGGTTTGCACCAATAAAGCTGTCATGATCTCTGTCGTTTCGTTCATTCTTCATCGATCTCTTCATCATTCGATCTCTTTTATTCTACGAATGAAAGGCGCATATTTTCACGTGATCATCCGCTTCCTGTGTTTACTGAGCTGGGACTGACTTGACCCCGAATCCTGATTTACACATGAGAATTTACTGTTCTTGGTATGACTTGTCGCTTGTGACATGGGATGCAAGACTATGGTTAAACTCATAAAGTGGTTTTGGTGGTTGGAAACTGCAACCAAGCGATTAGTCTGACTGCAAATGAGCCTTAATGTACAACAGATTGGCAATTGTTGAAGGGAAGTGGTTGGACTAAATGGCAATGGTGAAAGTAAAGTGCTAACTATCTGGGAACATGTTGGGCGAACTACTGTGAAATTTATAAGACTCAAGTGTATTAAAGTCAATATAATTTCAGATTGTAATGAGAAACTAATTTATATGTCTCCCCCTCTTGAGTTTTCACTTTTGATAAGCTGATAAACTACTGTCTTTGACTTGCTGCGAATGAAGTGAGAGTTTTAAAAAGTAAAACATTAATCACTTTTCAAGCGTTGTCGTGTGATTTTGTCGTGACCTACATAGAAAGGTCATTCAGTCAGAGCTGGCATGAAATATGACAACAGTTCAGTGAATCTGAAGTTGACAAGCAGCCCTGGGCATCCTAATGAGATCAAAAGATTATATTAGCATGTCAGATATGATCTCTGAAAACAAGAGACGTATATGAGTTTCTTTTTTCTTTCATTAAAGATGGTAACAGGTAAGCTGAACAAGTCTACGCTCGCCTCCCTTTCCCAGCTTTATTAGGTGTGTCAAATTACTCATACTGAGTCTCACAGTTGAGATGTTTGACCAGTTACTATGTTGCTTGTGTTGTGAAAAACACAGGATAAGGAATGACACATATTAAACCGGTGGTCTGACTAAAACTGATACCTTATTTGGAAACGCTCATAAAACTAATTCCCAAATTTAGATTGGACACTTTAGATACTCTTCTGACAAGCTCTACCTCGGCAGACTTGCTCAGAGAAGATCTGTGGCATCAGTGTTATTTCAAAAGTCGAGAGCGCAATTAAACATGCATCATCTCTTATAGTTTAGCCTATCCCAGCTGACAATGGGCAAGAGGCGGGGTACACCAGTTCATCACTGGGCTGAGACAAACTAGAGACAAATAACCATTCGCGCTCATGTTGCCCACACCTATGGGCAATGTAGAGTCACCAATTAACGTAACTTACATGTCTTTGGAATGTGGGACACGCAAACTCCACAGAGAAAGGCCCAGTCCCAGCCAGGAATCGAGCCCCAACTTGCTGTGAGGCGACAGTGCTAACCACTGCACCACCGTGCCGCCAGCAATTAAACATGCTCACGGGCAAATTACGTCATTTCATACATTGTTATCATTCATAACTGTCACTCGCACGATATGACTTCCACAACCGAGAGTAGCACAGCAGCTGCGAACGAGAAACAAAACATACAACGCGTGAGTTTCTGCTTGGTCAGAGCTCGAGGGTTTATGCTCTCATAGAAAACTCTGCTCTTAAAGTTGAGTTCTGCTCGCTCAAATCACCCAGACTTTTGACAATTTGGGGGGTGGAAATCAAGGGAGGCACTGGTTCCGGTTATGATTGGTCACTTTTAATGTGATCACACCCTCTTTGAATCTTGACTGACAGCAGCTTTGCCTGCATCTTTTTTTTCCCAACCTACTTTAGATGACAAAATGGAGATATGGGCAACTTAACTGGATGAATTTTAAAGGGGGTTGTGACCGCGTCAAAACTGACCAATCAGAAGAGGGCCAGTTCCTCCCTTCGTTTTCGCCCACAAATCGTCAAGAGTCAGGACGATTCACGTGAGCTGAACTCCACTTTGAGGGCAGAGTTAAGTATGAGAGTGTGTATGCCTTCCAGCACTCACCAAGCAGAGTAAGTCTGATTGGTGGTGGTGGCTGCTTTGTGTGCTTGCTGCCTAGTTCTATACACACAGGTGCTATTCTTTGCCTCCTATCCCTGTGTTTTTTCTGGCTCCCTGTGCCACTCTAGGTTGTTTAATTTGTGCACAAGGACCTACACTGTGCCAGTGACGGTTAATATCTACATGTGTGAAAAAATATAATTTGCTACAACACAACAAATACACAAACAATCTGCAAATACACACGACACAACCAAATTCAGAAATGCGCTGCAAGTAGCAAAGACGACAGTGGATACAGATTCTTCTTTGAGTTTTAATCGCAGTTGGCAAACCCACTTAGAGGTGCATTCCCGTCACCTACTGAACTGGAATTTGGAGCAGTAGGATTCAGATCTGTTTAGGGGACACAAAAAAGTGATACACCCGGCTGGGACTTGTTTGTTGTTGCAATGGTTTGTGACTGTTTGTGACTCACAATGTTATTGAAGTTGGCTTTTCATCAGTGCTGTTGAGCTAAATTGAGCTGACTGGCAGACTCTTTTATTTATTTTAACATTGTGGTGGCATAATTGAGATATTGTTGCAGATATCCGCTGTTAACCTTTTTCTGATTACCCTGCGAATTCAGATAATCTGAAGAAAATCGCACAATGGTGATTGTGTTGTGTTTGCAATGTGTATATCAAATTAATGGAGATTCTCTTGGCCACCGTACCATAGGGACCATAATGGCGATGAAAGTGAGTGGGACATGTGTGTCTTTAATAGCTCACTGCTGTCAGAACAAAAGCCCCGCGATGTGACACTGACAGGGCGACACCGTGAAAGAGAGCTGAGAGAGAGAGAAGAGGCAGGAGGAATAACCTCTAATCATGCCTCAGACACAGGGAGGTGTTGTCTTAACCGTGTTCAACCGGTCATCAAAGACACTCAAAATCCATCCCCCATCTCCCTCCGCCAACCTTCACCAATACCTCCCTCTCCTTTTTCTACCACCTCCTCCCATTATCTATTCGCTCAGGGCCAAGCATATACAAGCTAATAGGAGTAACTGAAAGCAGTTAAAGTCAACCGCTGCAGTGAGCCACTTGGTTGACAGGTCTGGTTAAACAGGTTCTGAGGGGAGAGGCTGATACTTGTTTGACTGCTAGGTATGGCACAACGCTGCTGCCTCTACTAACATGTAGCCTGGCCTATGTAAAACACTGGTTTCACCGACTGACCTCCAAAGCCTGATATATGGCTAATGCAGCACATATGAGGAGAAATGCCAGTGCAATATTTACTGTTGTGGATTACAAATAAACTCAGCTATGCTTTCAAATGAACTGGTTTGGTGTTGCTATGGTTATACTGTGGCAGTAAGCTCCTGAAACACAGACAGGTCTACAACGGCCCTGAAGTGCAAAGAGAAAACACAACCGCAATTCACAAAGATATGACAGCAATTCACAAAACACAACAGCAAATCACCAAACACAAGGCCAAAAAGCAAAAGAGGTGTGACATTTAACATACACACCGGGCAGCTCCATTGCTTTCTACATAATGAGCTTGTTTACTTTTGGTATAAATATGCGTCCTGGGTGACCCGATCACAAGTGGACGAGTCCATAAGTTCACACGTAGCATTGACCACTTGTGATTGGATCTCACTTCCCCGCTCCATATACAAATAAACACGCACATCCCTGGGACAAATGGACATGATGTTTGTTACATTAATGAAGAAATAACTTAATGTCTAACATTTGCAGAATTTACAAGAAGGTCCAAATAATTAATAATTTGTCATAGACAGTGTTTATAATGTTTCTCCCAATGCAACAACTCACATGACTGAGTGATTTTTTTTGAAGGGAGTCTGGGGACTTTCCCCACGAGTGACAGAGAAGCAGACTATATTGGTTAATGTTTACTGTATGTGTAAAATGTGGCATGTTTACTGTCATTGAAATGCTGTATTCAAACAGCTGCTAAATGTTAGCTGGTAAGACACACGGAGTCAGCAGACAGGCTGGTACAGTGATGCAACGACAAATTGACACTTTTGACAAGAAAAGAAGCAACATAATGCATTGCATTTAATGCCAAATTTATAAGAAGGCACAGATTATTTAGGATTTGCCGTAGGTGTTTTGCAAAGTTTATTAAGTTTCTCCTCACTCTACAATTCTCAAAATTACACGATTTTCAAGGGAGTCTGGGGAAACTGCTGTTACTTGTTCAATCAGTTGAAACAGAGTGTTCACAATTATCAGAGCTTACCTCAGCAGGTAAGAGAGCCCAAACACGTAATTTGCACTGCAGTGAACCAAAGCATGTAATCCACTGTTGTTGTCGCTTCTTATTGTTGTTTCAGAGGACGTCAGTTGAGTAGCTGGTTTTTCAATTTGGCCCAGGGCACATTTGCATTCACACTGCTGAAAGAATATGGCCTCATGTGGCCTAGACCACCTCATGCGACATGCGTTTTCAATGCGTCGTGGGTGCGTCCACTTGTGACCGGCTCATTCAGGATGATTGGAAATACCCGTTCTGAACAGGGCCAATGATATTGGCCAACAAGGAGCTACCAGATTTCATTGTCTCCCCAATATACAGACATTTTTGGTTGCTGTAGGTTAGCTGCTAACTTCTTCTTCTTTGAGTTAGCTGCTAACTTCTGCTCGCTGCTTTTTAAATCCCCCAGTGGTGGGTTGCACACACAACACATCGGCAAAACATACTGTCTGATCCTGCCTCTTCCCCCATTTTACACAGACGCCTATTCAGCTCTGTTACTACCTCTGCTGCTGGCTTAACAGCGGAACAAAGCCCCCTCTTTCCACCTTCGTACGTTTTATACAGAACAGTGAGGAAAAATAACAGTGCTTCATTCCTGCCTTAAAGTGGCTGTGTAAAAGTGGCAATCGTCTAATACATAGGCCTACCTATCTATTGCAGTTGTGTCACATCTGTGCTGTTGTGTTTTACATATCAGTGCCACCGTACAGACCACATGAATCAGCAGGGACTGGCTAGGCAAGTTATGATTAAGCAACCTTGCACTACATGTAAATCCCATCTGCAGTTTTGTACTTTTTGTCACAGACATCAAAGAAATTGTCATCCGCATGCAATGTGAAACATGCAGCACCACATTTCCACAGATGAACTACACATTTAAAATGAAAGCAGATATGGAAACAGCAAATATAAAATGACATAGAACCGCAGGAAATAGAAAAGAAAGAGGAAATATCAGTGAGCAGGAGACATGGCACAGAAAGCACGGGAAAAGAGAATGTTAAGGGATGGGCTCTTGGAACAATATTCAGTGTGTGTCAATAGATTTCTCAGTTTAAACATAAACAAGCCATTTGTCTGTGCATCTTTCATCATTCATCACATGATGTGCTTTTGAGGTCTCTGCCTTCATTGAGCCACACAGCCTATTTGTGAAGCTAAGTGAGAGCAGATAATGATGGCTACTGTTCTAGACTAGTTTGGGGACTTTTCTTTGCTGTTTATTAATAGGAACATCTTCCAACACATGACTTAACCATCATCTGTGAAATACTGCTGTAAAGGAGGCTACAGAACAATAGGGCACAAAAGTGTGTGCGTGCGTGCGCGTGCGTGCGTGTGTGCGTGCGGCCTAGGCAACATCACTGGCTCACTAAATCAGGTTTAAGTCTTTCATTTTATTTTGATTTTTCCTTAAACTTTAAAACTGTTTTTTTTTTTAAACATATTTTCAAAAAAAAGTATACCATGCCCACTTCCTAACCTCTACTTGATAAAAAAAAAAAAAACTAGCCCATTTATAAAAGTTTAACACATCATCATAAAAAGTGAAACCACACACCAGAGTCATACCATTATTTACAAAAGCCCATTAAATTACAACATAAATTAGAAAATATTTACATCCAGGACAAGAGACTGGATAAAATTCTTTGTTTGGAATTTAATGTCTAATTAAAAACATTTTAAAGAAAAATATATACATTTACACACATTCTCACAACATACATACACTCTGGCAGGACTGAACTGGTTGCTAGGTTGATAGTAACTCATGGTTTTTAAATACTAAGAAATATGAATATCGACCATGGTCACAAAAATAATGTTTTCTCACTGCCAGGTTTAAAAGATAGAGTAACATGGGAAGCTGTGATCCACATGAACACTGAAGAGGCATTATAGTCTCTGGTTTCTGACCGAACACAGACTGACAAACCAAAAAATCATCTTCTCTCATTCAGGCCTACATACGATTCAAATCATCTCTCGTAAACAAAGCACAAAAACACTGCAGCCATTTTGAAGTGAGTGTACAAATGAAGCACAAAAAAATGCAGTGGATTTTCTTTCTTCTTCGTCTCTCTCTTTCTCATATTAAAAAAAAATTGTCCTTTGCAAGTCCATTGAGACACAGGAAATCAGTGGATTTGCCTCCAGACAGAGCGGGTGGGGGGTGGGGGGTGGGGTCTGGGAGGAATTCACAGCCTCAGCAGTTCATCTTGAAATGATGTCCTCTAGGAACGAAAAAAAAACAGTATTCACTTTATTCTTTTCCTCCAGTTGTCAACAGCGTGCAGGTCTCATGGTTGTAGCACCAGCACATTGGCAATTGCATGGAACCGCATACTGGTTAGTAGAATAAGGTGTGTATTACGCCCTGGGACCAGTACACGGGCGTTCAGCATAGGTGCCAACAAAGACTGATTTGCAGTCAGCTGTGACAAGTCATTAGACATCATCAACTTCTCAAAAAATATAAATTCAACAGTGCGAGTACCCGCACACACACACACACACAGAGCTCTCAAAATGACAATACTTATCAATCAATATTGAGTTTTAAAAAGTCCAAAAAGGGCAGACAGGGCAGCAAGGTTAAGGGACTCAGGGGTTCTCAAGTCCATAAGGATTCTCCTTTGAGCTCTCATTTCCTGTGCTTGTCCATTTTGTCGGTAGTTTTGCTTCCACTGTCTGAGGATCCCTGAGTGTCGCTACCAGAGCTCAGGTACATCTTGTCCACTTGTTTGAGCGCCTCGTTCAGGTAGTTCTGAAGTGAGGTCATGGCTGCACAGATGGCCGGAGAGCCAAAGCCGTGAGTGATGAGGCTAAAGTGGGTCAGGCAGCCTTGGATTCCAGGCTCCATGATGGGGGCCGGTCGAGAGTTTCCCAGTGGTGAACGGTCCTGAGTGAGCAAGTCAGTGAACTCCTTGCAGATTTGCCTAAAAGTAGAAAACCAGAATGATTTAGGAAATATTCATTGTTATCTGAGAACAGATTCTACAGGAAATTCAGTCTGCACTATCCTCCAGTTCTACTTGCTAGAGGGGTATTTATTTGCGAGTTGCAACCATCAAAACAAGACACTTACTTGGCAGCAAGGAGCATGTTCTTGCGAGAGTTAACCTCGTTGCGTTCTACGTGCGGCCTGCCCAGGTATTCAGCAATTGCCTTTGCAGGGAACTCTGTCTCACAGACGTAGCCAAAGTCTCTTGCTAAATGAACAGCTTCACCTAAGAGAGGAAGAAGAAAACGTAAGAGACGAGAATGAGTCACCTCTAAACCCAAGTCACAGTCTTGACTCCTGGCCTATCACTGTATCCTCTATCGTGCTGGGCAAAGATCAAATGGTAAGCTGGCTGACCTCAGCGAACTATCAATTTAGGGCATTATATTAGCAGCCCCAGTCCAGTTTTGGACCTGATACACACAAGCATCAAGAAGTGAAGCAGCTGAACTCTGGAATAATCAGTTGTGCTCAGTTTTTGTAGCTTGAGGGAACAAGAGCTAGTGAGATGAATATATTTCCGTCTTCAGGGTGGTTTGACTTGCATGGTCATAATGGGCTTATGTGGATAAATGCTAGCAGAGACTGCCCACGGCACCAACAGCACCGTTTATTGATAGATGTGCACATCAGTTGAGGACACACAGACACAGCTATTCAGAAGCACAAGCTTTAAGGTCAGCAGGCCCTCCTGGCGAGTTGAACACAAGATAACAAGGCTTAATTCAGCTTTGAAGGTCTCTAAATAACACAAGCCTCCAGTCATCCTCATGCACAGAATCATCTGCCCGTTTATAAAAATTAGGCGTGTAGGAAGCAAGACAGGCAAAAAATATTATACCACACCCCGCAGCAGGTAGATGTGATTAGAGTGATAACATGTTTATAGCAACGCTTTTCTGATGATGTTGTTTTAAGTATTCGAGACATTTACAAGTGAAGGTGAAGGTGTTGTGTCGTCATTACAACTACGTAACTCCCCGACATGAAATAACTGAAGACCTGATACGCCATGTTACACCACGCCGACATTTAAAGGAAGAATATGTCAGACAATGTGTAGCTTACCTTACTGGGTACAATGTAATCCAAAATAATGCAATGGTAACACTAATTGGTGCTGAAATGTTTTGCGAGCTATTCTGCTGCTCCGTTAGCATTATGGAGCCTAACCGAGTTGTTGAGGATTATATTGTGTCTTTTTTTAACAGCTCAAGAAAACCAGCTTGCATTCAAACATCAACTCAGTCATTGTGATTTTGGCTAAATGGACAGAATCACCACACGAACAAGAAGGGCAACTAAAATGCAACTGAAACCCGCACAAATAAAGCAAAGTTCTTCATGAAAGAAAACGTTGTGCCATTCATGTTGTCTTTATATAATGAAATATTTTAACAATGAAGGGTGTTTGGAGAATGAAGATTCGGTACAGTACTTCAAACGCAGACACTATGTGAATGAGATTGGCGTTCTCACACTATTAGAGTGACATTCCAGCCTTTGCAAACAGCAATTACACCTGAGACGGTGCTTTTCACTACTGAGTGACATGTCATACCTTCTACTAGTGAGGTAAGTAGAGTGACATTGGCGGCCTTCCTTCTACCTGCCGGCAAGTTGAGCCCAATCTTATCCAGCTTTTCTCTCAGAGAGCGACCTCCATTTTTTGACTTGGCCCTGCAGAAGGAGAACAAGTCAACAGTTGTGAAATACTTCAGACAGTTAATGCAAGATTACGATCTTTTTCACACAAAGTTTGTGCTTGTACTGTATGTTAAAGTTTGTAGAAAATTGTTAATGGAGGATTAGGAAATTAATATGGCATTTGCCAACCTCTTCACACATTATCACCATTGTTTTCCTTCGATTAGTTTATGCTTAAGGACATTTAGACATGTAGAACATACTGAAGATATAGCCTGCAGAGGAGACCTTGAACTCCTACAGAAGGTCTCATTGTGAACTCTTAACAACATAATAAATCACACAAAAAGGCTTAATTAGGTCTGACCTAAAAAAAAAACTCCAAAAAAAACCACTGACACAATTGATGCTTCTACTCAAAAAGCGTAGCAGAGAAGTTACCCATACACACAAGCAGCAGAAACACTTAAACTCTCCACTTGCCATGGCTGATTCAGCTTCCCGCACTACTGGCGGGGCAACCTCTCCCTCTCCATGGTGGGTGCATCTTTAGGGAGGCGTGTGTGTTTGAGTGGCCCCCACCCCTTCATCCCCTTCTTCCCCCTGTCCCTCTACTAAAAATCCCCCCTCCTATTGCTATATGACCTACTTAAAAATGTCTGTGTGTGTGTGTGTGTGTGTGTGTGTGTGTGTGTGTGTGTGTGTGTGTGTGTGTGTGTGTGTGTGTGTG
>JBBPCS010000359.1:9386357-9399469 GCA_037974645.1 Hollardia meadi
TTCTGGGGGTTCTGATGTTACACGAATCCCCCCCCCCCCCCCCCTCCCCAACAAAAGCACTGACAGGCATCGGACAAACAAAACAGTACAGCACACTACAAAACATAGCTATCTTCATCCTCACCAGCAAGAATGCCCCCCTGATAATAAGTCCTCTGTAAGCGATCAAGGTTCCTGCCACCTCGAAGTCCTAATACTGAGACAGAAATCACAGAGTCACATGAGTGTTTTTAGGCTCCTCGGGGGCACATGGCTGGGAATGACATGCCATTGTTTACAAGTGGAAACCCTAGATTGCCCATAGCGTGCCCTTGAGCATGGGAACAGTATAATGAGCCATCACTGATTTCCGTAACAAATGCAGACTGGTTGGTTTATTGTGCAAGTGGCTTTCCTGCTTGCAAGTATGCATCGTAATATTATATAATATTTTATGATTATGCTTTAGAGAAAAAACAACAACACTGTATTCACTGTAAAATGGCACATTAATATCATTGAATTAACCACACCACTGTGTTATTGGTCATGCATGATAATGTGAAATTAAAGCATAAGAGTTTGGTTTTTTTAAGTATAAAGTATAAAAAATATTTATATAATTAGATATTGTATCATAGTTTCATGGATTCTCTATCTATCTATCTATCTATCTATCTATCTATCTATCTATCTATCTATCTATCTATCTATGGTTTGAACAAATTTAGAATGCTAAGCAGTAGTAGTAATGTTGCTCAAGCGGATCTGCCTCTGACTCAAAGTCTGTTTCATGGAGACCTGGTGACAAAACAGAAGGAATAAGTTCTCCCTCAAAACAGTTCATGTCCCAACAAATTACTAAACTGTCCTTCACATGCAAGCCTAATGCCACACCCCGCCAAAAGCTAGTTCTGCAGAGACAAACGCTACTTCAAGCTTAGCGCATAATTTCCCATTAAAGAAAACAGAAAAGAGCTGCAATTGCAAGCTTAACCAGCCTAAAGGTCAACCAGATGAATAACAGTCGACACAGATTGCTCAATTTTCATGTCTTGTCAATGGCCTGTCGGGTTTTTTTTTGTTTTGTTTTTTGAAAGGGACCAGTTCTTTCCTACTGGGCATCCATTCAAGCACCTTTACCAACAGAATAGGCTATGGATCATATCAAGCTTAGATAAGTGCATCCCATGCCTGGGAGGATTATCAGTGTATATGGTTCAAGTACAAATACAAGACTCCTCCTTTGCTGTACACTTTCGCACTGAATGCCCTGACATGCCGCTATAGAAGTAATTGTTATGGTATGAGTATGAGTGAGTGAAAAAAATACAGCCCTTACGATAAATGTCCAGCCCTTGCCAGTATTTACTGCATCTTTGTTTGGTTGTATAAAGGCATATGTAGCCTACCCCTGGCAGCATTTTCCAAAACGTTTTTTTTTTCCTTTTCATGTCAAATGTCAAACAGAACTGTGGGTTTTTTGCACCCAAAAGGTTATATTAGTCACAAACATGGGGTAAGCACTCACCTTTTTTGATGACTGTCTGATCTGCCATAATAATATTGTGGTCATCTACATGCTGATAAAAAAAAGAACAGAAGCCACAATAAGCCATCATACGCATTGTTTAACAAATAACCTGTTAAAGCCATAGCAAGCTGAAATTAATTTCTGTCGAAATATTCAACGTCTATCCAAATTAGGCTACTCGTCTCTCGTTTGCTTCTTTCATGCAAAACAAACAAACAAACAAAACAAAAACGAATTAATTAGCTTTAGCTTTGCTTGAATGGCATGCAAAAATGTATTACTGTATTTGGCTTCCTGCGCCTTATCCACTAAAATGCATTTTCATGCATTCATCTCAATCAAATCCACTCACTTGCACATCCTCCAGTCCGTGCCCCATGTCGTGCATCCCCATGTTATCACCAATAACCGACTGCTCGATGCTGTGCGCGTGTGGGGGCAGCAGCTCCGGCCGGCGGAACCCTTCCCTCCGCACCCCGGACGAGCCTCCCTCCAGGCCCAGGATCTGACTCGCCAGGCCGCTCCTACCGTGTGCGCCGAGCCCATCCTGGCCCTGTCGGCCGGGCCACGGCTGCTGCTGGTTCGACGACGGCGACTGGTGTATGGAGTTAAGGTTGAAAGGGTCGCCGAGGTGGGAGTAGGGGTCGCTGGACTGCTGGTAGGAGATGGGCTGGTAGGGAGGCGGGAAGTACGGGGGCTGGAAGTCCGAACTGGCCGAGTGTGAGAGGGAGGGCGACGGGCTGTAGAGGTGCTGACTGACCGCTGGCAGGTGAGGCAGCCGGGGGTTCCCATTGCTGTTGCCGTCGTGCCTTTCCTGAGGGACGGAAGAGACATTGAAGCTGTGAGAGATGACAGCAACATGACAGGTAGTGGTGACACTTGTCCCCCAAGGGAAAAAAGTGTCTGTTACCCATTGACATGATGTCCACTGCAGATAATAGAGAAGAGCGTGAATACGTTTTGACTATAAATTTAATATCAATGTAGGCCTATAGGCCTATATTTTCGTCTTTATCGCGGGAAAGAAAGGTGCTTTGTTTGAATTAAATTGTTCATTGAAATCATATTAAAACGTTCTCATGTGTTTTAGTGACCAAAAATAATAATCAAGTAGTAGGCTAATAATTGCTACCTTTAGAAAATAAATTTTCTTTTAGCCTAATAATAATAGCCTAATTCTAGTGTTATCGTGTTATAGAGATAATTATTATAGGCCTTACATTTATTCTGAAAATGTGTGTCTTGTTATTACAGTTGTAGGCCTCTCAACCTTTTTTCAAAATTGACTTTTGAGCTTTTTGTGTGTGTGTGTGTGTGTGTGTGTGTAGCCTATGTGTGTTACATTTTATCTTCCTCCACCTCATCTTTATCACTGGCGTACAATGAAACAACCCTTAGGCTCGTGACGTTGAATGTCAAACTTTTGTCCGATGTTAAAAGGCGCCTTTCCCCCTCTCTCCTTGTACCCCTTCTCGACACTCACCTCGCAGTCATCTTCATATTTCACGTTGTCGGCTAATTTCCACAACATTCTGACAGAGAAAGGGGCTCTCCGTTACACACGCACACAAAAAAGAAAATAATGTCGTCAGCAGGTTAATCCAGGTAGCAAAAAATTAAGAGCTTCCTGATGATAACGAACTTCCCCCTCCTCCTTGTTCTTCAGCGAAGAGGCGAAGTTGTTGGCGACCGGCCGACTGACTCTCCAACCTACAGGCAGCCTGTGTGTGAGCTTCCACAGCCACTATGAGAGACTGATCGTTGACCAGCACTGTTTCCCCCCTCTCTGGTCAAAGTGCTCCGTAGCTCTGTTGTGGAAGTGGGCGAAAAGGGGTGTATATAATAGCCTAAACGTGACTCCCTCTTATGGACAAAACGGCGAAGCACTGTACTATATCTGCACAGCTGCTCCGAGGTGGGCGTCGCCCTGGCCCCGATGATGTCAGTTAAAAGGGGAAATGAAAAATATTGCTGATTGGCGGAACAGCGGTCCAATCGTAATTCTGTCCGTATATGCACAGTGTCAGACCATTGACATGATGTGTCAGGCATTTAAAATCAATTACTTTACGACAGCCGGCTTTGCGTGGCCCTGTTTGTTTTTATTCCCCCATCAGTAAGTTGAAGACGGGGTTTGAATTGCAGGAGGACACCTGTGGGCGCTGTTTTAGGATTATTTTAAAGACAAGCTGAGATCGATGGTTATCGGCGAAATTCAGAGGCGAAATTCAGAGGTTTCGTTCTTAAAATATCCCTTCATCAAATGTAGCCTATTTTTTTCTTTCAAGATCCATTTTGCAGTGATGGGTTGCTGTATAGGTCACTAGGTATACCTCATGAGGAGGTTATGACGCTCGGTGGAATGCCTTTCGGCCAATCACGTTGCTCGGTTCGAGGTGTTCGAGAATTTTGATGGTGTGCTTAACAATTAGGCTTGCTAGAGAAGAAGCTGTTTAAAAAATGATTTTTTTTTGTTGTTGTTGTTGTTTTTAAAAATAAACCTAGGCTATTCATTTTTATTACTAATGTTAAAGGCAGGATATAATATAAACAGCCTAATTATTTAGGCTACATTTTGCTATGAGGCCAATTTCCAAGTGTTTTAATCACACCTATAGCCTACCTCAAATAACCCTAGCAAATAGTATCGATCATAATTCTTGCTTTTGAATAACAATCATTTGTTTTATAGGCCCATTCGTATTGTTGTTCGCATCTCTGTTATCAGAAGTTTAGCAGAAGAACTTTTTTTTTTTTTTTTTTTTTTTACATGGATGCCACTTGACCAAATTCTTACGTGTTCATCGACTCATAATTACGCTACTTTGGTTAGACGAATTTCTGAGCGGAAAATCAGCACGATATTGCAGTTCTTCGATTTGAATGCCAAAACGGAATAATATGAATTCAAATGAGCCCACGACATTTTAATGTCGGTTTTTCACAGCAGTGGTTGAGTGCTTGTTTCAAACCGCAATAAGCCCGAGGGTTTAGCAGCATCGGTTTTTTTTTTTTGTTTTCTCAAAAACCTCTAAAGTTCAAAGGATCTCAGCAAACAAGTCTTTCTTAACTTCATTTGCATTTTTGGTGTAGCTTTGCAATGTCCAAAACAAGGCTGCTTTGAAACTTGCTTAGCAAATCCCAAGTGAGAGGGTAAAGATGTTTTCTTTTTTTTTCTAATATGACGATCTATATCCATTTTGTTGGTGACTAAGTTTTAGTCTAATTTATTTTAGGCCTATCAGTTAAACCTGTATTAAATTCAACACTCGCCTGTAAAATGGGTCCATCTATAGGCCTACGTCAACAGAAAATTTTTTCTAATTTCTCCATAATTTGGATGCATTTCATTAATTGGTTTTGTATGATTTAACGAGCAGGCCCACTGTGCTAAATGTCAGATTATGATTCGTGAGATTATTGGACAGACCCTTTGTTTTAACAGCCTGTGGCGTCCGTCCACCCACGCCGTGGTGTTCGGCTGTCCATGGGAACAACAGGACGTGGGGGACTGAGGATTAGCCCATCTTCTCTGCGTGTTGCTCCTTGGATTGTTGTGATGCGAAGCAGAAGTGAAATGCGCGCTGATTAAATGATATTTTACGTTGGAAGAGTTGGTTAGTCACGCTTGACCTGACGGCGATGATTTGAACAATCCTGATGCTCAGCTTGTCGTTTTAATGTTTACTGCAGTGACACTCGGCTCAGCTGATAGGCCTTTATATATATTTCAAGGGAATTTGATTTTAAGCCTACCTTATGATGTGGCTTTTCACAGCCATTTAAATCCAAAATTTGTCTTCATTTAGTTATACTGAATAGGCTACGAGCAAATACCACATGGTTATTTAGGTTATATTCATATAGGCTACTGTAAAATATCTAGGCCCATTATCTTAGGCTAGGCCTAGGCTATACGTTATATGCATGTTTGCATACTCGGTCCTGAGGATAGTAACTTTAACTGCCTTTATTCCCTGATATCTCTCTGTTCCTGTTGGACCTTTTCTCTTATGTATTTATATATATATATAATTTAGTAAAACTAAAAAAAATTATTAATGAAAGAAATCATTAAAGAGCAAAAAAAACAACAACCAAATAGCTCATGTGCCTAACTACATAACATAAAGAGCATCAGCGGTTTGGAATCCAGCCTAAAACCAAATTGCTTTAAGTTTTTGAGAGAATAAAGCCTTGGCCTTTATGACATTAATCTATTCAAAAGCGCATACAGCGCTGCACGGTTCTCGTAAAGAGTAATAAAACAAATGTAGGCTCAGCAGCAAAAGTGATAAACACGATGCAGGTTGGGTTAAACTAAGTCAGCTGTAAAAAGAAAAATACAACAGTGAACTCACCCTCCAGTCTATCCTCTCCAGTACAGACATCTGCAAAGCTCCAGTCACAGCAATCCTACTGAGACGCATCGAATGAGTGAAACCATGGGAGGTTTTACATGGCAGACTTCACCTGACGGTCGTGTAGTGCGCATGCGCCGGGCATTATAATACACCTGAGAGGGATAAACCAAAACAATCCACCCGTAGTTCCTCGATAAAAACCCGCATTTTTAATGTTTTTTTTGTTGTTGTTGTAAAGCCACACGCATAGGACTATTAAAATGGATTAGGGTAAGAAAAATAGGCCACAAAAGTATTGAATACATTTATATAGATATAGATATATTTTTTTTACTAATGTAAGATTAATACACGAGTCACAGGATGAGAGCCATAACCGATACATAATTATAGTTAGGCCTAAATATACTACATAATTATCTGTTATTGTTTTTTTTTTTAAAAAGAAACAATGTCGAACAGGCTAAAGTTTAAGAAAAGGTGAAATTTCAAGATGATGTAATTCCACCCCCAAAGCCCCATCGCCCCAGGCTGACCAAAAGAATCTGCTTTCAAAAGCCACTGAAGCTTTTTAAGGCCTAAAATGGCTCTTGTTATCTGATCTCCCAAATACTTTAGCTTAAACTAATGAACACATCAAAGTGTCTTCGCTGTGTGGTTGAGAATGTAGCTTAAAATCTTGTTCGGAGAAAATAACCCGAGGCCTACCTTTCTGATCTGCACTGATGACACCTGACATAAAATATGGCCTAATAAATTACGACTTTCCAAATGGGAGAAATAATGGAAATCGGCGGTGCGTGTCTTGCATGGCAATTTTCACATTTCTGGAAAGATTAATTGAATTCCAAATTTCAACTTCTATTAATCTATTATAACCTAAATGCTAAATACCAGAGCTGTATGAATTTTATGTTTCTTGAAAAAGAAAAGAAAACATAATATATACTATACATATATAGGCCTATAATTTCAAAATCTTTATTCTAAGTTTCACTAATGTCATAGAATTCTTATTGCAATTAATTACAATATTGAAGTGAGTGCAAACGTTTAGATAATTATCTTTAGAGACATCGACTAAAAAAAAAAAGAAAGTATTTTGGGTGCTCCTAAAATGATGGGGCCACATAAATCCAATACGATGCTTTGAAAAAATAAAAATGTAAACCAAACGAAAAAGGCCGTTGTTAGAAGATGCACGTGTCTCTGCTCCTGCCAAAGAACGAGTTTCAGTGGTTCCTAACGAGATGCAGATTTTAAAAAAGAAAAACGTCCATGAGCTTCCATCGTTTTTATGAGGCCTACTGGTGCATTAGGCCTATTTATTTGTGAACCACCTCCCCAGCAATGTAACGTGCGCTCAAAGATATAAATCAGCATAAAACATGTCATAGACTGCAGTTAGACGAAGACAAGTGGAAGCAGTGTTTGTTTGAATTTTAAGCCACAATGGCTTTATTATTTACGGTGTAACTTAGATTTAATAAGAAGCAGGCAAGCTGCACTTTTAAGTTTTTTTTTTTTTTTTTTAACCCTGCAACCACAATTCGAGTCTATAAAATCAGAGGCTGATAAGGATGCCTCTGCTGCCACCTTGTGGCTGCAAACTCATATTACCACATGTATTATCAAGGGTTCAGTATTACTTTGGATCAATTTATCTTAATTCATAGACCAGTGGTTCTCAAACGTTTTCACATCAAGGACTCCTAAACGGGCACAAATTAGACCACAGACCCCACTGATAAGATTTTGTCGCATCCCATCCGGCCATTTAGTAAAGTACTGTACTTAACTAAATGTATACATGTAGCCTGCATGTGTGTGTACATATTTCCTCAGAGAACATTGGCATAGTGTTCATTGCATACTGGACCAGAATTAGCTTTTATACTACTTGTGATAAGTCCTGCTTGTACGTATGCATGTTAAAATAAGATTTAAGAAGAGCACTTTTACTTAAGTAAAAGATCTGAAAAGGCAACTTCCTATCCGATCTGATCGGAAGCTGTCGTTTTGATCTCCTGCTACCATTACAGGAAATGCGAGTAGGACCATATGTGTGGATGCAACCAAGCAACAGGATGACGGTCTGTTTTATTCATATTTATTGTGTTAGATTCTGCCAGCTGGTTGCCTCCATCAACACTCCGAACACTAAACCTCATAGAATATTCATTGTTCACACCTTACATGTAAACACATGTAAGCTGCTGTATGTAATAACAGCTTTTTATAGCTTGTTTTTGACGTGAACTTTCCCTTGAAGGGCACAACAGGGAGTTATTGTTGTTGCTGCCGTCATCACTGGCAATTATTGGTCTTCCTTGCACGTAAAGGATGGTGTAACCAAGCTTTATATTACAGATGAAACACAATCAAGTGTGCATTTTACTTATAATAGGGCCTGCACAACAGACAAATTAAAAAATATATATTTAAAAACCTATTTAAAAAATTCAGCTTAGTAGAATTGAATAGAAATTTATTTTGGCATTTACTTGTTACATGCATAAAAGAAATAAAGAAAAAGAATTGCCGAAAACATTTTGATCTCTAAAAAAAAAAAAAAACCTGTCTGAAGAAGAGAGCGTAGAAAATATAATTTTATTTCACAAAATTTTGCTGTTAAACTGGGAGCCAACCCAAGATCAAAGATCTTCCAAAAAGGCGAAAAACACACAGTATAGGAAGCATTTAAAAATAAAAATACTGAAGCTTGTGATGTTAAACAGAGGAAGTTAAAAGTATGTCTCCTATTTTTCTGTCACTTTACATCTGCTTATGTTTGTCTTTTGCTGAAGCTTCAATAACTAAACAAGATGCTTTGAAGAAACATTATGTAACTATTTTACTTAAAAACAACAGCTTCGGGGCGCCCAGTAGCTCACCTGGTAGAGCAAGTCCTCACCGCAGCGGCCCGGGTTTGATTCCACCCTGGGCCATTTGCTGCATGTCAACGCCCCATCTCTCCCTGCTTTCCTGTCTCTCTCCAGCCGTCCCTGTCTTATACAGGCAAAAAGCCAGAAAAATTAATAACTTTAAAAATAACAGCTTCGGAATCATTTTTGACTGTTGTGTCATTGCCACTCTGCGCCCTAAACGGCTGTTATAGGTAACAAAGTCCGGCAAGTATGTTCTTCTGCAGAAAGTGCATAACGCTTTGTGTCACACACCACCAGGTGAAACAGAATGATAATTTAATGAGAAAATGTTTTTCTAGTTTTCCCTCTGCTGTTCTCCTTGATGTTTCGCTCTTTCAGCAAAGTTGTTGACTCGCTAGGTTTCGATCTTAAGTAATTCTTCCATTATGTTGTTAACCTACTTTTTTTTAACCCACTCTTTAAGAAAACACATAACCAATACAATGAGCACAAATGACGTGAAGGTCCTCTGCTAAAGGTGCTACATATATTCTAAAAAAAGAAGAAATGTGAGCTTTTAAGATACAAAGCTTTTCCCCCGTTTTAGTTTTTCCACCTTAACTGAAGAGTTTAATCAAGCCTATATATGATCTGAAATCACATTTATTATAGTTTCAACCATGAAAAGATGACTTTAAAAAGCTCCACTCTGTCCACTAGGAGACAGCAGAGTGACAGAAATAATAAGGTAGCACCCTAGCATCAATTCTCAAAGAACCCATGTCTGAGATCATGGAGATGTCGCAGAATACATGAGGGAGGAATTAGGTTACAAAACAAAGAGTCAGAGCAGCCTGGGGAGCTATTAACAAAATGTTCACAACATGTAAACAATGAGCTACTGGGGACTGATGACAATGTGGGGATCCAGACACTGAACATTATTAAAGGTCATGTGGGTAATATGTGTGTGTGTGTGTGTGTGTGTGTCTTGTGTGTCTTGTGTGTCTTGTGTGTTAGAGCTGGCTATGTAGGACTAGGTTTATCAGTCTTAAATGGGTCACCGTTTCTGGAGCAATCTAAAAACGGTGAACTGTGCTCTGAGTGATGAGTTACTAGAAGTGATATGGGGTGTGGGTGACCCAGTTGGAAGTCTGCTCTTTAGTGCGCTTGGCAGAGTTGTGGGTTGTGAACAGGGATTTGAAGGCCTCCGACTTCTCCTCCATGTTCTGGATGGACCTCTTGGTGGCGGAGGTAGTCGAAGACTTGGTGCCTTTAGAAAAGTTGGAGGATCCTGAGGGTCCAGCCACAGCTAGGTAGTGAAATGACAAGTGATGGGGAAAACAAAACAGCAGTTGAAGTTCAAAGTTCAAAGAAATAAACAAGACAGAGAACAAGAAAACATTTCGAAAAGGAAAGGAATTTTAATCAGAGAAAAGTGTGGCTATAGCTACCTGGCTGGCTGCTTTCACCACCATTTTGTTGTGAGCTCTTCCCTACTACATCCACTTGTGTATCATCTGCAGGATGAAACGAGAGTCAGACAGTTTGAAAAATCAGTTTTTCAATCTAAAATAAGCTTTACACAAGCAGGAAAAAGCTGCACTTAGGCTTTTAGTTACTGTGGTATTGTTTCATTGAAAGTTTTGAATTGAGTAACACAAATAAATGTCAAGTGTTTCTCAGCCAACACCCTGTTCTCCTGTTAGGTGAGAGCCCTGTGCTGTCCTGGAGAACAGGAAACCACGCCTACGCTCTCTGAGGATACACACCACTGGAGGTCTCTCTTCTAAGATTCATAAACAGAGTCAGACTGTAAAATCACTGTACCTTCTCCAGTTACACTATTATAGGATTTGCATTTCTTTGCGTATTCGTATACAGAGGCAAGGAGGTGTCATGGAGGGGGAAAAAAAGAAGAAAAATACAGAGTAGCTGTATGGGATACCTCTTTCCTCTGCACATAGGACAACATATCATGGTCAGTCTTTTTTTTTTCCGTTTCGGTCACTGAATAATAATTTTTTGAAGTGGTTATTTGGCTGTTTGGCTGATGGATAAGTGGGTAATTGGGGGTAATGTGGCAAGGGGCATTTGGTCAGAATCCAACCCGGATCGCTGCAGAAAAGGCACAAACTTAGCATATAGAGTTTTCCCAGGGCAGCCCAATAATCAGTTTATTTGTACTTATTATTAGGATCTAATGGTAAATGACATTCTGTACTTTTCTACACATGAGACAGACAACACAGACATTTCAGTTACATCTTTTGGAAAAAAGCAGCTGTCCTTATGAGAACCCTGAGCTCCACTAAATCTCTCGGGACATCTTTATTTTAAGTTTGGTAAAGGTCCAAACTCTACATATCACATGTTGCCACTCACATGGCTTAAGGAGTGGCTTAAGCCATGTGAGTGGCTTAAGCCACTCCTTAATCAGAGTTTAAAAGCTACCGTCTCACAGCTAAAACAATATTAAATCCAGAGCATGAATGTCTAATTTGAGAGCATCTATTATTTAAATGAGAGCACCAACTTTTAGGTATAGGCATAATATGTAACATTTCTGGATTGAAGTATCTAAAAACAAGTAGACCCATGTCATATATTTTGTTCAGCTGCATACTTACTTGCATTGCGCCAAATCTTTCCATTAATGTTTAAACCCAGAAAAAAAAACACATGAATTTTGTTCGCCTGTCAGTGATGTCATATTCCCTTTACCCCGTCTAGTTGCTATGACTTCCAGGGAAACAGGAAACACCACATGATATATCAGAGATTGAGGGAGGAGGTTGGCAAACAAGCTAGTTAGCCACCTTGTTAACTATTATCTGTATTTCTCACTTGTAGATAAGATTTTCATCAGCAGGAGTGGTTGTTGAGGACAACAACTCCCATGTTCACACTCATTGAGAGACCCCTAGCAACAGAAATTACATACTCTGTGTTATAAAAGTGAGTACAAATTAACTTTTTCCCCCTCATTGACACTCAAGATCCCCTGTATTCATGAGACTCAGGAAAGAAAATTGGGATAAGGTTAATAAACACATAGAATAAATGAATGAAAATAAATAAATAGGACAGTTACAAAAGAGACCAAACTTTGTGACTAATCTAAAAATGTTTTGTTTTCTTAAAAATGTTTCCTGAAAATGTCAGGTTACAACAAGTGTGATGAAATGAATGAATAGGCACAGTGACCAGTTTGTCCGAGTTGATATTTAACACACAGGAATTTAGTGAGATTTAATGCGAGTTAAATGTTTGACTAACCCAGCTAACTCCACTATAGCACATTCAAAGCATTATCCAAATGAAGAAGTAAAGGTTCTGGTGGCTGTTCGCTGCGTGGTTTTGTTTATGTAAATGCTAAACAGATTTGTGTTAACAAGATGCATGATGCCTCAAAAAGGCTTCCCACAAACCTTTTGATTCTGAAGGTGTAGACGGAGTTGCAGCTGCTTTGCTCTTCTTTGATTTCTAAAACAGGAGGGGGAAATGTATAAATTAAAAATTAAAAAACTTCTAATTAAAATGAAAACTATTCCAATACAAGTATTTCATTGGATGCATTAGTTTACAGAAAATACAGATTTTGTAACAGTGAAGACAAGTATTATTTAAAAGCTAACATATAACAAATCACTCTCAAGAACCCAAGAAAATATTTGAAGGTTTACTCAATTCCAACCACCAAATCCAGCATCTCATCACTGTATGTTAGCTGCAATCCTGTTAAAGTTAAAACCCACCTTAGTTTTTGCTTTGGTGCGCCTCTCCTCCATCTTTTCCCTCAGCTTCTCCACCTCCTCCTTAGTACCATTGAGTACAATGACATCCTCATCTTTGAATGGGTCCCCACACTAAAGCACAAATATGGCAGCCCAGGTAAGAGTTCATAACCATCACAATCATCATCATATACTGTACTGTATCTTTAAAGCTTGATGGGTAAGAAATTATAGGCAACACTTTCAGCAAAAATTTAAAAAACATTGTTACTGTCATTGTTACGTTTGTGATATGAACATATTGTGTTTTTTATACTGTTATCCTTGGAATTAACACCACAGAGAACCTGTCATGGTCTCCACACATATCCACCCTGACAAAGAAAGCATAAAGAAACAACTGTACTTATTAAGGAAACTTAAGAAGGCAAAATCCCCATGCCAAGTTCTTGTTAACCTACAGCAGTGGGTCAAGGCACCTCTGTATGAACTCCATTGGGAAACACAGTCTTTGATTGTCATAAACATCTAATTTGAACCTTTTACATACACCAATCAGCCACAACATTAAAACCACTGATAGATGAAGTGAATGACATTGATCATGGCTACAGTACAATGTTCTAGTGGA
>JBBPCS010000359.1:9399569-9415009 GCA_037974645.1 Hollardia meadi
AATCACAGGTAGTCCTCTCTAACATTAGCACTAGCTTCACAACTATGCAGTTTAGCTGGCACAACTATGTCTATCAACTGTACTGCAACCAGTTATATCAGAGGACATGCAATCAGCCCTTTTCAGACAGCTATGTTTTGTACGGGCACTGCACTAGTGTGAATAAATGAAACAAGTGAGGTCACTGCCAAACATCAAAAGAGGCAGTAATGGAGAGCAGTTTATTGAACAAAAGTCTAAAAATGTATTTTTAATTTAAAAAAAATCTTCATACTTGGCAAACCACTGGCCCATCAAATAAAGTTTGAATAGCAACTGGGGAAAAAATGTAAAATGTTGCTCACCTTGTGGCAGATTTCTGTCTTCACCTCCTTCATGGCCCTGTCCGAAAATACACAGCCACACGTCTGCAGGTAACAGAACCTGAAAATGGAAACATTGGAATATATATATATGTATATATATATATGTATATAAATGTATAAATTTGACCCATTTCCTGCAACAACATCAACATCTGTTAAGTTTTACCCTGATTGTTCTAAACCTTGGGATAAGATATAGTATCATTAATAAGAACAGCTGAGTTCTATCAACTGTTTTTACAACATAATGTATATTGAATTTAATAACATACTGTAATTTGATCAACAATGAACTTGCCAAATGTCTAATGACCCTTAATCTCATGTAATGAGACAACAGTAAACTGGAAGCACAAAGTTTATCTTTATTAATAATAATAGTAATAACTTTATTTATAGAGCACTTTTCAAAACAGAGTAAAAAGTGCTTTCCAAATAGAGCAGGTCTAGACCATACTCTTTAATTATTTAAACAGAGACACCATATATATTATTACTATAGATAATAGTATTTATAGTAACTACTACATTAAGTATATGATCAAATACAATGATGTAATGACGATGACAATAATGCTTCACAGATAAAAACAACAGATAGAAACAATATGATGAGTAAAATCAATGTAGGGAAAGGCAAGAATTCAAATGGAGAAGGTTTTCTGATTATACTTGATGCATTATACTTGATGCATTATACTTGACACAGTGAAGCACCAGCGTCTTGAGTCTTTATTATATTTGGGTTGTGGACCCTTTACTTGTTTTTAGTTACCTGTGCTTGCCATTCATCTCCAACCCAACAACAGGGCAAATGAACATGCCGCAGTGGTCCTCATATCTGTCTCCTTTAGCATTTCTTCCCTCTCCCTCCCACTCAGGGTTATCAGTCAAGTTCAGTTCCGTTATGTCCTGCATAGGGAATAGATCAATAAACATGCAAAAAAAAAATTATATGAAGCCAAAGACAAATGCACACAAGTGTAGGCAACTTCAGCGGCAACATACCTTGATCCCACGGATGTGAGCTACAGCCTCAGCATTGGGTCTCTCTGCAGACTTATCCAGAAGGTATTCAATGATAGCATCCTTGTTATAGAGCCTGAAACACAACATGGAGCAGACGTTAAGAACATACTCTGCTATTTGTCCTAATTTAATATTTAAAGAACGATAAATGGGAAAACTGAAGGGCTTTACTGATCATGAGGAGCTCATTACTTTGCGAGTTACTACAAGTTTTTAAAACAGATCTAACACTAACACAATATGTTCAGTCAGTGTCACATCATCAAGCTGTCTTTTCTCCACGAGTTTATCTCGTCAGCTAATTTCGCCTGATGGACAAACAGAAAGCCAACTCTCACCTTCCCATTTCACAGGCAACAATGGGGCGTCTGAGTTTCTCCTGGCTTAAGGCACAATATTTCCATTTGGCAACCAACTCTGCATTTTTATCAACCTGGAAACATAAGCAGGTATATAAGAGCATATAATCGGAGTTAATTATCGTCGTATTTAGTCTGTAACAATTTAACTAACATTAGCGTAACTAAATTAACGTTAGCTAGTTAGCTATTCAGTGTGTTAGCCAACCTAACGCTACGTGTAAAGTCAATGTCTCACGAGACAAATCCCGCGAGTAGCTAATATAACTCAGAAACATACTTAAAAATAATTGAATTTGGTATTAATAGTCTTCAAGACAAGCAGCCATAACATTAAGCTAATAATCGTTTGTCAGTCTGTTAGCTAGCTAACAGTTAGCAACCTACTGACAGCATTCAACAGCAACGCTAACAGGTAACGTTATGAATTGAAAAGGAAGAAAAGAACAAGTGTAACACACCTTCTCGACTTTTTTGGGGCCTTTCACCAACTCGTGTCTTTTGGGAATCGTTCCTCCATCACAACCCATCCTGAAAACTTATTTGTTACGTTTAATTATCCAGTTAGCTCACTATGATCAAAGCGACTAGCAGACAGGAAGTTCCAAGGTTGTAAACAAACAACGAGATGTCTGCAAAGCTCGCGGGATGTGCGATTAATTCGATGTTGCCCTCTAGTGGCTCCAAACTCTTCCGCTGTATTTTGTAGCTTCATCCACAGTGTGGAAGCATCAGTCCAAATATTAGTTAACTAGTTTCTTTTCAGCATGCAGCCCAGGTGGAAGCTGCCAGAGAAATGGAAAGCAAGGAGAAATTCACCATTTACCATAAAAAAAAATAATTTTAACAGAAGGATGTGGAAAGATGAGCTTAATAAACGGACATAAGCAACAAATTGCCAAGGACAGCCACAATTACTTCATCAATATTATTTTTCTTTTCTTTTATTTTATTTTCACCAGTGTTTTTTTTTTAATCATTACATGGATGACTTCACTCGTTTACTGCCAATCCATCTATTTGACATTTTTAAGTCAGCCATTAAACCCAGAACTAGTAAGTGACATTAGTCTGGCTTTCAGGCTTGTTGTCAAGTGGTCTAAAGATGAAAGTTTCCTTGGAAGATAGTTCAATGAGTGCTAATGAGATCTGTTTCCTGTGCCTTGCAGGCTGCAGATTAGTTTACTATCGATGGTGCTGTCCAAGAGTGACCATTAGTTTGGGGAATACCTCAGTGGAGACATCTCTGGCGGCATGACTAATAATCTGTGTGAAAAAGAAGACCAAATAAAAACACAGCACTGGACTTCATTTTGGCTGAGAAAATAGATTCCAGCCTCTATAAGCTTCCCCCACATAGGCAGCTGCTACTGTGGTTCCTAAAATGTAGCAAAATTAACAAATACATACAAAGAAATCTCTCCATTTTGCCTGTTGGTTCGATTAGTTCTTCCTGTAATTTATAAATTGTGTTATGTGTCTTATTGAATTTACCCCCTTTCTCACACAGAGCTAAATGTTTAGTATGGATTTTCATTAGAGGCAATGGAGTGAAAGCTCTGTTAGCAAACTATCTTTGAGAGAGTGGAGCGCCCCAGGCTGATAGTGCAAACCAATACCCCAGAAACACAATGCACAATGGCCACTGGACCCCACTGCACAAAAGGAGACAGAACAATGGTCGTCTATCCCTGTCTTGCAGGTTTTGCTGCGTTCAAAACTGCAGAGACAGATTGTTTTCCACGATATATTATAGTGTTGTGTATTCATGTTGGGTTGTACCTGATGCACCTAATTATAAGAAATATACTACAGAGATCTCTTTATCACAGAAGAACCTTAAAATTACAACAAAATGAGGACAATGAAAGCCTTGTTTTAATTATAGGTTGTAAAACTTTACAGGTGATTTCTTATTGCAGACCACCTTAAGTTTTAAATAAATGTTCAAAGGCTCTGACACTTAGAAAACAGTGTAAAAGAACTGCAGTTCATTTAATTTTTATCAGGTGAGATTAAAAACACCTTATAATTGTAGTAATAGCAAAGTAACCTTCCTCATTTTACATCTGACGTGACTGCAATTCAAAGACAGAATGTGTCACTCTCCATGTCTATATCTGTACTGTTTTGATCACCATCATCTCCGGTTTTGCAGTTGAATCTGAAGAGCTTGAGCAGCTGAAATGAAGCTTCCTCTTCCTCAAATCTCCCCCCTCCGATTGCCCTTCCTACCACACATATCTTCCTGCTGTGCTGCTACCCAGTACGGCTGACCCAAAGAAAACCCCAACCACCAAGCGCCCATCCAACCTCATGTTTATACTTCCATGATGAGTCCAACCTGCCCAATCAGGCTTCCACTGCCTGGCCTTGAACTGAAACTGTATACATCTTAACCATCCCAGCCATCCAAAGCAGCCAGTGGAGACCAAGGTTGCATTAATTGCACGGACCAGCCCTGGTGGTGCACCGAGTCCAATGCATTTAGCGTTTCTAATTGGGAAGGAATTGCTGTGTTTACATTGGCACTGGTTGATAGAGTCGGACCCTTAGCCCTCCAGCCAACCAAGCTGAAGCCCTCTGAACGAGAAAAACTGCCTAGTCCCTGAAATCTCTCTGGACAAAACTGGGAGGAAATTATTTAGAACAGAGTAGAGGGATATTTATTCAGATTTATCAAGGGGGATGGTGAGGAGGGGAATCTGATTTTTTCCTCTCAGATTTTACTGGCACTAATTTGATGAGTGGTAGGGTAAAGCGGAATGTGGTGACTTTTTCTCCCAAACATCTATTTCTAAAATGACTTAATTTATAAACACTGGGGAGAACATACTACAGAAAAACTAGAATCTTGAGCAGGTTTGCAGCTAATAAATGTTTTCATTCTTTTATGAAATTATTCATAAATGTCCATAAAATGTCAGAAAATAGTGAAACATGTCCATCAAAGTTCCCCAGGGCTCCAGGTGGCATCTTTAAATTGCTAATTTTTTCTACCAAAATCCAAAGATACTGATTCAGAAATGTTTTTTAAAAAAAACAGAAATCACCACATTTGAGAAGCTGAAACAAGCATTTTTTTTTGCAATTGATTTGTCAAAGTTGTTGTCAATTAATCACACAATTATCCATGGACAAATCAATTACTTATCATTTCAACCCTAGTCTTGGCCTCCACATTGCACATTTTAATTTACTCAGTATCAGAGGTTAATTAATTGTCAAGCCCTGGATTCAAGAAGGGATAATATAATATAAACGCTCTTGTGAATATCTTTTATAAGTTCCTGTAACTGTGGATGAAGTGACAACATGTGCAAGTATACTCCAACATCAAGAATTCGACTGTGACTTTTACCATCCACAGCATTTCTCCTCAACAAAGGGCCTGCTATATGAAAGTGATCTTACTTGTGATTCTAAGTTGAAAAGGGAACGCTGCTGTACTCACGTAGCTCCAAACACCATGTACCAAGCCATATGTAAGTTCATGTATCTAACATAAAAGGAGAAATCCAAAACTCTGGAAAAAGCACACCACATCCAACATGAGGACTGCAACGGGTTACCACACACGCCAGTCGACCACAATTATTTTCTCATTCCTTTTTCTGTTTATGTTGAAACTCGCATAGCTAAAATTATGTCAGTTGGAAACATTGCCCATAACTAATTTTTCTATCCACTTGGTCTGAGAAGTATGAGTGTGATTAACCCACTAGAGCTTTTGCCACATGCTGATACAGAGTTTTAATAGTTTGTGCAGTAAAATATCCCATATAGTCTGGCATAAAGACAGAGAATTAGAACTTTTATTTTTATTGTCATTTTTTTATGACATGATCAGGATAAAATTCCAAATTTAAAGGATTGGGATTTATTATTTTAGGTGATTCCAATTAGATTTGGAAACACTAAAGATGAGTCAACTGCAAGTGAATCAGGTTTTGTCTGTATCTCTCAGATTCCAGGGTATGACTGCTGAAGGAAAACATGGGCAATGTTGCCATGATTCCTCCAGCAGATGATTGCAGACCATTTTTCCTTGTTGCACCACCCTGCTGTGTGACAGTTTTAATCCATCGGTTGTACAGCTCAACATTTTATTTACCACAAACCTGATGTGGCACTGGGACCTTTCATGATCCCAGCCAAGCCGAGACGCATACCCGTGCGCCAGCACACACAAGCACAGTCCACCTGGGCATACTTTTACCATCAGCCAGTTTATGATTATCTTTTCCACTGTGGTAAACCAGTTCTGAACACCCGCAGGCACAAACCACCTTACAGATAAATGGATACATACAGCACACATTCAGCAGTCTGTATACGTAGACAACCTTATGACGCACATGACGCGCGCGCACACACACACACGATCCTGCATCCCTCCTTGACGGCTGCGACTGGGAAAGACTCCATACATCACTGGAGGCTGTATGAATGGAACAACTGCTTGTGCGCTGGCAGCACAAACTCAGTCACATCTCATTAGCCTGGCAGGGTACCTGAAAGGTTCTGACAGTCTCCTGGCTGTGATTGGTGTGGCCAGGGGTGATGGTGACATACCTGTGGCTGCCTTGTGTACTCTGTGGGCACATGGTGAAGACTGAAGCACACTTAGCAGCTGAGGACTGGCAGCAACAGTAGGTAAAGTTCTGGGTGTTCACGCCAGTCGCTGCCTCACCATACACGTCTTTAACTATAATAAAACTCACTCTCACTTTTCTGCCTTTTTTCATACTCTCACTTTCACTGTCCTATGTACTCTCTCACTCCCTTCTGCCCACACATAGTCACATTACACAGACCTGAGGGGAAACAGTGGGTGATTCTGTGTACCGCTGCCCCACAATGAGCTCAGTGCTAACTTTGAATGCTAACCAAAAATCCATTTGGAGAGGAGTTATTATTTTGAGTTCATTAACCCGAGTTCTTTAAAGAAATAGTTCGACAGTTTGGGAAATAGCCTTAGTCGCTTTCAGAGTCACACAAGAGACTCTTATGTCTGTTCGAAAAATATACGGCTACCAGCAGCCAGTTAACTTAGCATAAAGACTGACAAAGGGGAAACAGCTAGCCTGGCTCTGCATGAACGTAACAAAAACCACCTACCTGTGTAAAGCACAGTGACAAATGGCTTTACCTTTGATGACGTCAGAGATTTTTAAATGTCATTTTTCGGCTCGGGGAAAGTTTTACAAGTAGGCCTATAAAACCTCCATGGATCAGAAATTCATAATGGAAAGAATCATAATTGACCTTGCTTGCAGTTTGAGTGAGGTGTCCTGTCAACAGTTTTACAGACGTCACTTTTATAATGGTGGTCTCAGGGGAAAATGCTTTTTGGGCCGCAGGGGAATTTTTAGCTGCAATTCCGCGAGTGGCCACAGGAAAAAATTGGAAGCAAGGCTGAGCGCTCTCATCGTATCCAGTGATACATTCATGTCCTGGCCACGAAATAGTCCGGCACATTACCCCACATAAAACCACAATTTGATGTTTCGAGATATAACATGTTCATGAGTAACCTTTAGAGGTGCTTGCAGGCGGATTTAGTAACCTTTGGACAGAGTGAGGCTCGCTGTTTCCCCCTGTTTCCAGTGGTTTTGCTAAGCTACGCTAACCAACGGCTGGGTCCAGCTTTGTGTTGATTGGACAGACGCGTGAACTCGCATCAAAAAAGCAAAAAAGAGTCATTTCAAAAATGTTAAAACGATTTGTTTAATAGACTTGTTGTCCTGAGCTACTACTACACATTTTGTCTAAGCGCTAATGTTCTTATGCTCCAAAAAAAGGAGGCTGAGCCATCTTTACAATGTCCAAGTGACTAGTTTAGGGCAAAAAAAAAATTCTTCAATGGTATGCTGACAATGAGCCTTCAGTCTGCAGTTTTTATTCAGTTCCCTCCTCGATGTCTCTCTGAGGGGTCCTTGGAGTAACACATGTTTTTAATAAGGGTCGTTACGTCTGGCCTTGCATAAATGTTTAGCAGCGTTCCTTCTGGGAACTGGGGCCTGTCTTTACAGTGGACGCTAATCAGCTGTAAATTCTGTTTTAAAAAGGGAAAGGAAGGCATGGAAGGAGTTAATCTCCATTGTACTCCCTTTATTCACTCTTTCTCCATCTCTCTCTCTCTCATACACATGAACATTCTCACATACACACAGGCACACACACACACACACTCCTCCTTCCAGAAAGTGAAAGGAGGGGATGATGACAAAAAGAGAAGCTCGAGGCTTTGACAAATGATCTTATAAACGGATAGGGAGATTACAGGCTAGGTGCCCGCTGGGAGAGGAAGTGGGGCAGTAAATATTTTTTTAAAAGCTGTCAATAAATTTGTAGTGTTGAGTTGAGAGAAGTATTCACGGCCAGAGCCAAAGGAGATTGTCTGTGAGAGCTACGGGTTAATAGCCTATAGGCTGAGTTTTAACACATTGTTTGAAAGAAATGGTGTATGAAACAGAAATATGCAAAAAATTATACCAGAATAAAAGAAAAATTACCTTGTCTGACAAGTAAGCTACAATCAAATAAAAATCACTATTCATGGTGTGCTGACAGATGTGAGCAGTCAGAAAAATATAATTTATGATATATCAATAAAATTAAGATCACATGCTGCTGTCTTTCTGTATGTGCTTTGAAAAATGAAGCTGATGACTGCCTTTACTGCCTTTCAATTAGTGCATTTTTTTTCTTTTGTAATTCAGTACAAAGCAAAGAAAAATATACTGATACAGCTGATTCTAAGCAGGGCAGTCACAAGGGGGGCCCATGGAGGCTACCAATTATCATGTTCATCCGAATATAAGCAGTGATAACCAAATTTTATTTGGAACCAAAATATAGTCACCATTACTCATTAAAACAACACAAATGTCTATTTAATAATTAAACCACCGCCCTGCCCCCCGCCCCCCCCCCTCCCCTCACCTGAAAATTGTATTTATATATATATATATATTTATTATTTATTTGTTGCCGGGCAAATTGACCTGAAAAGTTTATTTATCTAAAATGACTTCTAGCTAATGTAGGAGTGAATTTCCGTGGTATGCGAGGAACTGCACATAAATCAGGATGCCAGAAAAGAAAGGAGAAGAAAAAGAGGGGGCTGGCAGCGGCTTTTGACCCAAATAATAATGTAATGGCCAACTTTTTTTTTCAGTCAGCTCAGAAAGCTGCTCCAAGGCAGGCTGAAGAGGCGAATTATAGCCAGGAGGTAATGTTACTTGCCAGGAGGTAGCGAGCGTCAGCGAAGGAGCCACCACCACCTGTGAGAAAGAGGTTGATTTTTGATAATAACAAAGATGTTCTGCACGTGTTAGTGTAGGAAAGAGAGAGTAAGCACATGCGCATTCAGCGGCCTAGCCATTTCTGTGGGCGGGCCTTTATAACATCTGTGGCAATTCTTCTGGTAAGGAGAAAATAGATTGATTTTTTAAAGTATTTGGAATGTAAGTCAGAGATTAACAGTCTCCTCTCGTGGTAAAGACATTGTTTAATTTCTTTTATAGGCATATTAACGAGTGATGATAGAGAGACTATTACCACTAGCTCTGCCGCCGCAGATGGCGGGGAGTCTGTCAGAGCCCCATAAACTTCATCGTCACCAGTCACACTTTCCCACACCTTTCAACCACGATTGTTACTCAGCAGTCCAATTAAAGCTGATTTAAGGGTTCACCTGTGTGCCTATTGGCAAATGCTCCCCTCAGGGCGGCGCTTCCGTGTGATTGATGGGTTGATGAGATAATGACAGACAGCCACAGGTCTCTCCTGCTTTCGCCCGTTTCAGTGCTCCAACACTGATTGGCTAATTATCTGGATAAGGCAGATCCTCTAGAAACATGTAAAAGAAAAGGTCGGCCTGACAGGAAGATTACAGCGAAGCAGGACAATTTTACATTTGCTTTGTCATCTCACATTGCAAAATGATTAGTGTTATTATTCTTGAAAGGTCTAATCCGCCTCTGTTAGCATACTGTCAAGTTGTCCTTACATTCATTCATTGTTTATTGTTGGATTTGCAAAGAGTTGAACTAAAATTGGAGACCAAATGTTAAAAGGCTCAATGTAACTTGTGGATGGGATTAAGTAATACATCTGAATGGAAAAATAAACCATAACTGTACTGAGTGTTGATCCTGACACTAATTTCTCTCTTTCATGACAACTATAAGAAGTCATCAGACATAACAACACAAACATGGATTTAATTCCAATATATTCCCTCCCCCACCAGTGTGTTCATCTGGCAAAATATCTCGAGCACTGCTCATACTGTAGAAAAAAAATAGCTCCGTTTTGTGCTGGCTATGAAGGGCAAAATATTTTTCTAAGACCAGGAAATCTCTCTCTTGCACACACACACACACACACACACACACACACAGACAGAGGCTCACACACAAGCACAAACACACCAGAAGGCCTGGAAGACACAGGAGAAGTTGCAGGATATTGATACTTTCTTTAGCACCTAACCCTTGGATCAAATCCTCATGAGTTTCTGTTTGGTAAGCAGGGAGAACATCCTCGAGTCGCTCCTGTTTTCTGCTCCCCAGCTGGTTTCCCGTCCTGCAGATAATGTTTCACTGATCCCCTGACACACTGCGCTGCTGCTGCCAAGGTGTGGTGGCCAGAGGTTCAAGACCTCTAATCCAATTAAACACAGCATTGATAACAAGTTTGTCTACCGCACGAGGTGTTAAACAGTTCAACCCTGGTGTTACAGTAAGCTATGAGAGAGTGTACATGAGAAGCAGCACATGCCGATATGTGAGGTACTGCTTTAAAATAACGGTCTGAAAGGGCCCATGAGGCTTGGGAGGAAAATATAAAATTCATAGGGAAGAAAAAAAATCTGCTTCACTTTTGTGTGGTACTCAGATGTCGGGTGGGGGTGGGTTACTATCTTGAAAAGCCACAGTGATTTGTAAATGTGTGACGTGTCTGTCTTTATTGTCCAGTGAATTAGTTGCTGTTCTTCAGTTGTTATGCATGGGAGTTGTGGCTTGAGTGGATATTATATTATAAAAAAACGTATTTGCAAAACTGTCTGGAAAAAATGTCAACGTGAAAGTGGGGCTCAAAAACACAAAAAGCCCTGAGGTCAAGACAACTGAAAGTACTAGCACTAGTAGTAACTAGTAGTTTGCTAACTACCTAATTAGCTGGACAGCATCTGTGAAAAAACTTACACTTAACATTGATGTCACTGGAAAGTGACATTGTTAGAGCCCTGGACTATATTTACTTTAATTCTATTAAGGAGGAGGAAGTTTTAAAGGTACGAAAGACATACAGTAAATGCGGCTGTTATTGATTGATTCGTGAAATATTCTTGTGCTTGCATCACTTGTGAGTGGATAGAAGGATCCATGTAGGCTGTGATTCATTTGCCAGTGCTGTATGTGTTTTGTTTTTGGTGCGTGCTTTTATTGTGGTCGTTTACACTTGAACTTACCAGGCAAAGGCCCCGTTTTCACCTGTTTGTGTGTGTGTGTCACAAGAAGAATATTGGCCTAGAGTGAGCTGACCTGAAGCTTTTGGTGACGCAGTTTCTCTGTTATGTTTGCTTCACTCACAATGGGTTTATAATGATAGCATAACTTTTATTGTGCCACAAAATTATACCGCAGTTATGAGTGATTGTTGATGCGTTATTGTATGTAAATTCAGCGTGGCTTATGCTTGCGCTGGTTGGATGGAGCAAATGTTGAGATGATGGTGCTTGGGGAGGTTAGGGCCTTGAAAAAGTTGTAGCCCCGTGTCCCCATGGTACTTTAATGCGGCCTTGTGGTTCCAGCCGTGAGGCCGTATTTTGCCCATGTGTGTCATAAACTGTAAAATGTGCCAATATTGAGATTGATTAAGATTGAGTCGGAGCTCCTAAAGTCCTCTAAGTTGACATGTTTTATCTTGTGAGCACAAGTTATTATATCACTGACCTTTCTTTCATCTCTCTCCTTATATTCTGTCTTCTCTTATGATATTAAAAGCATCAAATATAATACAAATAAATACTGGTCATTGTATCCAAATTCTTAATGAACCCGTTATATTTTTACACTATGATTTTTCATTAATATACTGGCAATATCACTATTAGACGATATACTGTAAAAAAAAAAAAAAAAAATTATGGTTATACTACAATCATCTCATAAGATATGATTGAATTATAGAGTAGAGTCATACTAAGTTATCTGACATTTTTAAGATAATCAGGCAGAAACATTTGCAATGTATTTGGAATATCATGATAAATGTTGAGTGAGTTTCAGCCTATCCCAGCCAGCCCAGCTTGGTATAATGCACTATTGAAGTAGCAGTCTTACCTGATTGCCCTTAAGACAGCATTGGCTAGTAAACGCCAGTCTTAATCATTCTTCAATCCCTCACACTCTTTGGGTTTAAGTTTGCCTAACTCAAGGTCCAAACCCCTCTAACATTTATGCAGCTGCCCTTAAAGCAGAAGCAGCAGCTCCCAAACAGACATCACATCCAATCATCATCACAACCTCAGAGGCCTCGGAGAACAAGCAGCCTGACTCCAGGACTCCTGTTTCACCTCTGAAACTCCTCAAAACCCCACCGGCCTCACCAGTATTCCCTCGCATTCCCGTTCTCTCAGCCCTAAATGATCTTGAATGCATCTCTTCTCACAACAATAATTGAAAATCAAAAAGGAGGAAAAAAAATCACTGCGGGATTATTTAAAGCCATTATATTTTTTTTGATGGGCAATTGACTTTGGGAATGGGGGTTTATGGTGAGGGAGGGGAGTTGGTGGAGTTCATTTGTGCTTGCCAGTAAGAGCTCCAGGGCCTCCTGCCCTGTTCTGCTGTGATGCCTGCGTGCTGAGTTTGGCTTGGCTTGAGTCTCTGCACTTGATGGTTTATTCATATTCAGCGGTGCAGGATGCTGTGTCATGAGGATCCTCTCACACTCAATATGTCTGCAAAGGAGTAACAGTCTTGCTGTATGGGCATTTGAAATGTTTTGCTCTCGTCTTGAGATTGGAACAACAATCATTTTCAAAGTCGACCAAAGCTGCAGATCTTCTCTATTACTCTCCATGAAGGCAGATGTTCTATTCTTCTATGGTGTCATCTATTTCAGCCTATAGTTTCTATTCTTTATTAGCATCAACCCTAACAGGCTGGAAAAAGAATTGTTAACAAATATAGCTCATGTCCTTACATTAAAGAGCATTACAGATCCAATACTGAAGAAAGGTTTGGCATTTCAAGAAAAAATGTTGTGTGTATGTATATATATATATATATTGCAGCCTCCACAGTCATCAACCATTCTCACAAATGCACTGCACATAAAATAAATAGATAAACACACCCACTACTATATGGCCTAATCTCTGCCCAGTCATTGTGTCCGTACATGGCTCGTGCTCATCAATTGATAAGCCACTTGCTATATCAAAAACAAACAACATCAACTTCCCCCCCAAGAAACCCAGTCAAAACAAGCAGCAAAGGCTGGCTTGTCCACACTGCCCCTCTTAACCAAAGCCAGATGTCTCCTCAAAAACTATTTCTCTCTTTTCCTCACTGCACTCCTCTCTCCAATCGCTCATTCTCCCCTTCTCTTCCCCCCACATTCCCTTTCCTGTCTGAGATTGTGTAGACGGCTGGTCCACAGCAGTCATGACTTGGCTCTCTTTTCGGCTCTCTGTCTGTCTTTCTGTCTTTTCCCTCTGTGTCTTGAGCTTTCTCTCCCTTTCCTCCTTTTCTGTCTCTAGAATCAGCATCATGTCAAGCAGGCGTGGACCTATGTTCACCCTCCACAGCATTCACAATCACTCAAGGTGAAAAATTAGACCCACATGGCAGACACCGCCAAAGAAGTGCCTCTTGCAGAATAACTTCCAGTTGATCTGCCTGCCTATTTGATGTGATGGCAATTTTGAAATACATGCCACAGCTTGCCTGTCTAAGTAAGAGCTTTAAACTTCTCTCTGTTTACTTTAGCATGAGCCATGTCCCTTTAGTTACAGCTCTTTGAAGGCAACGGTCTTGTGGCTGTCGACACACCATTCTCAGTTCGTCGGAGCCGGAGCCAGGCACAGAGTGAACGCTAATTTACTTTTCCACCTCAGTGCTGAGAGAAAACACCCTTTCCCAGAGATGCTATACGGGCAGTCCTTTTTTACTAACTGCTCTAAAGGGGGGAAACCTCTGGAGCTCGTCTTCCTACTGCTGCTGCTGCTGTCAGCTGGCTATCTTGCTCAGCCTCTTTAATCTGAGAAGCAAATAGCCCCCAGTGTTGTTGTAAGAGCTAAGGCACAACTCTGGACGGCTCAATGGGTCCTTGGAGAGTAGCAACAGGCACAAGTTGGAGTGTTTGAAGTCTGTCTTTTGATTGGCACTAATTTATTGACTCTTTACCCCCTTTGTACTTTTGTACTTTATTGTTGTAATGCATTATAGAATTAGCTGTGATTTTCTTCTGCTCTAGAAAAGCGGAAACTGTCAAATGTGTTAAATGTTCTGCTAGTAGTTGAACTCCTCAGAGCCATTCATTATGGAAACCACATAAGGGGATCCAATAAAATTGGAAATTTACTGACTTTCTACACAGTGCAAAATCACAACAATTACCTGAAGCGCTAATTTAGTTTGGGCCTTAATTTTAGAAACATATGCAAGGATTCAATAGATTGTGGAAACTCGGCTTTTGTAAAGCTCAGTACATTCATTTCCAGGCCATTACCTCAGTTTAGTTGTGTGCAACAAGCATTATCATGAAAAATACCTTCATAATAATAATAATAATAATAATAATGATAATAACTTTATTTAACATTATTATGTAGTACATCTGTACAGGTCACATGTGCCCTGCAGTTATTTTTACTTACCATTAAAATGACTGTTGAATACAGTACCCTACCAGTGTTGGTCTTGGAAAAGGAAAGGCTGATGGGGGCCATTTAAAATACAAGCAGATTGGCTTCCTCCAGCATATTCCTATTTCTCGCCAGACTCTGCTTTTCTCTGCATAGCATAAAAACCATGACATTTTCAGAAACACCACACTTCTATGCAAAACTGTACAGAAGCAGTCAAAACCATAAACTGACCAACTACACCTAAAGTTTCTATTTGAATTACTGTGAATATTTTATTCCTAAATTCTGAAAACAATCCCAATCTGAATTAATACACTTGAATATGCAAACTCAAAACTTGAGTTTGCTGATGAGCATTGCTTCACAGCTATATTATCACTAATCCTGGCTCTTATCAGGCTGACTTGTTGGCTGTGGACGGTGCTTCACTGCTTCACTGGGATTGAGGGGATGGAGGAAGGGGCAGCAGATTCTTGAAGGGGACACTTGTGGGAAGGAAAAGGGTCTCATTGCGAGAGATCAGCTTGTGTAAACATTCAGGTTAATGAAGCTCAGTGGGCCTAATCCCCCAGCCCTCTTTCTCACTCTCCCTTGCTCCGGCCTCAAACCCCTTCACCCCTCCCGGGGACCTCAACCCCCCTGTTTTCCACCATAATCCCTTGCAGGAGCGGGCACTGTCAATCAAAAGGACTCCAGGGAAAGGAAGGCAGGATAAGGCGTGTGTGTGTGTGTGTGTTTTTGTTTGTGTGTGTGTGTGTGTGTGTGTGTGTGTGTGTGTGTGTGTGTGTGTGTGTG
>JBBPCS010000359.1:9420294-9458337 GCA_037974645.1 Hollardia meadi
TATTTTTTAACACCCCCCCCCCCCCCCCCCCCGACACACACACACACACACACACACACACACACGCACACACCTATCTTTTCAGTGGTCTGCCTTTCCTTTTTTTTTCCTCTTCCTGAGGTAGGATTAGGCCAAGTTTAACAGCCATGTCTCCAGGCTGGAGTGACAGGCTAGTAAAATTATGTTGAATATAGCGAGCCAGATAATCATTAAAGTATGAAATAATAAATCCAGGTTAGCCTGGTTTGTCTCAAACAAGGCACATCAATGTGTTTCAGTATTCAGAGTGACAGTAAGAAAGCATACCTTTCTCATCAGTATATTAGTAGAAGTCTTGTGTGAATTCTTTGTAGAAACTGCAGACATCAATTATGTAATGATGATTAAATATAGTTCATGAAAAATGAATAAATGGTCACATCTGAAAGAGGGTTAAGGTAATTACCGGTCATTAAGAAGAAAGTATTTAAAATAGACAGTTCACAGAGAGTCTAAATGCTGAAATTCTACTGTGGAGATTTATGTGATATATTTTTTTCCGATCATTCATCACACCCCCACTGTCTTTTAGGAGAGGGTCATGAAGTGAATATGGAGACATCAGGCTGCTTGCTAATAGTGGAAGTCCGATCAATAGCACAGCTCACGTTTCCCTACTACACCATAAAGTGTAGTAGCAGCTGTTTAGAGCTTCAATCTTGATGTGAACTGCAAAGCTCACAAAGAGTAGAGACGCAATCCTTGGTGAGTTTTAACATATGGACGGTTTGTTCATCTAAATGACAGTTCAACTCAATTGGTAACCAGTGCTTAATTTTTTTTTGTGAATATCAAAAGATACTGTAAGGTAAAACAAGTGATATTCTTCTTAGTGTCAACAACACATTCCACAGTCCATCTCTTTGTTCCAAAGGCAAATACAAAAATGAATCACAATATATATACTTTCTTTTTTTTTTCAAAAAGCTTAAATAATTTCTTACACCTGGGCAGTCCAATTTTATTGGGGATTATTTCCAACAAGATCTTCAAATTAAATGTCAAAATACGTCACTTGTCCAACACAGAATTTTCTGATGTGGCACCTCTATCAGCAGGTCGACATCATTTGTCTGTTCCTTTCTTTTCTAGCTTGATGCACAAATATGTCTTTGCTAGGTTTAGGGAAACATGAAAGTTTAGGTTAAAACCAATACTTTGTTATGGTCAAGGCTTGATCGACATGGTTAGTATAATCACCACATGGTTGAGGGTCTGGGACGATTGTGGTCATTGTGGTTAGAAAAACGCAACGAACATTGGTCTACCATGTTTAAGTGTGATGTTTTGTTGACCCACCCGATCACCTTGACCCACCTTCGCTTTATAATGTCATCTGACGTAAACTGACAAAAGAGTTGTCTTTTTTTTTTTTTACAAAAACAATTTATTTTATAGATTGGATTTAGCCTGAAGTAATATTTCAGGCTTCCATTATGAATTTTGCTGTATTCAAAGGTACAAAAACAGGTAATTGTCATAAACATCTGAGGGTCTTTTTTGATTATCTTGCTAATAGGCTGATCTCATAGCAAACTTATAAACAAATGTACTTCTTAAGTGTAGATGAAGTTATTACTTAAAATGGAAGTAGACAACTTCCCTCCCTCTAGCATTTTCAAGTGGTATTATTGTTGACGCCTCAGTCGCAAAGACAGCGTTAGCAACAAGGATACTGCTAGCAGCCTGGCTATTCTCCAGAGCAAAAGCAACCATAAGAACTCCAATTGGACATGGAAACTCTGGTTGTGCTATGATAAAGGCAGAGTAAACACCCGGTTGTATTAATAAGTAGGCAGGTCTTGTTACTTACCGATCTAGTAGAAAGAATGTTGGTTTTGAACTCTCTCAAGTCCTGGTGGTAAGGGGAAACACATATCGACGGGGCAACAGATTTCGACACACACCAGAAAGCTTTCCATCGAGTGAATGCCTGTCCGTTCTTCGCCTTATTAGCCTTCTCCATCAGTAGGGTCCTTTTTCTTTTAGAGTTTCCACATTATTCCCTTTGTTCCACTGTTACCTGGGAAGAACAACGACTCTTCCAGGTTTGTTTCGGCAATGGCTGATGCACCTTTGTACCATCAATCAAGCCTTCATTTTTCACCAAAAAATCCAGCCAGATGGCAGCATGAATAGCATAGTGAAAGTGAGGCTTACAGGTAACCAATCTAAACGTGGATGTTGTCATTTTTCTTTATCCATTTCACTGTAAAGTTTATATTTATTTATTGTACATGTTTGTATTATATATTTTATAATGAAAAGGTGAAGCTGTAAAGCCAGGGCAGCAGTGGCTCAGAAGGTAGAGCAGTCGTCCACTGATCAGAGGATCAGTGGTTCAGCAACCTCTGCAGTCAGCGTCCTTGGGTAAAATACTGAACCCCAAATTGCCCCCGAAGCCATAGTCACCAGTGTATGAATGGGTGACTGTGACAAATGTTGTAAAGCGCTTTGAGGAGTCGGTAGACTTGACATTTACCAAAAAAGTTGCTTACTGCCTGTTTAAGTATTCACAACATAAAAACACTGCAAATAATTTAGACCATACAGGATAAGAGGTAGGACCTCCCCAACACCCTCTGAAGAGTACAATACAGACAGAGACAACCAGAGACATTTCTCACAAATTGAAACCGTACAGTGGAGCTCAAGCTGTGTTCAGAAGCAGAAAACATGATTTTTACATTGAGACATGCAGACACCCCTACAGCCGTCAGTTTTTATGGATCCCAAAAGTCCCATTATCACAACCCTCCAGTCTGAAACAGGCGCATAATCTCAGAAGCTTTGTCACCCTGTGAGTAAAGGTTAATATTGGCTGTTCCACGGTGCCTCCATCACTCCCAAAACTGTTCATACTTGTAGGAAAAAATCATTTTGTGATTTCACCACCATCACAGTCTTATGAGAAACTAGATCAGTAGTCACTGTGGCCAGCGCTAAAACACAAGAATGAAAACAATTTCTGGATAAGCGAGATGGAAGGGAGATAAGAGAAGATGGATTGGAGCAGCACAACTCGGTGACAGTTTGAGCTGATCTGTTGGGAACATGTTGCGCTCCAATTACAAATATGATTTGGGTTGTTGGAATCTTGCTTTCTAGACCTAATTTGAATGTTGAATTTAGATATCTTGTTTAGAATCAGATGACCAAAAATGTTCTGTTTTTGTTGGGCCACCATGTAATTTTCTTATGCATGCCACTGTGTGCCAGGAATGGGGTTTTTTCCCAAATGGGATACATTTAACCATTGAGTCATGCTTTACTTTTCCTTCACTACTGCTTGATGGTGAAAATGAGACTTGTTAAAACCATTGGGGGATGGTCATAATGGACAGTCAGTCACAATGTTAACAAACCACTCAGCCTCCATCAGCCAGGGTCCCAGGACACTTGGTTTCCTTTCCATCCTGGTGGTTTATCAATAAACTGATTACCTTAATAGAAAGAACAGTGCATTTTAAAGGCCTCTACTTGTCAGATAATTAAATCAGCCAGTAGAGAATCCGTTCTTGATCAGATGAGTGAATTATTGATGAGCCAATGGAACCTTTGGATGGTTATTAATAATTGATACACTCCATCTGGATTGAAGTGTGTGCGTTTTAATTTATCCATCATTCATCCGTGCATCCACAAATCCATTATTTCAGATCTTCAGTTGCTCAAAAGCAGCAGAGACAACATGGGGAAAGGCAAAACACAGCAACCATGACTATGAATGCTCGTCTGACTTTGATTGGGAGAAATTTTCCCCCAGTTCAGAGTTGTTAAAGCAAAGCCTCGTGTCCTTCAGTTCCCAGTCTGAGTAATAACAGGGTAATGCAGTAAGTCAAATAGTCTTGTTCTAATTAGGTGTGGTTGTGTGCGGTGATCCAGCGCCTGTCGACTGCTTACAGACATGGCTATAAACACTTTGGTGCTCTGAGTATTTGCAGCACAGTCCTCAGGACAGGGACAAATCCAATAAGGCATGTCTCTTGTGTTTTCTTTCTGAGGGGAAGGAAAGAAAACGCAACAATCATGGGGAAGTGTGAAAGAAAGTGCAGAGAGACAAGGAGGGAGGGAGTCGAGCAGTCAGAAAATTCTGTCCAAGTCCATATATGTTATTGTCTTTCTCTCTAAGTCAACTTCTTGGATCATTTGTGTGATAATTTCCTCTTTATTTCTAGTTTATAAGGAATCAGAAGAAACAGTAGTTGTAAGAAACCTTGAGAAGAAAAACCTTCATTCTCCTTATCTGCAGATTGTGTAATATACTGTTCATACATTTTTTTTTTTTAAATGACAGCGATTTTCTGCAACCTGAGCTCAATAATGGCCACTGACTAGTGTCTTCGCATGGCCTGTGGTTTTTTTACTGACTAGTGTGGTTTTGGTTTTCATGTGGTCTGAAAAATTACAATATGACGCACTGGTTTGAAGCTTTGAACTGACACAAGGGTGGTTGGTGCATCCTTATTTTAAAGTGTTACAAGATGTGTAAAGTCTTACAAAATAAAGACATCTTGATCATCAGCCATGAGGGGGACGAGGGGAGATGTCTTACAGTCATTTTTAAATCTGCAATTCTTTCGCAACAAAAAAATGGGAAAACCTTTTAAAGGAGACTTGTCTGTCTCATGCTCTGAAGCTTCTGGTCATTTCACATGATCTTCATCAGCAGATGGACTTTACTCTAAGTTGTCATGGAAATGACAAATTTCTGTTTTTCTGTGTTTCCGGACTTTTTGTCCGTGTTGGGTTTCATGGTTCTTTTTAATCTTGGAAACAGCACATAACCTGATACTGAATATAATGCAAGGATCTATTATTTGTGCAAGTCTCAGATTATTGTGTGAACACGGTGTGTCATGACGAGTTCCTAGTTTCGTAACTGTTCCTAATTAGCTCAACCAGGGCATGGTGCAAAACCAATGTTAAAATAATACATCACTTTTTTTATATTCATATGAGGAACTATCTTTGTTGTCCATGAGGTAAACTGATGTTCATTTACGAGCAGTTGGTTCCTGATTTGTCCTTTACTCATTCACAGGTAACCTTATAGTAACACTCAGCCTTTCTCGCTCTCATGTCTTTGTGGGCGGAGTTTTCACACACTTTGCAGTGACAAGGCAATATGCAAGAAGGTGAGGCCTCTGTGAAAATCCACTGCCTGGAGCCACCAAGCAGACGGGAGAGGAAATGAACACATCACTCCTTTTTTTCACACCTTTACCTTTTACCCCAGCACATCCCCACCTCTCCCCTCCCCCCTCTTTCTCACTCATTCACCCCAGGCATCAAACTGATAATCCAAAAGGTCACCTGTGGCCTCTGTCTTTCGCCCCTCCCTTCTATTTCTCTTCAACAGTGAGGGGAAAAAAAGGAAAGAAAAATGCCAGAGGGAGTTTCAATTCTGATCACCCGGAGCAGTTGACTCTGGGAGTCGCACAAGCATCCTCTTCTTCTCATCGTAATTTTTTCCCACATCACTTCCTCGTTTAGTGAGCTCACTTTCTTTATTCATAAAGGTGAAAAGGTGCCACGGATCGGAAAATTATAAGCCAAAGTGTAATTCACTACATTCTTTAAGAGCCTGGTGCATTGCAAATACATGCTACTTGTACCAAAGAGGCAAAAAGGCATTAAAAAATAAAGTATCTTACATTAGGTATAAATTGGTGGGAAGATTTTAGTTTTTAGTTCTTTTAGAGTTTCTTCTGTTTTAGCCTCGACCATCTCGACTTTTAAACTTGACCACCAAAGTTAAACTATGTCAAAGTTCACATGACATATAATAATAAAAGTCACAGACAAATATTCACATAAGACTAATTTGTGTCCACAGTCTGTAGTTGGTACTTTAGTACTTTAGCTCATTTTATAATTTATTCATTATTTTATTATGACTATTTTTATTGTGTTGATTTAGCAACTTCCACATTGGATTTTAATGAAAAGGGATTTCTTTGAGCTCCATCCAGCGTGTTTAGTACTCCAGTCTGTGATTCTTCAGATCAATTTGTATTAAAAGACAAAGACAAACATTGAATGCAGATAAAATGACACACTTGCTCACTGATCAACATTCAAGTTTTGACACTTTCCTTCCTGTAGGCAGAGAACTTTTCCTGTCAGTGTCATTGTGCAAAACCATGACTTATTTTGTGTTTATTTAGTTTCGGGCCAATTTCACCCAGATTCGCCCCTCCTGACAATCAGAGGAGAAATCTGCCCTGGGACCTCGGTCAGTACCGATGCTCTGCACAGATTATCAGATTATCTATTATAGATCCAGTCTTAAACCTGCCGTACTGCTAGCAGACTCACCGGGGCCGCCCAGATTTATATCAAACATGTTTGATATTTAGGATTTAAAATCGTCAAATCATCACGTGAGGTGGTGCGACGCTTCCTCTGGCATCCATCCATCCATTATCTATCACCGCTTATCCTATGCAGGGTCGCGGGGGGCTGGAGCCTATCCCAGCTGTCATTGGGCGAGAGGCGGGGTACACCCTGGACAGGTCAACACAGGGCTGACATAGAGACAAACAAACACACACACACTCACATTCACACCTACGGGCAATTTAGAGTCACCAATTAACCTAACCTGCATGTCTTGTGAATGTGGGAGGAAGCCGGAGTACCCGGAGAGAACCCACGCAGACACGGGGAGAACATGCATTCCTCTGGCATGATAATCTTAATTAATAACTTGTTGCGTGTGATGCACCATTATTTTGATGTCTTGTAGTGTGAGCATGTTTGAGATTAGAGTTCCTCCTTATGTGTGTGATGCAACCCAATTTTTAAACTCCTGTAGTCTGAGCCCAGCTTTAAACACATCTTTCAGAGCTTCAAATCTCCATTCTCATCCATTATCTTCCTGTTCCACTATCAGTTTTCAAATCATTGATTTTGCAGCGATAATTTCTATGGTTTTGGGTGAGCCTTGGATGGGAGGGACGGAAGGTCAAAGGTTAAGGGTAGGTCACCCTTCCACATTTCATTTGGACTCAATATTAACACAGTCAAAGCAGACGGGTAAACCAACAACACCAATTTGTCCTGTTTAGTTTTACTATCAATAATCTATTTAAAGACATTGTTCCCCATAGAACCTATTGAATTAATATGAGTGAACAGTTTGTCCAGTGTTTCAAGAGCATAATGGTTTTTAATTATTTCTCTCTCCTTTGACCTTGTTATGCTATTATCCAGTGAAGGGAAGGTGCAGTTGACTCACAGCACCTCACTGGGTTTGCCTTGTTTTAAGATTCAAATCTGTTTCAGATTGTGAGGCAGCGGGGCTTCTGTAACTCAGGAAGCCACGAGAAAGTATTTGAGATCGTCCCCCTTTCATACAATAAAGGCACCCAACCTCCCCTCTGCCTGTAATATTTCCTTTTTTCCCCTCTCTGTTATTCTGAACCACCCTTTATCTTATGTGTTTGTGTCCCTTCCATTTTTTTTGTCTGTTCGGTGAGGTGTCTCAAAACAGGATTTATGAGGGAATATGCAGGAATTGTTTCAATCTGTCCACTATGACGAGGTCGTGATGACGGTCTTGCCAAAAGCAGGTGAAACCAATAAGAGATAATGCTCTCTGTCCTCAGTGTCCTCATGCTCTAGCACCTAATGTTTTTACGTTCCTGCATTCTTTTATCCTTTCCTGCCTTTTCCCCCAAAACTTATTATCCTTTATCCCCTACAATTCACTTCTTTTTCTGACAGTGGTTTAAACTTTTGCTTGCCTTCTAATAGAGGAGCAAAAAATCACGTAGACGTGCACATACAGGTCATGAAATGAATTCTTATTCCTTGAGCCTTCCAGCAATGGGAATCCAGCACAACATAGGCAGAAATGACATCATGCAGTGCTCTCATATGTCAAGTATAATCCCTTGTCATTGTAACATAATAACAGAAACACAAACCAACAAAAAAAAAGTTTTGTTGTAGCTCTGTGGGTATTGTTCTGTACAACAAAAATAAAATACAATTAACAAGTAAAGAAATTAATAATGATTTCACGCATCTAATGTCAGTAGTCTTTTCCTTAAAAAGGACTGCTTATCATGTGATGTTAACATTAAAGTTTTATTGCTTGCCGCATATTGGTAATATAGCTGATTGCTTTGTTCTGTTGCAACAACAAGGCAGCCGGTTTGTACTGCTTTTAACAATGCTCATATTTTTTATTTTTTTTACAAAGCAGATGCTGACATCCTCTCTTTTATTTTATATTTCCTGAAGCAAGAGCATAAATAACTTCCTTTTTGACACAAAGGAATCTTCCTTTACTGAACTACCACAGAAATTCTTTTGAATCACACAGGATTGTATAAAGTTATACTGGTAGATCTGTTTCACTGGTGCCAATGTAAGCCCACATGCCAACATATGCTTACATTTATCCTGCTGTTTATAGTTTAGTTTCAGTGACAGAGTTTCAAGTAAAGGTCGAACCAATAGTGGAAAGGCTGATATAATGCTGATAGTTTGTAGCAGGAAAAAGCCAACCTTTCATTTTGTCCAACACTTTGACTAATTACCTACAAAACATTCTCATCTCAGCTGTGCTTTCTGTTTGGTGATAATTAGCAAATGTTAGCATGCTAATACGCTAAACAAAGATAGTGAACATGGTAAATATTATATCTGCTAAACATCAATATGTTAGAATTTCATTGTGGGCAGGTTAGCATGTCATTCAGCCCGTTCTTATGCCCAGCTGATCAGATACCGATATTTTAGCTGTTAGCATCATTAGGCTATCAGACAACTTGAACAGATGACGTAGCGCAACATACTTTCCAAAGCGAGAAAGTGCCAAGAAGGGTGGAGGTCAGGGCAGAGTGGAGGGCGACACACACAACTTTCATCCAGGAGACCAAAGTGCGTGTCCCATTTGAAACCAAGCAGTCACCAGTCATTTCCTGAACCTAACCAAGTAGGTTTTGTGCCAAAACTTAACCAAACGTCACCGATGTTTTGTGCCTAAACTTAAGCGAAGTAATGTAGACCTTGTGCGTCAGGAGAAGACGCGAAGGCAGCATATGATAATGTATCTTGAGGCCAATGACTAGAATGAGTCTGTGTTACGTATTGTGCCAGAAACACTATAGGGAAAGACCCAAATGCAGACGCTGCAGCGAAGCAGGTTCAGGTGTTACCTTTTCTTCTCACCTCTCCATGTGCAAAACAAGTTCCCCCCAACACTGTTTTGCAGGGCCACCATCGCTGCATCCTGGGCTTAGCCTGAAATAATTGTGATTGGTTCAAAGAACAAGCCAGAGCATTTTCCTTTCTCCAGGGCTGACACAGCGCTGTGGTCTGGCTATGTGAAACTACTGTGAATCAGCAGCTGAGTAGAATTAATGGAAAAATGGAAAAAAATAATAATAACATGACACTTAATTTGTCTCAATTAGGAAATTTTGGCCATATTTCCCTCTCAGGTCGAGGCCAGACACAGCGAGGAGCTTGTGAATGAGTCAGCATTTTGCTCAAGGAAACAGCAGGGTTATTGTTTGACACATGGTAAAAATCATCCCGAAATGGAAAAGTGATATTTGTTCAAAATAACTGGGATTGAAATGACATTTTGTTGAATTCCAAGTTCACAATTTGATTTGATCTCAACTGCGTCTTCACCTCATCTAATGCAACTGTTATACCTTTACAAGTATTTGTAATTGACTGAAGGCGCTTCCTTTTTCCCTGTTCTGCTTAAAAACAATTACCTGAAGGAAAACCATTCAGAGGAATATCATCATCATCCAGCAATGCCGCTCATCTGTCACCACCACCAACAAATGTGGGGGAAAAAAACTCCGACATTGTCAACAAAACAATAGGCCGTGTTGTTGTGAAACAATTTCACACCAATCCTCGAGGTACGTGGACAAGACAGAAATACAATACTCTCGACACGCCTTGTTTTTGTCAGAGTGTCTTGCATGGATCCTAAAGCCTGATGTTTTCTACTCCATCGTGGGAATTTGTGAAGCTACGTGTGAACATATCTGTCTCACCTCTGGGCCTGTACGTAGGAAATGGAAGTGTTGAAAGTGTGTTTTTGTGTGTAGGCTCGGGGTGCGGGTGGAGGGTTTCAAAAAGCAAAAGGTTTTGGAAATCTCTCAGGAGATCATCCATCATATGAGAGCAGGAGACGGGCTGAGGTTTTGCTTTATTTGCATTCATGGGGGAATTATAAATCGCCAGAAGTGAGAGCAAGTGTCAATCGTCTGAGCTGTCGCCTGAACACCAGCTGTGTTTTTAGAGACATTTGTAGTTTAGTCTTCTCGAGAAAGACGGGAGTTTATAGCGTCCTGAATTAAAGTGGTTTTCTGTCATTGACAGCGATTGTAACAAATGGAAGTGACACCTTTTTGATCCAGTGTTGACTCGCATGACGTGTACTACATGGAGCAGAAATGTAAGCAATTTTCACACAAGTTGACACAGCTACTGTTGTGTTTGTACGCATGAGAAAACATACAGAAGAGTCGGATGAATACCTGCCCTGAGGATGTTCAATTTCACATATCCGCTGAGACATTCCTTTAAAAGTTTAATGCTGTGCGTTCGGTGAGAAAGGTGTCAGTGGACTTAACACTTTCTCACGGTTCAACAGTGAAGTCAGAGAACGGCAGGAAGGATGAGTCTGCCCCTGTTTAATAATTGGATTGAAAGACAGTTACTGGGATGACAGTATTCATCAAGTGTGTACATTTAATGACGGTTTCATTCTGCTGTACTGTAGCTGAATAACAGTTGGCATCAGGTTGGAAAACAAGATAAAATAAAAAAATATATACTGTCATGGCATCAGTCATGGTTAAGCCTCATGAACGCCTATAGGGATGGACTTTTAACGCGCTTACAGAGTATCTGCAGCACATCACTTGTTGAGTTGGCTTGAGTCGGTCTAGGTTTGAGCTGCAGCAGGGTGAAAGTGAGTGGAGTGCATGTGTGATAAAAAGGTTCAATGCATCTTGGCATTCTCATATCACACACCTGTGTTTGTTTCAGGATGCACAGTGATTGCTACTCAAACTGTGACACCTTGTAGCAAAAAAAAACAAACAGCAAAAATGGCTCCTACAATTACTTTAGAGTCGACTATTAATGATTTTCATTATCAATGTATCAGCTAATTTATTCTTTGGTTTATAAAGTGAACAAATATGTGCGAAAAACAATGCCAATAGCAATGTCTCTGAGTCTGTGGTTACACTTTTAAATGTCTTGTTCGGTCCAGCCAAACCCCAAAGCTATTCAGTTTTCAATCACAATAAAACAAACAAAAGAAGAAAATCTTCGCAGTTGAGGAGCCAGAACCAGAAAATGTTTGGAATGTTTGAAAAACTACTTGAAACTTGAACTAATGTTTTCTGCTTTAATTCAACGTTGCACCAACTATTACGTCCAAAAAAGAGTTTTAGACCTTTTTTTTCCAAATTTGACACCTGTACCAGTAGCTTTGCATTGTTCACTGAATTTGTGAAGCAAAGATTTTGTTTAGCTGTCAAAGAGGTGCTGATTCAACTTGATGGCAATTTTTGAGGCCTTGTTTTGTGGTGTTTGTACAGGCGGCTACAAGATACCAACACAGCAACGCCACAAACCACAAACTCACTAATTAGCAGAAATGAATCACCACCTCCCTGACACAAAGTTAGCATTTACTGGATGGTTATTTTAATGAATAGCATTGTTTCATTCATGCATTTATGGTATTGCATCCAATATGTGTTAGTTAAATAAAAACCTGAAATTAAAGTTTCTAAATGAAGTTACATTCACATTTCACTATCTACAGTAGTCTGTCTGGATGTTGAAATGCAGATTTGTTCATTGGGCTGTCATTTTGTTTTCTACGGTCCTTTTTACTGGGAACTGCAGGGAACTTTGTTCAATAATATAAAAACCAGTTACCAAATTTGTGGATGATGCACAATTATTACGTTTACCATTCACATGTAAAACATTTAGACTTGCTCATTACCTGGAGAAAGGCTGAGATGAGGGGAGAAAAAAAGGTCTCAAGGTTGAAGACTTTTCTCTTTGCCACTGCCTTAAATTAAATTAAACTTTAGATCTTGCACTGCGATGTAACTGCACTGTAACTGTCTCATTCTATCTCAGCTTATATTGTCTTCTATTTTATTCTGGTGTTTCTTTTATATTTTGTCTTAATAAAATGGAAGCACTTTGTATTGTTTGTTGTTAAACGGTGCAATAAACGTGCCCTGCCTCGCCTTGTTTAGAAAACAGCATGTGCTAATAAAAGAAGTATGCAAACCTGGGAACTTTCTACATGCCCCATATTCATTTTTAATGCAGTTCCTCGTGCTGTACAAACATTAGTCATTTTATACAGTACATCAGCCCAGTGGGACAGCTCCTGCAGGCTGGGGTTTCATCCCGCTGTGGAACTAACTCTGTCTGAGGCTTACAGGCTGAAACATCTGTTGTAATTTCTGTCAAATTGAACTTTTATTACCTGGTCATTAAAGCCGCTGCAATGGCAAAACCAGATGGGTTCTTGCTGACCTTACAACTGCTTCTTTTTTATGGTGTTGGTGAAAATTGAACCAAAGGAAGCCGTGCGCTTTATAAAATTAAGGCAATCATTCCCACATTCCTGAGACATGGGGGGCACTGAGGAGGGCAGCTATGAGGGGGAGTACATATGTGTGCTTTCGTTGTAAATGTGTGTATATGCATATATGCACTTCTTAGTGGGAACAGAGTAAGAATGAATTGCATTTAGAATAATTATCTGTAAGATACAATGAATGAGAAAAGGTCAGTATGTGTTTCTTACCTGACCAGGAACATGTATGATTATTAGAAAAAATTCTATTCAATAACAATTCAATTGATGCTGGTTGTGTTTCCACATGTAAATTGCAATTACGTGTTTACTCACTGTTAATGATCACAAAAACTGGATTATATGCCTAATATCTGTTTTTGTTTTTGTTTTTTTTCCAGATAGAAATCTGCAGTATTAAATTTGGAAAACAACTCCTTTGCAGCCCTGCACATGCGTGTGTTCACGATGGGCCTCCTTGCTGTACGGTTAGAGGCCAGGGTCAGTTAAATAAAGCGCGCAGCATAAGGCCAGCCCGAGCAAGAGCTGTCTCACTGGGAGGGAGGACTGCTCCATCACTGGTCCCAGCGGGGAAGAATGGAGGGATGCTGGGTGTGTTTATTAGAGACAGAGGGAGAGAAAAACACTTTTAGGAGAGTGGAGGGGGGTATTTACCTCCTGTTCTCTCAACGGAAAAGTCTGCACTTGCGCTGGAAACCTCCACTTTTAGATATTTAGGTTTCATTGTGAGATTTATATGATAAATATGATAAAGAATGTACTCCGGATTCAAATCGATTGCAGAACATTGTAACTCAGTAAAAGTTAGAAACAAGTCATGTCCAAAAAAACAGTTTTCAAAGTAGAGAGGGGTCACTAAAGTGGAACAAAGAGTGGAGGGAAGTAACAGACGTAGATGCTTCCATAGAGGTCACTGAATGGTTTGATGAATATGACAATGATGTAAATCATATGCTAAGGTATGTCACCAGATGTCAATCCAGTTGAACTCCTTTGGGAGAGTCTGGAACGACCTGTTCGACAGAACTTGAAGAATGGCGTTTACTCCTCCAGTACATGCCGGAGAGTATTGAGGCTTTTTTGTGGGGGCTCATGTTGGCCTTACACACATTTGGTTGTTTTCTGTCCTTTTTTTTTGTTGTCACCAATCTGCATTTTAAGTGTTGTTAAGCAGGTGTCAAAATAGGTAGTTTTTGGTGTGGATAATTTCTTAATATGCTTAAAGCTCCAACGAGTCTTTATTATCTGAAACAAAACACAGCTGACAGCCCTGTCTCCTAGAAATTAGTTTAAATAAGTTTATAAACAACTCATTTGCAACAGCAACTATGTGCCGACCATTACGTTTTCTCCGAACATAATGATGAAATGTTATTAATTACATGGCAAGTTGCAAAAATGTTGATACAGAACATATCAACATTTCAACGTAAATACACCGAAAATACAATCTTTTCCTTTTGCTGCCTAGACCTAACCACAGACCAGGGTCTGGACTCGAACCCTGGTTTCTGGTGTCCTAGTGTCTACCATCCCCGACCCCGGTGTGGCACATAAATTTAGTGTGTAACTCTGTAAAATAAACGTTATCTCCGAACATAATACAGGCAGTGATTACATTTCTCTGTATAGATGACAGGGTTGTCCTTGAACCACCTTGACCCTTAAGGCACCAGTATACTCCATCAGAACAGCTTGTATGATGGAGCAGCTTCGAAAAAACAAAACAAAACAGAAAAAAAACAGTAGTGTCAAAGGAACTGACTGGCTTAAATATAAAGTAACGTGTGGGAGAAAGAGGGAGATTGGAATAAAGAGAAATAAGTGCACAGACGTTCAGAATGTGACAGAGGTTTATGGGGGGTTTCTACAGACAGAGATGTATGAATTTGAAGGTGGAGGTGATACCATATGGAACAGATGGGGTGTGTAGGCCTGGGCAAGCTTAGGTTTATGCTTTTTGTGGATGAATGGGGGGCATCTGAATGCAGATGTGGTTACTATAGGGCTCTTGCTTCCTTTCACATGGCGTTAAGCCCTTCAAAGTATCCTGTTACATTCATTTTCTTCTTATGTTTATATTCTCTCTCCCTCCATTTTCCGAGTTCTCCCAGTATCCCTCAGCATGGGAGTGAGAATGCTTACATGAAATTCACATCAATACGTCAATATTTCACACAACAAAGCGTTTTAACTGCGATTCTCCATAGGCGGAGTTACAATTTAAGCCGGCTTATTCTCGGTAGTTGTAAAAGAACAGCTGACATCGTGCTCTCTGTAATTAAAACGCACGGTTTTCCTGTAGCCTGACAGGAGGAACACTGATGGCACACTGTGACAGTAACTGTGTGTTAGCGGATACCATCAGCTGGCAAGAAGATAGACAGACAGCCAGAAGCGAGGCCGTCAGAGGAAGAGCGAGACAATGGCAGCTTTTATTTCTCCACCACACATTCCAGTGGAAGAAAGGAGCTGGCCTGCCCGCCTGCTGTATGAACCTGAGGCAGACTAGTTCATCGTGTCTGGGTTACGGGACTTCCCAGAGCCATTGTCATTGTGCACCTCAGTGGTGTAATGCCACATTAAAGGACTTTTCCAGCGTGTCTGTATATTTTATAAAATATGTTTCCTTCAGTAGGCCAACAAACACCTTGAGACCAAATTTCCCCTCGATTCTATCATTATCAACTGCTATGAATGTGTAAAGTGTTTGGTTTTGGTTATTGACATCATGATCACCACTCATCATGTTACCAAAACTGAGTTCATAAGGTCTTGGCTGGTGATAGTAAAGGCGCCAATAATAAACAATGGCATCTATTATTAACAGTTCATAACAAATGGTAAACGAAAACTGCCATGAATTACATTTCTGGGTACATTTTGTTGTTTTTTGGTATATTAGTGTGACTGTAATTTTCATATTTGGTTCAAATTTCTGTGGTTTTGTGTCAGTGTGATATTGAAAAATAACTGCAGTGCACCTGAGAAGTTGACAAAAATGTATGATTGTTGTTTCTTTTTAAGTATCGGATGATCATTGCAATTTTTCCAAAATGTTGGGAAAATTGGTCATGATCTAAAATACTGGAAAATTAAGTGATTTTTCAATGTCGTAAAAGTAAACACAAGAAACTTAACATCAGGATATAAAACAAACCATGTGGTTACAGATAGTATTGTAATATATTCAAATAAAGCTTTAAATGCTTTGCTAAATTAAGTTAGTCAATTCCCCCGTGTTAAACCAAAGAGGAGTGTATTTGTATTGTCTATTTAATAATATTATTCAACTTTAATACACAAAATTCAACTCAAAGCACTTTGTTGGCCATTTTTGATCTGCACATTACTTCAATGCAAGCGTTGTTTTTAAAGCTATTTTCTTGAACCGACAGATGTCTTCAGCTCAGAAGATTGTTTGCCTATAGGGTGAAACCGACTTTTAAAGCCAATATTTCCGCAGGCTGCACGGACTTAATGTACGATCAACAAAGAAGAAGAGCAAGGTGAGCGGCGCACTCTGTGGAAATATTGAATTTAAACCTTGTTTCGGCTCAGGGCAATTATTTTAACCTGTTGGGAAGGAAGAAGACATTTGTGAGATCATGAAAATACTTTAGAACATGCAACCCTGTCCTGGATAACACAGACAAATTACAGGCACAGGCAAATGTTGAAATGGTTCATCCATTTCCTCCTCACCTTGATCCTGTGCTGCAATGTAACATGTCACTACTTCAATAAAGATAAATTACTGATGAATGCAAACTGAAGACAGGACCGAACGTATCGACATTAAGTTTTAAGAGCTCCTTTGTAGACTCATAATTTTCATTCCTCATTACATGAGTCGGAGATGCCAGTTTCTCCACTGACAGTAGCTTCAAAAGACCAGCCTGCATTGCTGTTGCTAAAAGCCATGCAGTTTACTGAGTGAAGGCTGTAAATCATTTTCTCAGCTGGAAAATATTCTCTCTTCCTTATTGCAGTTGGACAGCTGCCATGCGCCACATGCAACAGGTTGGGGCACATTCTTTTGGGGGATTTTGGAAGTAATTTTTTGGTAAAGTAGGAAATCGCCAACTGATATAAATGACAGCATTTCCGCACAAAATAACAACCGGAGTTCATCCACGGACATTATTTTTATATACAGTACATAAGAGCATGGGCATCCTTTAAATCCAGAAGAGGCGTCCATCTGCTATTATTCATATTTTCTGTTCTTTATCTTAGTTGCACCCATACATACGGTGGCTGAGAGAGCTCAACGCACTGAACAAACACTAGCAAATTAAGAAAACATCTTCATCAACAACACAACTAAACAGAGAAACATCAATATCCGTTGTCATCTGTGCTACTTGCGGTGCATTTCTCTAATTGGTTGTGTTGTGAGTGTTGTCAAATTGATGAAGATTTTTTCTTAATCTGCTTGTGTTTTGTCTATTTGCATGTGTTTTCTTAAGTTGCAGTGCATTGAGCTCTCTCGGCCAACATAAATACAACCTAAATTATATTTATACAGGTTTAATAGATATTCTGTGGACTTGTCCTCATAAGCCTATAGCTTGTTGTGACTAATATGTGGTAGCAAGCATTTTCCTTTTTTTTGTGCTTTAGTCCTTAGCTGAAAAGAAAACACCTTTTCACCCAGAGCACATGTGTTGTTATCCAGCTTTTGAAAGCCATTTTACCCTCGAGGATGCTTGTTTCTTTGAAAGGTCAGTGATGCCGATATCGCCCATGTAAAGTTACATGAATCTCCTCCAGGTGCCCTCATGTGTTCCCCTCTGCGGCATGTCAGCGAGGGGCATCCTGTTGTCCTCGCTCAGGGGAACCTGTTTCCTCCTGAGTCATGACTCCCAGCTCAGACAGACTCTTCCTCATGTTACAGAATACACACAGAGACAATGGAGCGCACGTTGGGCACACATCAAGCCGGCACAAACACACACATATTTGCGTTATATTAAACAAACAGGCCGAGGATGAGACACCTGCATCGTGGCTCCTCCGTTTCAGGGGAACTTAGAGGGATGGGTGCACTCAGGCAGAGCAAACTGTCAAATATTGCTTTTCTTCAGTTCAGCAGGTGTTATGAAGACTACACATTCACATGACCTGTTTTGTTAACCTGGAAGGATCTTTGACATCTGCCATATACACAGCTGGGAGCAGGTGGGTAAAAATGAGAGTCTAAGAATGAATCTAATAATGGGTTTTGATGCTTATAATTTATTCTGGAAATAATGCATTGGGAACACTTGATGTGGGGAAAAAAATGTCTATAGGTCAGTCATTATGATTCTGGGTCTTCAAACTGAAGAATAGAACATGTTAATTCCAGCTTCCAGCCTTGTGACTGTGAAAAAGCATGATAAAAAGCAGATTTTAAAGAGTGTCCTGATTTAAGGTTACAAACAGTATCACATGAACATATGAATGGACAGAGAATTTTCATTAGCAATTGGGATCAATTTTACGGTGATATTTGAAACGGTTAACAGCTTTTTTTCCCCCTCTATAGCTGCTCTTTGTTGGTGTAGTGATCAATAACCAACAGTGGAAACCACATTTAGTTTCACCATTTCCTTTTTATGTTACTTCATATTTATAGATCAGGGAAATGTGATTCTTTTTACTCCCTTACTTGAAAAATTTGTTTGAAGCTTAGATTTTACATACAAAAAAATATGATACGCTTATAAATTATCGTGAATTGCTGTCAATTAAACTATGCAACAGCAAGTTAAATGCACAGTATGGAATTTTGTCAATCAAAACAACGAAGACATGTAGTTTGATGACATAACGATGTTGTGGTGTGGAATCATAGGAGTTATTGTCTCCTTTGTTAGACAACCACCAATTGATGACTCAGGCAGAAATGTTTGCAGACAAGGTAATGTTTTAAAGTGTTACTTTACTTCCTCACTCTCTGGCTCTCTCTTGGTAGTTATGGCAACAAGCGACCAAATGAAACACACCATTACCTTGATTTTTTTTTTTTTAATTGAAGAAATTTCCAATGTATAAACTCTAAAATAACTATAAGATTGTGTAGAATGTAGAATGAACAGACACTACATAAAAGACATAAGACACACACAAAGAGACAATAGATGTTAAACAAAAGAAAGGTTTTGCTTAATCATTCCCAACCTGGTATGAGAGTGAGATACAAAGAGATGCTCTGTTGTTTCAACATCAAATTTACAGAGAATATATTCATTGCTCTCAATGCCAAATTAAAAAAAAACAAAAAAACACTAAACACACAAATCTTCTTCTGTCTTGGGTGGAATTTGATATTTGAAGAAGATTTGTTCTCAGTTTGGATACTGTTGGTTTATCAGAAATATTCAAAATATTACTTTTACAAGACTGAGCTGGGTATAAATCACTTGTTCGAATAGACCTCACCTTTTATCAAGAAAATGAATTCCATTTGTAAAAGGTGTGGGGAGATGATATATATATATACACACCAAATGTTCCTATCACTATTAAACAGAGATTTTCTTTTGTGAAGTATATATCTGTTGTTCCATAATGATGTGTTTATGAGCAGTGGGAGTAAGTCACACATGTGCAAGTCTCAAGCAAGTCCCAAGATACTGTGGTGAAAATCAAGCAAGTCACAAGTCAAGTCATACGAAATTCTGATGCTCTCTCCCACAGTCTTTAAATTAGTGGTATTTTGTGGCAATTAATAACACGCCTCCAAAACAAACAACAATGTAGAGTGAGATCAAGACCAAGTGAAACCAAGTCTAACAGCATAAACCTATAACGTTAGTTTCTAGCCAGCCACCAGGTTAGCTAAAAAGACATATTTACATACCTCTCTCTGTGGGTTTTGTGATTATTTTGGGACTTACCCCCTCCATGATTGCTGCCTCAGGCGTTGGCCCCTGCTGGTCTGCTGCATCCTAGTAGGTTGCCAGGTTTGCACGCGTTGTACTAATCAGTTCTTGCGTCGTCCACAAACTGACTTGTTACGAGATCTGTTCCCAGTATCATTGTATTTTTTTCAAGTTCTCATCGTTCTTTTTCACAATAGCCAGCATTTCTGCTGTTAAAATGAATAGTCCTGAACAACCATGCCTGATGCCTTTCTGTTGTTGACCACATACAGACACACTCTTACACAGAAATTCAGGGCACAATGCAGGTTCATAGGTCTAGATATGTATTCATGCACAATCCTAACAATGCTTTTTTTTAAATTATGTGTTGCTGACAGCAAGAGGACATGCAGAGAATGGAAAAGGGAGAGAGGAAGATACAAGAGAAACAAAACAGGGAACGGAAGGAAGATGTCTGCACAGTCAGTGGAGAAAGGGCATAATGAAGGATGCAATTAATGGCAAGAGCAGCAGGGAACCCTGAGGCGATAGCAGGGTGGTTTCAACAGTAGGAAGACCTGCTGGAGGATCATGAAATCCAAGATGTTCCATCACATCTTTGGAATTGTGATGAGTCTGGCCTGCAAGACCCGTTTTGCTCCACACCTGTGATTGGGGAGGTGGGTGAGCCCCGTTTCGTTTACTCCTGGGGAGGAAGGAGAGACCATGACAGTGCTTGAAGCCTTCACTGCAGCGGGGCTATGATCTCACAATGGTCATCTTTAAAGGAAAGCAACTATAAGGTCTGACTGCCGTTATGGTCGCCCAGAAAATGTTGCTTTTAGGGTCTCTTGACACGTGGCTGGATAAACAGTTACCTGTTCCTGGAGTTGGGGTCAGATGTTTTCAGAGCAGCTGCCAAATGATGACCCAAGGTCCCATGTCACCCCTGTTGGATAGCCACGGTAGCCATGTCTACAATCTGGACTATAACAACTGATGGAAGTCAAAAAATGTGCATGTGATGGCATCTCGCACCACATGTGCTCTCCAGCCTGCTGATAAAACACTTTTCAAATGTTTAAAAGGCAACTGGAGTGAAATGAGTGTGTTGTTCTCTCTTTTTATTGACCGACTTTAACTGAACATTGTGGCATAACTCAAGAGGGCACCTGCTGATGACTCTAAATTCCAAAACAATTATATTTTTTCCTCTTTTTTTTTTTAACATACAGGCCTATTTAAGAGATCCATGTCAATTTATAAAACTATCCTTTGCAACTAGTTTTGCAAACTATCTTATGTATAGCTTATTTGATAGTCGGCCCATTTTTTTTTTAAAAAAAGACAAAAAAAACACCTGTCATGTAAATTATAAGCTATAAATAAGGGAGTGAGAGGGGAATGGAAATAATGAATACCCCCCCCCCCCCCCCAATTCATCCACACTCACGCACTGTAAAAGATAACAAACACTCTTGATAAAACTGTCAATAGCCTGCAGTTGTTTACCACAAACTAAAAATCCTCCTATCTGGAGTGCATACAGAGAGTATACGCTGCTTCAGAGAGTCGGGCTGAATAGTTTGCGAGTCGTTGTGTAAACAAACGAAGAGGAGCCCTTGACCAAACAAAGATTTAAAGCGGAGATAGAGAGAAAGAAGGAGCTGAGGAGTGAAGCAGTTCTGCTGAGAGTAGAAATGAGAGGAGTGGTTGAGATAAGGGAGCGCGCGCGCGCACACACACACGCACACACACACAGACACACACTCCAGGCTGTGTGCAGGGCGCGCAGCTCTCGGGAGAAGGAGGAGGAGGAGGAGGAGGAGGAACCAGAAATCTTCGCTCATTTACTTAACATCACTTCCCCACCGCCGGGAAAGCAAACACGCTCCTGAAGCTGCAGAGGAAGAGAAGTGAGATCGATGAGAGTGAGTGTCTGCAGAGAGCTGTCAGCTGTCCGCACCTGGAGCCTGGCCACCGAGAGCTTGTGCTTCTCCTCCTTCTCCTCCTCCTCCTTCTTGTCGGGAACTGCGAGTCACCAGGAGCGCTCACTTTGTCACTGATTTGCCGGGACACTCGTGAGAAGTCCGCGGGGTCCTCTGGGCATGGAGAGGCAGCCGCTCTGACCGATAATCGGATTGTTTCCTGTATATTCTTCTTTCTGAATAATGGTAAGTGCGAAATACTTCAGCCTGCATTCTCATCATGACATGACGTGCGCGTTATTTCGAAGCATTTTATTCTGGTAAAAAAGATAAGAAAAAAAAAGGCCCGCGTAGTTTATCCTTCTGTCTGGGACAATATTTGCTCTGTTGGCAGTGAAGTGAACACAGCATTTGTTTCACATTTCAATCGGAATAATGAGCACTTTAATAACCGCTGACACCATCATGATAAGAAATAACGACTATATTTTATTTTGTTAAACATCAAAAACAATTGATCTCTGATCTGAAATCCACTTTGTCTCTCCAGTTAATTTTACAGTTTGACGAATATAATAATGACAATATTTGAAAAGGTTTATTTTCATGTAATGTGCGTGAGTATTTCCGACAACAAAAATAGCAAAAAAATAAATATATTTCATTATTATGCTATGCTAATCCTTGAAGGATAAAAAAGGATCTCGTAGCCTGCAAACACTAAACGCTTGTTGAACACATTTAGAATTCATGTAAAGACAAACTGTAGGCAATGCTGAAAAAATAAAGGTTGGCCAGCATCAAAGTTACTAGAATATTTTATTTTCTTCTTGTCTACTTCAGCATTCTGCTCAAATTTCTGTTACTTTGATTCATTGTCAGAGTCATTAATAGGAACAGAAACCCCCTCCCAAAAATCCACAATCAACAAATCTGTTATTTGTGTTTCGCTGGGCCCTTTTAAAGATGTTGGGGGGTGGGAGGGGGACGAAGTGTGCGAGGCACCTAGATTGAGGCCTTTGTTTTTCTTGGTGCTGGTTGAATCGGTGCAACAATTTTTGTTTTTGCTCTGGCTTAAGTACAGAAGATTACACCCAAATCACTGACACCCCCCTCCCCTGGCAGCCATGCAGGGACCCTCATTTACTAAATTAGGGGAGCCTCGCTAAGCATTTTTCAAAGGCTGGTATTCATATTTTTCAAGGACCCCTTCATGGCTCCAGACTAGACTGTGTTTTGCCAAGCGTTTAAATCAGCTTTAATCATTTCTTTTAGCTGCACAGTTGGGGGAAAACAAGGATTAATGGGGCCCTTTGGTTTTTATTTTAAAGGTGTAAATACATACATTTAAAGCAAATAAATCTAATATGGCATTTTCTTGCAATAGATTTTAGTTTTGATATTTAAAATGTAAAAAAAAAAATAATAATAATAATAATAATAATAATTAAGAAATGTGAAAGATCATAACATAATTTCTTTTTAAATTATATTTAAATTAATTCAATTTGAACTTTATTTGGGGCTTTTATATCATTATTTTCCTACACACCAGCTCTCAAAATCTCATTTCTGAGTCTATTATTTGAAATAAACCTGCAGGGGTAATGGCCAGACAAAGTGGGATTTTTATTTTAGACAGTTGCTGTATCAGATTCGGTTCTGTGACGGATTGTAAATCTCAGTAAATCTCCTTTATATACCTGTATTTCAATATCCAGGGGTGTTGATGGGGGGGTGGGTGGTGCTCTGACCGCATACCGAAGGTGTGTGCTCGTGTGTGTTTGATTTAAACCACTGCCATTCGTCTCTCAATATACCATTTCTGGACTCCCCCCTCTCCACGGCTGTGCTGCGACCCTCTCCCTGTTTCCTCAGCCTTCCTCATGCTTCCTATTACTGGCTCTAATAAATTGTGAATAAGCGTAGCAGCCCAGAAAGTCCTGGGCTGTGGAGTATTCCCCATCCTGTAGCGCGAGGCACCCCCTCTTAAGAAAACACAAATTAATTCCAAACCCCTCTGTAGCCAAACGTTTGTGGAATGATAAATATTTTCATAGGAAGCTCTGCTCTTCCTGACTTTATCTGCACCAATTCCATTATATTTCTTCACAGCTGCACAGTTCTTGATGTCTTTTAGCTTCTGTGCACCTCGCTCTCTTTCTCCTCTCTCTCTCTCTCTCTCTTTCTCTCTGGGAGTCAAACTGACGCCTTGCTGACTCGAGCTTAGATTAGTCTGAGAATATATTCAACACATCCTCTTCAAATGAAGATTCTATCACAGCAGAGAGGCTGCTTTTCTTGTTCTGTCGTGTCACACCCCGCCTTTGTGGTTCTGCTTAGACCTTTGCACAGAGCATATCTGTCTATGTGGTAATCTGTCAGTTTCAAAGAGGAGATATTTACGTGACTGTGTTCCAAAACCAAGTAATTCATGTTTGACAGGTGATCGAGATACCATAACACATTAGTTTGTCGTGTTTTGTAATGAGAGAAACTCAAACAATCCAGTAGGATTAGTGCTGTTGAAAAGACTACAAAAGAACTAACAAACCTCACAGGCTTTGTTAAAATAAAAACAACGTTTTAAAAAAAACAAACTATTATATTTACCAGAGAGCACACTTGTTTGCTCATTTGTATGTTTTCTTATTTATTTGCTTGTCATTTTCTCTCTTTTTTTGTAATTCTTTGTTCTCGAGTTTTTGTTTTTAAGTTAAAGGCATTTAAAGACGTACAGTGAGCTGCGGGGTGATTTATTGTTTTCTCAGTCAAACTATACAAATTTCAGTTGCAGACCTGAGTTATACGACTTCAGAAGACGCAATCAGGAGCGCAGCCTGATATGTGCAGCTGTCTGCACGCACAAGATCAAAACTATTCTTTGTAAAAAGCTCTTTATCAAAGCAAAGCATCGAAGTAACGACAGAAGGTGATGCTGCTAAAACAAATGCAACAAAGAGAAGAAAACATTTCTGATTATTAGCATTAAAAGTAGACTTGACGTGCATGTGTGTGTGTGTGCGTGTGTGTGTGTGCGTGTGTGTGGTTTGCAAAGAGATGCCGGCAACAGAAACTGTTGATCTGTTGGCTCTTGAACAGTTTTGAGGCTCGAAAGTTATCATACTTCACCCTCAATGTCTTCTCCTCACCCAGCCTTCCGTCTGCCTTGTTGATTCCCTTAAGCCGCAGAGAGCCCCCGTGGAGGCCTTGCAGTGATGTGTGTGTGTGTGTGTGTGTGTATCCTGTGCTGTCAGCAGACAACAGCTGTCTCTCTAGCTATCTCCAGTCTCCTTATCTCATCTTGCGAATGGTGAAGCCACACACATTGCAATGTATAGCCTGCAGTGATCATAATTCTTTTTTTTCCCCCGTGCCTAATAATAATAATGATGTTTTGGGTGTTTTCCACTGAAAAGAGAAGTTAATCATTCTCCGTGGCTCCCTGTGGGAGGATTTTATTTAGCTGTCTGAATTTTCTTTCTTTTTCTAAGTACATATTTTTTGTTTTGTTTTTTATTCCTTTATTTTATAATATCTCATTTATCCTGCATTCTTATCTCTCCAAAACACATAAATCACTCACTAAAACTCTCTCTCTCACACACACACACACACACACACACACACACACACATTCTTACTCAGTAAATCTAGCAGTAAAGAAGTAATTGGACCTCAGTCCGTCTGTAACGCCCGTGAGATTCAGCTACTAGCAAGCTCTGTCTGGCCAGCTGTTAGCAACTACGGCGGCCACTGCTATCTGCTGAAGACGCTGATCGAGGGCAAACCTCTTTGTCCTAATGACTAATAAAGAAGCGTGTGTGTGTGTGTGTGTGTGTGTGTACTTCATTAGAGAAGGCAGGAGCACTCATGCAGTCAGGCGTGCGTCAGTTCTGAGTGTGTGAGCGCGTGTGTGAGCACCCTCCCATCACCAGACCAGATGTTTTTTTACCTGGGAGCCAGACCACCATCTGACGGGGGTCAGCCCAGTCCTCCAACCCCACACCCACTCCAGGGCTCCTGGGAGGTCTGCCAGCTGTCCCTCACTCTGACCCCGGTCCCGGGGCACTGGTTCTGGGAGAATCAGAGTCTGGGCCTTTATGGTAGGTGGTCCTTCTCGGATTTGGTAATATTACTGGGGGAAATTATTCAGGATATTATCTGAGTGTGAGTGCCGGGATATGAGCGTGAGTGAGCAAGAATGAAAGAAAGAATAAGGAAGCATGAAAGAATGAAACATCTTTTGAGGAGTAAAAGGAGCTTGTGCTGGAGAGAAACAGGGAGATAAAGACATTGGCATTGTTGAATAAAGAGATTTTGATTACTGAGGGATGGTGGGGGGGGAAGGTAGCTGCTGGCATTAAAGCAGTCAAGTGGAAAGAAAAGGCCACCGAGTCTGGGGGGTAAAGTTACAGAGTGCAGTCAGAGTTGGCAACAGGTTCACTGCTGCCAGAGATTCATTGGAGCCTCATGAAGAGTGACTTCAGTTTTCTTTCAAAGGAGTTTTGTATCTGTCATTATGCGACTTAACCGTTCATTCACTTTTAATTTAAAGAACTGCACCATTGGCCAGGTGTGTGCATAGATGTGTGTTTTTTAAAGGAAAAAGTTGCAGAGACAGGCTCGAGCCTGTCAACAAAGAGATAAATCTCCTGTAGGTTTTTAAACTGGTTGCTCAAGTTTCCTAGTTTTTGGTCAGTGAAGTAAATCAATAAGCGGTAGGCACGTTTGCATGGCGGCTGTGTGAAACCTCACTGCGATGGCTCACTGTCACTAAGCAGGTGACTGAAACACGGAAACACCTTACTCCTGTGGTTTTGCTTTTTACTCTCTCAGCAAATGTCAGACGCTGGTATGTGGAGTCAACAAAAACACGACAGGTTACTGCTTAGATTAGCATTTTTCCCAACACCAAAAGTAACCCAGTGTTACTCAAGTTTTGTTTGTTGTTTTTTTTGCTTTTTTGTGCTGATGGGTGGCTTTGTCTGTGTGTAAACAGAAATGTTCAGTTAATTAGGCAACAGCACTAAATTGTCGTGTGTCAAGTATAAACAGATTGGATAGAGACTCGAGTTAAAGACGGCTCGTATTGTGACATCACTGGCAGTGATAACACACTTTGGCCGAGTCCTGCTATTGTATGATATTATATGATGCTAAAATATGTGCACTTGGAATGTATTTGCCTCTTCACGAATTCTCGGGTTGCTGAGGTCGTGGCGGGTTGAGATTATCAATCCTGAACATCTGTTAGCGGACCACCGGCACGCCTGAGCCTCTGTCTCTAATGTTCCAGTTTGAATTTGCCAAAGAAAACTTCTACATTTCTCACTGATGATATCCTTCTTTTATTAAAGACAGGTTCAGTCACCTGCAAGTCGCACCGATGGTTACCACTGTACCCAACATGAAGACGATTTGTGAGAACTGTTTGACAGCTCTTTATGAAACTGAAATGATTAGTCAAAGATGAATCTGCCACTAGCTTGATAATCGATACATCATTTAATTTTTTTTATTTTTTATTAACACATAAGCCAAACATAACGCGTGATCACTTTCTCAGTTGTGAGGGTTTACTACTTTTCCTTGTCTTAAGTGAGGGAAAAATTAATGTATTTGGATTTTGGGCTGCTTATCAGACAAAACAAGCAATTTAAAGACATCACCTTGAGCTTTCATTATATTCTTTTGTAGGCATTTTATAGATGATCAATCAGTTATTTGAAAAAGATAATCTGTAGAACAAAAAAAAACAAAAACATAATCATCCACAGACCCCTAGTTCTTTGAATGGATGACAATATCAGTCTTTATATGTTTCAGTGAGGGGAAAGGGATAATCATTAGTTATTATCTTATCATATCATTTTATTAGTTATTATTTTTTAATATTCTTAATCTGGATGTACTTTATTTCTAAAAAATGATACTGATACTGAAATAAAAGTCACTGTAGTTTTTGCTTTTTACGGCAGTCTGTGTGCCAAAGGTGGTTGAAAAGGGCAGCTGCTGGCAGATGGCACCGATTTCCACCAAGAAGCCCCCCAACACAAATACTGGGTCCTTGTTCTGTGTCTTTTATCAGCGACTGAGAGAGAGGGTTTGTGTGCAGCAGTGAATCAACCCCCAATGTTACCCCAGGCACTTTGGCGTATTGACTGGCCAAATTGTGGGCTCCAGGTGGGGTCCCATATGGCACGATTACGGAGCCGCAAGTCACCTTGTCGAACCACAACGTTTCAGTAAAAGGTCGAACCATCTGAGGGTCACCACAGTGTGACCAGGCTCTTGCATGTCTTATGAAGACTCGGGCAGGCACTGATACAGCACACATATTGACACTGTAAACACGTCTAAGGACACACACAAATACACACCACATTTTTGACTAATGTAGATAAGATAAACAGCGCATGCCCTTCATAAGAAATTCAGCAAACTCCAACGTACTCTGTTAACGTTATTCAAAGTAGAAGACAGATGAACTTTTATGTGACACCTTGTGATTTTTATTATATGGTCAGAATAGATTCCTCCATTTCCTTCAGTCGTCTCAGGGTTCTTTAAATTAGACACGTTTAAAATAATGGAAACTAATTTTGGTAACCGCCACTGTTAGTTCAACAGTATTATGTTTTCCATATCGTTTTTTTTTGTTGTTGTTGTTGTTTTTGTATCAGGTTATTTGCTTCTATTTACATTTTTGGCGTGAGTTGCTACTCATCATTCAGCATTTGAATGCTGAATACTTCAGGGGTCTCGGTGCTCATCAAATCATTGAACAGGATCTGAAATGCCCTCAACCACACGTTTCTGATGTCAGAAGAGGGGGGGGGGTCTGTGTCCGGCAGTTCGTGTAGCTTTCTGACTTCTGCCCTGTTTTGAGCCTCGTTTTGAGCCTTATTTTGAGCGTGACATCCTCCGGATAAATGAAGCAAATTGGCACATAGGGATGGTTTTCTGTGTCTGTCATCTTTCCCTCACTCAACAGTTTAGTTGAACAACAGGTAAATCTGCAAAATCTCAGTTTATTCCTTTAACTGTATCAAATGGCACTTCAACTTAAAGCACAATACACCATCCTGTGATGTAATCCATCAGCTCAAAGGCTAGAATTTGATATCCGTGAAAGAAGCAGTGGTCTAGCAGAACCCAGAGACCCAGGTAAAGCTGGTGGGACTGGCCTTGTGGCCCCGTGGCCCCCCGTGGCCCTGCTGGGTTTGTTTTAGCTTTAGTTTCAACCCTCAGCTCTCCGCATCTCTGCCGAGCTCCGCTCATCTTCCCTCCGGTGTCCCGCAGTTCCCATGGCCTTGTGCGCCCTCCTCCCAGGCCTCACCCTGAACCAGGAAGTGCCTTCGCTGTCACACACAGTTCATACGTGCGTGTGTGCGCGTATTGCAGGGATGCAGCTGAAGTCAAGAGGACTCTGAACAGCCGTCGCTTTTGATCCCTGGCAAGTACTAGGAAATGCAAAGCACAACAGCATTTTCCTTATTTTCCATTGTGCTGTGGGATCAGTATTACTCAGCTTCACAGTCTGCCTGAAATAAAGGTCAGATCAGGGTCTCTGATGGCTACAAGGTCTTAAGAGTCATTTCTGAAGTGGTGAATCATAGAAGAACAATGATAAACATGAAGACGTGATTTAGATTAAAAGTACAGATTAAAAGCATCAGTTAAAGCTAAAAAACATCTTTTAACATCGTACAAATCTGTTAGTGGTATAACAAACAGTAAAGCACCCCCTTAGTGTCACATTTACAATCCATTTTATTTTTGTTTGCTTTATGGTCAAAAATACAGACGTGCAGGTACATTTGAGGCTGCAGAAAACTATAAATCATTTATTTACTCAAGAAACACTTTGAGCTGTCTTGAGGTTTTAAAGCCAGGAGGGCGGGTCGATTTTTTGTTTCAGATTTGTTTTCTCTTCTGTTCTGTCAAAAAGGCTGTTTTGTGACGCCGGTGACAGTAAAGCCATTGATCAGCAGATTTCTGTCACTTTAGTCTTTCTTAGACAGCTTTTACTTTTTTCCCCTCACCTTCATCTCTCCGCTGCTGTAAAACCCCGCTGCCCCTATAACTCATGACTGTCATCTGTCTCTGTCATTGCATTGTCAGCGAGGTCGGGGGTCAGCCCGTTAGCTGCAGCTTTGCCAGATTGGAATGGCCCGGAGGCAAAGAGACAGAGAGAGAGAGAGAAAGAGAGAGAGAGATGAAATTGATAGAATAGTTCAGCTTGTACATTGACATGTAGCTGTAATGTTGCCGAGCCAATAGCAGGTAATTGTATGCTTGTGTTGTTTTCTGTCTGTTTTCTGTTCTTATACATTACATGACCAAAAGTATGAGGACAAGAAATGTGGTCACTTTCATTCAAAAACCATGAGCATGAATGTGTTGCTCTTCAGGCTTTCCACGTGACTTTTTGGAACCTGGCTGCAGGTGTTTGCTACCATATAAACCACAAAAGCATCAGTGATATTTAACACTAGGGCCTGGCTCGCAGTCCGCGTTTCAAGGTGTCGGATAGGAAAACTGGGAACTCAGAAAAGCGTCTTTATTTATTGTTGTGCACTGTGGATTGTCAAGTTGAAACACCCCAAACTATTGGCGCAAAGTTGACAAATACACTATTGTTTGAAACAATTGTTGCATGCTGGTGAATAGGCCAAACACACATCGTGAATAAGAGTCTAAAAGCACACAGAATTGTGGTTATTATCCACATACTTCTGTTCCTATAGTGTAGATGGCTTGATATTTACCTGAAGTAGTTCAACTTGCTTCAGACTGACTGTTACCTTGCACGAGTTCCCTTTAGGATCTGCGAGTCGAACAGACTGACCTCGTTCAGCTTCCTGCTTAGACTAATTCATGTGGCATTGACCTGCTGAACTCCAGCTCACTGAGCCGAGACCTCCCCGTCCCTCTCCGCTTTTCAGCCTTCTCTCTTTTATCCTCACATTACTTCTGTTAATGGGGTGGCCAATATTTACAAACTTCTATCACACTTTATGTAATCTTCTGTAATATTAATGCAATATGTTGTGATATGACATTTAATTTTCTGGAAATTTGAATAAAAAAACTATTTATAGATCAAATATGGATCAAATGGCTCTGGCTCTAAATGGATGTACTTTTTCATCATGTGTATACAAAAATCCGCAAATCCAATATTACCACAAAGCAGCCCTGCTTATTTATGTGCATCATTGCCTGCAAGGACCTAATACAACCCAGGAAATAAAGTAAAAGAGATAGCAACCTCAGGAGGAATCATATTGCAAAATCTTTCCTGGCTCTCCTCTATTACAAATCTCTATTGTCTCATCATATCACCCAACAGACATGAGACATTCTGCTGAGCCTCAGAATTTACCACACATTGCTGTTATTTTGAATTTGGACTTCTTTGCTTCTTCCCTGGTTTATTTCCTCGGTTTATTGGCCCCGGTGCCAAACAGCAGAGTGAGTCAGCAGGGGTATAGTGGAGCAGAAACAATGTTAGCCGTCAGGTTCATGTATCTCATCATCTGGCTGCCAGTCTCTCATGACCACACTCTTCACATCAACACCACATTTATCTCGTTCTCCAACTTTCTGTCTACCCTTAAAGCTATTTCACCTCTTGAACCAGAGAAAATATCTTCTCATCCCAACGCGGCAGGGCCCGAGGCTCGTCGCCATGTGTCAGTCACCTGCATACCTGTGTCCTGATGGTGTCTGTGTGCTATTGTTTCCAGAGGACAGTTGACGGCTCGAGAGGAACCTGACTATCAGCACTGTGACGGGATAAGGAGGATAAAGCTCTCTCTACAGAGCCAGGTGAGAGAGCAAAACTACAAAGAAAATAGGAAAGTGCTGTAGATCAAAGTGGCGGTCTGCTGACTCGGGTCAATCCCGGCTGCCTGAGGAGATTAGTCTGTTTTTAGAGTAAGGCCACTGCCCAATTTGCAGGTTGTTAGTAAGTGCAGGTGAAATATTCATAGCATTTAAATATATAGATAAATTAAACTGAATTGCACAAAAACTGCTATGTATTTTATTTTGAGATTTTATCACATTTGTGTTGGAGTTGGAGAGTCTCTTTCTGCATTCTCTGGAATTACAAAGATTATTATTGAATTTAATGTTGTGTTAATATGGAAGATGGCCTTAATTACAAATTCCATTACAATGAAGTTCATTTTTAAATCTCATTGTTTATTCCCTCCCCCATTTTTGTTTCTCTCACAGGGCTTCTTATTATCTATTTCAGACTCTTCGTACCTGCTTCAGGTAAGTTTTCCATCACATTTGTCACTGGAATTAAAAGCATTTTTATTATTCATAGAAATGTATGTCTTTGTTTATACTTATGAAAATAAAAGCTAACATGTGGCCCTATTAATATTTGTTTATTCAAATTATGCGGAAACTGCTACACCTTAAACTGTGTGATGTTGAATATTTTAAGTGTACCTGTATTTGACCAAGAATTGTAAGGGATAGTCTTTGGTTTTCTTTTCCTTTGAGTCCAGTTTTTTGTTGTTTCATGCTAGGAGTAGCAAACATTCTGTTCAGTTCTATGTTCTCTTTGTAGCATTTAGTCTGTAAAAGAAAGAGATGTGTTTTCGTGTTTCTGTCATCCAACAACATGCGTCTTCACGCTCTAACCCTAAGAATCATCAATGTTCTGTCGTAATAGATAAAGAGAAGGAGAACTTGTCACAAAAGGCTTCCTCATTATTTCTTCCTTCTCCAAGATCAGCTGACCTGGAGAAGTGTCATGGCTGCGTATGGACAAACCCAGTACAGCCCCGCCCTGCAGCCTCCAGGGCCATACACACCTTACACTCACCATACGCAGGGCTACAGCATGCCATCTTACAGTGAGTACAGCCGAACACATGTAGTTATATAAATTCATGCATTATTTTTAATTATCTTAATCTTAATTATTTAATAAATAGTCCCAACCCCATGGGACCTTATTTTGGAAAGAATATGTATTGTAGTGAATGACTTCGGCTCTCTATTGGCAAAGGTTCGACATATGTATGATGAGTTCTAGCTTGTGTTCAGGGTTGTTGGGGAAGAGTGCACACGTTCAAGAAATAGTCAAGGCCTCACACTAAAAGATGTAGACTAAACCTTATTTATACAGGATTAAACCCTGATAAATATGATAACCCGAGGAGGCACATATGCACAATTAAAGAAAAATGCTCTCTAGGCTCAGTAGCTTCATCTAATTAACTTGCAAGTAAAGACATAACATTGACATTGTTTTTGGCTATAACGCTGCACGTTAGCTCGAGTTTCATTTAACCAAACAAGTTCCCCCTCTGTTCTCTTAATGCCATCTCTCCATACTCAGACATTAAAACAGAAGACGGCCTGAGTCACTCTCCAGGACAGACAGGACTACTCGGCTACTCGAACTTCAGCAGCACTCCTCCCAGTCAGAGTCTCTACAGCTACTCACACACACACGGTAAGTCTTAAACACTGTAAGTACTGAATGTATGGACGCACAATCACACGCACACGAACCTTACATACACCATCTTTGATTTCAACCTTACTGGAAGGAGCATCCATCTTTTCTTTTCCTCCTCTCTTCTCTCCTCATCTTTCTCTCTTTCCCTCTCCTTCTCTCTGCCACACCTGTTCTCCATTAGCTGCGGTCTGGACTCCTGGCGTCAAACGTCTCCCCACCCCTCCTCTTTTCTCGGGGTCAGACCCCCTTTCTCCACTCAGACCAACGGCACAGCGTGCAAGCGCATGTGTCTGTTAGGGAAAACGAGAGAGTGAGAGAACACATACAGAGAAAAAGTGAGGATGGAAGAAAGAACAAAAACAAGAATAATGGAGAGAGATACGGAGAAAAACAAAAACCCAAAATGAAGATGTGGTATGCTCGGGAGTGTGTGCAGCTCTCGGCCCATGCATGGTTGCGTTGTGTTTGTGATTGTGTGTGTATCTGCGTTGTACACATTCCTTAGTCGTCCGGCGCCCAAAGCATGACTCGCTCACTGCGACTTTACGGCTTTGAAAGCAGCGTGAAATTGACCTTGAGTGTGAGAGGGGAGAGGTTAAGGTGCTTTATACGGAGGGGTGAGTAGGTTTAAAGTTGCAGACTGGGGGATGACCCTGTTTCCACTCTATGGATGAGACAAAGCAGAGACAAACAGGATTAAACAGTAAACAGATGAGTTTGTTTTCCCCGCGTTGCTACATACTGTATATCCCAGCCTTTTAAAATGTTCAGTATGCTCTGTATATTATTTCCCTACTATGGAAAAGGAAACCCACTGATGACGATTTTTACCAAACATTGTTGGGTTTCACCAGTAACAATTTGATTCCCACAGCCATTCACAAACCACAATTTGAGCTTATTCTGACTTTGTCAAAGGGTTAAATTCAATCTTTTACAACCTGGATCTTATTTCTGTGGCTTTGGCTTTAGTTTTGATCAGTTATAATAGCATTGTACTCACCAAGTTAAATGCTGAGATCGGGGACCACAGTGACAATGCTGAAACAGACTGGTCAGTCTGGTTCAGACTGGTTTTCAACAAGTTTGGCTAAAAAGCCAAATTATATAAACCACTTTATTTGTCGGTAAAATCAAATAAATGGATTGTAATCCCTCATTTTTAAGAAACACTGTGCTCCTGAATAGAGCTTGAATGATAGGTTGAAGTTGAACAAGAAACCAGACAGGGCAGTTGTTCATACACAAGGTTTTTCACAAACCTTAAGCCAAACTTATGTGGAGGAGAAAATGACAATGAAGAGTAAAATTATTGCCTATCCCACTGCCAACTATAAACACTCATTACAGTTTACAGACTGACTTTGTGGTCCAACTCTGATCTGTCATACCTACTGTAGTTTTTGACTAATTTCTTTCCTTTGTAATGAGTGATTAATACCAACATTAAGAGTATACTCATTTGCAGTTTTACCTCCAAATAGAGTGGTTAAGATAAACAACCTACTGTTGGTTTGTTTGCAACCCTTCTCATTGCCGTAGTTAATGAAAATGAGTTGTAATAATCTTTTCTTTAACATAAGAATAGCACTGTCCATCAGTGTTGCTGACCTGAGCCCCTTTCTTGATATGCCACATGTGAAGACGGTTAACGGTTAAAAGATGCTGGTGAAGCGCTGCTTTAAAAGTTCTTGAACTGCAAAATTATTAAACATGACAGTTGATTTTTGACCTTGGATTAGTTGTTTGACAAATGTCAACTGAACATCCATTTCTCTGTTCTTGCATGGTCTCCTGTGTCAGATGTGAATGTCCAGTTTTCCATATCACTCTTTAAGGGCACATTCTGACATTATATTGGAATGTAAATATTCATGTAAACACACTTTTGATGAAAACTCTTATGAACTGCCTTAAATGACTGTGCTCTGTTGGAGCACAACTGGTGAAGTTTGAGTTTGGGAGACACTGTTTCCAAACAAAATACATTTGTTTGAATATTTTTATGCATAAATCATTAACTGCAAACTTCAAACGGTAATAAACTGCCACAACAACCAAATGTTTGAAGGGTTTCAGAATGTTTCCATGTCATCCATTATACTGTACACAAACACACACAAACAGGCACACATACAGATAGACACAACAAAAAGCCATCAAAATACATACTCAACATTGTGTGTACAACTGAAACCAAATGGGGACTATGGGAGCCTTCTTGTGTTTACTCGAGCGACCTCCTGTATTTTTCCTTTAGTCGCTTTGAAGACTGTTGTGTTGTCCGGGGAGGCTTTACTGTGGTTCTTCCATTGAGTCATTATTCTCCTGTTTGCCATGCACTGTGCAGCGGAGAAGAAGAAATGGAGAGCAATAGAGAGAGCAATAGTGGACTGATGAAATGATGAAAGCTAGACATGAGGACGCAAATCTTAGAAATATATCAGGTTCAGAGGAGAGGAGAGTAAACTTTTATTACCGTAGGAGGGCAACTTTGGCAGCTTCTTGTACAGCTAACAAAACAGGATAGGTCTTCCACTGAAAAGAAAACTAAATGAACCTCAAACCATGTACTTAAATGCATTTTATCAACTGTAATTTCCTCCTGTACATAACAAAAATCAATAGGGTTAGAAACAAAGCAATTATTTTTGAATGTTATTTGACTTGTTTTATATTTGAATACAGATATTCGGATGCTATATAGTGCACACAGTCATCTGCATAAGCAACTGTCAAGTCATATCTTGTCCATAGTAAAGTGCTGCATATTTAGGGTTTACTGCTATATCGGATCATAGCTATTTAAGGATCCCAGCCGACATCAGAAGACAGTTATTATCTGAAACGAGACACTATACTGTATATCAAAGATTAGATGGACTGCCATGAAATTTTGTACAGGGATTCATGGTCCTTAGAGGATGAATCCTAAACCTTTGATGATCCCCTGCCATTTCCTCTGGCACCACCAGCAGGTCAACGTTTTCACTTTGAAATATTTAAACATCTCCTTGATGTATTGGCACAAATTTTATACATTCATGGTTCCCAGATGATTAATCATATTGACTTTGGAGATCCTCTGGCTTTATTTCTAGCCCCACCACGAGGTTGACATTTGTGATTTTGAGTGAGATCTTTTGACAGTTGTTGTTGACGGATTGCCATGAAATTTGGCACAGACATTTATGTTCTCCACAGGATGAACTGTAATATCCGGTGATCTCTTCACTTGTCATTCAGTGTCAGCATCAAATCAAAACCTGACCCATTGAACTCAGCTGCGCTTTATCTTTCAGGCTAATTAGCAAACATTAGCACCAAACTAAACACACTAAACTGAGAGGGTAAACATGGTAAACACGCTCGCTAACCATAAGCATGTTGGCATCTTCACTGGAAGCAAATGTTAGCATGATGGCACTAGTTTGAGCTCAAAGCATTGATGTGCCTTAGTACAGCCTCTTAGAGCTGTTCGCAATTGTGTTTAAACCTCACCATATGGTCAGTGAGCTAGCTGTATCTGCTCACTGATGACTGACCACTGTACCAAGGGTTGGAAACAAGTATGGAGCTCTCTAGTGCTCCCATGCATTTAGATTGAAGCTGTAAATTATCTACCATGTGCTGAAGATAATACTCATGAAACCTGTGAGACATTAGATGCCGTTTATAAGAAGCCATAATGCACTGTTTTGCCCAGTTCATGTCGAAAGAAGATGAACTGTTCTTCTTTGGCCCATGGACAGCCTCTCTGCAATTTTTTTGTTAATTTTCATTCATGCACTTTGTAGATATTCAGCTAACTAACAAACAGAAGGAATGAACATTTCAAATGAGAGAGCAATAATTAATCAGACAAACCAACAGTATGAACAGACTTGACACAAAGATGTAAGGTTAGGCAGCATCAATGTGGGGGAAATTGCTTAGAGAAAGACGTTCCTGTCTTGGCTTGATAAGACTGAGAAGATTCCCAGGGCAGCAGCGGGAGCAGCAGAGGAGCTGCAGACTTTCCCACCTGTATAGTTATGTCAAACATAAATCTCCCTCCCAGCCCCCGCAGCACTGAGCTGTCACTGGAAGGAAGGAGTCAAAGTTGACTACTCATTACTTCCTCCACAAAGCTTCACACATCAGATCAGATGTTAAATTACATCTGAAGTTGATTCATCAATGCAAGATGTAACACAGTCAAACCTCCCACCAGTTTACAGTAGTAGTTGTTCTCTATCTGGCATGATGAATTATTACCTGAAAGTTTGACCTTTGTCTTTGCATCATTTCTCAGGTGGTGGTATTTCATCTGGAATTTTTCAAGGCACCCATGCAATCTCTAGTTCAACCCCGTTCAACCCTGCCCAACAAGTGAGTAAAGTAACTTCAGCAAGAATTTTTAATAGCAAGACATCTGAAGAGTTTCCACAATAGGGTACGGTCATTGTGGAAGGAAAAAACTTAAATTGTAGCAGTCTTGACAAATAACAACTGTCATAGCTGTCTTATGTTAATCTATATGTAGGACTCCTCATTTTGGATTGAAAATGTTCGTATTTTAATGAAACTCATGAACTAAAGTCGTTGTTTACTTGTTGACAGGAGTTTTCAGCGTACTCAAGCTACAGTCAGAGCCAGTACTCTCCATATTATAACTCACATCACTACAACAGCCCCTACCTAACCAGCAGCAACATCAGCCCTGCTGCCATCACAGCTCCGTTAGCCTATCAGCATCCAGAACACCCCGTCATGCTGCCCAATCACAGCCCAGAGTCACACACAGGTAAGGAGTGACAAACCACCTTTTCGTTTTTCAAATTTCCAAACTTTTGCAGCAAAGACTAAGATATCTAAAATTTTTGGCCCTGATGTGGCTCCAAAAACCCTGAATCCTACACTTCCCATAATTCAACTCATCTTTGTATTCTTTTCTATTCAACAAGTAAATTGTAAAACTTGTAAAATCAATTAATAAAAGTGTTCATCTGCAAAAAGGTTGTTTGATAGAAGCTGATGAGCAACTTTGTTTTATGTGTGTGTGTGTGTGTGTGTGTGTGTGTGTGTGTGTGTGTGTGTGTGTGTGTGTGTGTGTGTGTGTGTGTG
>JBBPCS010000359.1:9459650-9479432 GCA_037974645.1 Hollardia meadi
TATATATATAATCTCTTAAAAGGTCTTCAGTGCAGTAGTCCCAGTTAGTTTGTGATTTCTGTGCATTGAAACATTTCTGCTGTCTACACATTCCTGAGCATGCCCCCAGGGGGCAAGAGGGCAGAACCCCTGAAACCTCACTGACCCGCGGGTGGGACAGTCATTACAAACTCGTGCTGTGCAGCCATACTTTGTTCAAACTTTATTATTTGAATTCTAGTGGAGAGCTTAAAGTTTCCATAAGATAACAAATATGGATCTAGGGTTTGAATATTTCACTCAGTGTATAGCGTAAACAAGCTGATACAGACTATATACAAAAACATGTTTATAACATGATTACATACAGTTTAGTTCTATCAAACACTGTGGAACAATCAGATTTTGTTAAATCTACTTTAGAGGACACTTAGGTATAAATGTGTCTCTCTATGTAATGGTGTTGATGTGTTTAAGCTTGTTTGCTGTCAGCCATAGTCTAGGGCATGGCCACAGTTTAGAATAGACCTTGATTTGCATGGTGGTCACAAATGTCTAATTCAGTAATCCACATCAAACACGCCACATCTGCACGCTTGCTCATTTGAGATACATGTAGTATTTTTTCCACTTCTTTATTATAGTCAATTAAAGCCTTTAGGCAACATAAAGCTGAAGGCTGGCTGCAGGCAGGCGGAGAGAGGTGGGAGAGAACCGGGAGGCTCAAAGGATTTGTAGTACATGAGTGTAAATTTATAGCACTTTTTATGACACCACCTTGATTTAAGTATCATTACAGTGAAATGATTTATTAGCACCTGGTGAAAGAAGTAAGCTGCAAAATATTGAGGGATAATGTGTGATTTCCCTGGCAGCTGATGGCTCTGCACACTGGCAGCATTAGTCCAGCCGTACACTTATAAAAGGACTCAGGAATATGTAAAGAATTTGTTTTGCCAGCTGCTGTGTTGGCTATACAAAGGCCTCTCTCTGTCTCTTGGGGAACTCTGGTTTACATAAACTACCCATGACATCCACCAACTGGCTACTTTACTGGACGGGTGTTGTACTTCAGTGGAAAGTTGTTTAAGTAGTCTTCGCATCACACATAATGAACTTAACTGCACACTCGTTTTACATTATTGAAAGAGGAACATAGTGATACAACTGGTTTCCTTCCAACTCTGAAGTGTCACACTTAAAATGTGTCTCTCAGATCACTATTGGGAGGGCAGTTACATACTGTTGGCATTATCCCTCCCTATAGGCTTTCCTTATACCCACACTTACTTGCCAGTTTATCAAACACACCTTGCTAAAAACTAAGGGTGGGCGACCTGACGATTTTAGATCGTGATCGATCTTTAAGGCGTCCACAATCTCATTTTGAAGTGAATCATAAAGATCATGATATTTAATGTCCTCTTAGTTCTGTTTTCAAACTCCACATGACCTTATTGACTAGCAGATCCATGCTATGTGAACTTACTAATAGAGTTATGTATCCAACTAATGGCGATGCTGATTAGCTCTTCTTTGGGCGACGTATTGTTATTGATGCAATCTGAATTATAGTGAGCGCCGTGACGGATGAGGAGTTTGTGTTCTCATGTTTCTTGGTCCGTCATTTTGACAAACAGGGTTGCCTCCAGATTTTTCTGTCATTGTTAAAAAAAAATTCAGTCAATGATGGAAAATAATCAGGTACAGACCTGTTGGCTACAGGGCCTTTCAAAATTGAGAAATCAAATGTCAATTTAGATCATGAATCGTAATTGTGCTTAAATCGATTGTGAAATGATTTTTGGCCAGAGCGCCTACCCCCAGCTAAAACTAATGCAGTCTAATACAACAGTCATGCAACAAATTTTACCTTCGTGAAGGTTATAATGTTCTGGGGTTTTTTTTTAACAGTTTTAAAAGGTGTTTATTAAATTGTATGATCAATTTGGAGGCTGCAGTTTGTGGTGCTGTTGAACTGTATTTCATTATACAGAGAGGCGTTTCTGTTATTTAGCCTACCATCATTGATAGAAATGGGGTAGACAAACAGACCTGTCAGCATAATGCATTACAATTCAACAGCACCACAAACTACATCCTCCATAATTACCATGAGGTTGAAGACTGTTGTATTATTAGACCGTATTAGTTTAAGCAGTGTGCCTAATAAACTGGCAACTGAGTGTATTTTGTTCTTCCATCATTTTAGTAAAGGTTTTGTAACAATTGCATCCAAGATGTGTACAAGGCAAGACATTATACAGTTCAAAAATAAACTTTTCACTACTTTCTGTTGGACAACCTAAAGAAAGGTGTTGCTTTGTCAAAACATATATTTCTGTATATCAGTATTTTGTCATTTATTGGCTGCCATATACATTGATACCCTCCGATCTATTTGCCTGGTTGATATATTGGTTGGGCTTTAAAGGAGGTGGCTGGTATTTTGTCATTGACTACCAGTGCCCATGTGTGGCCATCTAAAAATAATGACTATAACTCGCTGTCATTGAAATAAGTATAGTATAATGCAAGAAATCAGATCAGAAAAAAATTGACTGCATTGTCCATGTCAAATGTGAAGGCATGTGTGAAATATGCCCAGTTGTGCTCACACTGTGAAAACCTAAATGTAGAAATTACTGAACCAAATATCTACTGCTTTTGCGGTGCCATGAGATCTGATCAGATGTCTGGGAATTGCTGGACCTTTTGCCGGAGTGTCTGAGCACCAACATTCCTGGAAAGCCAAAATGAATATTGAGATTCACAATGAATGTGAGCCATGCAGTTACAGAGCAGGTGCTGCCTCTGGGTCTCTGTAAATCATGCAAACTATCCCACCATGTGTTTCCCCCTTTTTAGTGGAGGCAAAAATGGCAGGCCACAAAAGGGTCTTGGCACTGGTAGTCTGTAGGTAGGAAGGGAAGTGGTGAAGTTGACGTCTACTTGCAAATCTAAGGATGTAAATTTTTAGATTTATAATTGGTTATCCACTTTGAACAACCAGAAGATGGCAGTACAAATGCATTGACCAGGTATTTGATCTTTGAACTGTCTCACTGTCAGCTTATCTGGGGTCAAGAGTGTGAGAGAGTCATCAACAGTCAGTTTTTATTTTATCAGTTAATCTTTTGGTCCATGAAACGTAAGAAATTCATGGATGGATGAAAGAAAGAAAGACCAATCACAAGTATCCAGATCATGAGGTGATGTCTTGTCCAAAAAACAACCCAAAGATAAAGTATAGTCGGAAATCTTTATAGTTGAGCTCAAACCAGCTAATTGTTGCCATGGTTCTATTTTATGATGATCAACTAATCAATTAATTGTTTCAGCTCTAAAATTGACATCATAGCTCAAGTGTTGTTTCTCCTCTGTCTTTGTCACACTGTCTTTTTTTTATAGTAATGGTGCTTTTGTAATGCACAGTTGCACATTTCTCTCAGGTTGCCACCATCCCTCTATTAGGAGACTGATAAGAAGATAAAGTAAAGCGTAATTTCTCATTATATGTGCCATTGTTGTTGACACAGTTTCAGACTCACACGGGAGCGCCAAGTTATATGATACTGACTCAAGTGTTCGGCCCTTCTCTGTATGCGGCCACTCCTCTTCAGCAGGCAGCGCTTTCTTAGTGGGCGAGTCTCTCATTCCCGTCCAGATTCTACTCAGCACTGGTTTTGTGCACTTCCATTCAAGTTGGGAATTCAGACGGAAAGTTTTCAATCTTAGGAGTTTGACAGTTTTAAGTTTTTCACAAAGTAAGTAGAATTTTCATATGTTCATTTGGCAGTGTTTCATGCACCATGTGCCTTTTTTAATTCATCTAGTGTCTTCTCGGTAAATTTTGATTAATGTGGAATGGCTGTGATTGTGTTAATTGTATTTTGCATTAATATTTCATTTCATATTGAGACATGTCAGTGTGGTGTGCTTGTTTTGTCTGTGGTACTGACACTGACACTTAGAATAACAGGGGGAACAGTTTCTTTACACCTTCAGGGTAGAAACAACTCCTTACCTGTTTTTTTTATTTTTGTATGTGATCGTTTCTCTAAACCCATTCTCAAAGTTTTGTCCATACCTAAGTGTTTGTGTTTTTAATAATTAAAAATTGGAAAATTGGTGGAAAATATAACACACAACAGAAATGTTTGACACAGACAGAATATGTCAAACAAAACATGTGATTAGGAAAATGTTATAGACTACTCAGTGTAGTATCAGGACAGATACTGATATAAGATACTGCATATCAGTCCATCAAACTACTTAAGTAGTTTCGGTTCCTTCTGTTTAAAACGCGGTCTCATCCCTATGTGGTGGAGGGATGGGAGTCTTCTGGTATTTCCAGGGTTTTCAGTTCACTTTGTGCTGGTGAGTGGGAAACTCCAAACACTCCAAGAAGTACAAAACTCCACTTTTTAAAGTCCACTTTGTGTGTAATGTTGGGTAAAATTACATGCTTGATGTATGAAGCACTGTAGACCATATTTTTGGAGGGATTTGCTCTGAAACGGTTATTTGATTTATCAGTTAGTTGATCTATATGCCTGAAATGAACAGAACATTGTTACCTGTAGCTATTTTGATAATTGAATAATCGTCTAACTAATGTATCTAGCAAGAAATGGCAAACATATCATGATTCCAGCCTTACAGGTGTGAAGATTTGTTGCTTTCCTCTGTGTCGTATCATTGTGAATGAAAGATCTGTGGCATTTTGGATTGTTTGTTAGATACATAAAGCTTATTTGAAGTTGTCACCTTGGGCTCTGGGAACATGTGATCGGTACCTTTTAATATTTTCAGACATTTTATAGATGATTAATTAATCCAAAAAGATATTTATTGATTCGTAATGAACCATTTGTGGGTTTATTTCTGTATCTTATTGATTTTTAGCTGTTATCAAATTGATCACAGATGTCACCACTAACTGCTGATTGTAGTTTTATTGTGTAGCTATACAGTACAAAATCCTTTGCTTGAGTAGGATTGTAGGAAGCGCCAGCGGATGTGTTATGTGTTTTCGAACTGATTCAGTTAATGGAGCGCTGTAGGTTGTCATTTAAGTGTGCAGTTCATAAGCAGTTTAACCTTAATTTTGCAAACACTGCAGCCAGTTATCTGCGAGCTGGAAGTGTGAAGGCTCCAGTCATATGAGCCGTGTGGAGGATGTGTCATATTCCTGTAATGTTCAGGTTGAAAATGTCTGATATTCCTGATTGTCAACATTTGGCTGGACCAACGTATGCTAGAAAGAGCTCCTGTATGTTGCAGCTCATGACTTCATGTCATCTAGTTGTTCCTCAAAACAGTGGCTGTTGGGAAGCTTCCTGCCACTGGCCGCGGCGCACCTCCCATGTGTATCGAATACCGCCACATTCCTGTATTCTCAAAGTTAATAATCTAACCAACAAGTGTCACAGTTTTCATTTGACACCAGGCACCAGCTGAATATACAGCTCATGCGTCCTGAGCCTCTTATCTGAAGGAATGAGATAATGCTGATCATATGACATCAGACTAACAAACAGGCAGTTACAGGAAACAACCCAGACTTGGCAACATGTATGTGCATTCATGCTGTGGGAGACTATGACTACACCTGACTGTAGGGTCAAGAAGGCAAGCCACACCTGAATCACTCAACTACAGGTCACAAGATTGAGTAATGGGCCGTCTTTGGAAACCTTGTGTTAATGCTGTTTGGTTTGAAATTTGGTTTTTGATTTTGACTACACATCTCTTGCTTTTGTTTATTGTTTCACTGTTAATTGTTTGTAATCACATTCAGGTCCTTTTTGTTGTTCTTGATGGGATTTGCCTTTTGTGTTTGGCATTGAGTTACATCAGCCATTCAGAAATGTGTATATTTTTAAGACCCCGTCACAAATGACTTTTGTGAAATACAGGTTGATATAGATTTTCATAAAGATAATGGATAATTGTAATGGACGCTAAATATTAAGTAATACTTTACAGGAAATGGTGAATATCGACGTTATCCACTGAAGAGCAGCAACAGGAAGTAGATCTACTGACATGGAGGGCAACGGAGAGATCAGTGACACTGACAGCGGCATCATCCTTCATTCAGGTAAAACATTTTGTGTATCCCTCATAGGGGGGGCTGGTTGTATTTGTCTCTTGAAAATATTTAAAAGGGTACATTAATTATCCTATTTCTATAGGTTATTTCTTATTTCAACATACACCTTCACCTCGGGTCTCTGACTGCAGACACAGCAGCTTGCTCATCGCCGCCCTTGTCTGTTTTTTCTCCTCTTGTGTCTGCTCTGTTGAGTTTCTTCATTAGCAAGAAAAAATTGCCCCAAAAACAACTGTTTCAAAACAACAGGTAATGGCACTCAGTAGAGCGCATATACCTACACCAAGGCCCAACAGTCCCCTTAAATTAAGCTGAATCAAGCCACCCTCATAGATACCCACCTCCTACATATGCCTGAATTTTCTCATTAAGACTTATGCATTATTCACTGAGAAATTAACAGAAATGTGGAAAAACGCTTGTTAATGTTCACGAAAGTGATGAATTCCTGGATCCGCCCCTTTATCTGGAGCCGCACCAAAATTTTATGCGTTCTTCCTTGGCCCATTCCCCATCCTCCCACCAAGTTTTGTTGAAATCCATCCGGTAGATTCTTTGTAATCCTGCACACAAACAAACCAACCAACCAACCAACAGACAGGGGTGAAAACATAAGGTAATAATGGTGTGGTTGCTGTGACGGTACCCTCTCAGGTGATGGTAAAGTTTTGTTGTGTTTCCTGTCTTGGTTGGCACCGACTGATGGCATATTTAGCAGACCGTCTTAATATCTAAAACACTTCCATATAACTGACGTGTCACCTTTTTTTCCCAACAATTTCCTCATCTTTGGAGGATAATGGGAGTTCACTTTCAGCACTATATTATATCAATGTAAAACAAGCCAGGTGTGGATTAGGATTGGCAGCAGGTCACTGTGGGCAGAGTAGCCAAAGGTGTCACGTTTCTGTAAGTTTGTGTTCAACAGCTGTTTGTTATAAACTGGTCATACCGTCTCCCTTTTGTTGCACTTATGATTAATGAGCATTGTTGTTGATGACTCTAGTAAAATATATCCTAATGTCCGTTTCATTATCTCTGCTCTGCCCCCCTGTACCCCTCGTGCAGGGCAGGTGACATGCAGTGATACAGATAGCAGAGGCAAAGAGGCAGCACACTGACTGTTGTCGTGTTAATTTCTGCTGTGTGATATAGGCTGTTAGATCTATCCACATCGAGGAAAAAATGTCCAAAGCTTATCATTGTTATCGGTGTAAATTTATAGCAGATTTCAATCAAGATCAGGTTCACAGTTCACTGCAGCAGAGTTTGGTGTTTGGCTGCATTACATTTTGACTATAGAATTTAATAAAATTTAGACTTTAGCAATCTACATCAGTGAAAATGGCCAGCAGCATGAGACCTGAAATTAGTAGAAAACAAAAACTCATCTGAGGGACAGTCGGCAGCTTTATTGAATTGCTTTAACAAAAAGAAAATAGATTTAAGTGGGGATTGCCTCTTTTCAGAAGATTGAACAGTTATTTGTCAAAATGTTCTTTGACTATTTTTTAAATACTTCACCGATTTGCACTGCTATAAAATCATACAGCTTGACAGCAGACATTTGGGTTCGAGAGTCACTTGTGTTATGCTAGTAGCGGCTAATATAGCCTGGAGTCTTAGGTCTCAAGCAGAGATAAGGAGTGGGCTACAGAGGTGTGGCAAGCTCACTTCTTTGCTCAACTCCACACCCCCAGATTTTCTTCAACTTTGTTCAACTTCTTTGTCTTAGTCTTCAACCCCAACTCAGACTGCAGGCATGAAATTTGATAAACTGGCTCAAGACATCATTTGAGGCACTTAATCATCTCCCCTGGAGCTACAAAAGGCTTTTTAATGCTTTTTAAAAAAACGTTTTACATATGCAGGTTTACTCTCCAAGATCTGTAAACAGAATTTGACGCGTTCCCCTTAAGTCTGCATTTAATTCAGGAGACAATTCTACACTTTTTTTTATTTTGTGAATATTAGAGCTGAAACAATTAGTCTATTAATCAATAAGTTGATTGACAGAAAATTAACTGGCAGTAATTTTGGTAATCCATTAGCCAATTGTCTTTTTTCTTTAAAGCAAAAATGCCAAGAATTCTCCCAATCTTCTGTGAAGTTGAACTGGATATCTTTTCGTTTGGACTGCTGATCAAACAGAATCACAGTTTGAATACGTCGTCTTGGGTTTCGAGAAACTGCGATGGAATTTCTTATTCTTTTCTGCCATTTTACTGACCAAATGATTCAATCATTTAACAGGTGCAGCTCGAGTAAATATGTTGCTCCTTTTTTTTGTAAGTCAATCTGTATTTTGGGTTGCCACAGTAAACCTCAATAAAGCCAGTCACAAATTTTGGCATTCTACATGATTCTCTTAACAGCAAACTTTGGCAAAATTCTTGTTTTCGCTGCTCTCACCAGTGTCTACTGTTTAGTTTTGGCCTTTCTGACATTCCTTGCGCCTAAACTGAGCCACGTGATGTCTCCTCTATACAATGAAAAAGTGTTGCTCCACAAAGAAAGGGGGGGATTGTCACTCTAGGAAGAGGAATTCTTTGGCCCATTGTCGTGCTGTCACACTTGTTTCCTGTTGCACCTCCGACATTTGTAAATACCTGCAGGGACTCTGTTAATAATCTCTGAAGGTATGTGGTGCTTAATGTATTGTGCCTGAAGCCACTCCCACAGTCCTTAGACTAATCTTAATGTCATTAGTCACCAAGGCCACAGACAGCACCAGTCAAACACTCACACAATGTTAATAGTTACGAAGATCCTGCCACTCATTCTGCATGCCACTAATGAAAACATCGCTAAAAACAAAAGGTACATTTTGTTGGATGTAATTATTTTGTGATCTCAAGAGTTAATCTGGGGCAGGATAATGAAAGTGCACTTTCTAATTAAAATAATGTACAAGGTGCCATCGTATGAGCAGCATCCTAGAATAACTATGAGGCAGCGGCAAACAAAATAAAAAAAATTATATAAATTATAACAAAATGGAGCAGGCAAAAGCACTCCATCTGGCAAGTGACAGAACAAAGATCACCACCAACATGAAGGACATGGAACAATGGGGAATTTTTAACTTCTACAAGTTATTTTAATGCTCAAACATGACTTGGCACCAGTGACTGATACACAGATAAATGCAGTTGGAGAAACATTAGCTAAGATATTTACTTTGACAAGACACTTACATGGATGTTACTTGATTTAAAATGTTCCTTTTCTTCTGCACTTTTGGTTAGCTTTGTTTTCATTGTGCTTGTCATTTAAAAGTACATATTTTTTCTAACACAACTGAGTTGCCAGTTGCAATGCAGCACAACAGCACCAAAAGCCACAGTCTACGAAGTGACCACAGAGTTTAATCAAAATCTCTGTGACAAATGTCAACAAAAACTGAACATGATAAGCTCCATAAAGGGTAGCAGTTATTGCAGGGCTTCTGTATTGGATTGCCAGTTTCAACTAGGTGTGCCCATTAAACTGGCAATTCAGTGTATACACTGTGCATGTATATATACTTTCTATATTTAATAATAAAGGATTAAAGTTAATTATCAAGTGAAAATGTTAATACATATTTGCTGGTTCCACCTTCTGAAGATTTATGTTTTCCCTTTTCTTCTATCATTTAATTAATAACTGGACTACAGATGAATCTATCAAAGTTATTCATCAGACATTTCTCTTGGGCTCAGGCAACCTATGAAAGACCCTTATCATATTTTTAGATTTTACATTTAGACACTAAATGATATTGAAAGTAATCATTAGTTGAAATCCCAATTTACTTTTTCTCATATGAGTCTATATGCTTCTTTCCTGTTTCATAATACAGGCTCTGACAGCCCAACAACACATACAAAGGATGTGACCACACACACACGGGCCATGAAGCTCAAACACCAGGATCTCAAAGACAGACTGGAGATCTGCATACTGGAGCTGAAGAAACTCTGCATCCGAGAAGCTGTAAGTAATCTGTAAATCAGCAGGCCAACAAAAACTAGTGAGGCTGCATAAAAAAATGACATTGAAAACATGTCATACAACAAATGAGTCACGTAATCATGATAATCGGAGATCATCTTAATAAAGATGTTAGCAGACCTAGACAAGTCAAGCAAAGTAGACAATCGTTACGTAATTTAGCAAGCTGTGACAAAATATACTAGGCATAATTATCTTCTATGATTCAGCACCTTATATTTAAGGTTAAATGGGTGGGGTCATTTAGTGCAGGCAGGATGTTTGATGACGCATTTTACTGCAAGTCTACAAAGTTACCTGTAAGAAGGAACATTTCGGAGATGTGTCCGGCCATGACCTCTCTGTACTTCAAAACACTGACTTGGTGAATGTGAATGTCCAAAAAACTGATTTTCATTTGTCTGTGTTAGCTTGGCCTTAATGTCACACTCTAGTCAGGAGTTTCACTGAGAGGAAACAAAAGGTCTTTTAATGTACCCTCCTGTCCTTTGTGACATTATCTTGGCTCTTACCACTGAGCAGAATACAGACATCATTCATTTCCTTTCAAACACACTGTGTAGTGAAATTAGACCAGGCAGTGTAGCTGAAATGAGATTTCTTTTAATACATCATGGCTTTTGAAAAGGCATTCTGGTGGTTCAGTTGGCTAAAGTAGTTTCAATGTTCCCATAACAGTCTGGAGTCGAATCCAGCTTGAGACTTTTGTCACATCACCCATTCATTTTCAATCTTGTCTGCCTCATTTTGTCTAAGCACTGTGAATTATCAAGTAACCACCAAAAATTGCAGCATTGAGTATTCTTGAAACTGGACACATATTTCTTTAGAAGTGTCTCTGCCATGTGTCGGTGCTCCTGGGTAAAATCCCAAGACTGATCATTCTTTCCTGTTGACACTGGGGCTAGGCACTCCTGTTAGGACATGCTTAGGTGAGCTAATGGCAGGTATGATGCCTCTCCCTTCTCTCTGTGACAAAAGAACAACTAATCTTATTGGCCGTACTTAAGTATTTGTCTGTCTGAAAAGGTGGCTGGCTAGGAGTGACTCAAAGTAACAATTGTTATGCCTATTCTTTTAATGAAGTCAGTAATTGCGCGTTATGATGCCCTGGGTTTGGTTCGGACATGGATACTTGATACAGTGAGAAAGAGAAACCCAAAGAATGTGTTGTGAAAGGAAATCTCTGCAAACGCAGAGTTGTGCAACGGATTCCTTGAGCCTATATGCCTCAACATGTAAGGAAAGCAGAATAAGATACTTCTACGTTATTTCAAAACTCCCACGGATAGGTGTGAATAAACCCCCTAAATCAAAACCAAACGAAACCAAAAGGGTTTATCAAAATTTGAGTCTTTATTTTGATAAAATATTTAGCATGTCAGGATCTGTGTTCAAAAACATTAACCTTTAGTCATGTTCAACAGTTGCTTTGTGGACAGTTGGATTTGTAATATTTTCTGTGTTGTTTAGGAGTTGACAGGCCGACTGTCAGATGATTACCCTCTACTGCCAGGAGAGAGGCCTCCGCAGATCCGCAGACGTATTGGAGCTGCGTTTAAACTGGACGAACAAAGTATCCCTCAAGGAGCAGAGGTATAACCAGCATTTAGAATCTACGAGTCTGAATAATGGCATTTTTAAACAATGTGTGAACCAAAAGTCAAAAGTCGCACTGTTTTCACCCTGCCTTAACTTCTACAGGACTCAGAACTGAGTTTGGTGGATGCTGAGTTAGCGCTTCAGATGAAGATATTCGAGGCAGTGCGCAAGCTCTGCGAGGAGGATCACCGTAGTAAGGCTGTTAAAAAGAGCCGTTTGCTGCAGTGCAAGAGAGAGGAGAAAAAACTCAAACGGCTACAAGAGGTGGCATTTCAGCTGCAATTGGAGCGTGGTCGATCATCACCACTCCCTGCTTTTAATATTGCACAAGGTGAGAGGCACCTGGTCAAACCAGAGGATAGTTTGACATCAAATCCCTTTCATGATCGTCTGTGCAGGGAATTCATTGATTTTCACTTCATAGCTTAATGAGTCTTAATTTTGTTTTCATAGGTTTGTAGACATGTATTATTTGATACTTCACATATATTAAAGTGTTTTGTCTGACTTTCAGATCTGGGCACATCTGATGACAGCTCTCTGTCTGATTCTGTAGTGCAAGATGAGGGTAAGACCCAATGTCGACAAGTGAAAATTTTTTCTTTCAATGTAGTGCCAATGAGAGTAAGTTCAAGGCCATTTTTTGTAGTTTGAAAGCAGAGCAATGTTGCCACACAACCAGTTAACCATAAAATAACGTGAGCAGAGTCCAGAAAGTATCTTGAATACTGCAGTGCTCATGGTTTCTTAATAAGAACATAAGAAATAAATATAAATAATCTATGGAGATGCATGTTTATCAACTCTAAATAACTTTCTGCATGTATCATACACAATATAATTTCTATTTTTCTCCAGAAGTGACAAGTCAGTCATCACAGCTGTCCTCAGGAATCCCCTGTCCAGGAGAGACTGATCCTTCCCCACAGCCTCCCACTGTGTCCTCACAGTCCTTCATAGATGGCTCCTACATATCTCCATCTGTGGCTCCACAGCCTCTGCCCCTGACCCCAAGCCAATCTCCTCATCCGAGCCTCAACTCTACGCTGAGTTTAACCTCCAGCCCTGTATATGACCCTCCTCCCATCCAACACTCTCCGTGGACAGAGTCTAGTCTCGACCAACCTTACCAGAAGAGCAAGAAGTCGCGCTCCTCCAGCAAGACGAGGTAACACAGACCATCCATCATGGCTCCTTTCCTGTTCATCAAGTTTTTAGTTTTAGAAAAGTCAACGTGTGGTTTGTGGTACTTGTGGAAAAATAACAAGATTGCAAGTGAAATGGTCCTGGCTGGATTTTTTAGAAAGACTGGGGAAAAAACAAGGTGACAGAAGTGAATAATTAGAGCTCTACTTCTGCCTTAAACAAAACATTATGCACCCTTTAAACATTTTTTATACATCAAGGCCATATAGACACAGCAATGACTGATGGGTGTACTTGTGCTGACAAAATGGAGCAGAAGTCATTTCCAGTGCAAACCCTCTTCTGCCCTGTATTACAATGTACAATAGATGTCAGTGATGTTCATGAAGGTGCAACACTGCCATCTGCTTTTGCACTGGTGCTACAACAGTCAATGGGAAGAGCAAACACTGACCTTGACTAATTTAATGACATGTTGATGCAGAGGCAGAATTCAGGTTTTACTGTCCAGTAGCCATTCGCTGTAATAAAAACTCCAATCTGTGATAATGTGTATTGTGCTTTGCTAGTGTAATGGCTCAATATTGTGCACATTTACATGTAATAACTTTGGTTGATGTCTGTAATTATGAACAAAAACCTGGATATTTCAGTATTTCAGATATGAAAACACAAACAGAGAAACGAACCAGCTTATTTATACAGTAGTTATTTTGTGCTGTTGTTTTCGTATGTTCAGCAGTCCAGCCAAAAGTGAATTGTTGCCACCATTGGAGACTTGTCTAGCACAATCTGGTCTGCCAGTGCAACTTTCCCATCTGAGGCTGAGCCGCACCCAGTCGAACAGCACGCCTTCCACACCAGAGATGCGTGTGCACAGACAACTTTCTCTCAGGTATTCACTCCTCGGTCTCATCTGTATGTATTGTATATCCTAACACACCTAAGTTGAGTCATTAACTGTAAAATCGCAGTGATATTGTTTACATTTACACATGTACTTTCTTTTTTTTAAATCGAGGTCTGTGACATGTACGTATTTTAAAAGTTGAGTTTGTTTGATAGACAGTCATACTAATGGACTTGCTATGTAACAGCTTATCTTGTGTGATTTGCACAGGTTATCCAACCTTGATTCTCCATTTGAAAAGGACCGTGGTCGCACCAGAGGTTCAAGGAGGCGACTGACAGATTATGCAATAACTTTACCAGAGACTCCTCCCCCTGTGGTGAACTATGGAAACCTATCTGAGGATAGCAACTCTGAACACTCGTTTGCATCTTACAACAGCTCGCCGTGTCAGGAGTTGCTCTATGATTTGCCCAAACAATATCAGTCTGCATTCCCGCACTCCAGCCCAGTTGGCAGCTATGGACCTCAAGCCTCCCCACGCACTGGCTTTTACCATAATTCCAGGCACCAGTCCAGCCCCAGTTTTCATAAAGCCTATTATAATGAAGAGATGGTCTATCCCCCTGATCTGGACTTGGCACGGAGCTATTATGCCCAGCACGCTCCCTGTCCTTCCAACAGATATGAGTATTGGTATAAAGATGCCGCTGTGCCCCACCACAGAGCACAGAGGCCTTTACCTCCAGATCCAAGACTCTCCCCCTCCCCAGCTCAGTGGGACCATCCACAATACCGCACCAGTGGTCTCCCACAACAAGTAGTGAATGAACAGCTCAAGTCATGGCATCGGCGCAGTCAGCTCAAAGCCCCCAGGTCTCGTTCTCTTGACAGACAGGGAGCAGTCAGAGTTAAACACATGCCAGCTCAGGATTCGACCCGCTACCAAAATCAGAATTACACCGAACAGGTAAGCAGACAAAATTATTTGTTTATAAGTCTTGTGTGATTATTTTCTTATTTAATTAGTAGTTAAAGGCAGGAAATCATGTTTACTTGCTCACACATTGCAATACGTGATTGATATTCTTGTCACATTTTCACAATGTACATGTGAAAAGTGACTTTATAATGAATGGAATAATACATGGAAACTTCCAGCTGAAGCTGCTGGAAAAGAAATTAAATTTAGGATCACAGTATTTTTTAAATTAGCTTTTTTAACCTGAACGCTGCTCCTCTGCTACAATGTGGGTTTCTCGATAGACCTGATTAATAGGTGAGGTTTTTTTTGTTTATTGTTTGTTTTGCTTTGTTTTGTTTTGTTTTTATTTTTCATGGCTTTTCAATATATAGTCACACCAGCAGACACTGGAAATACAGCTGCAGATTTTAAGACACCTAAAGTCAACCTTCATTTATCTTATTTAAAGATATTGTAGAAGATTTAGTTATTAACTAGTTTTTAATTGGTGCATAAAGGACATTGATTTAAAACACAGAGATAAGAAACATATGCTGTATGTATTCTAATATTTGAAGTTTGCATTATTGCACAGAACGTTTATATGCATTGTGATAATCTGATGATAAAATGATTCATGCAGCAACTATTGCAGCTGTTGAAGATTTCATGTTAAAACTGTTCAGATAGCATATTAAGATGTTTATTGCTTCGATTTATTCACATACACACCTCAGCCCAATTTCATTCTGTTTGCAAGTATATCTGTTAAAGGGCACAGAGGAAGTCCCAACTAGATACTGTTTGTTAAATATACCAGTGAAAGCAAAGAATTGTGTGGGTTATTCACTCACATTAAGTATAAGTCATGAAGAATTTAGACCTTAAGTCCTGAATATTCACTAGTTACAGCAGAAAATTAATGATGAACTCAGGATGCTGCAGAAGACAGTATATATAAAACTGAACACCAGATACATTAACCAAATTAAATGCATGTCATTGTATACTTTCACATCTCAATTATGGTTCTAAAAGTATTGTTGCTTTTTTTCTGTTGCTAACTTTAAGGTTATCCAAAGAATGGTTCCTCAAAGAGCTGCAGATGACACTCAAGGACACTGGGTTGTCGATGATGGCTCTCACTTTGCAAGTCAAGTGTAAACCAAGGCAACTCGCACTGCAAGCTGAACACGTAATTCAGAGGTTGCAACTGCATTCATTCCCAAATGACCAAAGTAGTGAGAAAATGAATTAACTGTTTGATGAAAGTTCACATGATCCTGTTTACTTTCCTGCCTCTTTTTTTGGCATACAGAGGGAGGATGGCGGAATAGGAAGTTCTTACAATGTAATGCTTTCTAGTACAATGATAACACATAACTGCAGGCCAAAGTTACTATAAGGTTGAATAAAACTCCTTTCTGATACAGCCACGGTCAAAGCTGATTGCAGAGCAGTTGTATTGGATTTGGAGTAGAACTGTTAAGTGTACCTGTTGTTTTTGTCCACTCTCTGTATGCTGTTACAGTTACAAATGAAGCATTGAACTGAATCCTCGTTAAATTGCAAGGGGATAAGTGCCCTTTATTACTGAAAGCTCTTTAAACCTGCAACTATTGTTTACAAACAAGCTGTCTGATGCTGAAGCCATAAATCTGCTGCCAACTCAAAACTGGTTATTAAGATTCTCAAAAATCAGATACCATCATCACAGAATTTCATATAATGCATGCAGGCTTATTTTGATATGTGGAGCAATTATAATTTAAACGGTAATTGGCAGGAGAGCATTTGGAGATAGCAGCAGCTCTAACACAGAAAAGTGAGTTAGATCATAAGAAATGTGAATGTTTCCACAATAACTCTTCTGATATAACTAACAATTAGGCTTTTATTGAAGGTAATCTCAGATTAATGATGATTTATTTCAAAAAAGTCACTTTTAAAGCTGTCAGTTTAACTGCTTTAGGTAACTAATCATACAACATAGTGCTTCAATATATGTGGCTATCTGAAGCCAAAAACACAAAGTTAAAAAATGATATGAATCAATGTGAGGATGTGCTCAAGACACAGAAGTTTACTTTTTGGAGTTTGGAAGATGGGGAATAAAGTGATAATAAAGTGCTAAAATAATGTAAATGAGCAACACTTTTTTTTAACTACATTTTGTGTATAATGTTGTCTTGTTTGATTTAACATGTTGATGAACTTGAGCTGCTTAGATTTAAGATTTGTCAAATGTGTGTTTTTATACTTATATGTGCCTGTGGCTGTGCCAGTTAACTTGAATTACTTACATGAACTAGTTGAAACTAGAAATTAACTTGACATATAAAGTAGCAAGTTAAGACAAAAGAAGTGTTGATGTTTGGCAGCTATTAATGTGTCAAATTGAAATGTAAATATCCTGAGCTTTAACAGAATCTTTATTAGTGTCGTTTGAGACAGTATATCACTAGACACTAAGCTTTTTATTCGTACCAATACCATTTGACACGTGTGATTCACAAGCAAGTCTCCCTTGATCTTTTGAAGGTAGATCATTTAAGAATGACAGAAAATTACTGCAAATTCCACTATGGCTACGCACTGACTGATCTCTCACAGTGATCAATTTTATGTGTTAATTTATTGTGATTTGCACCATAGGATTTGTGGAAAGTCAGACTTGAAATCAAAGAAGACATAGACCTGTGTCCAAAATCCAGCAGCAGTAAAGACTGTGTAGTTCTGTACATGCATTTATAAAAAAAAACACAATCAAATTGCCTTGTGTGCCTCTTTTTACTGTCTTATTTATTTATCATTTAATGTAGATTAAGTGGAGCTAATAATAATGTGTTCCTGTTAAAAATCTGTGAAAATGTTTTCCCTGTGGAAGAAAATAAAGCGTAATGTTTGCATAGTGTTAAGTTTCATTTACTCACATGCTGTTATTCCAGTGTCACAGGGCTTGTATGGACCTTTTTAGACATGTCACTGTAAGAAAAGCACAGGTGTAAATAATAAAGTTAATGATGGCTGAATTCCCTTTAGTTGATTCAGTTTCAGGGTCCTGGTATTTAAAGTTTAACATGTATAGTACATCTGGCCTCAGTCATATTGTGCTTCACGTCCCTGAAATTCCATAAAATAAATCCATTAGATAGACTACGTTTCCATATGGTCTCAAATACCTTCTAAATAGATATCCTTTTTGTGATACATTTTTGATATATACATTTAATTCTAAATATTTGAATCTATTTTGAACGGGGCCTCTCTTTATGGCCTAATCTTCCAATAGACAAACTATAGTAAATGCATTTTGATTTGATTAAAATATAAATTTTCAAAATATTTCGACATTATTTCCGTGTTTATATGTTGTAAATTAATTTTGAAATGTAAACAAATGAATTCTTTTGTTAATCACAGTATACTTGTTTGCTCTACATCAGAAGAGATGCTTTTATTTTGGAAAATGACGGATTAAGTTTACGGAAGAGATCTCTACTTCCGGAAAGGATTGTGTTTCGCATATCGAGAAACAATTCACCTACCTGGTTTGAAGGCTACCTTATCAGGTAACGTATGCCCCTTTAATTAAATTGATATAGCAGACGTCTGTACAGTAAGCTAACTAGATAACGTTATATGTCGATGTTGTCGTAAATACTTTTATCTTTCTGCTCGCAAGTTAATTCAAAAAGCTGTGTCGCCTCCTGCTCGACTGGTTAGCGACAGCTCAGCGCTAGCTAAAAGGTAACGTTAGCAAGCTGATATATAAGCGATCTGTGACTTGTTCACTTAAAACGTATCAGTGCTCGGTAAATTTTAATTCAGCTCATTGCAATGAAGTGTACCGACCCGTCGAGACAGGGTGGATTTACGTCAAGTTGTCTGTATCTTGCGGTTGTTTACATTTTGTACTCCTTGTTCCGTCTGTCTCTGTGCTAATCTACATCCGTCGGGCAGGATTTGCTAAGCATTGTCTTGGTTAACCGTCTGTTTGTGTTGTCACTGTATCAAATGTCAGTGTTCTCTCTTGTATTTGGAGTATTGTACTAATTATAATTTCAGACCGATCATTTTTGGCTGGTGACAAAGACAAGTTTAGTAGCTCCTTTATTATCTCGTTGTGCATGTCTGATTGATGAACCACATATTTCATATGACGCAGATTAATCACTAGTTATTTTAATTCAGGAGTTGGATAAATGTTAAGTAAACGCTTAAGGGCAAATCTGGTAAAGTAATAACACTTATTGATCTTCAATAATCCTGCAATATCAAATCACCTCACTGTACTATACAGTGTATGACAATGTATCATTCAGATAGTATAATACAATGGACAGTATACTTTAATTGTCATATGTAGGGCTATGCAGACTGTATGCCCTTACAGTAGCCATCAATATCCACATAAAACCATCTCAAATTTATTTTCCCAATAGCAAAAGCTATGTAAAGAGTAGATTTAGTTTTTGTAAACTCGACAATCTAATTTTTTTTTAAAACTACATTTATTTTTGAATATGTAGGCTAACTAGACATTTCTCCTTATTGACAAGTATTTATAGGCAACAGGAAAAAATAACTTAAAAGACCTTACAGAAGACCTTATAGACAACCTTAAAAATGTGCTTGGTTTTCACTGATGTAGCTCTGATTCACTTTCAGAACCAAATTTTAGGTGAAAGTCTTAGTCAGCAGCTTTTTTTAAATGGCTTATTGGACAGCTGAAATTCCATTACTGGAACAATATCAATAATAACATTATCAGCCAATAGATGAGAGCACTTCCCTGTCGTTAAAACGGCCACGCCCCCTTTGGGTGAAAACCAGCGCTGTAAAAGTGCGGTGGCAAATTGGAAAAACTAGTGGCATCATACCTAAAAGCTGCTATGTTGTCTATTGCACAACAAACAACAAAAAAACAAACCCCGGTTTACGATTTTCTTTACTTCCCCAAAGAGCGAAGGACAGTAAAAGATGAGATCTGTGGCTTCAGGCCATCTGCAGAGAGGATGAAAACCGTAAACTGTGGGACTCGGCTAGTCAATATGTTTATGTATGTGGCAAACACTTCATTACAGGTTAGTTAATGATGTTAAAGTCAACAGTTATAATGTT
>JBBPCS010000359.1:9479532-9548247 GCA_037974645.1 Hollardia meadi
AATGCAATCTCTATGGGTTCCGGGAGGGCTCGCCCCAACGTGTTGTCGTCATATGTAACGTGGTGGTGCATTCAGGTGCTCCTCGGATGGTCCCATTTCACGAGTTGAGAAGTCGTTCGTCTGTGCTTCGGTGTGTTCATAAGCTTTTTAAGTCGTAATGTGGAGACAACATGGACGCCAAAAAGATGTGTTTTCCCCCCCTGAGAAATTTGGCAGGAGAATTCGGATAAAGCAGGTTGCTTTGGACTGCAGTGTTTTTCGCCAAGATCATCCCTACCCACTGACTGCCCCGTCGGTTCTGCTGCTGTTAAGTTAGCTGACTACCCCGTCGTCGGTGGCTCTGCTGCTGCTGCTGTGGGGTTAGCTGACCTTCCAGAGCTGCTCGTGGGGGTTTGTGTGTTTTCACATTCTGTCGGCTGCTGACTGTTAGGCTCAGGTGGCTCTTGTTCAATTATTGTTGACGCTTTACTTGGAATTTTACGTTTTAGAAATCATTGAATGTCCATAACTGCTCATTAGACAGCTAGCCGAATAAGTGCACAAAAGAGAGGGAACTCCTATCTAATGTCGCACGTCACAACGTGCCATGTCACATGACTGCTCAAAAATTAATTTATTACAAAACCAAACATAATAGAATTCAGATTTACTATTTTATTTCATGGCATTACTTAAAATATTTATATATATATATATATATATATATATATATATACAAGAAATGTTTTTATTGGACCTATTTTAGACTCGATGTAGTGATATATTTCAGCCGATGCCCCCCCTGCCTCCCCTCAAACTCCGCGTATGACTCTGACCCGTAAATACTGACGAGTGATGTTAATATCTGGTTAGTACGATGCTTAGTAGGGATAGACCGATTATTGGCCTGGCCAATTATCAGATCCGATATTCAATATTCAGCATTTTTCTGATGACTGGAATTAGCTGTTCTTTTTTTTTTTTTTTGCAATTGCTGATAAATTATTTAATTGAAAAAAAAGTGCTACTTTGGCTCTGATGCAGCATCCTGTCTGTAGTCACCAGTAGTCACACTGACTCAATATCCTATAATAGCCTATCAACACAGAATTATCTGAATCTGCAATGTAACTAGTAACTAAAGTTATAAATGCAAATGTAATGGAGTAAAAAATACAATATTTGCCTTCATAATGGAGTGGAGTGGAAGTATAAAGGAGCAGAAAGTGATTAGAAAGTACAATTACCTCATAATTTTCTTTAAGCACAGTACTTGAGTCAATTATACTTAGTTACTTTTTATCACTGGTTATTCTAAAATTGACACTAAAATTTTAATTTTTACTGCAAATGTATATTCCAAATATCGGTTATCCGTCTCCTTGGTTACTAATAATCAGTAACATATTGGTCGATCCCTAAGGTTTAGCTCTAGCTCTATGTCTATTTTTGCGCCATCCCATAAATGTGTTCCCTGCCGCGCAGAGTATATTTAGAGCTACCAAGAACCGGAGTCAAATTTATTGTGTAAAGTTGATTGCAATTCTGGTTTCTCAGCAGGAAATTGAACCATCTGTACCGTCTGAAGCAGAATACAGAGACTGTGAGTGGGTCATCAGGCAGTCTCCCTATGTCAGGCCGAAACGGGTCTGCAAGTGATGCAGACTGCCGAATCTCTGAGGACTGCCGTGTCCCAGATGTTGAGCTGATGGAACTGGGGCCATTGCTGGAGGAGGGAGGGGGGCGACAGGCAGCATCTAAAGGCGTCCATCCAGAGGTACGACTGTTTTAGACAATTCCCAAAGAAAGGATGTTATGTCTCAGTAGCTTCAGTATTCTCTTGAATCTCTCTGAAGGGAGCCCCAATGCTTGCTGATGAGGAAGAGGATGATGATGAGGTGGGAGACGTTCTGACCTTACCACTTCAGGCCCACCATGCCATGGAGAAGATGGAGGAGTTTGTACACAAGGTGAAAATGTCTCCACAGTTTGATAAACACAAAACTTATGTAGGATCACAGCACCAGTGTAGATTTTACTGGGTTAAACAGCCAGTGAAAACTTAATAATTTTGCAGGGACCTAAAATAAACTTATGCCTTAGGTTGTTGTGAAGCACACCTTATCCATTCTGGCTTCACTTCCCCCTCCAACCTCAGCTTTAGTGTGAAAGGATGAATACAAGCTTCTATAATAACAAGTAGTGAATTCAGCTCTTCTCAATCTTACAAAGTTGACTGATTGTGCTGGTTGGTCACAACATTCAACTGTGACAGTACAAGGAAAACAAAAGGCCTTTATCTTAACCCAGCATAAATATTTCACCATTGCATAATGAGTTGAAAGACAACACCCTGTTCATGTCTAAGGTGTTTACCAGGTCTAGTGTGAGGTTAATGGACACACAGTTACAGATCTGGGTGACAGCAACAACCAGGGATTAACCCATGACTGCTGTGTAGTTTGAACGAGTAATATGTAGGTGTATTTATTATTTTGACACACACAAGTGACCATGGGGGACAAGTTTCAGCTTTCAATAAAGGAAAACAAAACTTATTCTTTGTAAAGCGTCAAAACATATAAGCTGTTAAGGTGGACTAGGGGAAACTTTTCATAGTTCTAAGAACCCCCTGTTTATTATATCCACAGTTCACAAACTGGAAACGATCATAGTTTTTAGAACATTGTTTTGAGGGACTTCATTATCTCCTACTTCAGAGTATGTGCCCAGCACAAGAGTAACCTTGAGTGCCGTAGGTGTACAGTGATTGGTCCAGGCTTAAGTTTCCGTTCGTTGGTTGAACATATGGTTCAATGCAGCATTGTTAACCACCGTTTTTTTAAAACCCATGTAAAACGTTAGCTCGGTAAACAACAGCTTGTAATGGTAGCCTTAAAAATGGAACAAAAGATGGACAAATCCCTGGCAAATTTTTGTTGTTGTATGTCGTATAGAAGTGACATTGCTATACCAGCCGTCGCCCTGCTTACGTCACTTCTAGTTCCTATTGGCAGTGCAAATGCAAACAAAAAAAGACCTTGAAGGTATTTAGTTCTCGGGGAAGCCTCCCAGTGGGTAGTTCCTCTCAGAGTCCCCAGAACCGTTTGATCTGAAAATGCCTATAGATATTGAGAAGAACCCTTATCAAAAAGATCTTACTCCATCTTAATATGTCCATTTTACTTAAATCTCAATGAAGATTATCAACATTTTATTTAATTAAACTGCATGTAAAGTAATGATCTATTGAAAAATACTAGTGTCTGCATCAATCCCTCAGGCTTTCAGTTTGAGAGCCATATAGTGATTGTAAATGGCTGCGTCTGTGAGCGAACACTATTCTTGCTTTTCAGGTTTGGGAGGGGCGCTGGAGAGTCATCCCTTTCCATGTCCTGCCAGAGTGGTTAAAGGACAACGATTACCTCCTGCATGGACATCGGCCCCCTATGCCCTCTTTTCGAGCCTGCTTTGGAAGCATCTTCAGAATTCACACTGAGACAGGAAACATCTGGACTCACCTGCTAGGTGAGAATAAAAAGCCTTGCATCCTAAAGCAGGTTTAACAGCAGACTCTAATTTTGTTTACAACCTCATGTTAGTTTACTGACATTTTCTTTTAAATGTATAACTCCTTATAGCTCTGGTCTCTTCTCTTGTCTCTTGTTATTAGTAAAACTGGCGTATTTTTTCCCCTCAGGGCTGATCTTATTCATTTGTCTGGGCACGTTAACCATGCTGCGCCCCAACATGTATTTTATGGCCCCACTGCAAGAGAAAGTGGTGTTCGGGATGTTCTTCCTGGGAGCTGTGCTCTGCCTCAGTTTCTCCTGGCTTTTTCATACCGTCTACTGCCACTCTGAGAAAGTGTCTCGCACCTTCTCCAAGTAAGGCCTCACACTGCCAAACTCACACATACTTGCATACTTACTTTCTCACATAGTTGCCATATGTCTTAAAGGAATATTTAGTCTCTGTCAGTGTCCTTTCCTATTTTAGACTTACTGCTCTTGCAGAAGGGAGGTTTTTAATCTATCTATCTATATGTGTCTTCATACTGGACGTGCAGCTCCAGATTGCCATCTAGAGTTCATTGCAAATAATTGGGAATAACCCAAAAGTCATCATTCAGGGCAAAATGGTCCAAAGTTCAACCAAAACTAACATGATGAGTGATATTTTGTTTTTTTATTTCAAGAAGTTACAGTGTTGTTATTGCTAAATGAGGTACTTTCTCTCCTTACACTCTTAAGCCAGTTCAGACTCTGACTTTTTAACTTCTTGTGACAAATGTGTCTGGCTCTGATGTGTAATTGCTGCAGTAATTCAAACACCAATGACTGAATTACAAAAAGAAAAATTTGTTTGACGTCCATTAACTATGGAGTTAGATAATTGACCCCCGACCCCTCTTGTCTGTATGTCAAATGTCCTCGACCAAGAAACTGAACCCTTAACTGCTCCTGCTGAGCCTGATAGTGCTTTACATTGCAATTCAGCCATTTTCATCGGTGAATGTGAGGTGTTATTTATACTGATCTGTGGTTAAAGCTGCTAGATAAGTGCATTTACTCTGGCAGACTGCTTGAATTATCATGTCTCATGAGTGTTTACTGTATGCTATTGTATCCATGTCTTATATGAGCAGTAAGTATAAAATTTGGATATACTTAGAAGTTTACCAACTATGACCATTAGGTGATAATGATGTTGCTGTGAAAATGTCAATAATCAGAAATCCACAGTGTTTATAAACATGAGAGAACATTAGCTTTCTTGCAGATCTTAATACCTGTTTGTCTCTCTCCCACTCCCTCTCTTCAGACTTGACTACTCGGGCATTGCCCTCCTGATCATGGGCTCCTTCGTGCCGTGGCTGTACTACTCCTTCTATTGCTCCCCTCAGCCTCGACTTATCTACCTCACCATTGTATGTGTCCTTGGCATTGCTGCAATCATAGTGGCCCAGTGGGACCGGTTCTCTACACCTCGTCACAGACCTACAAGAGCAGGTGCTAACCAGCTCAGGATAATATGTGCTTTTTAGATGCAGCTGTTTGCTTTGGGTTGTAATTGTAGTGTTATCACTCATGTTACGTAACGTAACGTAACGTAACTTTTCTGGTAAATATGAATGACTGTCAAGCTTTTGTTTGCATTTCTAAAGTGATTTTATGATTTGCCTTATAGTGTTTAGAAAGATAGCTGTTGACTTTTTTCTTTTTATGCCTTCTCCCTCCCAGTTACAGGTGGCCGGAGGCATTATGTTTTCAGGTTGTCTATTATTGTGAACACGATATCTGGAACACTTTGAGGGAATTTCTTCAAATTTGGCACAAATGTCGACTTGCACCCAAGGATAAACTGATTCAATTTTTGTGGTCAGAGGTCAAAGGTTACTGTGACCCATGAAGCAAATTTTTAGTCATAATTCAAGAATTCATATGCTAATTATGACAACATTTTAAACAAGTGTCTAACAGGATAATGAAGGTGAATTATTGACATTTTATATCCCAAAGGTCAACTTCACTGTAATATCATGATATTCTGCAAAAACACTTTTCTGGCCATTATTCAACATCATAAGTTCGGAACAGAAGGGGAGATTAGATTTTATAGATCTTCTGTGCTGCCGGGTTGTAGATGTGTGTGAGGCATCCATGTTTTATAATTTGTAGCTTCTTTGCAGCAACATCCATATTTGAAGCATTGTAGTCCACCAAAAGCTCTTTGGTTTTGCTGATATTTAGCTTCAGGTGTTTCACCAAGTGGCGAAACTCTCTATCAGTCACTACATATATTATATGAGTCTGGACAGACATTGGAAATTGCAACTTGTTTGGTGCACAGAGACCTACAACCGTGTGGCAGTAATTCTAGTTTTTTACCTCTATTGAGTAGTGACAGGTTAAGAGGCAGACAAGAAATGGGGGAGAGAGAGAGAATAGAGTTGCGCTCAGATGTGGACTTTTTTCCAAATTTAACAAAGTAACTGAAGTCCAATTCTTCTCTTAGGTGTATTCATGGGTCTTGGATTAAGCGGCATCGTCCCCACCATGCACTTCACCATCGAGGAGGGCTTTGTTAAGGCCACCACAGTTGGCCAGATGGGTTGGTTCTACCTGATGGGTGCCATGTATATCACTGGTGCTGGTCTGTATGCAGCCAGGATCCCTGAGCGCTATTTTCCTGGCAAGTGTGACATCTGGGTAAGTATTTGATGTGTTTATATTACATAATAACACTTCAGTCAGCTGGTTGCACAAACAGTTTAGAATTTAAAGATTTTTATAAAGGAAAATTATTCATTATAATAATTAATTCACCATGATTGAGGGGAAAAATCTGCCATGCTTAGTCATTTTTACCTGATGGTGATATTATGAAATACTTCACCTTTGCTTCTACTGATAAGAGACACTTAAGACGAGGTATTGTTTGAATTTTTTCTACTGTAGTTCTGATATAACCACATTTCTGTGCAAAAACAATACTTACCACAATCCTAATTCCAAAAGAGTTGCAACGCTGTGTAAAATGTAAAAAAACAAGTGAACAAAACAAGTTTTTGACAAAGTATTCTCGTGCCCATGTAGTAATATCTTTTCAATCAAGTGTTTCACAAAGTCGTCCAATCCTTGAATGACTGAGCCTTTCGAGGATGCCCCTTTCATACCTAATCATGATCCTATCACCTGTTACCAATGAACCCCTTTACCTGTGGAATGTTCCAAATAGGTGATTTTGAGCATTCCACAACTTTTACAACTTGTCCCTGTCCCAAAAAGATATGGAGGTTCACTACACTTGTTCCAGCAATGATCATTCATAAGAGACTGAATTTTTAAAGATCCCTTCCCTTAACTTCAGAATATATTAATATTCAGGTATTTTTAATTACTTTTTTTTTTTTTATTTACAAGTTAAACTGCTGGACAAGATGTCTCTGAGTTCACTGTAAAGTCCAATCTCTCGCATTTTAAGTGAGCACAGAGAACATTTACACTTCCAGCATTGAATGTGAAAACAGCCTTATAGTATCAGACTCTGCACGTACATCATTCTACAGAGGGAAGCTCAAACAGTCAACTGTAGAAACAAGAAAAACACAGTTTGACTGGAGGGGGGCTTTTACAGCTCATTATACACGACTCTGTGTTGATTTTTTACACTGTTGTTTGAGCAAACATAGCCAAATGATAATGAATGAAACTGATACTTACCTCTCTTTCACCCCTTCTAGTTCCATTCTCATCAGATTTTTCATGTCCTGGTCGTGGCAGCAGCTTTCATCCATTTCTACGGGGTGTCCAACCTGCAGGAGTTCCGCTACGGCCTCGAGGGAGGATGCACAGATGACTCACTACTCTGAGGGGCCTGACTGTGACTTACTCATACTTTCCTTTATAGCCCCACAAACACACTTGAAAAGCTGCTGGAATTGAATATATAGTCACTTATCGCTCCTACTGTGCTTCTGATTTGCGAACATCTTGTTTGTGTTTTGGTGGACTTTCTGTTTGGCTCTTTTTTGCTCCAGTAAAGTAGCATTAACTAGCCATTGAACTACGGAGGGAACCTTCAACAGGCACTACGTCTTTAATAATTATGAATCTTGAAGTCAAGTAAGATCAAAATGGGATTTTAACCAAAATCTTATATTCATATAACTGATGGTTACTTCTTAAAAGCCCACTAGTTCCCGAACCTCTACATAGTCTATTACCATTGCACAAAGGATACAGAGAGTATTATTTGTGCTGTAGCAGAGGGCACCTACTGTAAACCATTCCTTCCCTCCCCACCAGTCTCCATGCAGGTTAGAGGATGAATGTAGTGTCCACCAGGAGTTGAGGTGTAGGACCATTTACATTCTTGGTGGCCTGCACAGGTATTCCTATATGGATGATGAGAGTATACACATTTAGTGTGTAGGTATCACCAGATGTTTTTTAACTGTGCTGACACTGATTGCGAAGCTGTCTGTTACAACCCAGAGGACAACCACGAACCTACCCATGTCCGCTTTGCAATAAAACATGAACTGTACTCTTTGGGCCCAGTGAACACTCTAAAACTCCATTGCAATAAAATAAGAAATACAATATTATGAAAGGAACATACAGCTTAAATATATATTCTATAAATGTATCTGAGTAACACAAGCTGTAATACTAATTGGAATTCTTCCCAAAAATAAGGGGTTGTAAACTTTAACTGAATTTCTCAGTTTACTAGAATTTTATACTGAAATTTTTTGGAAGTTCCTTTGCATTTTGATGCATTGTTTTAATTGGAGAAAAAAATCCAAACAAATGATTTTCAAATGGCAAGATTGCACAGAAAAGCTGCAGCTGTACAAAAATATATGAGCTCACTTCACGTTGGACTGAAATATTTAATATGTTGAAGTTAAAAGACCCACACACACCCCTCGTCATCATTTTTCAGTCAGACAACACATCATTGATTATTTTCTAGAGTTCCTGGGCTACGCACAATGTACAGATCTGGATAAGTCAAATTGTGTTTTTGTCAGTTAGAGACCTTTCTTTTGTGCTAGATTTCAGATGCAATGAGGTGTAACATGCACCCTAGTGTATACTATTAAATTCAAAACTTCAAATCACTGTATGGGTTTTAAAACATGTTATGTATGATTGATATAAACTTTTAGTAATCCTGTGCCTTAGGCCAACGGAAATGTTTTTAAATAAAACGGCCTATCTTAACAGTCAAGGGAGCTTCAATGATTTCTTTCTTGTTTTCCTTGCCATATATACAATCAAATCACTATTGAACTTACAACTCCATTGATAGGTTGTATCAACTGCTGTTTAAGACTCCTTTTTCTAGATCAACTTATTCGAGCTTTATTACAAAGACTAAAACGATGTGTGTTCTTGATTTTGTTTAATGTCCTGTGTAGAAAGTGATAAATCATACATTTCACTGAAATGTAAATATTTATTAATGGTAATCTTGGAAAATTATTGGAATAAATTTTTTTCCACATGTACAAACATGGTGTCCATTTGTGTCAAATGCACGTTCAAGGGTCACGCAATACAAGCAGCTGGTGAGAGTGATGTACAATTAAGAGTTTTTGTTTCTTACAATGTAAGACTGACATTTGCAGATGTTACATCAAAAGTGATCAACTGTGATGACAACAGGAGCCATGGTTGAAAAAAAAATGGTGCTCTGCCTTTTAAAACAGTTTCAGTGGAGTATAGAGATCAATAGATCATTGCTGGAATTAGCTGCTGGTTGGAGACCACTGAGAGCAGGATCAGTGGTAGAAAAATGGGTGGGATGTTTTCATCACTACAGATTGCTCCCTCATGCATGTTGCTTTGCTGAAATAATATATAATCTGACTGAATCCAAATTCTAGACTATCAGGAATATAAATCGGACATAATTAGCAAGCATCCAGAGATAACATGTGCCTCCTTAAGGCTTCACAACCCCTTTTATAAATTTGGAAATATTTTGAATTTTTTTAATCTGCCTCCAGATCTATGTTTGTATCAAAATGCACACTGCTATTTTTTCACAACGAAACCCTGTGAATATTAGCACTTAACAATAGGGAATTGTGCTAACTATCAAGTGAAACACACTCATAACCTGGGTCACATTCAATTTATCAAATTATTTCCTGTTTTTTTCTGCTTGGCTCATGCACTGACTTACACTTGTTACCTGTTAGTTTTCATTTTGATTGTAAAATTCTTTAATTTATAAGACACTATGTGGTCTTTAACCAGACAATCTGCCAGCTCCTCGGTACAAAGTCTGTGTACTTTTCCCCTCCTCTCTGAGCCCTTGTGGAACATGCATTGCAAATTGCAATCATGTTGTCTTCTTCTGAAACTGTAAAAATGTGACGATATGTCATACATCCCTAATTCTAATCATTAATGTGTTCAGCATTTTAATGTTGAAGCTGTTAAAGGTGGTTTAACTGCTTTATATAGTTTATCTGACAGATAAATTTGGAATTTTTACTTGGAGATCAATAAAGTTTTATATGAATCTATAATATTACATCATAATTAATTTGTTTATTATATTTTATATTATAAAAATAAACTCAATCAGCAAAGTAGTAACTAAAGTTGTCAAACATAGTGGAGTAAAAAGTACTATATTTGCCAATGAATTGTCGTGGAGGAGAAATAATATAAATACTCAGATAAAGCCTCAAAATTGTACCTAAGTCCAGAACTTGAGTAAATATAATTAGTTACTTCCCACCACTAACAATGCTAGCTGGCTTTGTGTAACTACTGTTAAACTAATGTCGTTCTTGTTTCTGTTAGAGTCGTCATGTCTTTCTCCACCTAAGAAGAGGGGGAGGAACCAGGCACGCTCTGAAAGGCTATCTGTCAAGATGAGTGGATGATCAGTGAAATGGACAAGGACTTTAATGAGTAAAAGTATAATATCACCCACCCTTCACCCTTAACATCTCCTTGCACCTCGGCTCAGAGGAAGAGACACACCATAGGTGATGATGCTGTTCTGTCAAGATTGGCCTACCTGGACGAAGAGAGACAGAAGTTTAGGCAACAGGATGATGCAGATGTTCGATTTGCTGCAGTGATTGTGGACATACCAGCGAATGTCAACCCAAACCATAAATCAGAGCTTAAACTTAAAATTTACCAGATGCTTTCTGAGGCAGAGCGGGACTTCCCAAAGGAATCGTAATTCAAAGACAGTTGCTCTTTTTAATTGAATATAGTTTCGTTTTTATTATTGATTTATAACAAATGTTGACAATGCACTAAATACTGTAAATATTTTTTTGTATTCAGTGTGTGTGTGTGTTTTGTTTTTTACAAAATATACACAGGTGGAAGTACAACTTGTTTCAGACTGCAATTGCAGCCCATGCTGACCTCCCAGTTGACAGTCGTCCTGTCTCTGGTGATCAATCTCCTCCATTAGCCTGACAGAATCTCTCCTGATGCTGTTCTCCTTACTATAAACACATAGACCTTGATTAAAGAAGACCAAAGTTGAGTTTACATGCCTCTTAAGGTTTTTGTGGAGTATTTTTGCATTGAGGTATATAACATCTCAAACAAGTAGTAACAAGTAAAACATCTTATTAATTTTGCCTTAATTGCTTGACCCAAGTGTATCTTAACAGACGACCCTCAGAAGTGTTATTGTAAAATTGATTATTGCAAAATGTTTGTGTTACTACGATCCATGGCATTTCCACGTTACATTTCTTCTTATATTTTAAAACCTTGCATTCTAGTCGACAGAATTTACCTACCTACCCGTTTAAGTCGGAACCAAGTCACAGCCATGTGTTTCTGAACGAGAGCGTTAGTGGATGGTGAACTCAAAGACAGCTAGCTACTCAGCTACTATGCTAGCCTAGCTTTAGCTAACCAGTCTGTTATACGATTGTACTGTGGTATTCAACGTTGTTTTTACTTCAACATTTAGGTACGTTTTATTTGCCTTTGTTCACGTCTGCATATGATTTGAATGGATGTGTAATGCAGTTATTTGTCTTATCTAAATTCTGAGCATAAATGAAAGGGGCACGGCTTACAGTTAATGGGCATTATTGTTTTAACGTTCATTCTGGTTAGCTTTTAATATCAATATTTCAGACTGTGGGCCGTTAACGAAAAACGTAAACAGTGAGTTTCTTTGTCACGGACTTCCGCACTTCCAAAGGCTCGTAATTCATTTGCAGTAACATGAGCTGATGGGTGCCAAACCGTGGTCACAGATGCTAGATAGGACAAAGATACCGCATTACAAACTAGGCTAATGGTATGAAATGGTGCACACTTCCGGTCTCATAAGTGGGCGTGGTCGCCTAGCCCACCCATCCTCACTGGGCTTTTTTTTATCACTAACACATAAATGAGGGCTGTTTGCCCCTGTCGAAACAATACAACACCAGATACAGTCATACATTTAATGTTTGCGCTTCATTTTGCCGCTCGTTTTTATCTGCTAGCTTAATATACTGGAATATGCTACATATCTCGCGAGAGTGCGTTGCTGAGGCAGAGGCAGGTCTCAAATAAAGTTAATTTTCTCCTTGTGCAGCGACTCAGATCGGGTAGTGACCATGAATTTTTCATTTTCTCATTTTCTTCTTTATAAATCATCATCTTCTTCTTCTTTATAATTATATGCTCAGATCGGGTAGTGACAAACCGTCTTGTTTCCTGAAATGTTTTTGCCGTGGTCTAGCCAGCCGCCGCTTTGTTTTTAATGCGCGTTTACTCGCGCTGTTACGGTACGGGTATTTAGAGCGACCAAAAAGGACGAAACACAAACTTACGCACATTATATTAAAAATTATGATTCACTGAAGGCTTTTAAAATGTGAAGTCGCCAAATAAGTCGTAATTTGGGTCAAAAATGACAAAACACTCACATTACACCAATCATTTCATACTTATGATTCAATGTCATTTTGTCAAGTAAGCCCTAATTTGATTAAAAAAAACATTTCAATAATATAGAGTTAAAAGCAAAGTCAGCTCAAATTACATTACAATTAATAATTTTCTTATTTTTGAGCAGTCATTATTTTTTCCCAAAGAGATTAGCTGGAAATAGCAATGGAAACCTCAATGAAAGTCAATGGGTACATCCCAATTCCGATATTAGATATTTCCTCGCTCCTCACCTCGATTATCACGTGAACTGGAAGTCGTTCTGCTGCGCAATATTGCACGCTATCCCAAAGGTCTTATTTCTGCTTCGAGGAGAGAGGAGGGATCTCTGAGGAGCCATGAGTGAGGATACATGAGAGCAGGGGTGTTTCTCAATGTGAAGGATCCTTCCTTGGTAGGACAGGTCCTTGGAAGTCAGGTCCTCCAAACACTAGATGAGAGTCCTTCCTAACATTCCGAGAAAACAGTAGAAAAAGCAAGAGAGTGTGTGTCATTGCGTATTCTTCGCCGTCTTCTTCTTCCGGTGTCTAATGGCAGTTGGCCTTTTAGGTACATTACCGCCAACTTCTGAACTGGAGTGTGGATCGGAACAGGTCTTATTTTTCCAAAATTTAAATATAGCCATATACCACACATGCTCTGAGTTCGACTGCATTAGTTCTTTTATTTCAAGTAATCATTTTCCAGCATCTGTCAATGAAAGGGTTTGCAATTTTTTAAAGACCCGCTGAGCCTTGTGCACATAAGATTGTGGGTATTTCAGGTGTGCCAAGGATACACATGGGCATCCTTGAGAAATCGCAGTGCGAAGGACTCAATGACGTAGGCGTAGATGTTGACTTTGAGCAACACCCCAGAACTTCAAGGAAGTCTTTTACAGACCGACAAGCCCCCTTATTGGATATCGGTTATTAAATGGACGCTGCCGATGATCGGAATAATCTGATACATCCCAACATCGGTTTCATACCGGAGTGAAGAGAGATAACAGATTAAACTCAAGTGTATCACTGCCAGGTTTATGTTTTATTTGTTGTTTTATTTGATTCACCATCTAGGCCTAATTAAAATCTGTGTTCATTGTGGGTCTGAACCACAAAAAACTTTCTTCATTTATTAGAAAGATTTTTCTTTTAATCATCTGTTGTTTTAGAGTCTGTCAGCAAGAAACACTTTTTACATCATTTATCATCATTTCCATTCAGTCACCTGCGAGGCAGATAATTCCTGAGCATCTTGTTTTATGTGTGACATAATTTCAATCTTCACTGAAACATTTAGCTTAATAAATTATTTCTAGTGTTCCAAAGACACCATAATCATATCCTGGGTTATTAAATAATGCATTCACAATTAATATAACAATAAATACAGATGCAAATAATAGATAAATAAATTAAAGGTATTCTACCAGTAGAAATTGTTCCTGTGCCTCTTAGCAGGACACAGTATAAATACAGACTGCAGCTTGTTATTCATGTGCAGGTGTGTTTGTTACACAGCTAACAGAGAGAAAACACTGCTGCACTGCAGTTATAACTGTGCCTTCATTTGACCTTTATTAGAAACGGACATCACGTCGTCAGACGAGAGGACGACTCATTTCTCTTAAAACATCTTTCCTCGTTTCCTCTCTCCTCGTATGGTTTCCTTGCATCTCTCCATGCATCATCGGTGGGAGGGGCTAAGACGCAAGTGAGGGAAACGTGGATGCAATTTAAGTGAATTGGGTTGTACCACATGTCTAACCAATCTTTATCGAATCTTAATTTATGCGTGAAAGTTCGGGTTTCGTCCGTTTAGGTCGCTCCAATCATTCGTACCGTAACAGCGCGAGTAAACGCGCATCAAAACAAAGCAGCGACTGGCTTGACCACGGTGTGGCACTCGGCAACTCACGTTCCCGTTGTGTCTTTCCGGTGTATTCACTGTGTGATCATTATCTTTCTTTTCGTTAAGATAGCAATCTCAGTTTGGCATAAACTAGTTAGCCCTTACTGTGCCTTGATTCAGTCTGGTTGAACTGCTAAAAGATCCTGTGTCCCAAGACTTATTTGCATGTAGATAAAAGTAAATTTGCTGTCTGTAAGGATTAGTGATGGACAACAATCCACAGTCCAAAGAAACCACGGATCGGTCCGAACTGGTTTCTGAGGACGGCAAGAACAGCAAGTCCATCGTGTGTCAATGCTGCGGATCCAAGGTGCTATGCCCGGGGATGGCTGTGTTTGCAGAGAAAGAGGTATGACATGAGGGAATGGGCTCACATCAGTGTTAGAAGTATGTCATCCAAAGAGCTCTAGATGATCAAATAAGTGGGACAATGCTGCTGTGTTGGCTACGTTTACTCAAGTGCTGTACTTAAAGGCACATTTTTTGGTATTTACCTATGGTTTCATAGGTATTTATTTACCTATGGTTTCATAGGTAAATCATTTATTTTTACTCCACTATATTTCAGCTGTAGTTAGTTTTAACTTTACAAGGATGTTACATATGAAACGTGATGCATCTCTAAAATATGACGAAGTGTATCAGATTAAAATACCCAACAGACTATAAGATAATTAATAGCTTCACCTCAAACAACCACAGCAGTATTTAATACATCAGCAATAATCAGCGATAGTTTTAATAGTGTGACACTATAATATAAACAGAGGCAATGTTGATGCAGTGAGTACTTTTACATTTTACACTGCAAATAATAAATATGTTTTTTTGCAAATGCATAACTTTCACTTGTGTAAGGGAGAATTCTTACATTGTGCTGTAGTGTTGTTTGTTACTTTTACTAAAGTAAAGCATATGAAAACTTCCTTTAACACTGAATAAAACAATAGGCAGAAAGGCACTAAAATACATGTACTACTATGCATACTCACATACATTTACACATACATGCACCACATAAATACTGTATATACAAGAGCAACAATCCTTAATATTAGTCTAAGATCAGCAGGCAGACTGTTTAATTTTTTTCGGCATTTAAATGCCACATGAAATATCACCAGAATTTGATGAAAAAATGTTGAAGGAGATTGGAAGGTAGAGTATTGCTAGAGCATAATATATACTAAAGAACAAGGCCATTTAGAGGTTTATACACCAGAAGGAGGATCCTGAAAGGAATAGACAGACAATGAAGATATCTGAATATCTGAGGACCGGAGTGATTCTTTGTTCCATCTAGGTCTAACAATATGCAGAGGCAGTTATCTCAACTAGACCTAAATACATGGCAAACTTTTCATGTATATTCTAAGTCCAAAGCCCCTGTTGCACTTCTGTTTTTGAATTCCGTGAGAAGTGTTTATATGTCTTATGAGTCTGTGTTTTCTCCCATCAGCTGTTCCTACCATCCATGCGACAAAAGAGCAACCTCAGCACCACAGAGGCCTCAGTGGACGGGGACACTCTGACCGCCCACTGGTTTGTGGACGACATGTACACTTTTGAGAATGTGGGCTTCACTAAAGACGTGGGGAGAATCAAGTATCTCGTTTGTGCAGATTGTGAGATTGGACCAATCGGCTGGCACTGTTTGGACGACAAGAAAAGTTTCTACGTCGCTGTGGAAAGGGTGAATCATGCATAGTGTAAATGCATATGTTAGCCCAAAAGAACTTGTGTTGGGAGGCTATGCATCGTTTCCTGGATTTACACCCAGTGTTGACCACAATCTAATCCATCACACACAAACTTACATACTGTATCGTTATGTGTATTGTTTATGATAACAGAGCTGTGTCCATGTATGCCCATCCTGTTCTAATAAAGATGTTTTTGGGGAAGCTGATGTAGAATGCCATCTTGCAGCTGTTTCCTGGATAATGTGATGCAAGTTCTTTTATCTTAATATTTTTCAACCTTCGGAAAAATCAATTCCTTTCCGATTAGTGGGATGAAGCATTACTGTATATATTATGTTTGGATTCCATCCTAATACAAGTTGGTGCTTGTTTCATTTATAAAATATTTCAATCCTAGTGCAATCCTAAAGATACAGGGTGCATACCATGTTATTTTCAATGAGCATCATAGCCTGAAGATAATGACTGAAGAAACTAGAATTACCTCCTTGCAGTTGTTTGCCTCTGCAGACCAGTCAAGTTGCAGTTTCCATCCATGTCTGTCCAGACTCATAGATGTAGTGACTGATGGAGAGCTTGATCACCTGGTGCTCTGACAATGAAGCTCAATATCACCGAAATCAAAGAGTTTGTGGTGGACTACAATGCTTCAAATATGGATGTTGCTGCAAAGAAACAACAAATTCTAAAACATGGATGCTTCACACACACCTTCAAACCAGCAGCACAGAAGATCTAAATAATCAATACAGTTTCAAGGTGGACACCCAAAGATTAGTGTCACCAATTAAGTATCCGACCAAATGTGAAATATGGTCACAATCTCCCCTTCTGTTCCTGAATTATTATGTTGAATAACAGCCAGAAAAGTGTTACTGCAGAACATTATGATGTCACAGTGAAGTTGAGCTTTGACCTTTTGGATATAAAATGCCATCGCTTCACCATTTTAGCCTATTATTATTTGTGTGAAATTTTGTCATATTTAGTTTATGAATTGTTGAGTTATGACGAAAAATGGCAAATTTGAAGAAATTCCCCTAAGGTGTTCCTGAGATATCATGTTCACAAGAATGGAATGGAAGAACAGACGGACAACCCGAGAAAATTTTTTTTAAAAGCCTCCGGCCACGGTTATCGCATGGCCGTACAGAGGGGGGTGGGTGGGGTTGTAAATTAGGTGACCCAGTCCTTAAAAACTTCCACATATTCATCATTTCAAGGTGCAGGTCTACTATTTGCCACTAGATGTCATAATTTCAGCATTTGACACTTTTTTTTGAATTGTGTGGGTTCTATACATGATGATGTTCATTGTCATTTTGTGTGCACCTCTTATTAAAGCACTGCCCCCACCCTGTCAGCTGAACCCAACCAAATCAGGGGCGGGGGTGGTAGTCAGCAAACTACACTGTGAGTGATGGCAGTGGAGCTGTTTGCTTCCCTTTGTGTATTTTTAAGCATAAAAACATGGATGTAGAGCACGTTCAGAATACTAAAAATGCTGGAAAATACATGTGGAGTTGTAGCAGCTGTAAAAATGTGCATTATTTCAGGCTATATGAACATGTCAAGGCTGGATATGCTTTGTGACATCTAATCTTGATTAGGGAAACTATGCATTTTTTGAGGTAGCAAAGACAGCCACATGTGCTGGCTGTACAAAGAAGATATATGTAGAATTATGTTCAGACTCATAAGAGTATTCAACAAATGACTATATAGGCTATAATACACAAGACCAAACACTTGGGACAACTGAGCATAAAGTTGTGGTCATCCAGTAAGTTTTGTTTTTTGTCACAGTGATGTTGAGCGCCTTTAAATATGTGCAGTTGATTTCGAAAGACCCTCGTGATGTCTAACCGTTAGTGTACTGTCCAATATCCAAAAAGCAAGATGTTCATATACGAAACAGAGAACAGGGATATTCAAATCAGTCTCATATACAAAGTGACAGAGACACTCAGTTAACGCATGACATCTGTGCTGAACATGTCAATTCTCAGTTAAGTCAACTTCATTTGCAGTATAAAGGCCAAAGTCACAAATTTATAATTTATAATCAAAATGAAGCCCACCCCTTCAGTTAATAAGTGACATATTCAACTTTTTAAAAACAGTGTTATACTAACGTACGTTTAAAAAAAATGCTTAACATTGTGTGATTGATAATGTAAGACTGACAAACAATATTAACTTACATAAACTAATGTAATTTGTCAAAATAGATAGATGTCAACAGAATCCGTTTGCCCTGGTTTTATGGAACCGAATCGACAGGAAGATTTGTCCGACTAACCGATCTAAGTCTGGTTTATTTGGTAAACTCGCTTAATGGAAGGTCCCTGAACTATCAACATATGATTATAGTCTCTACCAATCAACGAGCCTTTTTAGACCATTTAAAAACAAAGCGCCGGTCAGCGCGCAACGATCTAGCGGGTCTGTTCGATTAGACAATCCAACGTATCCTCTGGTACGTCTATTCTTTCGGCCAAGCCAGGCGGGGTAAAGAATCCATTAAATTTGTGAATCGCCTGAAGTCAACACACCTACGTGCTGAAAGGGTGTATGAATCAAACTCATGCAAGATGGGAACGATCGTTAGTGAGGAAACCACGGAACCAATAAACTATATAATCCGTAACCAAAGAGTATTTTATTCACAAATGGTAAACCGAAGGATAGCAAACTCTACTGTAGTTTATTTAAGACGGTGTGAAAGTATATTTAAATGACGTTTAAGTCGTTTGACACAGTTTTACAGGCATTTAACTCGTGAAAACAGATATGAACACGAACCATGCGAGCTGTGTCGGCGTCGTAAAAAGCAATCATTATTAGCATTATGTGAAATAATGCCTGAATCATGAAATAACGTTATAGTCACAAACGTGGTTTTTAAAAAAATGGCTGTAACCTACATAATAGGTGTCTACTTTTTGAAGCGGAGGAAGACAGTCACTGACTGTCACCCTCTCGTCCCCAACTAGATAATTCGTCTTTGAGTTCAATGAGTGGAGAGTGGACATGAACTGATGGACAGAAATTCATAGCGAGCATATTTGGCGTGAGGAAGCCCTGCAAAATATTTCAGCTACAGTCATAACGAAGATGCAACGATGACTCAACCTCAGCTGAATGAGTTCATTCCCCCTCCGGAGTGCCCTGTTTTTGAGCCCAGCTGGGAGGAATTTGCCGACCCTTTTGCGTACATCAACAAAATACGACCCATTGCAGAGAAAACTGGTATCTGCAAGGTCCGACCGCCACCTGTGAGTATTTCCTAATTTTCGACACTATTAAACGTGTTTTTGCTCGATGTGTTGGCCTCGGCTGTTGTTTATAATGTCGCAGGCAAAGTTGTGTTTTAGACAGGCTTCAACATGGCGGATTGCGGCTCCTGAGTTGAATTGTCAGTTAGCCTGAGCTTGGACTGTGTTATGTTTGCTACAACGACAGTGAAGCACTCAGGAGGAGATCTGTGTCCCGTCCAAGTTGTTAACCTCGTATTTATTATCACGTTGAAGCCAGTGGTACAGTACATACTTTCTGAATATAATTCAAACGCCAAAGTTTGCCTGTTTGTAAATATAATAGAAAGTGTTTACGTTAGCGTAGAATTAAATGCTTCCTGGATTGTGTGCACGGAAATGGCTCTCCCGGGATTGAAACCAGTCATTTGACCGCTTATTTAAAAAAAAACAAAAAAAAAAACAGTTAGTTAAATGTGTAGTCTAACTTTCCCAAGAGGATTTGACGGATTTACCTAGTGTGAGGTAACCTAGCTAACGTTAATCAGGCCTCTTTAAAGGTGCAGTTGTCTGACATGTAACGCTGGGAAACGTTACGTACGTGCTCGGTGACCAACTGTTTATGGAGAGAAGGGTCGCGTTAACGCCGAGCTTAACGGACTCTCAGTTTTGCCATAGTTTATCATGTTACGCCTGAAACATTCATGAGTGCGATTATACGCAGCGTTAGTTTGTTAGCAGAATATTTTAGACTTGAGGTGTAACATGATGTCGTTAGTGCGAGAACAACTCTCTTATGTAATAATGTCTTTTTCTAAATGGATGATTATTCTGCTGTGATCCACACTTCACTTACGTCAACAGGAGACAAAAGTAATTCCGGAAAAGAAAGGGGATTAAATAGTTTTATTCAAATGTATTTCATGTTTACCTTAGCGTTATATCTGATGCATTGTGATGGGAGAGGGCAGATAGGCTACCTTTAGGGTGTGTATAAGCGTACACATAAATTAGATAAAGGGCAACAGAAATAAACGATAATAATAATAATGACTCATGATTCACGTAATTTCTGGCAGTTATCAATGTGTGATTTTTAAAAGCATTAATATCCTGGATGGAAATGGTTTTCTCTGATCTGTATGTCATCCGATAACATTAAAAACTCGATTTTGGTAGACATTAGGAAGCTGTAAAAGCCCGTTTTTGCATGGTTAAACAGGGTGGTGGTGCTGAATGGGCTGCAATATAACCAGAAAAGGGTGGGTGGGGGACTGCTTGGTGCTTGCTTGTCCAGAAAAGAAACCTACATTTAAAGGCATTGCTGAAAATGCACAGCCCTTGTAAACAAAAGAAGGCAGGTGCTGGTTTATGGTCTATGTTTATCCTCACATGGGATAGTCTAAGGAACTGCTGATTGTCCCACTTACTTCATTGTTTTTGACCAGTGCAAAAGCATTGTCGTCAACAATGCACATCTTAAAGATATTTTTATCATATGGAAATGCTCCTTTCTAGCAAAATCTCACTGCTACAATGCTAAAATGCTAAAATCTACACTGTTTGTATTTATAATGCAATGCCTGCTTCCTGAGTACATACTGGTATATAAAACTGATTCATGTTCTAAAAGGAGAATTTAAATTAGATTACAATCTAATTTTTTTTGGGTCAAACTCCATAATTTGCCCTTCACTTTGTAAGTCTTCTGAATATTCAGATCAAAGTTTGGCTCTAGGGTTGTTTGTGTGGTCCAGACAAACCAACAGACAATCTTAAATCCTTCATCAATGTGAATCTGAGCTCTTGAGAATGTATTCCTACTTGGGTTTTTACATTTGCTTTGTGTGTTCGCACAAACAGGACAGCATTAAACATCCTGGAGGCTTGTATGGCGAAGGTACACAGCGTCTACATGTGACATTCTGGGCTTTTTAGATATGATCTGGCCTGAGATCTCCTTTTCTTTGTTTCCTTTTTCTCATATAAACAAAAACAGAAAAAAATAACAACCAAGAGGACATTGCACCAAAACCCTTTTTTTGATTAGTGATTGGTTGTTGCTGGGTGCACAGTATACAATGTTTTGACATTTTGTCTGTAGATTTTAGTAGCACATATGCATGTTTCCATCTCGGTAAGAAAAAAAGCTTGTCCAGACCCAGTAAGATTTTACATGTTATGGTGTTATTCACACAGTAACACTGAATGAAGTAGGTGACATTGTATGAAGTAGGTGGTCAGTTAAATTTTATATATATTTTACAATATTATTTAAAAATGAAAGATGTGTTTCTGTACAAATTAAGAATTACTGTGATAGTAAAAGTTTGAATTGGATCCAGAGTTGTAACCTAACTTCTTCGTTTACATGTATGTGTGTTGCATGCTAATATGGCACCTTTCCTGGTTTCATTGCAATGTAGCATCAGTGGGTGTTTGGCTCTAACTATCACAGTGTTGATGGCTTAATTTGTTTATGATATACGTGTAATAACAAGTTAATATATCCCCACAAATTACTCTTTCCCAAGAGTGAATGAAAAATGTTTCAATATGTAAAAATTAGAATTTTTTGCATATATTTAAAAACAAATTTTCAAACTCCAAATTGTAGATTTAGGTTGTTATTGCTTTTCAAGAATACAAGCCTGTTTGGTTCATCTAATTTAGATTGGTATTTAAATAACATGGTTGGGTTGTCTGGAAAGAAAAAATAAACATCTATTCAGTGTTTTTGGAGAGCAGACATGGAGTTAATAGATGTCTGTGTTTCATATTAAAAAAAAACGGGCTAATGCATTGGCAATTTGTCCGAGAACATTTGTTACTGTTTGAAGGGCAAATCAATCAATGAATGTATATTTCCCATATCAGCTTCACGTTGGCCACACAATCAAGGACACAATTTCAAGTTTCTCTCTTTTGTAAACATTCTCACTCAAGACAAATAAGCCAGTGTGTGTGGTGTCAAACATTTTAGTGATGTAAAACGGAGATGATCTCGCTGACTCCTGAGCCAACACCAGAAAACATTTTTTTTCTTGTCTTGCAGGAAGTTGTGTGGTCTAGTGTGAATTGGTTTGTTTTAATAGTCTGCAAATGCATGCATATCAGACATGTCTGTGTTTAGTCTGTTAGACAGTTGGCGCAGTTAACTCCTTCACACAACGAGACAGCCATCAATGTGATTTTTGTGTGTTTTGTGGAATCACATCCTGGTGTTATTGATAAATAACAAACAAACTTGTCCCCTAACATTGCCATGCAGCTGAATGCAAATCATGTAAATCCTGTATTGACTATTTAGGTTAGTTGACCAACCTGATTCCCTACGTACAGTATCTTTGCATGTTTGCACAGACACAGTATGACTTCCTGTAGGTCTTCATTTATCAACAGCCTGTGGGTTTTCTAGAAGAACAGCAGTCTGTTGGATATGCAAACTGGGTGTGGAATCAGTTTTAGATATCACACTGAAAATGATAAGAAGCAGTTGTTATTTTCCTGTTCATTTGCAATCAAGAAGTCAGTGTAATCATGTTTTCTGAATGGTTTTATATTTGTTCCAGGAAATAGTCCCACAGACACTGTCCTGCAGCTGTACAGGCCCACTAGTGCATCAAATCTGAGACTAAAACTTGTCCACAACAAAACAAAATGTACTCTGTTTGAGTAACATTTGCTAAATTGTGGTGCCTGGGTGGTTTTAGGGAATTAGTTGTTCTTTTTTATATATTTATATGTATATATTTATGACTTGTTTTTAAAGATTTAAGTCTTCAATTGGATCTAATGGCTTTGACCTGAGAAGCAGACTGAGAAGGTCTGAAAATATTGAGACTGACTACAACATGGTTGTTTTTTTCATGGGATTTGTTGGCAAAAAAGAAAAAGAATCTACAATAGCGCCAATCTTATCCTTCAAGGAGGCTTGGTGTGACTGAAACTACCCATCATTCCCATGGGACCTTGTTGTACATGATGTTCTCTTTCTTACAGACTGACAAATCTGCAAACAAAATGTGGTTTCAGAGCATCTGCTTCAGTGTGACCATCAAAGATTTGGTGACATTTTGCTTTTTTTTCCTTTTTTTTTTAAATTCTCTCAGGACTGGCAGCCACCATTTGCCTGTGATGTTGACAGACTGAAATTCACACCACGGATACAAAGACTTAATGAGTTGGAGGTATATTTTTTGTTATGTTTATGTACTTGGGATACACAAACTGCAGTAAGTGTAAACAGGGGTGTTAGATGAGTAAAAATCACAAGAAAAATCGCAACAAAACAAGTTGCTGTGATATCTGTCTTTTATGTGAAATTGAGGTTTGGTTGTACCATTACAAGTTTGCCTAAGTAGTACAGTCAGTTAATTTTGATTTTACCATCAGGATGAAATGTTCATTACACAACTTTCAAGACACAATATCATTATACTTTCAGGCGCAGACCCGAGTTAAGCTCAATTTCCTGGATCAAATAGCAAAATTCTGGGAGCTTCAAGGATGCACTTTGAAAATCCCTCACGTGGAAAGGAAAATTTTGGATCTTTACCAGCTGAATAAGGTACCTGCAAATGTTGGCTGGTTTTGAAATCAGGACTCTTTAAGCATCACAATTTTTATATTAATGTGTTGACAATAAAAATGTTTATTTACATATTAATATAAAACATATGTCTACACATACAGACTGAATACGTAATTTCTCTCTTTTCAAGCTGGTGAATGAAGAAGGAGGTTTCGATGCAGTCTGCAGGGAGCGGCGCTGGACTAAGATATCCGTCAAGATGGGCTTCGCTCCAGGCAAGGCTGTTGGCTCTCATCTGCGGACACACTATGAGAGGATCCTCTACCCATATAACCTGTTCCAGACTGGAGACAATCTGCCTGTATGTTCTATTGCTTGTACTGTATGGTTGTTTTTCCCCCAGTTGAGCAGCAATAGCTAGATATGTTGTTTCCAGTTGAGTGGATGTTTATTGGAAAGATCCATAGTCCATTTAAGTGCCTTGTTCAAGCTACACCGTTAATTATTATAAACTCAGAACTGTTTCTCTAGCATCTCAATACACACACTACTATTATAGTTGACAGTACTGTAATTTGCAACAATCTTTATTTAATGAAGTTAAAGTGGTCCTCTGACCACAGTTTCAGTTTGGTCCAAGATATTGGTTTTGGCATCTCAATCGAGGTTGTCTACAGTGCTGATGAAGCTGTGCAGTGAGATGTTTACACTTAGATGTTTACTTTGGGCTGTTAGTGCCACTATCTTTGGACAGCTGTGAGATTGGACACAACAACTGAAGCATTTGAACACTGAGTGCATCATTTATGGAATCCAGTAAGCATCAAAAATCACAACACAGTCAAAACAACATCTCTTGACACAGTCTCCACAAAGATTTACTATTATAAGGTGCAGAGTGGCCCTTTTATTAGATTACATTATTCCTACAAGTGATATTGTCCAAGATGTCATCTAGAGGCAAGATCTTATGAATTCAGCAGTCTCATATGGGCATTCATTAAGCAAATACCTTAATAATCTTAAGATTTTTTTTAAATCAGTGTTTCTGCATCACATTTCTGAATTTAACTTAGTTACACTGCTGCTCCCAGTGTCACAAAACTAGAATTGACAAGAAAAAAACACTGCGACCATATTTGGATGTAAGGAACACACAGCTTTTTGAGATTTACCGCTATCTCTACACTTTCAAAATGGCATTTCTTGCATTTGGTGTCTTTGAAGAAATATAATGAAGGGATTGGTATTTGGAGCAGGATCATATTGATACTTCAATTCAATGGAATATTCCTTATTTATTCCAATATTTGACATTTTTTTAATGCAACCTTCTTTGGATATATGTTAGAAAGCTAAATATGGTCATACTAACACCCTTTATTAGATCCTTTTTAAATTGTTGTCTTATCATAAAGCAAAAATGTTTGTTTTTTGTTTTTTTATAGTGCAATATTATTTTATTTGAGAGTGTGTGTTGTTTTTTTGGTTTGTTCATTTAGCTTAAACACAGGTTAAAAGAAAGAAAAGCTTTGTGTATATATACTGTATTTTTAAACATATTTAGGGTTGCTCAGTGTTATATATCACTTTCATCACTTGTACCTGCTTCTGTTTGCAGAAGGCCACCTTGACCAATGACACTAAAGATAAGGAGTACACCCCTCATGACCTGCCGCAGCGGCAGTCTGTCCAGCCTCAGGAGACCTGCAGCATCGCTCGCCGAGCAAAACGGATGAGATCTGAAGTGAGTTTAATCTCTCCCGCTGTTCTCTGACATTGCCATGTTTCATTCATTTTGTGCATGATATGCTGCTGTCTGTTCTGAAAGCTTGGTGTTTGAGTAAATGTTCACATTCTTATGCAAGCCACACACAAAGAGAACACAGGAATGACATCACAGAAGAACAGCTGATCTTAATCTATATTGTGACTGTGGCCACATTTTTCACAATAGTTGGTGTAAAAGTTTGTTCTTCATATCTTATTGAGGGTTCAGTGAAATGTGCAACTGTTGTTCTCTCTTCTCTGACTATCACTATGACTCCAACAGAGAGGCTGTGTTAAAACCGAACCTGGGGAAATTTGTGAGAATCGACACAATCTAAGGAGGAGGATGGGAACATATTCTGCCAAACCAGAACCTGGTAAGAACAAAGCAAATAAAAGGGGAACCTGGTTAAAATGATTGGAGTATTTTAAGCTTCCATTAATCCTTCATCCATGTCTCTCAGTGAGGATGGCTGTCACTGAGGTGAAGAAGGAGCCCATTGAACATGAAGAAACCATATTTAATACGATAAACAAAGCTCCCTTTAGCAAAGTAAGTATATTGTTTTGTGTCAAAATTTAGACTTGCATCACTATGTTTTCAATATTGTGCAGATAAAAAACAATTGATACATGTTGTAGTGTTGTACTCAGCTGTAAAATGCACATCACAGAACAAGGGCAGCACTAACAATTGTTTTTTATACCCAGGTGGACCATTACATGTGCCTGGTATGTGGTAATGGGACTGCTGAGGACCGTCTACTGTTGTGTGACGGCTGTGATGACAGCTATCACATCTTCTGTCTGATCCCTCCCCTCCACGACGTTCCCAAAGGTGATTGGAGATGTCCCAAGTGCCTTGCTCAGGTGAGCTGCAGACCTTCCACCCTCAGGGAACTAAGTCCTGCCAGATAAACTCATAATTGGGAAAGGGGTTGCAATCATCTGCTTGATATCCACAAAGAGTCCAAGTGGTTTTTGAACGTTATATTGCATCTTTTTTGGTCACAGGAATATGGCAAACCTGCAGTTGCATTTGGCTTTGAGCAAGCCAGCAGGAGCTACACCCTCCAAACTTTTGGAGACATGGCTGATTCCTTCAAGTCTGATTATTTCAACATGCCAGTTCATGTGAGTTTGCATCTCTTGTTAATTCATATCCACGTTGTTTCCATCTTACTTAGTCACCATGTTTTTGTTGGTAAAGACACTTCATTTCAGTCACTAGTTCAAATGTGGTGTGTTATGTATCACTGTTTACTGGTGTTAAAGGGCCCAAGGGTAGGAAATCCATGGATGAAAGTTATACTTCCTCTCATGTATATGGAGGTTTGTTTAAAATATGCACACATGGGGCATCCCTGTAGCTCAGTTGGTAGAGCAGGCGCCCCATGTGCTGAGGCTATCAGTCCTCTGCAGCGGCTGCCGGTTCGACTCCTGCCTGTGGCCCTTTGCTGCGTGTCATCCTCTCTCTACCCCCTTTCCTGTCTACTCTTCAGCTGTCCCTGTCAATTAAAGACAGAAAGCACCAAAAAATAATCTTTAAAATATATATATTTTATATATATATATATATATATTATATATATATGCACACATGAGCACAGTGAGATGAGAAAAGGTGATACGCCCTGTACAAATATTGGATATTGACATGAATAACCATGTCTATTGATAAATAAATTACTTAAGTATAATTCTCATAGTTATGTTGGCTGTATATCCAGGACAGATCAATGACTGAACAAACTTAAAATATGAGGAGGAAATTAACTCGTAAGAGAAAAATGCCTAATAATGCTAGATTTAATGATAACTCTGGTATCTACATGTGTGATTGTTTAGGGATGCTACCAACTGCAGAGGTGAGAATGAGATTATTTCTATCAATAAGACCTTATAAAGATACATAAACATAATTGGTTTCATGGACGGTATACACCGATCAGCCACAACATTAAAACCACTGACAGATGAAGTGAATGACATTGATCATGTCTACAGTACAATGTTCTAGTGGGAAACCCTGGGTTCTGGTCTTCATGTGGATGTTCTTTGACCCATAAAACCCTCCCAAACATTGTTTCAGACAAGGTTAACCCCCCATGGCAACAGCACTCCCCGATGGCATCCATGGATTGGCACATCCCATGTAGCTCAATCAGATTTGGATCTGGGGAATTTTGAGGCCAGATCGAGACTTTAAGCTCTTTGTCACGTTCCTCGGGCTGTTCCTGTGCAGTTTTTGTGGTGTGGCAGCACACATTGTCCTGCTGGGGGACCAATGTCATCGGGGTGTGTCGGTGCCATGGGGGGCGTGCTTGATCTGCAAGGGTGTTTGGGCGGATGGTTTGTGTCAATTGGCATCATGAATGCCAGGATCCAGGGTTTCCCAGCAGAATATTCCACTGTAGCAAGATGATCAATGTTATTCATCGTAGGCAGGAGTGGAAACAGAATTTGTTTTTTTTAAGTTGTATTACTAGTGTAATAAAGTGCTAACTTTTCATTCATCCATCGAACACACAAAATTCTTCGCGAATTTTTAATTGTTCTATTGATATTGCAAGTAGGGCTGCCACTAACAATTACATGTATTATTGATTAATCTGCCGATTATTTTCACAATAAATAGACTCATCATGTAGTCTATATAATGTTAAAAAATGTCATCTCATCACAATTTCCCAGAGCCCAAAGTGAAGTATTTAAGTTGTTTCTTTTGTACAACCAACAGTCCAAAACCCAAGGACTCTTCATTTGTTATCATAAAAGACAAAGAAAAGCAACGAATCTTTACATTTAAGAAACTGGAACCAGTAAATGTTTGACATTTTTGTCTGAAAAATGACTGAAACTATTAATCGATAATCAAAACAGTTGGCAACTAATTCTGTTTTGATCAGTTAATTGACTAATCGTGGCAGCCCTAACCGCAAAAATTTTTCTTTGAGGCAGGTTTTGGAAGATGGAAGAGCAAATGAAGTCCTGGACTCTTTTTTATTACTTTTTTTTTTTTTTACTGTTTTATGACTACGGTCTGCAACAAAGGAATGCTTTGGTAACACACTTCCAGAGAGAGTCCTCTTTGTCTTATCAGATGTTGTTCCCCCCTCTCACACACACATCCTGTCAGTCTACTTTTACTGCAAGAAGAGGTGAAGAGGTCTGTCAGGAAAAAGCAGACATTATGAGCAACAATTTGAGAAAGAACATTTTGTCTAGTTGAAATCCTGAAAAATCTGATGTTCTTGTCACTGGTCCTAGAAGACGCATTGTGACAGGTGTTGCAGTAGTGGTAGTAGAAACACTTTTCTTAATCTGTTTGAACGTGTGACCAAACTCTTTGATTTCTGGATTTGTGTTAATACAGCACACAATCACACCATCTTCTTGTGTATTTTAGATGGTTCCTACTGAGCTAGTGGAGAAGGAGTTCTGGCGTCTCGTCAGCACCATTGATGAGGATGTCACTGTCGAGTATGGAGCAGACATCGCCTCCAAGGAGTTTGGGAGTGGTTTCCCTGTGAGAAACAGCCATTTTGAAGTGTCTCCTGATGATGAGGTACAATTTGTCTGTTAAGGGAATGATGCATTATATTTGTCTTTGGTCAAGATGCAAATATGCTAAAATATACACTTTTATTATATTATGAATCTGCACCTCATTGATATTATATATTTATATTATAAAAAAGTTGTTAACCTCCTCAACCTTCAAAGATGCCCACTCACAATACCTAATAAACATTGATCATCAAAGCAAAAATACCAATTAAAGTCCACAAATTATGTAACCGTCAGTATTTCCTGAAGCAATGTAGGTTTTTGGCTTGTAGCTGGAAAAATGAACAAAACTGGTATTATGTCATGATCAGCTACTGTAATGGCTGCTGGTTCATGGCTATATTGAGTAAGGAGTTCAGTTGTGAGTGTTGGTGTTGAGTGTTGAGACCTGTCTCTGACCTGCAGCATTACCTGAGCAGCGGCTGGAATCTGAACAACATGCCAGTGCTGGATGCCTCAGTGCTGACTCATGTTACAGCTGACATCTGTGGAATGAAGTTACCCTGGCTATACGTGGGCATGTGCTTCTCCTCCTTCTGCTGGCATATTGAAGACCACTGGAGCTACTCTATAAACTACCTTCACTGGTAGAGTGCATTATTTAAACTCTGTCTGTTGTATTTTAACGTAGAAGTTTGACTTTCTTATTGTACACTTGGAGCGGTCTGATGCGTGTTTGGTGTTTTTCCACTAATAGTTTTCATTATATGTGCAGGGGGGAGCCAAAGACGTGGTATGGGGCCCCTGGTTATGCTGCAGAGCGACTGGAGTCGGTCATGAAGAATCTGGCACCTGAGCTGTTTGAGTCCCAGCCAGACCTCCTCCACCAGCTGGTCACCATCATGAATCCCAACACGCTGATGAACAATGGTGTCCCGGTAACCTGCTCACCGTCGCACTTATTTATTAATCATGACATTTAATTGTCTGATAGCTACATCTGTATCCGCCGAGTGTGACAACAAAATTTCTTGCATGTAAATCTCACACATCACAGTTGCAAAGAAAGTATGCCAGTAGATATAAATCAAATACCATGCTCCTCTGGCATCAACAAAGTAGATTCACAAACACAAGACAAATTTAAACATGTTGCAGTGTCTTAGACCTTTTGAGGGAAAAACCTAGTAATTCTTCCTTCCTTATTTTCTTACTGATGACTAGATCTATCGCACCAACCAGTGTGCAGGCGAGTTTGTCATCACTTTCCCCAGAGCTTACCACAGTGGGTTCAACCAGGGTTTCAACTTTGCTGAAGCTGTCAACTTTTGCACAATGGACTGGGTAAGAAAAGCTGTTACCACTCTCTTATCACAGAAAATATTTTTTTAATAATAATAAACTTGTATAGCACTTTTCATACAAGAAATGCAGCTCAGCCCTGTTACCAGGTACATTTCAGTTCCTACTGGCCCGTTCCTCCTAAACTCAAAATCAACTATATATTTTTTCTGACAGATGCCCATTGGCCGTAACTGTGTGGCACACTATCGTGAGCTGAGCAGGTACTGTGTCTTCTCCCACGATGAGATGGTTTGTAACATGGCCTCTAAAGCAGACACGATGGACGTCGACCTGGCAGCAACTGTGCAGAAGGACATGGCCATCATGGTCCAAGAAGAAGAGAAACTAAGAGAGAAGATTAACATTATGGTGAGTAGTTCTTATCTGCTATATTTTCTTTATTAATTCACTATATCAACCAAATTCAGTGATGCAGGATAAACACTTTTAGTGTTTCATTGCAGGAGGTAAAGTGCAAATTGTTGTCTATAGCAACACTTCCACCAAGCAGTCCAGTTCTGTTCATTACAACGGCTGTTTTTGCATTCTGCATTCGCATTCGTTTGACAAAAGTTGTGGATGGTACCAATAGAACATCAAGAAAGAATAAGAAACAATCGATATCCTCCTTTGTGTTCTTGTTGTTATAAGAGAGGCATAGCTCAGTGTGTAATGTGTGTGTGAGAGAGTGAGTAGCAGAAAGCTGATGGGGAGTGGAGCAGAGGAAAAGGTTAGCAGTAAGTAGTCAATCTGGTAGTAAATGAATAGTAAAGGTTACAGTTAGCTCTGTGACAATAACCACCAAACCGATGGGATACATTGCTTTTTCACTGCTGTAAGAACCTATTTATTTACAGTGAATCAGTTAATAAATGCTGCAGCTACTCAAGACCAAGAAAAGTCTCATCTGTTGTTTCCGAAGTACTGGAGTAGTGAAAGGGGTTATCCTCGAAAACAAGCCCACCTATATCTAAAGTACTTTATGTGGTGGAAACACAAAACAGATCTAGCATTTAGGTACATGTAGGTACAGGCTTCGAGGGTTCTATACTGAAAGTATTTTGTGGAAACGTGGCTTACTGTGCCTCGATATGAAAATACTTGATAGTACATGATGAGTTGACTTTCACTATGATCTAAATTATGGCAGCAAAATACATTTGAATAGTGCAAATTGTTGAAATTTATGCTCTGAATGCCTGTCAGCCTTTTTTTGGGGGGGGGGGGCTGTTACAGCTTTGAACTTTAAAAGTCAGTTATCATAACAGAAGATTTATATTTGGGGACTTTGTCTGCACATCTGTTTCATTTATTTCCTCTGTCTCCTCTGAGGCTCCAATGACTGTGAATTTGTATCCCCAGGGTGTGGTGCAATCTCAACAAGTTGATTATGAGGTGCTCCCAGATGAGGAGCAGCAGTGCTTTAAGTGTCGGACCACCTGCTACCTGTCTGGTATCACCTGTGCCTGCAGTCCTGGCAAGATGGTTTGTCTCTACCACGCCCAGGACCTCTGCTCCTGTCCTCATAGCAACCTTACACTCAAGTGAGTCCTCAGTAACCACAACAACAGAACATACTTGCTTCTGAATTTCACTCGTGTTTTGTTTTTATTACTGTTATGAATCATCTGCATCAGCTAAGCTACCTTTTGCTTAAGGCTACATAGATCAGTTTTTACCCTAATACTATCCTCAAAGAAACTTTAAATTTAAAGTAAATGCATTTACTTTGTGACCACAATTATGAAAACATTACACAAATAAAGGGTAAAACAAAGACTTTAAACTGATTAACGTTAAACTGTGCAATACGCAGCACACAGAACTTACTTGCATCAGCAAAAATTAGCTCTGCTTTCTTTTTTGTTTGTAATGAAATATTTCTAGCACTTGTTAAAGAGACAAAATTACACCAGGAAATAAATGTGTAGTTTTGTGAGGCAGTAACAGGGGAGTATGTAATTTAAAAAAAGCTTAATAATAATTTTTAAAAAGGCACTTGATTTAAAACAACTTAATAACGATAGCTCCTACACGATGCATTTTCTCAGATTTCTACAAATTTTAAAATTTGCAGAAATATTTTAAGTTCATAAAATCTTCAGCGTACATTAAATCAGTTTTGCAGTATTAAAGATTCATTAGTTGTAGTTAAGTGTTCCTTAGACTCATGAAAAGCAGCTATTAATGTGAAAATAAAAAAGTCTGGCTACCTTCTTAGTCTCCAATCCAGGTTTCCAAATAAAGGTAAATTTAGACTGTATCATTTTACAATTGGCACTAGTTAGGAGAAATATTACTTTTTATTGAACCTGAACAAATGTTAATGCTCACTGTATATCCGTTGCTTTGTTTTGTGTTGTCTCCTCGCAGTTACAAGTTTACACTAGATGAGTTGTATTCCATGAGGGTATCAGTGACGCTGCGTGCAGAGTCCTATAAAGACTGGGTCTGTAATGTGCAGGACATCCTGGAGAACGAAGGAAACAAGAAAAGAAGTTAGTAAAGAAAGATCTGTACTGCAAAACTCTTTCTATCCCAAATATGCTCGTTACCACCCTCTCATTTTAAGGAGATGCACTCATTCCAACTGTGTCAGCTGGTCACACTGTATTTTATTTTATACTTTCTAAGAATTCGTACTGCTTTCTGGTCAGGTTTGGAAGAGCTTCACAGTCTGGTGGAGCAGGCAGAAACAAAGGCATTCCCACAAACCAGCCTCCTGGATCAGCTACGCATAGTCACCACTGAGGCTGATAAAGTTGCTGTGATGGCACAACAGCTTCTCAATGGAAAGAGGCAGACGAGGTACAAGAAGAGATTTGATATTGTTCCCACCCAGGATAGTTTTAATTGAAATAAAAATTTTACCACATGAGTTCGTGACCTCCATATGAATCAAAAATCAGACCATAACATCTATAAAAATCAATCTAATAAAAATCACATTCAACATGTTGTAGTTCTATAATGATAGATCAGCTAAGTGATCTTTTTACTGTTATTTTTAGGTGCCTGTATTTTCTGGAAATTAGATTTCCAAGAAGTTTTAGTGTGAGCTGGCACTTATCTTCATTATTGTTATTGATTCCATTGCCTCATTATAGGAGGTAGTTGAGCTTATGTAGTGTTTCACTGAGCTTGCTAGACAAAGGTGGCAGAATACAGACTTAATTTCCAATGCCTCAGCATTGCAGTTGTTTTTTATTTATTTTTTATTTTAGCTGTTTAAGATAATTGTGTCATTCTGATGCTTGTTTTTGTAGACCTGTTAAGCAGATTTTGTGTGTATTTTAGGTATCGTTCTGGAGGAGGAAAGTCTCAAAACCAGAATGAGTTGACCGTGGAGGAGCTGAGGTCTTTTGTCCGACAGTTCGACAACCTGCCATGCAACATCCGACAGGCTCCTTTACTGAAGGTTAGTCAAGCTGGATTAGACATTAATTTCTTCGTATCATTTTTCTGACTACCCAAATCTTAAATATCATTAAAGCTGATTTGGTCACATATTCAGCACATATTAAGGCTTTTTACTTAAATACTTTTCTATGTCAACACACTTTAACATGGAAGTGTAAAAATATATGTTTGGTTTATGACAGTCAAGTCTTGTCCCAGCAGTCAAATGTTAGTGCCTGAATGCCTATTTAACGTGACCTGTCAGGACCTGTTGACCCGGGTGGATGACTTCCAGCAACGCAGTGAGCGTCTCCTCTCTGATGAGTCACCCAGCCCACTGGAGCTGCAGGACCTGCTGGACATGAGCCTGGGCCTGGACGTGGAGCTGACTCAGCTGCCCTTGCTGAGGGAGCGACTGGAACAAGCCCGCTGGCTGGATGCTGTGCAGCAAGCCAGCAGCCAGCCAGAAAGCCTCTGTCTGGACACCATGAGGAGGCTGATAGACCAGGGAGTGGGCTTGGCCCCACACAGCTCTGTAGAAAGAGCCATGGCCCGTCTGCAGGAGCTGCTGACTGTGTCAGAGCAGTGGGAGGAGCGAGTGCTCAGCCTCTTGGAAGCCAGGTTAGGGCACTGAGCTGAACTGAGACTGAAACATTTCCATAACTTTCCAGGTTCCATAGCTTTTATCTGTTTTTGTGTCACTCCTTTGCTGTGGCTTGGGTGAAAGACAAAAAAAAACAAACAGATTGAGTACTCGGTAATTAAATTAAAAACTGATACATTTACGAGGTTCTAAGTCTGATTCTACAGATTTTTTTCCTCAATCATTTTTGCTCTTACCATTTTTCAAGTTATCTCTTTTTTATATAAAAGAATCTTCTGAAAGGATGTCATAGTTTCAGCATAACCTACTCCTTGCTAGTCCTGAGTGTTGCTCTCTAAAAAGCTTTCCCTTTCTGCAAGTGAATAAGACATCTGACACTAATTAGAATTCAGGAACATCCCAGTTTGATTGCAGTTGTTAACTTAGCTAACGTAACTTTATTAAAATCCAGTTAAGTCTGTATTTTTAACACTTTGTTTTGTAAATGTATGATTTTCCAAATCAATGGTGTCTGATTTGAAAACGTGAAATCAGCTTGCACTTCAGACAGTGCAGAGTGAAATGTGCCAAGTCTGCTGATCTGGATCATGGTGGATAGAGAGGATCATGGTGTTGTGACAGTGCTTAACCCACTAATGGCTCCACAGAAGCCACACACTGTAAAGCAACAGACTCTGCCATAGCAAGCACATCATATGATATTTGATGTTTATATAAATCTATCAAAATGCAGTCTTTTCACAAAGATTCAAAACTGAAACGCACAAGACAGAAAATCAACTGACACTCCAACATCAGACATCTAAAAGCTTGTGTCACTTCACTTCAGGCCATATCACAGCATGGAAACACTTGAGGCTGCTCTACAAGAAGTAGAGAACATCCCTGCCTATCTGCCCAACTGTCTGCAGCTGCAGGATGTCATCACTAAGGCCAAGAAATGGCTCCATGAAGCCGAAGCACTCCAGGTGACAATACAGTATATTTCTACTTAATCCACGCTGTTCACAGGACTTTAGTCAGGTCATAGATGGTTGAGTTTTAATTGATTAAAATCTTGTATGTTGATGCTTGCAGCTTGGGGGACGTATTCCTGTGCTGGACAGCCTCTCTGAGCTGGTTCTCAGAGCAGAGGGCATCCCAGTGAGGCTCGACCCGCTAGGTCGACTGGAGGCTCTCATCAGTGATGTTCAGACCTGGAAGGAGAGCGCAGGGAAGACATTCCTACTAAAAAACTCCCCTTTCTCTCTCCTCGAGGTAAACATAGAATAGTACATGTGCTCATTTCAAAACTGTTTTCCAAACATGTCAAGGCAAGTTAATATGTACGTTTGCTTTTATGTTTTCAGGTGCTTTGCCCACGGTGTGACGTAGGGACCGTGCATCAGAAGTTGAGATGTAAAAAAGCAAAAGATGCGACACAGATCAGTAAAAAGTCTTCAACAAAACTAGAGTCTGTGTGTGACGTGGAAAGAGCTCTCTCTGAGAGCAAGGACTCTGCCTCTGCTGTGAGTTTTCCCACAGGAAGAAGTACTGTTGTATTGCAGTATAATTAGGGTTGCCAAAAACTGTAAAATTGTAAATATGAACATTTCTCGTGATTGCAAATAACTGCTTGTTCCATCTTGTGTTAACAGTTAAATTCATTCTAAATTTGCAGCAAATGCTACTATCCTTGCTACTAACTTGATTTAAGGAAAAAAGAGAAAACTTTTAAGTGCTGGTAAAAGATGGCTGCGTAATGTCCAAGTGACTTTGAGATTCAGTAGAGGTGCTAAAAATATCGTGAAAAAAAAAGAATGTAAGGGGAAAAAGCAGTGTTGATATTATGTCAAAGACATCGATGGATTGTGTTGCGGAGATGTCTACTGAAGTTAGGGTGCTAGCCAGCTAGCCCCAGCCTGTCCTGTCTCGTAATACCACTCTACATCTAAAGGCGATAGTCCGATAGCACCCCGTAGTTTCAGCTGGGAAATGTATACGAACACTAAGTTTCACAAGCTTTCATAGCATTTAGTCAAATAAGTAAACAAAGCAAACTCACAAAATGTCAAGAAAGGAAATATATTAACACCTTTTTTCCGTACTGAAGAAAAATACAACCGCAAACCTTCTGAATTCAAGTTTCTCTCTTTTACTGAACTAAGACGAGCTTATTTGCCTTGTTAAATCATCGTAAAACACACTTCATTCAAATGAGACAAACAAAGTAAAACTCACCAACACCCCCATGATTTGTCTTTCCATAATCCCATTTGGTTTGGTCGTAGTAAGTCTTGCGTTCACTGAGTAAGATGTGAAAATATTCCATCTCTACATGCCATTTTTGCCTGCTGCTGTAGCCGACTACAGTATGTCCGTACTCCGTACTCTCATCTCCTGTTGACAAACTGGCCTCCGCCAGTTTCAAAGGCTGTGTCTGGTCCCAGTTTGGTTTCCAGCAGTGTTCAGGCCAGCTGAGCCCTGCTGCCCCTGTGATGAGGTCACGACCTAGGCCCACTAGAACCAATGCTAACTAAAATAACAGTTGCTGTAGCTACAACCATAAATAATTACACAGCCAAAGATAACTAACTTAGTGCAGACTAGCTGATTATTCTGGTGATATGCTGCCCCCTATATTTTTGGAGGTATTTTGTTCTGGCTATATTTTACAAATTGCCCCTTTTTAGATGCAACATTCCCAGTTCAATTTTGGGCACAACCTGTCTCCCAAAGCAAATATGCTATAAAAATCTTAGCAAAAAATACTTTACGGTATAAAAGCTGCATAAAGTATGAATAAAGTATGACATATGATCCTGTAATGCTAGAACTTGTAACAGCAACATGTTTGACTGTAAAGTGATGAGACATTATTCTGAAATATTTGGGTCTAAACTTTACATACAATAGAAATTGTAACTGAGTGAAGAGTAAAAAACGTACATTGTTTTTACTCTAAAGTGCTGCCTCTCAGGACAGTATTTACTTTGCTGTCCTCAACAGGCTGACATCCTAGAAGTATGTGCTGCCTAAGAGGCCCATTGCAGGGTAATAAAGTCTATGTGTACTATGGTGGCCACAAAACAACAAAAGGCAGGGCAGATGTCTCTCAGACTAAACAGGGAAGCATTATAGATCTATCAACAATCAACAAGATTTTGCTGTTTCAAAACAGTTTGATGATGTAACATTGACAGCCCTAATTACAATAGAGGGTTATAAAACCTAATCTGTGGTCAGACTATAAAGTGAGAATGTTCTTCCTTCACAGATGGCCACGCTCACTGAGGTTCACCAGAGGGAGATGGAGATCTTATTGGCCCTACGTGCTTCAAATGAGTCCAAGCTTCTTCCTGCTGAAAACTGTTGTGCACTTAGTGTTTGTGTCTGCCAAAAGCCCCCTTCGGGTGCAATGGTGCAGTGTGAGCTCTGTCGAGAAGTTTTCCACTGTGGCTGCGTTACAACGACAGCAGAGCTTGAGTATGGCCAAGCTTGGCTTTGCCCGTATTGCCAACGGTCAAAGAAACCCCCTCTTGACAAGGTCCTGCCCCTGTTGGCTTCACTGCAGAGAATTCGTGTTCGACTGCCAGAGGGGGACGCCCTGCGCTTCCTCATCGAGAGGACTGTGCGATGGCAGCACAGAGTCCAGCAGGCCTGCACAGAGGGAGTGCTGCAGAAAGTGTCAAAGATGGTCAGTGGAAACATGTTATAACTCAATGTGAATTGATAGCATTCACTGTTAGTAACATTAGCTAAATGGCATTGTAGACTCATGGATCATTGTCAAACATACTGAAGTTGATTGTTTATTGTTTCAGGGGAGAGTTGGACACGGAGTGTCTTCACATCTGACTCAGGAAATAAACGGTTCACTTTTTCAGACGAAGCACTGGTCTGTTCCATTCCAGGGTCAGTGTTACTGCTTTAAGCACTTTACACATACCACTTATTTTTTCTATTTTTTTCTGAACTCTCCTTTTTTCTTCATATATGTCACAGGTCTCGGCCCTGAGCTGGAGGAGCTGATGGTGGAGGGATTCCTGCTGCAGGTCACTCTGCCTGAAACTGAGCAGCTTTACAGATACCTGCTGTACAAACTGGCCCCCCTGCCATCACGTAGCTCCCCCTGTGCGAAGAACACAGAAGAGGACCAATCGTCTCCGAGAAGGAGCCCCCACAAAAAGGTAATGACCAATAAGTTTATTTCTTGTGGATCATATTCTCAATCACACTTGATATATAATCACTACTATGGTATATTAATTATAACGCAGAATAAAGATTCCAGTCTCAAAAAGGAGGCAATGAACAGTCAGAGCAAAAGGACCAAGCGACGCAAGGACAGCTCCGACTCTCAGCACAGTGAGAAGGCCAAAAAGTGCCGTAAAAAGAAGACTAAGAAAAGCAAAGAGAAGGATGAAGAAACCAAGAGGACTTGTTCTGTCCCTCAGACAGCGTCTGACCCTGCTCCTTCAGATTCAGAGGAGGACTACTCACTGTGTGCGGCACCATGGTGCAGAGAGCCAGAGGGCGACGAGGTTTGTTTTATAGCGGTCTACTCTATACTATATGGATATGTGGGGTTGTGACTGATTTAAACCAGCAGTGCGGAACTTCTGTCTCCCTCTTCTGCAGTGAGAGTAACTACACAAACACTGTCAACATGCTTATGAACCCATAGGCTCCGACATACTTGTAGTTGCTGCAGCCTGTAGCCAATGGCTGTAGCCTACTCCGTCGTGACATTTGCTGCCTCCTTCTGCTCTGGAAAACCAGTCTTTGCTAAAAATGCATCGCTACTGGTGAGTCAGTGCATGAAAGTCACCACGACACAGTTTTAAAAACTCTGGTATACTGGGAGATACAGAGATACTGTATATCTGGCAATGATCAGCTTAATCAGCATTGTGTGAACTCCTTTGGCAAGGGCTTGAAGGTAACACATTCATTTATATGAAAGAAGTCCCGCACTCCAGGTTTAAGTTGTTTTGTTGAAATTTGAAAGTGATGCGCAATGCAAAAACACGTTTGAAACACACATTTTCTCTGCATCTTGTTGCTTTTCAGGTAAACTGGGTCCAATGTGATGGCAGCTGCAATCAGTGGTTCCATCAGATCTGTGTAGGACTGTCGGCTGAGCGAGCAGAGAAAGAGGACTATGTTTGCATAAGCTGCACACAGCCAGACTACGACAGAGGAGAATGAAGACCAAAACATGACTTTGAAGGATCAGCTGTTTTTTTGCAAGCCACAGCACTTAAGTGCACACCTGAACTCTTGTGTCCCCTGTGGCTTCTCCCCTTTACCTTCTGGCTTGTCCTTAGTGAACATGGTGCTATCACTGTTTTTCCAGACTTACAAAAAACTTATGTCACTGTTTTTGTCACATGGGTGGTTTTTCAGCCAATCAACTAATCCTTTCTGAAACTTTCCAAGACTTGATGCAGATGTACAAAATGGCAAAATGTTGCAAGAACCAATAGCACAGGGATTTTTCAACCAAAAAACATAAATTTTACATTTTAGAACTTCATTTTTTACATGCATCTGAACAATGTGAAACGTATGTTTCTCTTGTAGAGTAAATATTATTTATCTAAGCAATAACTGAACTGATTAACTGAGGTTCGGTTTGCACCTGAACTCTATTTGTGCTTTCTTTGATAGAATGCCTTCTTGAAGCAAAAACCCTGAAGAATTCACTTTATGAATCCTATATTACACAGTTCAGTTAAGATTTGTGAACAGAAATCAGAAAGCCATGACTGTATGTCGGATCTAAAATGTGCAAAAGTTTGCACCTGAATATTTGCCCATTTCCCTTAATAAATCACTGATTTTGATATAAAGTCTGGCTCTCTTTTGCGCTGCGAGTCCTGGAGCTGTTGTTACTGGCATTGGGTGAGTCTTGATCTGGTTCACAAAATGAGAGTGAATTGTCCGACATTAAAGGAATGTACATTTTGTTTGAGGGTGGAATTTGCCTTTATGGTTTAGGATGAAAATATTGTGTTGGACTTGGATTTAAAAGACTGTGATTTATTTGCCACGGGTATATGACGTTTTCTGCTCCTTTGAGTAAATAATATAATTCATATGTTGCAGTTTGCATTATAAAATAAAAATGTTTGTTCCCATATGCCTGGACGCTTCAATCTTTTTATTTGGAGCAAGAAATTTAAATTTTGCCATTGGACACTGGGCCTGAACTGAAAAAAGAATTATTGCCATTGAAACACAGGTATTTCAAAAGGTTGTATTCATTGAAAGAAGTATGGACTCTGAATTTTCTTTTTGTATTAATGTGTTTTTCAATTTCTTTGTCTAACTTTTCAGTGACTTTTTTCATAAGTTTTTTCAGTGTCACTAGTTTACAGTTTCAACTTTGTCACCATTTTGGCGTGGATAGGAAAGTTTGGTGGGTGGCAACGACGCGGACAAAGTCTCTGAGCAAATATTTACTCTGACCAAACACCTGTGCATTGTTTATTAATTTTTTTTCTCAGTTTGTCCTCTTGGTTGGTTCCAAATCTCACTAAACTCTGTCCTATATCTGTGTGAGCAAATGAGTGAATTCCCTTCAAAATGCTTGATTTAGTTTTACACATGAAAATGTGGAGCCCAAATATCTCTCATTGACTTTGTGTGGTTAATAAGAGAGATTCAAGTGTGTTTTGCATGATAATGCGCTGCGCGCTCAACAGTTTGTGGCTCACAAGGCGATCCGTTATGGTAGTAGTAGTTAAGAATATCTGACAAAGTGTATTTAAATGTCTTATTAACAGCTGGGCTCACAGCTTATAAATCAATAAGATACTGATGTCAAATACTTCTACTATCACTACTGGTGTATAGAGATAATGTGGTATCAAGTCATCCCTACTAACTTGCTGTAGTGAAACTACAAGTTGCACATTTTTCTCACAGCTTACAAGACATGTGAACCAGGAAACCACTCAACCACTGAGTTGTTAAACAGCTTTACAAGGTACAAATATGTCAGTGTACAGTTAAAGTTACAGTTAAAATCTTCAAAAACAAAGTCAAGGATAAAAGGCAGCAGATAACACGACACACCGTGTTCTACATGTGAGTGGAGACACTTAGTTATTTTAGTAATTTTGAAACTACTGCTATCTGAAATCATATCTCACATTAAATCAACCATGTGCAGCCTTGATGTTATTCCCACTAAATTTTTTAAAGAGGTTATTACAGAGTTTGGCCCTCCTCCTCATCATTGCTCCAGTTCTTTTTGCCCCATAAGCCTCGCTTCTCCTTTTTGTTCTTTTTAAGGGCAAGCTCCTGAAAACATAAGCACAGTACATATTTATTTCACTTCTGAAAGCTAATTGTGAAACAAGCTCTTAGAATTTAAAGAGACATTATTCCAAAGAAACATTTTAAGGTGAAGCAGTGTACCTGAAGAGGGGTGTTTTGAATACTCAGATGCTTTCCTCCTCTGCTTTGCTGGCCTTCTTCATCAGAGCATCTTCTTTTTCCAGCCACAGCTTTCTTTTTCTTTCTCCTCTCCCAGCTCTCCTCCCTCTCAGTCAGCTCCTTCTTGAACCTTTCCTCCAGAGCATTGCACTTGTTGGTGCTCTGGTCCAGTTCAACCTGTTTCAGGCTGAGCTGAGCTGAGCTGAAACAATGGTCCGTCCTCTGGAGGCAGAGTAGAAAAAGTTGATTCATAAAGCAAGCTTTATGAATGAAAGGATATTTTAAGCAACTTGAGTTCTTCTGAATATGTGTAACCTTTTGTAAATCTTTTGTTTTAAATGGTCTCACTGCAAAGTTGTTCAGTCGTAGGCCTACACACTCAGTTGCCAGTTTATTAGATACACTTAGTTAAAACTAATGCAGTCTAATACAACAGTCCTGCAATAAAGTCGACCTTTATGAGGGTTATAATGTTACTTTTTGTTAAAAAATGTTTTAGATTGTCATTGATTTAACTACATAATCATTTTGAATGGTTTTAATTTTGTCCAACAAATTGATATCAATGAGGGGAGGCTAAACAACAGAACCCCCCGTACCCCTGTAGTTTCAGATGGGTGTTCCAAACTGGCAATATACAAATACAAAAATACTGTTGATACTAAATACTGTTTTTTTACTTATAATTCCAATAAAAAGCCCACGTTTACCTGGATATTACTACTGTTTCTCAAATCTTTCGACTTGACATCTCAACTGTCAGGTTCCATGAAGGAGATGAATTGATTCTCTACATATTTTATTATAAATTAATTTATCATTATTATTTCACCCTTTTCTTACCTGTACATATCTGTAATTAACAAGGGTACGTTGTTGACTTGGATGTTCAACTCTTTGAAGTTGATGGGTTGTACTGTTGAAATCTAAACTAATATTTAAGTTGTTATTAGACTGTTTTGCCTGACAGACCCTACTGAGGGAAGAAAAGCCCTAATTATGTGTTGCGGGGGGCGTGGCCGGCTGTGCGCCGTCTCGCCATTTTCCGCCTGTTGTTGTGAGCTTCTAGCTAGCTGCTTCTAGCGTCTTCTATCACTCTGCATAATCAACAGTGAAACAAGTCCCGTTACACGATATAAAACTTCCGGCTGGGTTATCGTAGCGAGTTGAACGTTACTCCTGCCTCGTCATCATGGACGAGGAATATTACAGCGGTGGTGGAGAGTGGGAAGGCACGGACGGCAACTTGGTGAGATATGACTTGTTGCTGTTTGGCTGTTTAGACTGCTAGGTAGCATTAGCTTTGCTGCAGCTAGCTACACAAGCTGCTTACTTACTAACGTCCAGCTAACACTGCAGTGATAAGCAGAGACAGATGTGTCCAAACAGCTGTGAGTTACTGTTGAGATGGTCTGCGTGGTTTGAACTCTCAGTAGCTGAGCGCGCTGGCTAAAGGAGCCGCTGCTAGCTAACAATGTAACCTAAGAGTGCACTACCTCGTTCAGGTAACTGGAGCAGAAGCCAAACGACTGGCTTCAGTGACACACACGTTTGTCAAACATCAGATTGTAAAGGCAATTCAAATCCAGGAGCAGTCACTGAGACATGCATTCATTAGACAAGAGAGAAAGAAAGCAACATACATGGCTAACCTGTGAAGTCTCGTTGTTGTAGATGTTTAGTAAACTTTTACCTTCATATTGAACTCAAGCACAGAGTTTTCAACCACATTTTAGTGTGATTTAAATCTAATGATGCTCCCACCAGTCTTACAACTGTAGCATGAAACTCATTTGTCACATTAGACAGACTGCATTAAAATGTTGTTCATGGAGTTTGTTCTCTGGCCATCCATCCATTTTACAGCATGCAAAAGAGATGAAAAGAATAGTGTGTGTTACTCTTCTTAAGACAGAAAAGCCGTTGAAGCAAAAAGCGATCGTGTATCATTGTTTCTTACAGGAGGATTATGTAGAAGGGGAAAACGATGGGAAAACCCAGGAAGCTTGTCTGCAGAAATTCTCCAGCAGGGATTACATTATGGAGCCGGCCATCTTCAACACCCTCAAAACGTAAACACCTGTCTTCTCATACAAACGTAAATGTTAAGTGATTTAGACTTCTGGGTCTACACCCTTCATTGTTTATCACTGTGCAACACAACATTTCTGAATAAGAAGGAGACAACAAAAAATGTGAAAACTGCACAGGATGACTAGTGTTTGGACACAAGGATCATAAAGACCCACGAAAGTTGGATAATAGAAAACTTGTTTCTCTCCCAGGTATTTCCAAGCAGGTGGTTCTCCAGAACATGTCATCCAGCTTCTGTCTGAAAACTATTCTGCTGTGGCTCAGACCGTTAACCTGCTGGCAGAGTGGCTCATCCAGATGGGTACGTAGCAGACCGCAAGAGATCCTGCTTTGTTTTATGGACTTGGAATTATCATGGTTGTGCCAGAAATAACCCTTTCACTAATCAGACCGTTACCTGATGACCTCATTATTTAAAAAAAAAAAAAAGATGTCTTTATTGAAGCAAATTAGCCATTTTTTCATAAACAATCACACATGAAAGAGACAAACCGAGCACCTCACCAACACCACCCACAGCCCTGGTATGAAAGAGAAACAAAAAAATCCTCCTTGTTCTTAACTGACAGAAAATAAAATACAATCAAATGAAGTATGAGGACCCTCAGCATGTTGATTAAGTATATACATTACAACAATAAATAGACAGTAATTGCACAGGGGGACAAGAACTATACTGACTAAGTAGCCAAAGAGGCGTAATGATGGTAGTAAAGTCAGAAAAGAGCCCCATATTTTTTCATATGTTGCCTGTTTCCTCCTCACATTAAAATATTTTTATTATAGCTCATGTTAATCCAGATCCTAGGGTCGGGTTGAATTTCAGTTTTTATAATATCAGAACTTATTCTAATGATGTATTTCCAATAGTCTTCCAGGTGAGAGCAGTTCCAGAATGTATGATGATGACCTCATTGTTCTATAATTTCTTCATTTTGACTGCAGGTGTAGAGCCTGCTCAGGTCCAAGAGCGAGTAGAAAATCACCTCAAGAGTCTCCTGATAAAACACTTTGACCCTCAGAAAGCAGATTCCATTTTCACTGTTGAGGGAGAGGTGAGATTTTAAACACTCAATGGTAATTTGTACAAATACAAATGATCACAAATCCTGAACATCTTTGTGCAAAGGGTTTTGTTGTCTAGGTTACATATAAAAGAAGAACCAAACCAATGCATTCTCCTGTTTTCAGACTCCTGCTTGGCTGGAGCAGATGATAGCACACACCACATGGAGAGATCTTTTCTATAAGCTGGCAGAGGCTCACCCAGACTGCCTGATGCTCAACTTCACTGTGAAGGTAAAGTAATGGTGGTAGCAGGAGTACAGGTCCTGACCCAGAAGTGATGCAATGTTATTATGTCATTGTGCTTGAGTTGAAGTATTTAAAGGCACCAACATTTGACAACACACTCTTCTGTTCATTTGCTGTAAAGTTAAGAAAAAAATTGTGCTGAAATAACTATTTAAACCTGGAGTGTGTTCACACAATGCTGATTAAGTCAACCACCGCCAGATAAATCTCTTTGTATTTCGCAGTATAGCAGAGTTTTTAAAACTGTCATGGCAACAGTCCCGCTCACCAGTAGTGATGAGTTTTAGCAAAGATTGGGTTTTTCAGAGCAGATGGGGGTGCAACCGTAGTCACGGAGTAGATTCCAGCCATTGGCTACAGCAACTACAAGTATATTGAAGCCAATGGCATCAGAAGCACATCGACAGTATTTGTGTAATTACTCTCACTGCCAGAAGGGGGAGACAGAAGTTCCACACTACCAATTAGCTGAATATGTACTTATGTACTTTCAATATTCTGTTTATATTTATGTATTTTTGTCATTTATTATGCTCATTTCAATTAAATCCTATTGGATGTGAGGATTTGCTTGTTTTTAAGTTTTATATCACTGTAAATTTTAGACATTTGTTGTTGTTTTTTGACAGAAATAAGCAATTTGAAGACATAGGTTTCTCTTTTCTTAACTTAAGATACTATAGACTAAACAATAATTAATCAAAAACTAAAATAATTATGAAATACAATAACAAATCTTTCCAAACAGTCTTCATGTGTTGGTTACGTCACATATATTTTTTTGTGTTCAGCTCATTTCAGACGCAGGTTATCAGGGTGAAATCACCAGTGTGTCTACGGCGTGTCAGCAGCTTGAGGTTTTCTCACGGGTGTTGAGGACGTCTTTGGCCACACTGCTGGATGGAGGAGAAGAAAACCTGGAGAAGAACCTGCCCGAATTTGCTGTGAGTCTTACTGATCCTGTGTTTTTTTATTAACTATGGTGCTATGAAATGTTGTTGTTATGTCCTTTTACAGTCCTTATTCAATTCCATTCCTTATTCATATATACTCAATCATAAATGGTACAAAGACAATATATTTCATGTTCTACCTCATCATCTTTATTGATTTTTAAGTTTGATAGGTAAGCTTGAATGTCATTTGCTTAAAGTTACTCGAGCCGCAAGTCCCTCTAGGGGGGTCCGATCATTAATAAGTTAATAACATGAACATAAATAAGAAATTGTAGACGATAATAAACTATAATGCTGAGCTTTGGCTCTGCTGCCTTGTTATTAGTGGCTTTGGCTTTACAAACATAAAGCCTATAGGCTAGTTTTAACTAAACCATGACTGAGTGACTTGATAATCATTGTTGTTTTTAAAACTGTGTGTGCCTATGAGGAGTGACTGTCTGGGCCCCACAGAGGTTACTGCTGGAAAGTGCATGTTTCATTTCGTGCATGCACTTAGAAACCCATATTTGCACGTGATGCGGTTATCTTTTCCCAGCTTCAGTTTCATAAACACCGTTTCCCGATGGTGTTTATCACATGTAATAAACAGTTGTATTTCACTCTCATTTTTGTCAGGCACAAAGTGACAGAACACAGCCCTAGAAGTGGCTGCAAGACACAGACAGACCGACAGATGTAGTCAAGCTATAGGTTAGCAACACAGTGACTAGATTGAGATGCACTGCAAACTAGCACATCAACTTAATGTCACTGTTAATTGCTGACATCACACTTGGAGAGGAGAGAACACTGGTCACTGTTCCTGTAATCACTCTCGTGGTGTTTTTTTTCTGTTCTGTTCGTGACCAGAAGGATAGTTCTGCTTCATGCTTTACACAATCTGCCAACTTCTATGGAATCAGGGTCGTGTTAATTATTTTTAGTCCTGCCTCTGTTACTTTACAGTGAGGAATTAGTTCAACTTTGCAAGCATTAAATAATTTTTATTGTACTTTAGTATCTTGTGGTTCTTTTAGTCTATTATTGACATTTAAAAACCCTGATTGTAGTTTTGAAATGATCAATTAAATAATAATTTTAGTCATTTATTATGAAAAACTGACAAATCATCACTTATTCCAGCTTCTGAAATGTGATGATTTGCTGATTTTCCTTGTCTTATATTACTGTTAATTGAATTTGAATTTTGGACAGTGCAATGTAAAGACGTCCTGGGTTCTGGGAAACTGTCATGGCTGTTTTTTCACTCTTTTTGTGAAATTTTGTAGACTAAAGGATTATATTATTTTGCATGATTATTTACCTTATGAAGTGACAGTCTGGTCCCATTGCCTTTTATATTAACAGGGTGTAAAATTCACTCGGTGCATGTGGGGACTTCCTGTTCCTCTGTTTGCTGTGCATGATGCTCCTTGCTGAGTTGCTCCCTCCTCTGTCCTATAGAAGATGGTGTGTCACGGCGAGCACACCTACCTGTTTGCCCAGGCGATGATGTCCATCCTCGCTCAGGAGGAACAGGGCGGTTCAGCAGTTCGTAGGATTGGCCAGGAGGTGCAGAAGTCTGCACATGAAAGGTACCTTTTGTCTCTTTGTCAGCAGAATTTCACTCTGACATGCTCTGTTTTCTGGTATTTCTGGGATAAAATTGATCAAGTGGATACAATTAACTGTCCAAGGTCACAAGAGCAAGATGGCTGAGTTATGTGGATGACTTTGTTGAATAAAACCAGGAATCCATTCATGTCTAGAAGATTGGTTGCTTGGTTTTCACCATCAAACACAGTAACTCAGTACTAACAACAGGCGCTGTCCGGATCATTAAAAGCAGAAGCATCTATTTTTTTTATGATAGGTGACTGACAAGCTACAGAGAAATGTCAATAAAATGAAGTACACTGGTTGTGTTGTTTAGATTTCACTGGTGAAAGTAATTCAGAGGTTGTGGTTTGTATCTCAGAGGTCATGATGCCAGTCAAATAACGCTCGCACTCGGCACAGCAGCAGCCTATCCTCGAGCCTGCCAGGCGCTGGGTGCCATGTTGTCCAAAGGAGCCCTGAATCCTGCAGATATCACAGTTCTGTTCAAGATGTTCAGCAGCATGGACCCGCCTCCTGTGGAGCTGGTGAGGACTGAGCACCTTTGACCTGTGCATATCCACTGCATGCTCGTTAATGATGCCATTAACTGGAATATTTTATATTTTTTGCCTTTAGATCAGAGTGCCTGCCTTTCTGGACCTGTTCATGCAGTCACTGTTTAAGCCTGGATCAAAGATCAACCAAGACCATAAATACAAATACATTCACATCTTGGCCTACGCTGCCAGTGTGGTTGAAACGTGGAAAAAGGTACCGAGAAAAGGGGTGAATTTTCTGATAAATCTGTGTGTTGTTAGAAATAAAAAAATTAAGAGACTGAGTAACTGGTTCAGAGTAGTGATTTGATTTACATTAACTGGCCAAGGTAGTGAATCGTAAACTACTTCCTTCCCTTACAGAATTAAGATGCTCATTGTTTTCCTTTGACCACAACAGCTGCATGCCCTAAACGTCTTTCTGTTCAATCCCAGAACAAGCGAGTCAACATCAATAAAGATGAGCTGAAGTCGACTTCCAAGGCCATAGAGACTGTGCACAACCTGTGCTGCAATGAGAACAAAGGAGCCACAGAACTGGTGGCTGAACTCGGGACTTTGTACCAGTGCATCCGGTGAGTAGAGGGCCAAGATATCGTTCCTTAAAAGCCTGCAACTTATTTTTAATTTTAAGGGAGGGGGGTGTTCTATTTGATAAGAAACAGGTTTATAATTGTTACTTTGGTGATGGTTCTGAAAGGCAAAACATTAATTAATGCAATTATATGCCACTTAAAGGTTATCGAAACAGCTTTAAACCTGATGGAAGTTTCAACTTCCTAACTATAAATTTAATCTAATGTGATATAACATTGGTGAAACTCACCCTGATGTTTTTGACTTTAGTTACTCACTGCTTGGGGCTGGGTGTCATTTTAAAGGGCAACTAAACCCACCAAACGCCTTTTTCAGCTGACTACTAATGTAAATGGGTATTTCGTAGTGTTGATAGATTCAGGTCCAAATCTTGACATTTTAGTGCAGAGTATTCAAATTCTAGATATTGTGTAATAAACATGCATAGCGACTGTCCTCTACTGGTTAAAAACACAGCTATTGCAATTAAATTTTCCTATTGGCTGTGTGGTGGCAGCTTTTGGGGGTGATGCTGTGATGGGGCCTCTCAGCACAAAACCATCCTCATCTTCTCAACACCTTACTTTGATGAGTATGCACGTTTTCTATTAAACTGAGAAAAACTGCAAAAAAAAAGTACTGTCGAAAAACAAATCAGCTGCACAAGAACGTTGAGTCTAAAATGATTTATCAGTGTGTTTTTTTATTTATTGTGATTTAAATGAGGAAACACTATCCCCTCAAAAAATAAAGACTATGCATTCAGTGTCAGCTTTTATACTGGCTACAGACACTTTTCAGTTGTCTTAAAAAAGAACTGAGATCCGATAGCCAGCCCTTCTCACTTCTGACTGATACCTGTTGACTTCATGTTTGTGTGTTTGTCTTTAGGTTTCCAGTAGTTGCTATGGGGGTTTTAAAATGGGTGGACTGGACGGTGTCTGAGCCGCGGTATTTCCAGCTGCAGACGGACCATACCCCAGTACATTTAGCTTTACTGGACGAGGTACGACATTCCCACCAGATGGAACTTTTCTTTTCCACTCTTTAAGACAGCGGCTAAATTCAAACCTGAATACTTCCGCCACACAGATCTGTACGTGTCACCAGCTGCTGCACCCGCAGGTTCTCCAGCTGCTCATCAAACTATTTGAGACGGAGCACTCCCAGCTGGATGTCATGGAGCAGGTGTGCTGTGTTACTCTTAATGCTTCTTATTTCAGTTTTCAACAGAAGTTAGTTTGTTGTAACTGCGTGGCCTCTCAGTTGACAGTGTGTTGGTTTTATTTACCCCCTCAGCTGGAGTTGAAGAAGACTCTGCTGGACCGGATGGTTCATCTACTGAGTCGTGGCTACGTCCTGCCTGTAGTTGGTTACATTCGCAAGTGTCTGGAGAAACTCAACACGGATATCTCCCTCATTAGATATTTTGTCACAGAGGTAATAGCTGCTTCTGATCTTGGAGACCAAAAACAGCTACAAGAGAGTGAATACTGGACTTAGGTTACACTGGATGTGTAAATGAGCTGTTTGCTAACAAGTTCACATGATACTGCAATACTGTCAAACTAACATTCGCAGCTTGTTTCTGCTGCCCTCAAGTGGTCGGAAAAAACAGTTATTGCAGGTTTAATGTCATACTTGATCATACTTAATGGTTTGCAACCATTATTTACATAAAGACCTTTAACACCATCAGAAAACATTTGTAACTTGTGTGTTACAACAAACTAATCACACTCAAAATATTTCTCTTTCTAGGTGCTGGATGTGATTGCACCTCCCTACACGTCAGACTTTGTTCAGCTCTTCCTGCCCATCCTGGAGAATGACAGCATTGCAGGAACAATCCGCACAGAGGGAGAACATGACCCTGTCGCAGAGTTCATTGGTAAGTGATGTGCTAACAAAAATTAGCAATTTTTTTTCTGCTGTAGTCAGAGCTTCCATGAACAACAAATAAGAGCTTTGGAAGTATACAAAAATAAGAAGGCAGTAAGTTTCACATATGAACATGGATGGTAAAACTAGAACATAAGGTTTAAAAGTCATATGTTTACATTGGTAAATTTCTCTCATCCTCTTGACATGTAGGTGATAATTTCCCTGTTTTTTCAGCTCATTGCAAGTCAAACTTCATCATGATAAACTGATGTGGAGACGACACTGAAAACATTCTTGTTGGAGATTGTACCAGGAAGACCTAACAGAAGATCTGTTATCTCCATGATGACAGAATGCTCCACTTGATGTTGAAGCACACAGCTTGGAGACGCAGCGTTCAAGTTGACCAAGTGAATGATTAGTTTCGTTTGAGGCAACGTAAAGTCAAATGACAATGAGCTGATGGAAACAGTACAGTAATAAAGATATGTTGAAGGAGAAAGCTCTGAAGATGCAGCTAAATGTTTTCTTTTCACCTGTATATTTGATTTTCTATATTTTGTTGGTTCTAGCAGTTTTAAATAAAAATCTGAATATGTAGCTTGTGCATTGTTAAATTGTTTTGCAATCATAAAATGTTATTTGATTCTATTCTATTTAAGTCCTGAAATCACATGTCATTATCAAACTTGTGCATTTGTAAGACTTCACCAGGTCAACAGCTGCAACAACACTAGTTCCCCATTATGGCTCGAGACTTCACACATGGTGACAGATGAAGTCTCTTGATATTAATTTTCTCATGTCTTAGTTAGTTGAACCATGACAACACAGAAAACCTTTGACTGTTAATAGTATATACCGGGCACATGCATGTGGATGAGTGGATAAGTCGGCTATTTTGCAGACACCATAGGAATTTCTTTGTGAGGTAGATCTTTCAGTTCTTCAGTCTGATTGATACTCAAAAGGACAGATTTTGTGCGGATCATCAGTTTTACGTGTGTTTATTGGCAAAGTTAAAACTAACTCAGAAAATGGAGGTTGCGCACATCTCAGACCCATATAAACCAATATCAGTTACACATGTAAAAAAGGTCTGCAAACCAAGTTAAAACTAAACCAAGGTTGCATTTTTTTTTTTGCAGAATTATTGATGTATTGATTGTTCAGTGTGAACAAAATTACAAATCTATAATTGACTTCAAAATCATGGAAGGCACATTTAAAGTAGTTCTTTTCAGTTTGTGTGTACAAATCTTATAACAGGGTGTAGTGCAATATAATCAATACATTTAACACCACACCAAACATTCAGTGTAGGAACAGCGCAGGACAAATTATAAACAATGCGAGTCAGTAGTATGCATTGAGAATGCAAACTATGAAAAGATGAGAAGAAAAAGAAGTCTGAAAAGAAGTCAATGATGTAAACTGAAGAATTTCTTGCATCTTTTCAGAGTATAATGGCTATTCAGCATGAAGTGGTTGAATTTTGTTTTAGCATAGAAATTAGCTGTACTAAAGTATTTCACTCCTTCCACTCAATTTAAGTTTCAAAATGTTCAACAGCCTGCAGACCTAACTGGTAAAAATCTGAAAATCTGGATAGATTCCACCAGGTCCGATATCCCGCTGGAAGACCATGGCACTGCAACGTGACCACTGATTAAAAATGTTTAAAAAAAAAAAAAAAAGTGCAAAAATCTTCAAAAAATAAGAAATTTAAACTTACTCCCTTTAAAACATTGTATCTGGGATGTTTCCACCTGAGACAGGAAGACAGAGCGTGCAGTGGGTGCTGGTCTCCTCTACAGGTAGGCCTTGGGGACAATTGGGTCTCCGTACATGCAGTCCTCCTCCACTGCCAGGTTGTATGAGCTGCCACTTCCTCCCTTGTAGGCACTGGTCACGATCCTGAGCCAACCCTTCTCACCCTGTAGAGAGGATGGAAATCAATCGGCAAATATTAAACATCGATTAACTGCTTAATGATTTTTCTAACAGTGTCAAACATGCCCTGGCTCCAGCTTCTCGTTTGTTTGAGAAGAGCTTTGTTTGTTTTCTTTCTTGTGTCAAAGTAAGTTAAATATCTCTGGGCTTTGGACTGTTGGTTGAACAACAAGCAATTTGAAGGCGTCACGTTGGACTTTTCATAGTTTCCTGACATTTTACAGACAAAACAATCAATTTGAGAAAATAACAGATTAATTTATAATGAAAATATTTATTAGTTGCAGCCTTAGTTTAGGGAACACCTATAAACTAGATGCTTAATTATATGCATATTAATAGCATAGTGACTATTGATTAGTTTTTATAAAGCACTTATTAATGCCTCATTCTTCATAACCTATGTTCTACAACTACTAGGCCAGTAAGTAGCACCACAAGAATTCCTCCTTAACACTTTATGGTGTATTTATATGTAACAAAACTACAGTTAATTTGACACTTGAGTCTTTTCTATAAATATGTTTCACAATCTAAAGTGAAGTCTTGCTGATAACTTCAATTCACTAGTAATTTGACACTTATTAACCTTAACTTATTAATCCAACTCAAACTAGTACTACTGGTGAATTAGTTATGAGCAAGATCTCATTTTAGCATGTGGAGCATATTCTGAGCAATATATGCTTGTGGTACTACCACCTCATACTGAGCAAAGCATAACGATTGTAATTCATACACAACAACTTCCTTACTTACTATCAATATGTCAATTGAGGGAAAACTCTTGCTTAATGGCCTAATAGTTGTAGAATATGGTCATGCTGATTAAGACATTAATAAGCGTTTTCTAATGAGTAATAAAGAGCTAATATGCTTTTAATATGCAATCACTAATAATCTGGCCATGCTATTAATCTGAAGTGTTACCCAATCAGTTATAAATTGCACTGCATAATCTTAACGATGGCTTCAGAGGATTAAAATGAATAATATTTCCTTTGACAAACTGGTTTGAAAGCTCATTTCTCAAATTAACTGATACAGGTGTCAGTGTATTTGCCAAAGTTGCAACAGTTAGGGTTATTTCACATGAGAAATCTTTGACTGTGTGATTTTATCTGATCTTCTCAGTGGTTTGAAGCAGTTAAAGCTCATCTGGGAAAAGGTGATGTTATTTATTAATATAATTAATACTGATATTGTGCACACACGACTCCCGATGAAGCAGATTAGCTGAGTTTTTGACTGTTAAACTCTTGTTAAATAATATTGAACAGGGGATTCAGAGTCAGAAAGAAATAAAACTCGCAGAGAAACAAATCTCCTGCAAGTCGTCTTTCAGAGAGCAAGGTCTTTACTTCTACCAATCCTACTTTCCACTAAGGACTTACCCATGGCTCTCCCCAGGAGTTGCGTACAATCCAGTATTCAACTCCGCCCTCCACTCCCCATCCCGCCACAGACACAATGTGGTTGATGAAAGCACTCGGCTGATATTCAGAGTAGAGACCTCCGGTGTAGGCATCCAGCTTGTCTGTGGCCATAATCCCACAGCTGGAGAACAGAAACACAGATTACTTACTTCCTCTGGGTTAAAACGATGACTGAAATCAGACAGTGTAGAGCAAATTAAGATGTGTATGTATGATAATGTAATGTTTCACGGCTATGGACTAAAACAATAGGTCCCCGTTTGTCTTGGAGGAGACGAGCAGCTGAATGTTAAGCCAATATGATGCATTTTATTGCATTGTGATTAGACATAGAAAAGGTAATATTCTTGTGGTTTCTTTACCACTTTTAGTAAATTATCACACGACTAGACTACAAACTGTAGCACCATTCTCATACACCGTTTATAATTTGTGATCGCTCTGATTAATATTTACTCATTACCTGCATCAGATGTGTGAAAACACATCCATTTCAAGGCAGACTGTTGGGAAATCTCATTGAACGGAAGCGAGAGAAAAGCGTCTGTCAGTCTAAACACTACGTTGAGATGAATTCTTTTCATTCTTTCTCTTTGTGTTCCTTTGTGGAGCTACATGCTTGTGAAAGACTTCTTACCCTCTATTCTTAAGGAAATAACTTCTCAATGACCTGAGATCTGTCACAACTGTGTCTACTTTGGAAAGTAAATAGATTTTTTTTCACAGCAGACATTCTGACTCGCCATAGTAGGCACAGTTTTCAGGCTTTTGATTACTGTATGTGTTATAGTCTTTGAGTGAGTGGGTGTTTTTGTGACTAGGTGGTTCGGCTTTCCTAAATAAAAAGGCTAACAGTGAGCTGTCTACTGCGCTATAAAGGACAAGCATACATAAGTTGCAAACCTGATCGGTCCACTGGCATAGATCTCTGCCATCATCTTCTCCCTCCCACTGACAGCTCCGAAATCTCCCACTTTCCACAGGGTGTAGTTTTTCACAATATTGCACACTCCAAAGGTGGTGCAGGTGCCACATTCGTTGAAGGGTTTGCACTCTTTAGAGTGAGACACAGAACATACACAGCTCAGACTCAAACAGTGAAATCTGTAAATGATAGTAAATGATTGCAACCATTACTTTGTGCACTGAAAGACCCTTACTCTGGTCCTTTGCCTGGTAGTTATTGCAGGTCTCATCGGGGATCCCGTGTTTGTTAGCATACTCCCAAACGCCACTGTGATCCCCTCCATGGCAACTGCCGGCGTCACCACAGTCAATCACATGCTGGACTGAGAGATAGGCAGATGGCCACGCTCCTTTCCGCTTAATGTTGATGCGATCTTGATGAGAGAGAAAACACAGAGCTTTTGAGGAGAAATAAAAAGCATGACAACCAGTTTCTGTTAATCAAGTCACCCTCTTGTATAAAAGAAGTGAAACAATAATTCTATTTTAAGTCTGAGCAGTGATGTGAGGACCTGCTGTTCTACACTGCCACCAAACCATAAAGATCCAGCGTATTGTAAAGTAGCCGACCATACATTGAGACATACCTGCCATGGCGCTGGTGCTGCCATGGGCCCAGCAGGAGCCACAGTACTGGGGAATGTGCTGGTTGCGGGTCGTGCTCACATAGTTGACGCCGTTGATGTTCCTCCAGTCCCACGATTTGGGCAAATCAGAAATGTTTAAATACTCATGTGGACGAGGAGCGGTCCTGTGAACAGACAGGTCATTTGGTACATTAGGTCTGCTGCAGCAACACACTCAATATACTGATTTATGCCCCAAGGTGTGTATATTATTTATTTATGGTGTTCTTGAGGACTTTTTAATGTCTTCTGTCTGCTGGTGTTGTGTGCCCATACGTGTTGAAAGGGTCTAGCTCTAGAGAGTCCAAGTAACATTTTTTTTTTACATATATCATTTGATATTTATCTTAAAAAATTAAAATAATATATAGACTTTTCACCATATTAGATACTGTATGTACAGTACCAAATGCTTTGAAACTGCATTTACAGCTGATTAAAAAAATAGATATTAAAAGAAAACTAATCTAAAAGTTAAATGAATAAATACATTGTAAAATATGGTGATTTTTTAAAATCTTTTACGTTATATTTACATGTGTCAAATACAGTTGAGTCTTCCGATGTTAACACCTGTGCTGTGGGGAATTTCAATGCAGTAAACTTCCTCAACCTGGTGTTTTTTTTCAAAGGGATGACAAGAATATTTGAGGCCACAAACGATTGTCCAAATACTCAAAAAAGCAAGTATGAAATTAAACAAAAACTCCCCTCTTAATCAGCTTTAACCCGCTGAGTGTTTTTTAGTTTTATGTCATACATATTCGTCACATTTGAGTACAAATTTACGGACATTCAGTTAACGTTACCTCACCTCGGCGGCTATCTACAGCTACCGTTAGCTAGCTAGCTAGATAAAATACTCTTAATAATCTTATTTTGTAGAGCATTCAAAGATGTTCAACTTACTTCAGTTCAGAGTCGTTTCCCCTGGAGGTGCGGACATAGCAGGGCTGTTTCTGGTTTAAAAAAACTCCGGCGAACACACCTGACAGAAAGACTGAAAACAGGACAACAATCAAAGATGTCCGAGCCATCTTAAACACCGAGCAGACGGCCGGTGGGCTTTACTAAGTGGCGTTCACGGAAAGAGGACAGGAAGGTAAGAGAGATAAGGGTAAGAAACTACTTGCGTGTCTGTGGACAAACTCGATACTAATAAACCAGTACCAAGACTGCAGTCATATGACCAGTAAATCACATCATACGCAGACACTCACGTTTAACAAGGAAGTAAAGCACGTAAAAAATAGTACGTTACAGTCAACTAAATAAAATATATTGTGGATTAAGCTTTAAAATGTTGCGAAACGTTGATGTAAAAACATAGTTCCTGACAGTTGCAAAATGTCTCTTTTTCAATGACGCTTGTCAAACTGATATTATGGGACACTGAAGACAAAACACCACCGCAAAAAGCACATTAGTCAGAGTGTCAGCAGTTTGAGTTCTCAACCACTCAGTGTCACATGACCGGTCCGGGCAGCAGTTCACTTTAGGCTACTACTAAACTGCTGTCCTCATCACTATATCTGCTTAAAGTGAACCATTAAAAATATATTTTTTTTTATCCGTGGCTGTAAAACTTTGAGCTGTCTTAAAACCTGATCATCGTAAAGGTGAATGCAATAAAGCTCTTAAAATTATTGTATAATTTAAATGCCATAGGAAGAGCAGAGATTTTGAGTTTGATGCCAACTGGCTGTTTTGGAGACCAAAACTTTCATGAGACTGGTAATCTCAATTCTGGAAGATTAATGATAAGAATCACTTTTTAAGTTGAAGTTATTTTTAACGTAATTCTTGACCATGGAAACAAGTTTGAACTCAATGTCCACTTAATAGCTTTTTCTTCTCTTTGTTAAGGCTGTAACTGACCTGATTTAACACAAAAAACAATAAAATGGCCGTCATCATTTTCTAGAGGCCAAGACAATGTCATCAAGATGTCTTGTTTTGTCTAAAACCCAAAGATATTTAGTTTACTGTAATGTCATACAAGGAAAGTAGTCATTCTCCTGAAAGCTAGTATCTGGATCTTGAATAAAGCTAGTTGTTATTTTGGATTGTTTTACATCAGATGGCACTGCCTTTATTGAAGGACAACATGATTGTCACAACGTTGCAAAGACATACTTGCGCTCAAATTTGTCTAATACTTTAACTTACAGTTAACATCATGTATGAGTATTTAGTGCTGGCAAAGCATATATGGTACTGCTTGTTAATTACCCACGACACCATTGTGAATCTGTTAAAAACTGCAGTAAGCACTCAATCCTCACTTTGGTCCAGAGATCACAGAATTCATCAATACACAGGGTGAAAACAAAGTGCAGTGGTTACCGAAAAAAAAGAAAGAAGAAAACTAACTTTACTGTTCCTGATCCAGTATTCTTCACAATGTCAAAGACAACATGTAGGGCAAAATCCTTGTTTTACATTACGTATCAACATACAACAATGCCTGCTGATGAGGTGCATAATTGAAAACAAGGCTGATGTGTTATAATGTAAAAACAAAATCAATGCATCTTCATCAATAGCAACTGAAATATAGAGAAGCTATGGAGGAGATCACTGCAGCAAGTGAAAAATCATGATAAATGAGGGCCTGTATTTTTATCATAATCATGTAAAACACACCTGATTTACTGATTCTTTATTCATTGAAGTCAAATTTATTCAAACACAGGAAGTCGAATCACAGTTTAAAATGTTGTTGTTTTTTAAACTCTAACTGGATGAGCACTTGCTTTAACAGTTTGGGTGGTGTGGTGGCAGTTGAGCGGTCAGGGTGGGGGACTAAACTGTTAAGCATCTTCTAGACCAGCCTTCGTCTCTTGCAGTCACGCTCCATCTGGTCTTCGGACATATTGGTGGCAGCACCCAGAGGAGACACTTTGTTCAGCATGGAGTCATCTGATGCCTGACCAAACAGGGCCATGAGCAAAGCAACGCCAAATCCTGTGGCACGCTCCCCCTGCAAAGACAAAATAAAAGTGTCAGATTCCACTGTCATTGCTGTAAACTTACCCTGCTGTTATCTTTTTTTTGCTTCCACTTAAAGTCATCTTCTGCATACAGAGTTAATATGAGTGAAACCTAAGCCTTTGTTTGGTCTAAAACACAATCCCTAATAAATGTCAGTAGAGTGAAGTTATTAAATCCATTTCTGAGACAATACAATGACACTGCTGGGAAGAAAAATATATACTGCAGGGTTCAATGCAGTATAAGTGATCATAAACCCTATTTTTCTTTTTTAAATATGAAAAGCTGGTACTATTCTTGCACACCTGCAAGAAAGTTGTTAAGCAGGTGTGATGAGTCCCAGTTACAACCAACAAGATCAGCTGCTTTTGCTTCCTTAAAAAGCAGTGCTGAGTTTTATAATGAAGGGGGAAGGAAAGTAGCAGAAAAATCATCTATTAAAAGAGGAAGTCTGTTTGTTTCTACAATCAAAGACAAAGCATTACAAGCTACGCTAATGGTATGAAATGGTACATAGTTTCGGTCTCCGAAGTCGGCGTGGTCGCCCATCTATTTATTTATTTTTTAATCTATCTATTTTTAACACCAACACGTTACTGAGGACTATTTGTCCATGTCAAAACAATACAACACTAGATACAGACATAATTTTAATGTTTGCGCTTTGTTTTGCTGCTTGTTTTTATCTGTTAGCTTAATACTATGCTTGCTACAGATCTTGAGATCTCGCAAGTGTATTGCTGAGGCAGAGACAAGTCTTGAGCAAAGTTAATTTTCTCCTGATTTATCTGAAAAATGCCATTTTAGCGTCAGAATGTTCAGAAGATATGTGGCTTGTGAAAAATGGGTCCAATATTTACTGTGGGGCAAAGGAATCGGTCATAACCTTTGCTCACGTTCAGTTCTCCCATAAGAATAAACCATATCAGGTCTGATAATCAGGTTAGTTGGTCGTTCCAAGATCTGTACATGACATTTTAAGGATGCAAAACTTCACCGGTCAGTGATGATGTAAAAATCATGATTTCACATTGATTCATGATGTCATTTCAAGTGCATTTAGGGGGAAGGGATCTTTTAATCCAGTCCAGTATGAACAAGAGGAATCATTACAGCAAACAAAACCTGTTTCAGTGTTCATGAGCACATGACTATTATTTTCAGACTTTTGACAATTGTAATCTTATCCTTTAATGATCAACACAATTTCGTCACACCAAGAGGGCCTGTTAAGCTTCATGGCGGTGTTGTTGCCAACTTCCTTAATCATTCTGCTAATTCTCTCCTTTCCGGGTCTCAGCAAATAATTAATACCATCCTTGATTTTTTTTCCAACAGAGCTGATATTGCACATGGACATGCAAAAATCCCTATGTAGTTACAAATAGCATTGTACCATTATAAAATGATTTGCAGTGAAAAAGGTTAAGTTCAGTGGGTCATTGGCAGACGTTGGGTTTATGTGTCCTGTTGACGTCTATGTGCACATGATTTTGTCTGCTCCTCTGCTCATTTCAGCATGAAACATTACTTGTCAATCCAGTTGCAGGCAGAGGAAAACATTTGCATGTCCCCAATAAAATTTTCACCTCACTAAGTTCTGATTATCACTGCACAGTATCCATTAGCAGACCAAGGTACTCACAGCATGGACAGGAGATGCGATATCAACATGGACCCAGACACCAGGCCAATCAAAGCCCAAATGGGAACCAATAAAGAGGCCGGCGCAGGAGCTCTGGGCGTTCTCCCGGTCCTGTCAAAGAAAAAGGATGTGAAACATCAAGTCCCCAAAAGAAAAGACAACATCAGTTGCCAAGCAAACATTCTACTTGAGATACTTAGTAACATGGTAAATGGATTACTAATTGCTGGTTCACAGGCAACACTGTCAAACAAAAACAAAACTCTGACTTTGATGCCAACACCAACCATTTGTTTGCAGATTTACTGTAAATCTGCCCTTCACACAACTGCTACATAAACACCATTTCAAAAATAATATTATAAAATGCATTAGTCAAACTAGTTGACTGTCAGACAGATGTAAACATCTGACAGAGCCTGACTGATTTATCAGTCCGATATTAACCACAAATATTTATGGTTATCAGCGTATTTGTTTTCCAATATGCACCAATATGAAGCCTTTTTTTCTTACACACCAAAAGGCAGAAAAATGCTTGAGGTAATTTCCAAACATCATCACTGAATAGTTTTTCCAGCAGAGTGCGCTGCGATTACGACTACAGCTTCTTTTATCTGCCGTGCTGTGTGATGGAGAAACACTCACAGCAAAAGCAACAGGGTAAATGAAACATGTACATCCACCGTTTTACAGCCGCTTTTATGTCACAGCCTCGATTAGCTTGCTGCTTGAAAACGTTCTACACTTAAGGACAAGCACGTCAGCAGTTAAAGACACACCTTCAAATGTGTAGCCCTGTTATAATGGAAATGCAAATCCCTGCCGCGCTGGGCTGCCGCACTGAGTCAAACCGAGCCGAGCCATACCGGCACACGGCGTGTATGGAAAAGTCCCATACATCAACCCTTTACTGACATTCAACACAAGGGGATAAGACCCTTAAAAAAAACAGTGTCAAAATACAACTGATGTGAACATATGAAAATGCCTTGGTTGGTGTAGGCATTAAATTGGACCAACCAAGCAGTAGAGCTTCTTTTCGATTGATATAACCAGGTAATAAGGGTTTATTGACATGCTAGCTACAAGCTTCAAACACAAAGGTTTTCTTATCCATGTGACATTTTTTTGTCTGAAGCAGGAAAACAACAAATGTTGATTACAGATTCTACAGCTCTCCCTAATGTGGTCCAACCTGTACTGATGTTTAATGAACCAAGTACATGTGCAAAAGATAAGGGGTGTGAGCTACACTTACGCTGGATAACATTTAAAAACAAGTGTCAGTAAAATCTTTTTAATGCATTTAATTTTTTTGTGTTTTTTTAAAGTACACAATTAAATGTTTTGTTAATCGAACTCACAAATGCGGCAGTTTTCCAGGTCCTTTGTCATGTCTCGTTTAAGCATTTGGTTTTGATGAATTTGCACTTTGTCACTTACTGCCACAGAGTTCTTCATGTCAGCCATGGCAGAGGTGAACTCGCTGAAGTGCAGCTCGGGGCAGTAGACCAGAGGGTGAGCGAGATCTCCACTGCTGCGGCCAGCACGCACACATGCAACCTCCCACTGCTCATTGTTAGTCATCACAGCTGCATGGTACTTCCCTGTGGAGATGCCCTGGACAGCAGAAACAACAACAGTGGTTTTAGATGCAGAGAAGATACCCATTGGAAGACTAAATTCATTGTTGGTTCGGATCTCTTCTTGTTGATAAAAATCCTGCCAGTGTCAGTCTTCATCTACTGACTTGTGATAGAGCTTGAAAATCCTCCAGTTCATACTTGCTGTGGAAGGTTTAACAACAGTCTGTAAGAGGCTGTCACCCACCTGTGCCCCTGTCAGTGTGGCCATGTCCAGAACAATATCAGCTGACAGGTCTTTGCTGGCATACACCACTCCATCAGCCAGAACCAGTCTGCCCTCTGCATCAGTGTTGTTGATCTCCACTGTCCTTCAGAATAAAACACACGAATGGCAAGATGAAAACGTCATACCACAGCTCACATTCATTCCTGTTGATTTGGCTTGTAAAATCATATTACACATGGTTTATGTAATGGTTTGTGTGTGTTGACATATTATCAAAAAGAGTCTCACTTTCCAGAGTAGAGAGTGTGGATGTCATCAGGTCGTGTGGCTGTGGGTCCAACTGCATTCTCTGCGAGGCAAAACACTGCATGGAGATTATCCTTAAAACCCTGGCGCAAACAGAGGAGAGAGTTTAATTTTTAAAAAAGAACAAAAGAAACAGGAGGCTAAAATGACAGCTGCTGTGTGATATGATAAAAATGTCACCTCACCCGTTTAATAGTAGCTCTGAAAGCTCCCAAAATGGCAGCAGCTCCACCACAGTCTCTCTTCATCCCGGGCATTGTGGTCTAGAAAGAAAAAAAACATTTACATGTAATGAAATGTGAGGACTAAATGTGATCTCTGATCCCACAGTCTGCATCTCTAGCATGCATTGAGCAAGATAGTGACCCAGTAGTCCATATACAGTTGAAGTTGGAAGTTTACATGCACTTAAGGTTAAGTCATTAAAACTCATTTTTAAACCATTCCACAGATTTCATATTGGCAAACTACAGTTTTGGAAAGTTGATTAGGACACCTGCTTTTGTGTATGACCCAAGTAATTATTCCAAAAATGGTTTACAGGCAGATTCTTTCACTTATAATTCAAGATATCACAGTTTCAGTGGGTCAGAAGTTTCCATACACAGAGTTCATCAGTTTCATAAGGTGGCAGTCACAAGGGTGTCGAGTCAATGGGCCAGAACACATAACAACAAAAAATGTTTGCCATGTTGTGTACTGCAGGTGAAAATGGGATATCTTTGGCGGCATGAGCAATGATAATAGCTGTAGTGATGTTCCTGATAAATTATCATATTAAAGAATGTTTTTTTCATGATGTGCAATAGTTACTATCACTTCTCCAGATGAAAAATAGAAGTACCTTTCCCTTGATGCTGAGTCCTCCAGTGTCATACACAATGCCCTTGCCAACCCATGCAATGGTTTGGGTTGCACCATCAGGCGTGTGGCTCAACACTGCTAATGCAGGAGGATGCTCTGCTGCCTTGCCAACTCCATAAATACCTGACAGGGTAAATGGTAAAGTTACACATGGTCATTGCACACTTTGCAAAGACTAAAAAACAGGTTTAACAATGAAATTGAGGCACAACTTAAACAAAATTGCAGTGATTTAAGATCACAGAGTGGATGAATGCAAAGGTAATTCTTTTTATGACTATATATGTCAATTATTTACTGCTTAAAAATACTTTCCAACAATTTACAGAATAACTTGGTGTGAGTAAACGGGTCTCTAGCAAGCAAATGTGGAATCTTTTTTAGAAAACATAAAGAACTTATAGTGACTGCTAGGATTTTCAGCAAAAAGAATATTCTACAAAAAAGGTATGCATACAGTACATACATTAAATCTGCTATTCTGGCAGGTAAATTAGCGTAATGTTAATTAATAATGCTAATATATGAGATACATATCTACAGACAGTACCTCCAAACCCTCTTTGTTTCAGTTCCTCTCCACGGATGATCACTGGAGTAATTCCAAGTTCAGTTCCCACAGCCCTGATTTCCTGAAACACAAATGAATGTCTGTGAGGGGGGCTGCATCAAAATAACTGTATTTAGTTGGAAATGTTCCTGTGGTAATATTTTCACTTACATCCAAGAAGTGATCCGTATTCATCTCATTGCATGGTGTGTCCACAATGCGAGCTGCCAAGCGCACTCCATCAGCAGCATTGGAGAGACACTGAACAGAAGAAAAGCCTTCAGCTATGCACTTAACATGAGTCACTGTTTGAAAAACATGCTATTTCTAAGTAGCATCCTATAGGCCCTGACAGTTGATTTTGATAAAGAAAATTAAGATTAAAAAAAAATATCACAGTGCTGTACCTCAAGTTCTACGACATCCAGAGGAGTGCTTTCTTGACCGACGATCACAAACTCCACAGTGACGTGCTTCTTCTCAGCCCTGCGTGAGGATGAGGAGCGGCGAGAGAAGATGGGGAAGGCCCTGGCGATGGCACAGGAGGAGGCGAACACATCTGAGCGCTCGCACACCATCTGGAGAGGAAACAAACACTCATGTCTGCCACTTGGTCACTTAGTACATTTCCCCTGGATGATGCAGATGTGGCCATAGGATTTCCACTAGGAGCCATAAAATGATGAAACAGCAGATCTGTTCTGTTGCTTTAAGTGCTCCAGGAAAGAAAATTCCCCATACAGGGATAACTATTAATTGATACGCAGCAACATATAAAATTCTCAAGATCCTGATACTGACCACAATGCAGCGGTTGTTCCCTCCAGGCAGGCAGGAACGGACCAGACGGGACAAAAAGTGGGCAGAAGATGGGCTGTTGTGCCTGCTGACCCGGGAAGGAACTGCGGCCACAGCAGCATGGTTGAGGTACAGAGGGCAGCTGTCCGTGGGGTTTGGATTCAAAGCACCGAGAGCTGCCTGCCAGATCTGAGAAAACATGAGACAAAACATTTTAGATTCCTCCTTGTGGTAAAGCAGGCACAATTAGTAGATTAATATATTAGTGGATTAGATTGATAGGAAATAAATTGCAATAATGCAATTATTTTGGTAACTGATAATCATTTAGGTCATTTATCAAGCAAACATTTTGCCTGGTTACAACTCCTCAATTGTGGATTCCACCTTATGAGATCGTAAATTAAAATATCTTCAGGGTTTTGCTTCAATACAATACAGGCAAGTTGAAGTTGTCACCTTGAGTTTTAGAAACTTATCAGGGGCATTTTTAAAACCAATTTTGACATATTTTAAACAACTAATGTAAAAATTATTGCCACATTAATCAATAATGAAAATAATCTTTAGTTGTAATCCTGGTAGACTCTACAGCCGTTTGCCTTTTTTAAGTTCACTTGTTAAGAAAGAGAGGAAGACTAGTCTCCAGCTACTCCACTACCTATCATCATATTACTTATTGCTGTTTAGGACAAGAAAGTTGACAACTGTTTGCCATAAACCATGTAAGACTATCATCAATATCAGAGTGTGGAGGACATTGTGGTTGAAGACTGAGATTCATAAATCTCGCTCTAAATAAATGCTAAATCTTTCCAACACAACTGGATAGACGGAGCAATCACATTGGGTAATCATTGTCAGAGGATACTGAGGAGCTCTGTGAATTGTGGGAAACCTTTCTTTGACCTCAGACTGAGTTAAGCCTGTCTTTTATGGACTGGCTGTCACCGTTGCACAACCACCTCTTTGAGACTCCTCTGCAGGACAGTCTACAACACACCACTTAGATCATATAGGATACCATGAGGACAGAGTGTTTTTGCCTGAGTCTGACTTCTGGACCTGTCAGTGCCATAACCACTCATCAGAAACAGGATGCCGCCCAGTTTAAGACTTTATATGTTAGTTTCTCTCATAGCCATATAATCCTGCTATTATCTGGGAAAATCAAGTCCTCTCAAAGCCAGTAAACGAACATTTCGGACTTAAACCTAGCTGTTCCGTGAGAAGGTATTGGTGTTGGTTAAGTGCTAAGACAACATGCATTGCGTTAGTGTTACTTAGAGTTAGGCAGCTTAACATGGAAACAAGAAAAGTGGTTTAATTTATAAACAGCTACTTTGCTTTTCCACTGACAAGCTAATAAAAACCAATCCACCGTTAAAAAAGACCACTTACGTCTCCTTAATAATGTTAATCGTTACTTTTCGAGCCAGTTGGTCATTCTAGCTAGTTAGCCAACGTTATATTCCTGGGACTTGTTAATGTTAGCAAGCAAATCGTGTTCAAGGGTCGTTGACGTTACATTTCTTTGGCTAACTGCGCTAGCTGACGCTTACTTAGGTTAGCATAGCGCTAACATTAGCTGTAAGCCAACTATTATTATAATTCTCAATATTACCTCTTTGCTGACGACTGGCTGCAGTTTTCCTTTGATCTGGTTCCAACTGACTTGCTGCAGGATGGCCTGCTGTCCGATAATCAGTACAGGGCGACTCTGTGGCTCGGAGTCACCGGCAGAAACCTTAAACTCCAGCACCACGTTAGCCATTTTTGAGATAGCGAGGTGCCTGTAAAGTTTAAGTGGACAGACGGCTGTCGTTCACCGGTGTAGCTCGGACCGGCGACGGCAGCCGAGAGAGGACAAACGTCATCTATAGAAATTGTATTATAAGCTTATATCATCCTAGAACAGCGACCAGCAGGAACTACATTAATATATTAGTTAAGCGAAACCCCGGAACCTTAAATGAGAACTAGAAAAGTCTGTATTTATAGACATCTGGACATGCATCAAGAGAAATTTCTGTTTGTAGGAAATATTCACACACCAATGCAAATACATAAATATCTCCTAAAATGTCCATATATCAGACATTGAATGTAACGTTAAGTCTTTCTAACAATATTTTATTGTGGTTTTCAACCATAAAAACATTACATATTTCAACAAAAAGTACCGTATACCATCAAATAAATAGGCAAGTAAATAAAAAACGTAGTAATTGTTGCGGTCGTTACACAGTATATATCTTGAAGATAACAAAGGTTACTCGTCCTTATGATCTTATTCTGATTTCCCCGCCCCGACCCTAGTCTTGATTATGTAGTACTAGTATTAGCAGTACTAGTACTGGTATTGATTAATACTTGGGTTGTGAAAGTTCTTCAATCCTGTGACCATCTCTTTCTTAGCTTGTAAAAGGCACATAGTGCATAATCACACTTTCTAACAATAAAATGGCTGCTTTTGTTGGACAACAGTAAATCATTACATTACATTTACATTACCACGTAATGTTATAAGTTATAAACCACTTACTTGTTATATTTTTAGGAACAGGACAGAGTGTAGCTCTTGGTGCACATTTAACATGATGTGGAGTAACAGAGGGGCCTATAGCTGGCCTCAGGGGCCCCCAAACAATCAAGTGTGAAATTCTCTGTTAAGGTTGTAATTATCGTAATGTAAATATCCATTAAAATAATTAATCTCATGTTTTATTTGCACTTTTGATAAAACAGAAAGTGGACAAAACAAGGTAATACATTTTTCTTCTAGTTATTTTAATTTAATTACACATTTGTCATGGACATAACAAGAAAGGGAAAGAAGTAATGCAAAAACCCTTCAGATGGATTATTTGTTTATTTGCTGTCTTATGAATGCCATCCACAACTAAACCTGACAGTATTCAACATGGGAGTTACAACCTGAAATCTCAGTAAGATGTCAGTAAGAAGACACACAGTTTGTTCACATTACAGAGCAATGCCTTAAAGACAAACATGATTCAAAACATTTCACTGCAACTTGTGTTTTGAAATGTCAAACCCCTATTTTCAGTCATTTCATCCAAATGAAACAAGGAAGGACATACTCAAGCTGAATTGTTTTCTACAGTTATTTGAAAGTGAAATTTATAAAATACACTTTCAGATTTTATATATGTGCATAAAGCTAAGGAGGACACCCTACTGTAAACTGTAAACGTTCATGTCAGAGTGCAAATCATTTAAAGCCATTTTAAGATAACTATCTTAACTAAAAATATCAAAGTATGTACTGTATGTGCAGCTTTCAAATTATAATAAGATAAACATTTAATGCTGAACTCCATTTATAAAAACTTGATATTTAAAGAGAGATGCAGTAGCTTCAGTTATTATAAAAACCTATAATAATGCGGCAATTCTTTTATTTTAATCACAAAATATGTGAAATATTTATGAGAAACTGATTTATTTAATGCCAATAAATACTGAACAATTATAACTGCTGCACAGCAGTGAGTCAGGACCAGGCATTGAGAGGAGGAAGAGGACGAAGATGATAAACTGAAGAGGATAAAGACAAATGAGAAATACAGGATGATCCAGCAGCAGAACTGTTTGGACCAAAATTATCACTAAAACTCATGTCTCTAATTCACACAGCACAATGCCTGATTTTCATTCTGCATCACCTGGGTGTGGAATTCACAACCTTTGCCACCAACATCATGATCATGTTGAGCTATGCAGAGAGGTGCTTTGAGTTGGCAGGAAATATGAGATGGCTTTACACATTTATGACAAATATATGATGGCCTGTCAGCAGAACAGCCCAGACCATAATAAATTCAAGCTTATGAAATAACAAAGTTCTTTGAAATCATGTGTCTAGTCCAGTGTTTCTCAGTCCTGGTCCTGGGACCCCTGCCCTGCATG
>JBBPCS010000359.1:9557247-9597269 GCA_037974645.1 Hollardia meadi
CACCCACCAGAATAATTTCTTTAAAATCTAGCTGAGATAAAAGCTGCATTAAGGAGGATAATGTGTCACTGGTAGCAAAGGGGGGCCTGTAACAACCAACAACTGTGAGAAACTGGCCCCCAGACAAGTCAATATTTAGAGCTAAGATTTCAATAGGATTTGACATAGATTGCCACGCCACCACCTTTGCTCGGGCGATCGGAAAGATAAATATTAAAAACATTAATTGCTACATCTTTGTCCAGTATAGATTTAGACAGCCAGGTTTCAGAAACAACAATTTCTGAATATATGGATTCTTTCAAACACACACACACCTGCAGCATGGAGAGCCGTCCACTTGCGCTTGTGCTCCTTGAGTGTATAGGAGGCTTGATGTTTCAGCAGCACTTCCACACACGGGGCAAAACCTCTCCGAGCAGCCAGGTGGAGGGCAGTTCTACCTTCAATGTCCCGCACATCCAGACTCACTAATGTCTCAGACAGCAAACGCAGTGCCTCACAGTGACCATAATATGCCTGTAGTGGCATAAGGCATAATGATAGTACAGTCAAAAGACATGTAAACATGTGGTCTGCATTTAAAAGTCATATCTTTTCAGTGTATTCACTGTAATAATGTGCTACTCACAGCTAAGTGCAAAGGACTGACTGGAATATTACTTTCAACCTCCTCTAGACAGTTGAATGAAATCTCCAGGAGCTGCAAGAGTATGGGAAAAAAAAGAAAAAACAGAAAACCTCAACTTGCTCTCGCCTGAAATCAATTAGCAAGAAAATAATATTAAAATCAAAAGATACCACTGACCAGTTCCAGGTGCTGTTTGTTCCCATAAGCGGCTGCATAATGGACAGCACTATAACCCTTACTATTCTTCAGAGTTGGATTGGCCCCATTGTCAAGCAAGAGGTCTAAACACCTGAACACATAGACAGAACATTAGGAATCCTGTCTATCAAAAGAAAAGCATCAAGTCGAGTGTTTTATAAACATTCAATTCTCAGTGTCTTTAAGAAGCTTTTGAAAATGCATAGTGGTTAAATGAAACATGTTGTCTTTCAGTGTATTTTTTTTAATAACAACTAGACAGAAGAAAATGTGTTTTAATGCATTTTTATATCATAATAAAACCCCTTTTCTGTAAATTGTTCCAAATTTTCACAATAATCCATTTTATATCATCCAAAAAAGATTTGATTTTCACCTCTTCTTTCGTTCTGGTCTGATAGTTGCACAGATGTGACTGTAACTTGTGACTTTTTTATGATCTCTTTGTTTGTTCTACTACTTAAAAATTTGGAAAGGCTTGCCCTGTTACACCAAGTCAACACATATTTCAACATTTACTCTGTATGTTATTTACTAACTGAAAGACGAGATTACTGTGGATTCTGCACAGTTGAGCACATCTAATGTACAAAGATAAAAGTTTATAATTTATCTACCTCATGATTAACAACATGTGCGATATAATAAAAAATATGACTTACATAGAGGCTTCTTGTTCCTTTTCCTCACTGTGGTCAGAATTTGTTTCCCTTCTGCAGAAAGAAGTTTTAAAAGGACACTTGAAACTGCCTTGAATGAAGTCAGGATTATCTGTGAAGAACAGTCCACAGGATGTTGTCCGCAGAGTAAAAAGGAAGAAAACATTCTCACCCACTAAAGTTGAATGAAGCAGCAGCGTAGTGCAGTGGGCTGCAGCCTGTCAGATCCAGCTCATTGACCTCAGCACCGGCACTCACCAGGGAGATAATGCATTGGCTGTTCCTGTTAGCAGCAGCATAGTGCAAAGCAGATCTGCGAGATATAACAGGGGATAGCTGTGATGTCAGGTAACGCCAAAGCTAAAGAGTTAAATTCTTAGCTCCATCTATCCAGTACTGTTTACCTTCCCAGATTATCTTTTACATCCAGGTCAGCAGCATAACTCAACAGCAAGTTCAGACAGTCAATGTTTCTGTCAGCAGAAAAAGAAAATTGGCAAATAAAACATGTATTAACGTATGTTAACATATTAACAGTAATAGAGCTTTAATGACTAGAAAAACTAAATTTAAGCTATACAATGGATTTTATTATGACCAAAATCTGACAAAAAATATGGAGAAAGCAGAAGATCTTCCTAAAATATCGACAATATTTAGGCACAGAAAATCATCTGTTGAACTGTCTGGATGATGGGCATCATATTGTTAACGTAGCTGGACAACAGTCCAATACTTTTAACTGTGATCAGTTAATAAACAAAAGGCAGATTTTTATCAATAAGTCAAACTCCTCAATTGTGTATAAATGTATATGTAGTTGAAAAAGTAAAAATAAATAAACTCTAAAATGTGTATGTGTGTGTGCATGTGTGTGTGTGTGTGTGTGGGGGGGGGGGGTTAGCTTACCCTCCAGAGGCAGCTGCATGCAGGCAGGTCCTCCCATAGTCGTCCAAGATGTTTATATCAAACTCAACTGACTGCTTTTGAGACGGCGCGATATAAAACTGGCCTGAATGATATGCAACCAGAAATAAGTGGGAATTTGTCAGTAATTAAAATGTAAAAAAGGGAGAGGATTAATTGAAGAGCACGGTTTAAAGTCTCCAACAGATTCTTACCATTACACAGTAACTTTCGACAACAGTCTGGAAAGCCATGGAGCGCTGCTAAATGTAGTGGAAGCATCCCATCAACCCCCTGTCTTTAGAGATCATAACAAAGATGATTTACTTTATTATGTGCACACATAACAATTACCTGTATGAAACTGGATATTTTCTTAATGTTTTCAAACCTTTTCTACATTCCACGGAATTTGTTGGGTTGGATTTTGAAGCTATTGACCTATATATATAACCTAACCTTTATAACCTATTATTATACAGTAGTTGGTTAGGATTACAATAAATGCTGTATTCTTTCTGTGTATAATACCGCAGATGATAGGATTGGAATGTAAATCCAAAACATTTAGAGGGGAAACAACATGTCTCAGTGCAGCTTAACTGCAACTGATACAATCAAACATCAAACTATCTCAGGTTTGGACAGACTCACCTGGCCTTGTCAGCACCATTTGACAGCAGAGAGCTGATCAGCAACTCCTGACCGTATCTGGCAGCAGCATGAAGAGGAGTGTTTCCATACATATCAACACAGTCAATCTCCCCACCTGTGTACAGAGGGAGAAGAAAACATGATGCTTATGGGATGAAGTGTTCCAGTTGAGGGCATGCTCTGATATTTTATGTCAGAGTATACTTTGAGGTCACAATTTCAGTTTCAGAATCAATCGTGTTACAAAGAGGATACTGTGGATAATGGAAATATTTTTTGTCAATTATGTTACCGTTTTGGATCAGAATTTGGGATCCTGTGAAGCGCCCGTGCATGGCAGCCATATGCAAAGGACTCTTCCCTTCTTTATTCTGTTAAACAGAGACAATTTTTTTTTTACTAATAATAATGCCATTAATCTTCATAATCTGCACTATGACAAATGAATACAATCTAGTAACACATTATTTTATTTATTCTTTTCAAAATCACCTATTAAAAACAAGCCATTTACCTGCACGTTGACGTCAGCACCATTGTTGATTAGCAGCTCAAGACACAGCACCCCACTGGAGGATGCGGCAGCCAGATGCAGCGGCGTGCTGCCGTGGTGGTTGAGCTGATTAATGTTGGCACCGCAGTTTACCAGCTCGGTGGCCACAGTGTCCTGCCCCATGTGACAGGCCATGTGGAGCGCTGTGTTCCCAAAAACGTTTGCTTCATCAGTCTGAGAGGAGATGGACGAGAAAAACAGTTGATGAGTTAAGTGACAAAGACCAGGTTTAACATGAAACAAAGGCTGGAGCTCTACTGGACACCATATAATTGATGCGTAATATTATTTCAAACCATTTATAACTATGGACTGCTTTGTTTTGGGAGTGTAATTGAGCAGAATGTTTCCTGACATCTTCATTCTAACTGAAACAAAACTTGTTTTTCCACAGCATGGTACAGCTCGACTCGCTATTTTTTCTTTTTCCATTGTGGATCGTACATGTTTAGCATCACTCTGGTCGAGTTTCCGCGTGAGCCGATGCTAAAAGGTGACATGAAAACACAGCAGACCATGGATTGATCTGCAGTGCATCATTCAGCTCGTTTGTGTGTGCATACAGTAGGGAAATGTGCGATTAGTTGACTATTCAATTAAACGTGGCTACTCTTGCTTGTCGGCAACAGAAACACTAGCCGGTTATCTTATTATAATTATTCTATTAATGTAAATGCAGAAGTCATTTCTGGAGCTAAGCGTATGTAAGACAACAAATTACTAAGTGGTGCTACAGCGAGCACATCAATTATCAGCCTGTCTATGCAGCCCCTCAGTGACTTTAAGTTTAGGCTTAGCCGCTACAGTACACAATTAAATTACATATTGACATAATTGGCATATGTCATGTCTTCCTCGGCAAATGTTGCTTTATAAAGCATCTGCTACTATTGTTAACAACGCTGGTTAACTGTTGTGCCTAAAATTATTAGAGAAGAATGTGATTGAACTGATGAACAGTTTCAAATGGCTCTTTAATATGCTCTTTTTTTTGGGACTGTTTTCTGAGAGTTTTCTTACTTTTAGAATAGTTGAATAGTCCAAGTTTAAACTTCCATGTAAAGGGAATGAGTCATTACGAACATCCCTACCGTAGAGGGTTGAGCGACAGAGAGGTTAGTAGTGAAGTTGCCAGTTTAGCAGTAAATAAGTGTAGGTAACAGTTTGTAAGTGAACGAAGGAAAAGTGAAGGGGGTGTGGCGCCACTATGATGATCAGCGAAGGATCTATTTGACCTATTTTTTCTACCTATTTTGAGAAGGTACTGTCAGCAGTGCAAAACGAAGCAGAGAAAAGTTAAAGTGAGTCGGGTCGAGTCACGTCGCACTGTACCCTGCAGTGGAAAAACCACAAAGGGCAAATTTAAATACACTTTAAACCCCCTGCAGGAAATTCAAACACACTTAAAAAATATTGTCCTGCACAGAATACACAGTCCATAAAACACATAGCAGCTATAATAATATATTACAAGCCACATTACCTCCACCACCAGTCTCAACAGATATTTGATCACATCTAACTGTCCACTGAGTGCTGCAGCATGGAGCGGAGTGTAACCCTGTTTGTCCTTACACATCACATCAGCACTGTGAGACACCAGCAGCTTCACAACCTCCACGTGTCCTGAGAGAAGAGATTAACATTTACTACGAGCATCTGCCAATACATGCACATCACAGCACACCAATCTCTCCTGCTGGCCTGTTTGCAAACTGTAGAATGGTTTAATTGAAATAGACCAAGGTTGTGTTGATAAGCCAAGTCATATATTGTTAACATAAATCAACAGTTGTATGTCAAAAATGTAATTTTTTGTTCATGTCTATTTATCTTCATGTGTCAGGATAAAGATTTTTTTTCCTAACTTAAAAGCATATAATAGAATTCAGAGCAATCAAATGGTCAATCATGCAATGATGTCACAGCCGTCCAGTCAGACAGAGAAGATCTGAATACAGCAACAAGGTAGCTATGTATGTACTTCCTCTGTGAACACAGTTAATCAAACTGTGTTTAGACTCTTGTTTCTCAGTAAAATAACCTTTTGGTGGTTAATGAACCTTTTCTGCAAAAAAAACAACATTTCAGCACATCATGTGATGTTCAATACTTCAGTCCACAACAAAATATTAACTGTTCCAGCCACACCCACAAATATACACATTTCATTTTTCATCCCCCCAACAATATCCCAGAAAAGTGTCAAATTGAACATTTTACAACAAAATAAATAGGAACAACTTCTGATCTTAACTTTCCTGACCAACTGTAGTTGTTAAAGTCAGTTCTCAGGTATTTGTTTGGTGTTTTTAAGTTTGTTATTTTGTAATGTGCCTGTTTCTTATTGTATGTTTGTGTGCGCTTTGATACACAACTGTTCTTTCTTATATTTATGTCAGAGAAAGTCTTAATTCTGGGCAAAAAGTGACAATACATGAGACCACTTACCATGGTATGCAGCCCAGTGGACTGCTTGCCTTTCCTTCTTATCTTTGGCACGTACATTAGCACCTTTGCTCAGGAGCAAGCTCACCATCTGCAGAAACATAATAACTGGGTTAACCAGTGTCGATCTACAACAATAGTCAAGTGGATGCCGTCATTTTGTCCTGATAACTTTAAGCGAACATGCTTAAAGATTTATTTTAACAGGGCTCTGGATATATTTTGGTACAAATCTTGTGTGAAATTAGATTAATATATTATGAGACATGCCATTTTCCACAATGCTCCACAAACGACCAGAAACCAAGAAAAAGTCCTCCAGTCATCAATCGCTTTCTTAAATCAAATCTGCTTTCCAGCAGTGTCATTTATTGGAACAATAACTATCAAACATAAAGGGTTTATACGTATCAAACAGAAGGAAAACTTAAGTAAGACTATCAACTTTACAGTTTACCTCTCCATGGCCACTGTACGCTGCATGATGCAGTGGTGTCCTTCCTGACCTGTCAGCAACATCCAGGCTGCACACATGCGGTATCAGAGCTAAAGCGCACCCTGTAGCCCACTTTGCAGCTGCCATGTGTAATGGTGTATGCCAGAACTTGTCCCGTGTGTTGACCTCTGCTCTGTGCTTTAGTAACAGCTCCACAGCTCTCTGAGGAAAAACACAAAATTCAAAAGAAGATAAAAGTGAAAAATTCAAATCTGGTGGTCAAGTCCTTAGAAAAGTCCATCTCCCTTCGTGTTTTAAAATGGGAACATACTTCATTTTGTGAGGCAGCTGCTCGGTGTAAAGGAGTCAGCAAACCCTGGTCCTTAGCGTTGACATTAGCACCTTTAAAAGAAAGGAAAAGGTAGACTTGACTTTTTGAGATTTCCTGGTGGATTTACAGTTCTTCTGTACTCGATTGACTAATTGTATTAATTACTAGAAAGGCTGATTTGTAAAAACAAAACAAAAAAAACAACAACACACAGTGTGTATATAGTGTATGTAGTAAAAAAGCTTCCTATTTACTCATATATTTAAAGTGAGATAAATGGTTTCTCGACCTGAAGCAATAAGTAGGTCCATAGTGTGGACATCGCCCAAGTAAGCAGCAGCATGGAGTGGTGTGCTTTGTTCTTGGTCCTGAGCAAAGAGAAAAAAAAGTGAATAATATTCTGACTCCAAAACGTTTACATAGTTAATGTGCAATTTCAACTTTTTTTTAAACCCTTGCTTTAAAGTTTCATATGAAACAGTCCAGAAAAATTGCTTGGCAATCTGGCATTAATCAAAAACATTCACAAGTCTGAATTTACAACTAAAGAAAAGCTGTGTTGGCAGTGAAGAAAAGCCATGGCAGGGTGTCTACAGCAGAGATACATAGCTAAACCATTCATGCTCAACAGACATCTTAACATTTGACCTAAAATCACTGCATGCAAAAAAACAACAGGACTGAAGGGTTACGGTAGTGTGTGATAATATTACCGGTGAATTGACATCTTCATTATGGTTCAATAAAAATGTCACTTCTTCTGTGTTTCGGCTGAATATAGCCTGGACCAATGGAGACTGAAAGAGAGATTTGAAATGCAAAATGAAGAAAGAATTCATTATGATTTCCCAAATACTTTATAAAATTTTTGCAGAAAGCAACAACCCCAATAGAAGCAGTCATTAAACACAATTTACCTTCAGCAAACATTCTCTATTTGACTTTCTTGAGGTACCAATAAAACTGTTACACATCAGAGTAAAAAGTAAGTAACAATCTATTCTCTGTGCATTTTCAGGAATAATGTCAGTAAATAAATTGACTTAAGAGAAATACATTAATTGGAATTATGCAATCTGCTTCAGTAAAGTTAACAACACAGGAAGACTATGTTTGTTTGAATCATGCAAAACTTTTAGCACTTTTTGTGAATGTTTAGAATTATTCTTGGACAATCTACAATTTACTCATCAAGATTTGCAGTCCACAGATAACGTTAAGCAAACGCTTATCAATTTATCAAGCAAACGTTGGATCAATTTAAAATATTGATGTTTCAAGTGTTTGGCAGGGTTTGGAGTTCATGTACCAGGGAGCCCACTGACCACAATGAAGTTAGGTACATCACAGAACTGAAAGATTGACCATCAAACTGAAACTCAATTAAGTTTTGTATGGTAGCTAAGCAATTTGTAACATTAACTAGCCTTGTAGTAAACTTTGCTCGACATGTCGCTAACATGATTAGCCTGCTGTTTGCACTGTTGGTGAGAAGCACTGTTAGTTATCTGACGTTATGTTAGACAACAGCAAAAACTTTATTTACTACCTGGTCCTTGATATTTCTTAACTCCATGTCCCAATCACTCTAGAAGCTCTTTCATTGAGACCTGAGTGTAGAACTGACTAGCGTTACATGTCACTTTCTAGAAGCTTGTTAGCCTAGCTTTAGCTTAGTTAGCGGGGGCATAACTGTGTAGTTACACCGCTTACAACATAGTTGCCAGAATATCGCGAGGAAATTATAGAAAACGTGATTTGGAGCCATAAACTTGTCAAATGTGAGTGCTTGCATTAATGTTCTTTTCTAAATATTATATGAATATTATATGGGCTTAAGTTTTATTTTAAATGGCTTGTTCATTAAATTAATCTAAATATTAATTTATTCTGAACCTGACAAAATTCCATCTTCATAAATGTAAATTTAACACTACATAAGACAATAAGCCTTTTTGTATTAATTCATAAAAAAAGAACCCCGGCTCGAAAAGTTGTGATCATGGTAAAAAATAAAAGATCCTGTGGTGGGTGAAAAGTATCCAACTACTTTTAGTGACGTACTATACTTAAGTAAAAATTTGAGATACTTGTACCAATGCTACTTTATATTTCTACTCCACTTCAGTTCAGAGGGAAATGTACTTTTTACTCCAACACATTTATTTGACGAATTTAGTATAATTTAAAGATTTTACAGATCATATAAAATACAATGCATTTCTATAGTTTAAACAACAAAACAATGTAAATGTGGTATACTATAATGTTACACTCACAGACAATTTTCTGCACTGAATTATTATACTTTTGATTAATCCATTAAGCTAATATTACCGAGCATGGAAATAGATGTTCTATATATATATGGGCCTCGTCATCACCGCCTGACAGGCCTGAGTCAGGGTCCCTTTCACCCTAATACCTCCACCATTGACCAATCAGAGCCGTATTACTGCACATGCGCATTGTTTTACTTAACAGTTGACATGGAACGGGAACGGTTCGACTTTGTCAGAATTTAGCTTGCTAACGTGCAACTCAGCCGCCTTCAAAGTTACACAGATGGTGCTACTTTAACAGCAGCTTTAATCGCCACAGCACTGTCTGCCATTTTAACCTCCCCATAAGGTGTTACCAGGTAAGGGCGTTTTCCTACTTTAACAAGGGTAATGTTGCCACATCCAGGGACACAGCTAACATCATGGAAACTTGTTAGCTTGATCACGCTTAGTAACAGTGCGCGGACAATGCTGGTGTTGGAACACCACGGTTGATGTTATCTGATTTGTTAGAGGGTTTTAAAGGTGATGGTAAAATCTCCTCTTGTTTAACGTTACATATCGGTAGGGTTAATGAGCGGGCAAGCTTGGTTTATTTCTTAGCGAGTTGGTTCAACTGTAGCCACATCGCCATGTAGTAAGTTCAGGACGAGAGATCAACTGTTTGAAGTTCTGATTACTTCCATACTACTACAGATGAATGTATCCGTACTAATACTCACTCTGAGAGTTTGTAAAATCAAGTGACACTACTTCAGCATCACAAAGGTGATTTGTACCAAGGTTTGATTGCTGTCAAACTCTTTTTTTTGATAATACATCGGTGTGTTGCACTTAAGGCAAAATACAGCCTTAAACAGAATTCAGTCTGTACTCCAGTAATTGTGAACGGTAAAATCAACGTGCAGTCACTTGTCTAAGTCAGAGCATCATCTTGAATGATTAACTCATCAGCTGAATTTTCATGGATTTGGCCCATTAATAGTGATGATTACATTATCATCATCATTACAGTAGTTCAGTCACCATCTAAAACTGAGCTGTTAAAAATAATCACAGAAATAACATTTCAGTTCATTTTTAGGGTAAACTTCTTTTCTTTTCTTTTCTTTTCTTTTACAGTTTAGCAACACATTTTTACACTTTTGTAAATGCTTTTATTGTAATTTACTACACCATAAGCACCGCATACACCGCAGTGGCTAGTAGAGTAGGCAAAATTATTGTCAGACCAGTTGGTATGGTAATGTTCCTTCATGGTGAGTATCCCAGAATCATACAGGTAGAAGTACAGTGAGGGTTTCTGTCTGGAAAACGAAAAGCATCCATCACATGTTCTTAATACTGGAGCTGGAGTGTTGACCCATTTGGACGGCTTTCCTTTCTTCATGCACCTTGCTGAAATTTATTCACCACCTAATGTCTGCTATTGTGGTGCTGCTGCTTAGTCCTCATTTGAAATTAGTTGGAATGATTAGTACTCCTAGTTTTTCAGGTGTGGCCTGAGAAATTGTTTCTGCTTCATTATTACTCTGGCAATTGATTTTCATTATTTCATGATTGGATTATTGTTTAGCATTTACGATCAGTTTTGGCATTATTGTCTTTGGCAAAAGTCTGCAAGAGCCATCATTTGAGGGGCGTAACGTTAGAGATCATTTGTCAGTTTGGGAGTTGTCATAGATTGCAAAATCTGTTCTGTGCAGATTAGTCCTCTATGGTGTTCATTGAGGCCGAGGCTTTTGTGAAAGTCAGATGCATGGATGACAAATGTCATACAATTATGTGATGTGGTGTCTTACCTGGTTCTAAATTTTTTGATTTAGATGCACAAGTTTGGACAATCCAACTTAACAACATTTGATAAAGTGAAAATGAATCATGTAGTTGATGTTTCCTATATGAACATGATACTTTTATTAAATAATGTTTACAATATTATATGGATTCATTTTGACCAATTTATTAGCAACAGGCAAATTTGTCAGAGTTTAAATCTCTTTTATCATCACATACACATGGTTACAAAATCCAGAACTGGAATTCAAGTCACATTGGGACCTATACAAAACATACCAGTGTGTCACATGTAGGGCAGATAGACTAAACATAAATAAAGCCAAGGAATTGTTCCTCTGTTGATACATTTGTATGTGGTGTTAATGCTAGTGTGGTGGTTAGTGAATGTGGGGGAATGTGTCACAGTTAAAGCACAGTGTACTTAAAAGGGCCGACCTGAGAATGTTACAGGGACTAGAGGTTCATCAAAAGCACAGGACAGACTTGACAGATTGCTGTGTGTCTGTATTTGTGTGACAAGAAAAGATAAAGTAGGCATATCTACAACTTAAAACAGGTGCCAGGACAAAGGCAGTCAATGGAAAAGCAAAGGAAGCAGCTACACCCTGAAAACTGCTTTGTAGTCTTAATCAACAACACTTTTGTTTGGAAAGCAGCTCTTCATTAGGCAAACACACTTTGAGACATGCAGGAGACTTGACTTATGATCAGCACTCTCAAAGCAAGATCACTTATGCCATCCGCTAAAAGGACATTATGATTCTTTCATGCCTGGTTAGTGAGATTATACAAGGAGGAAGTGAACCTGCCGTCCACTGGCCTCACATAGGAAGATGGAATACTTCTTGATATTGGACTCTGCAACTAGGTAGTAGGTTGACTAAACTGTTATTAATAAAAGGGTATGTTTAACAGGGATGAGACGGTTATCATGGAGATTTAGGAGAGTTTTTGGACTTGATTGAGTTTGGGGGAAATGATTGAGCCTTCAAACATGATGGTTTCAATTATGGTATTAAACTGCAGGATATTTTTTTTATTAGTTTAGGATCATAGCTGATTTGTTATTGATCACATCTTTTTGAGCTACGACAAGTGCATTCAATAAAACAACAGTGGGTGGTGGCAGAAATAATTTGAAACCTCCTTTTGTACTGGTCGCAGTGTGTTAAGACTGTGACTGCTGCCTGTGGGCACATGAGAACACATGACCAAAAAAAAAACTAAAGTGTCCAGCCTGCAGCTATGTAGCGAGTATCTCCCAGCCCCCAAGACAAATTCAGAACGCCCCTCGTGATTAAAATGCACTGTTAAATCTCATCCATGAATTGCTTTTTATAATGATTTCTCCCCACCCCCACCTCAATTTTTGGAGCAATCAAAATGGGAGCAAAATGTGTCGTATTTAATATTTAGCAAGCTTCAGCCAACTGCGCAACACATCAACATATTTTAGCAACAAGAAATAACACAGTTGCCTGAAACCAAAACGTTTATTTTTAAGCCTAAAAGAAGGAGTACAGACTGTTTCAAGAGACGACTGATCATTTTTGGTGTAGTTTAATGCAACTGCCTCATCTTGTCTGCAGTGTGAAAGCTGTCTTTTTCAGGAGTACAAGCACAAGTGAAATTGGGCTGCTAACCCGAGACGAGGAGAGGGAGGGGCCAGATACTCAGTTTAAATAGTTAAATGTACTGTTGGGGGGAAAAAAAACTCTTAAAATTTGTTTTAACAGCCAGTCGTTTTCCAAAGCAGTAGACCTCATGTTATGTGGAAAGGTTGATTCAGTTGTAATGATGTGTTTGGGTTATTTGTGACGATGATAAAAGAAATGAGCAAAGTACTAAGGACCTTATCACTTGGATAATGCTGATTACTCCGAGCACATGTTCAGCCAGATGAAGTGGCACTGTGATGGAGACCTTGACTGTTGAAAGGTGCCTCATATGATCCCACAGTCATGTGATTTCAGAGGAGCTAACTCTTTGTGACAGAGAGCATGGTGTTCTAAAATACAGTTGTTTGGCAGGACTGAGGTTTTGTATTTAAGGTTTTGGGAAGCTGAGTATTTTGAGAAAGTAGTGGAAGTGAAACACCAGCACCAGTGGTCAACTCAAGGCTTCCTCTAAAAGGTTCTCATACATTTTTTGACCTTTCACATGCTATTAATGATGCTTAGTCATTAGTATGACTTTTAATGTTGATTATTGAACCAAATGTTGCACAGTCATGTTGCTTGTACTTATCGTGAGAAACCCCACAACGGACCACAAAACCAGTCTTTTGAGCTTAATACTTAGCATGATAATTACTGTTTTGCCCTCAACCGTCTTGTCTTCATTGCCCCTTCAGATTATATAACTGTTGTTGTCTTATTCCAGGGTGGCTGATATTCATCCCTCAGGTTCCCAGGGATCCCTCAGCTTGCTCTGATGAAAGCTGAGCAAGACGGAGACCTCCTCGAAGGTAAGTGCTTAAGCTAACAGAAACATGGCTGTCACATTACAGACACACCCGTCATGTTCTACAGTGTGTTCTACATGTTCTACAGTGAGGTACACATTCTGTCTCAGTGTGCATGCTGACAGAGCTGGTTAAAACAATATTTGCTGCTTAAAACAATATTTTTCTAATTTATTGCACTTGCATGCACATAACGACAGCACTACAGTTTTAGTTTCGGAAATTCATATTGTGCCAACTTTTTTTTTTATTGCCGATTCTGAAATATGTTTGGTTTAATAACTTTGTTGAAACATTTAAGAATCCAAATGCTGTTTCTTTTGTGAACTTTATTATTGCTTCTGTTGTGAACTTTATTACTACATGTGTGATGCTGTATGATTCATTAAACAGTAAAGGACAGGCCCCTCTGCACATTATTTGTGATTGGGGTTATGTCTCATTGACAACCCCGAGAAAAGTTTGGCAAGTGCGTGTTCTCTTTGCAGGTCATTTTTAGAGCCATGATGTCAGAGTGTCATTGTGACATCTAGTGACAAAGAAAAAGTAATGATAAATGTTTAGTCATTTACAAGAGTACTTGTGAGGGAACAGCGGACTTTAGATTCAGTAGTGAGTTGAAAATGAAGGGAGGAAAGACTGAAAAGTCCAAACTCAGTGAGTAATACACATCGTTTACTGGTATACTTACTATTTGTTAGAAACGTAAAATAAATACACATGTTGGAACAGTCTGAGATTTTAGTTTTGTTTATTGACTGGTCTTTTTTGTGCAATCCTTGTTCTTTCATTGTGTTTCCATGTTCATGTTCTTTGAGTTTAAGATTTGAATAATAATGCCTGATGACAGGTAATTACCGACCGAGTTAACATTTACAGTCTTAAACTAAATCACTTTTAAAGCGGTTTTGAGGTTGAGTTGCTTTTGGCTTATCAGCTGTGAGGTTGTTGTTTTTTTACAGCGGTTGCTTCTTGTCATTAAACTGGCACAAATTGCTTAATCTTTAAATGGGTGCAGTTTCTTGCTTACATTTTCCAGAGTAAAGAATGATTAAGCTGTGTTTTGTGCCCTGTAAGAGTGTTAAAGAAAGTTGGAAATGTCTGGTCAAGGCAGATGGCCGCCCACCTAGAGCCGAGGTTTCTGCCTTCTAAAAGGCAGTTTTTTTCTCTCCAATGTCGCCAAGTGTTTGCTCATGGGGGAATGTTGGGTCTCTGTAAATTAATAATTAAATTAATTAATAATAAAAGAGTATGGTCTAGACCCACTCTACATGAAAAGTGTCATGAGATCATTTTGTTGTGAATTAGTGCTATATAAATAACATTTGACTTGACTTGACTTTATTATAGACTGGCAGAGCTCAAACATACAACCTCACTGGTCATTCATAAGAAAACAAAATCCAGTTTAGCCAGATTCACTTTGTCTCTGAAATAAATTTTAAAGTTGCTGTAAAATGATTAAAAAATGCTTTTGCTTTATGCTTTTTTTTGCCTCTGTCTACTTCAAGTTCCCTAATCAAGTGTCAATAAATCTCAGGAACCATAATAAGATCACTTTAATCATTTTGCATGGCCCACTGCACATTGTTGTAGTGATTATACCACATCTCCAATTCTCAGCAATTGAACTAGTGAGTGAAAGGGAACCATAACCAATAAGAATGATGTTCAGGACTACAAAAATGAGGTTAAAGAAAAAAGAAAAAAGAAAGACCCCCAAGTTGCTAAGATACTGTATGTTTGGTTGACAGAAAACGTGTGTAACAACTGATGAAAAGAAGTCTTACTGTTACAACTATGAATAGTCTTTTTTTTCATAGATAATTAGTTTGCTTTTCTGCTCTGTGGTTTTGTTAGAGGACTCCCCTCAGGAGAATGGAGTCCAGACAAACCAGTACAGCTCCATCTCTCCTCCTGCATCACCTGTGGACAAGGAAGAACCTTTCTCCACATACTTTGAAGAAAAGGTGGCCATTCCTGAAAATGTCAACCAGGTACTCGGCAGGTCTCACAGCCACATTTTCCATGTAAAATATGGAGCAAAACTGAAGCTTGCTTTTTTTCAAATATAATGCTTTACCCTTGTTGAACAGTTTTTAGAATGTAGTTAGATTTTGGGAAGCAAAACTTTTTAATTGCAATTGCAGCAATGTCATATTAATCAAATTAGAACATAAGTAACAATGATAAAAGTCTGCTTTCCTTCTATTCAGGTGTTCAGTTTCCGTAAACTCTGGGCCTTCACCGGACCTGGGTTTTTGATGAGCATTGCTTACCTGGATCCAGGAAACATCGAGTCTGACCTTCAGTCTGGAGCTAAAGCTGGCTTTAAGGTGATATATAAAAGCATATTAATATAGCTTGTTCTGCCATTGTCCAACAGTTTACTTTGCTGGTTAATGAGTGTGTGTTTATGACAAACTGTAAACCACCTCACCACATTTAAGGAAGCGATTCCACAGGTTTTCTCCCGCTCTCTTCACCAAGACACAGATTGTCTTCCCTTTTTTCCTGAACATGTCAGTCTAAAATTGCCTTACTTGAGATTGTATTTTGTCCGTCTCTTGCTCTATGCAACTTGTCCTGTTTGTGGTAGTGACACATAATGAACTGCATCAATGTATTTCTTTAAGCAAAAGCATCCACTGCATCATAGGTGCAATGAGCTATGGTTATTTTAATCATAATTATTTTCATTGTATTATTAAAAACAATTTGAACGTTGGCTTTAGTGCATCACAGCAAGTTTTGAGTCTACCCAAATAAAACTCCCATACATGAAGAGCAACTTTTGCTGATTTTGACTGTCTTCCTCAGCTCCTATGGGTGCTCCTTGGGGCCACCGTCATTGGGCTGCTGTTGCAGAGGTTAGCTGCACGCCTCGGGGTTGTGACTGGGATGCACCTTGCTGAAGTCTGCAACCGCCAGTATCCCACAGTGAGCATTTCCAACTCTCATTACACATCTCAACTTCCCATTTCCTGTTGCACGTGACTGTATCTCTGTCAGTCAAAGTGTTCCATTTTTGATTTCATGTCCTTAAATATTGTTAAATTACTTAAAGTAAAACTTCAGGTACTGTGTAGATTTTTAGTAAATTTTCTGTTTCTAAAGAGGTGATTAAACTCTGCCCTTCTCTCTGATTATATCTTAACTTTTATTTTCTTTTTCAGGTTCCTCGGATCATCCTTTGGCTGATGGTGGAACTGGCAATTATTGGCTCAGACATGCAGGAGGTCATTGGCTGTGCCATAGCTCTCAACCTTCTCTCTGTGGGCAGGTACCGTCTTTACAAAAGTGACATTTTTACATATTTACAAAGCAAAGTAATTGTGAGGAATTATTGGCAAAAAAATACATTGTCCTCTGTTTCTCCTCCAGGATTCCACTGTGGGCAGGAGTCCTCATCACCATCACAGACACATTTGTGTTCCTCTTTCTAGACAAATATGGTATGCATATACCATCACTTACTCCTTGTGTTAAAAGCTGTGCATCCCTCTATTGATACAGTTTGTATTTCCTTGTAGGCCTGAGGAAACTTGAAGCTTTCTTTGGCTTTCTCATCACCGTAATGGCTCTTAGTTTTGGTTATGAGGTAAAAGTTGGTTACGATTTCCAATATAATTCAACTGTTTGTTGAGTTTTAGTTTCTGCCAGGCTGTTCACGGCACCATGACATGTTTGACTCTGTGTGGCCTTTCTGTAGTATGTGCTGGTAAAGCCAAACCAAGGAGAACTGCTGAAGGGGATGTTCTTACCTTACTGTGCCGGCTGTGGGCCTGTGGAGCTGGAGCAGGCTGTGGGAATCGTAGGCGCTGTCATCATGCCCCACAACATCTATTTGCACTCTGCGCTAGTCAAGGTTAGAAGCATATTTGTTGTTGCATTCAGAAAAACAAAAATAAAAAGTAAATCCTAAAATAATTAACATGTTACAATGAAAGTGTCTTAATGTGATTTTTTTTATTGTAAAAAGTAATATGACAGTTGTGTCAGCCATATTTCTTACACAGTGTTGAAAAGTCACAGTTAATTATTGTAAATTTGTGAGTGTTTGACCCACAGTATAAACTACTGTATACCTTAAGTTCAGCAGTATTAAGGGCATTTTAAAATATTCTTAAAGCAGATCTTGGGTGTTTGATGAAAATTGACTGAATTGAATTCTGTTTATTTTCTCATTTACCAGTCTCGTGAAATCAATCGCAGTAATAAGAAGGAAGTAAAGGAAGCCAACAAATACTACTTCATCGAGTCAAGTATCGCTCTTTTCATCTCCTTCCTCATCAACGTCTTTGTCGTGGCGGTCTTTGCTCAGGCCTTCTACAAAAAAACCAACATAGAAGTGGTGGGTAGACAGTATTCCATTAAGAATCCATTCCACTTTATTGAGTACTGCTGATGCTTGTGTTGGTCATATTGAAACACAGTGGAATAATAATAACACACATGTCCAGACCCTGTTCAGTTCTGACTCATCATGTGTTTGTGTCCCTTGTTGCAGAATGAATTGTGCAATCAAACCGGCAGCCCTCACACAAATCTCTTCCCTCTCAACAACGGCACACTGGAGGTGGACATCTATAAGGGGGTATGTAGGGTCATCATTACAACAACAGTTCAGTTCTGACTGGGTTATTATCAGATAACTGCACTGTCTGATGTTGGATAGCAGCCTCACTCCAGCTATGGGTATTATATTAATTGGTGGTGAGTAAAGAAAAATAATCGATTCACGTAAGAATCTTGATTCTTATCTTCCACAATTCATAATTGATTCAGAAATGTCAAAAAAACGATTTGCTAAATGTTTATAAAAACTTTATAAAGTGATGTTGACTGAACGAAAAGTGAGTCGTCTCGCAGGAGCATTGTGGATTGCCCTGCAGGCTGATCAAGAGCAGACATACTAAGTGCGTTGCAGTATTCTATTTGAGATGAGATAAAGGCATGTATAAGCGACTCTAGGAGGTTGTAAGAAGATGGTAATACATCCAGAGTTGTAGTTGTTATTGATATTATTAGTAACGCCTGTGTGTTTCCTGCTATGACGTTTCAAAAACCCCTCAATCCTGAGAAACTGTTTAACCAGGTAGGCAGATAAGGTGTGTCGGAGCTATAAATAACTTAACATTGTCACAAAATATGAAGAAACAAAACAGATTTAAACTTAAATTTGCCTTTTTTACTCTGAACTTCTCACTTTCTTTCACCCTTTGTGTTAATAAATAATTATCACCAGCTCTGCATCATTAAATATCCATCTTGGCGTCTCTTTATGGATAGATAGACAGTTTGTACATCATTTATTTCTCTCTCGGTATGTCTGTTTGTTTAGGGAGTGGTCCTGGGATGTTTCTTTGGCCCTGCAGCCCTCTACATCTGGGCAATAGGCATCCTGGCAGCTGGACAGAGTTCCACCATGACAGGCACTTACTCCGGGCAGTTTGTTATGGAGGTAAGAATACCTATTGGTTATATACCTGGGACTGGGTAAACAAACATGAAGATAAGTGTGTATGCTCATGTTTTACCTTTCATGTTTGCAAAGGGTTTCTTGAACCTTCGGTGGTCCCGTTTTGCTCGGGTGCTGCTCACCCGCTCCATCGCCATTACGCCTACTCTGCTGGTCGCCATTTTTCAGGACGTTCAGCATCTGACGGGGATGAACGACTTCCTCAACGTGCTTCAAAGCATGCAGGTCAACCATTTAACAAAGTTCTCACATTTCTATGAGAACAAAAAAGATTAACATCCCCTCTACAAATCTGCAATCCATCTTTTGTTTGATGTGTAGATAATAATCCTGTAAAATATTCAGTATGACTTTTCTTTCTGTTGGACAGCTTCCATTTGCTTTGATACCAATTCTGACCTTCACCAGTCTGAAATCCATAATGAACGACTTTGCAAACGGATTGTGAGTGACATTTATACAATTTTTCAATTGTTAATATCATCATAACTGACTTTGTTGTGCTCTGGAATATATAAGGAATTTTTTTGTTTTGTTCCTCAAACTGTAAGTATAATATTGTTTATTTTCAGCATAATTACCTACATTAGTGAGGCTTTCAGTTTTTGTCTGTATCTGACACATAAATAACTAGCACATGTCAACCGAAGTGTCGCAGTGCTCAAAGCCACAGCTTCTGCGTAGACTGCAAAATATCTCAAGATTCAGACAGACTTGTTTATAGCTAAATATGAAACTAACAGACAGAATCTTGGCTCTGTATTGGAAGTGAAAGCCATGATCTCATTCTCTGTGACAGCCAGTTGGTGAATTTGTTTGGTCTGTCATAAGTTATTCATGGACAAATCAAATACAACTTGTTTGCTCAAGATCAGCTGAGTGTGTCTATTAAGATGAGCTTATTTTAAACTCAAGAGGGTTACTGAACGTTCCTCCTTTTTCTGACATGCATAAACTAGGAATGTACTCAGACGGTTGACTGTTAGAGGTGACTTCATTTTTAGAAATAATGTTAGTTCTTAATAGTCCAATAAACCGCTCGTTTGTTCAGGGTGTGGAAGATTTCCGGAGGCATCGTCATCCTGGTGGTTTGTGCAATCAACATTTACTTTGTGGTGGTTTACGTGACGTCCCTGAACAGCGTGCTGCTCTACGTTCTCTCTGCACTGCTCTCCCTAGCCTACCTGTGCTTTGTAAGCTACCTGGTGAGTTAGATCACTGCAACATTGCATTCATATCTCACACACTTTTTTTTTACTGCAGTCAATGATTCTGTGTCAAACTTAAATGAATAACTTACTGACTCAGTCTGTGGTTATAATACACTACCTATTGAGGTGCTGTCTATCTATTTTTGCTTTTTATCAATACAAAAAAAGAAACCAAAATAAAGAACTTGACAGATTGAAGAGCTCTTTTAAAATGTATCAGAGTTTTCAAACTAACCTGCAGTAGTATACTGTATGTCTAATCTTCATACACAGAACACATACGCAGAGAGGTGCACACAAGTGTGAGCACAATCAAAAGCCATTCAATCTTATGTTTGAACTTCATACTTACCAAGGATCCAGTGATCCAAGGTTAAAGGGACAGTTCCCCTCAAAAATCCATATTTATCCCATTACCTGTAGTGTTTTTAATTCATCTAGATTATTTTGGTGTAAGATGCCTAGTTTTGGAGATATCAGCTGTAGAGATGTCTGCCTTCTCTCCAATATAATAGAACTAGATGGCACTATGCTTGTGCCAAAGTCTTTTTCCAATCCACCGATTGGACACACAGACATTAAAACAATCTAGATGTATAAATACCACTATACCACAGCTTTTGGCAAAGTCAGCGCTACGAAGGACACAATCAAAACATCTAGGTTTTAAGCACTTTACATGACCAGTATAATTGCTAAAAATTACTGCAAAAAAAAGAATCATAAATATAAAATTTGAATAAAAAGATGTACAATATTTTTTAAATGAAAAGAGCTGTACAGTATTTAAATCTTTTGTCTCACCATTATTTTAGTGAAGAAAACACATTGCATGCATAAGTGTGCCTGGTTGTGTGTTGACTTCTCTCTTCCCTGTCATTGTCTGCAGGCATGGCATTGTTTGGTTGCCTTGGGGGTCTCCTGCCTGGACTTTGGCAGCAGGGTAAGCAATCGACCTGCTGTGTTCATAGAGGAGCCGTCTGAGTACGACTCCTAGAGCTGAACAGGACAATAACCACCAGCATTCCTCTTTCCTCTTGGAGACACTGAGCCCTTTACACAACCAGGACTTTTCTAGATCACGTAGGATCTTGAAAGCACATGTTCTGCTGTTGTCACATGTTTATTTTGTGTAGGGCTGGCTCTCATAATTTGGTGCTTTTTAGCTACTCGAATGAACCAATTGCGTATTACTACACCAGCACAGAAAATTCAATGCCAGTGTTTGATGATTGAGAAAACTTTTTTTTTTTTTTAAGGAAATGTGTGTATATATACATGAGTTGACAAATCAATAAGCCAATAGCTGTATTTGCATTTGTTTATAAAGTGGCATACTGTCACGTGAGTAATTAATACAACGTAAATATATTAATGATTAACCAAGTATCTGTATGTTGAAATCTTGCATCCTTTTTATAAAATAGCAGCTCGGCTCGTATTTTAATGTATTTTTTGTCGGTTTACGTACAGTAGTAGCCACAATGTTTGAGGCCACACAGCTGCAAATATGTTAATTTGTTTTGTTTTTTAATTTCGGATTAAATAACCTCAAAACACAATTCAAATAATACTTCTCAAACTATCAACATTTTTTTTAATTAACAGAAATGCAATACAGCAACAATGGTTGTTGTATTTCTGCCCAATGTGATGTTGAGGTTATTCTGTTATACAATTCTTTTTTTATTATGTACAAAAACAAACCGATATCAGCTTGGCTGGTGAAGTTCTTTCCCCTCACTTATTTTTTACTGTGTCTGTAAAATAAGAGCTGACTTGGCTATCTGCCTAAATTAGTCATCTCTTAAATTGTTTTCTCTCTCTCTTCTCATCTCTTAAATTCTCATTCCCATAGTCCCGATAACATGTACTACAGCTAGCTACCTAACACTTACCTCACCTCTTACCTTGATACTGTCAATTCCCCAGTGTCCAGGTGGAAGGAGGTGCTGCTCACCCTGTTATAATTTCCACTCAGTCTACCTCAACATCCTCTATCTCGTCTCGGTGTAACGTCACTGTAGCAGTTTGATTCACTGGATTTGTGCATCTAACAATTAAACAGATTAATGTTTTTGAGAGAATATAATTGTGACACAATTCGCAAAAAAAAAATTAATCCTGCTTTCTGTAAAAATCACCAAATGTGATCCAGCCCTAATTGTGTGAAGAAAACGTGTGAGTATCAGGTTTTGACATTGTGAGCTTATTTCTGTCTAACATTTCAAAGGAGATAAAGTGACAAGTGTCAGTGTCATGCATGAATGATGCTTATATTATAGTCCTAATTTTCTTATTGTTCTGCACAAGTCTGCAGTTGGTATCTGCTTAACACAACTAAGTCTGTGAACAAAAGAGTCTTTTTATATGAGCTGATTGTAAAATCATATTTCATTGAAAACTGGCTTGAATGGAGGATAAGTATTTTCACCTGGTCATTTACAAAACTGGCATGGTACTGCCTGATGAAAACTACAGTTTTGATTTGATCAAAACCCGTTTTAATGTGATCAAAACCCAACTGGTCCGTGAAATTAATTCCAGAGTGCACATTTGAGCTGGAATTATTAGTTGTATTATTGTACTGAATCGCACCTATTTATACTGCTATGTAAAGAACGAAAGGACCTGCTATGTGGTTAAAAATAATGGTACAGTCATAATTGTTGTGAGAACTTGAAACAAACGTTAAAAAAAGTCAAAAGTACAGAGAAAGTTTATTTATGTTGTCCAAAATTCTAAGTTTGAGAGGGATTTACAGTCAGCACTCCTCCCCCACAAATGCCACAGCTCACAATAAAATACAGTCAGGCCAGATTCATTTATATGTAAAAAAAAAAAAATGTTTATGACAATTCTGGTGCACTGCATCTGTTTTTTAAGCCCCAGTGTGTCCAGCACTGTGCACTGACTCATTTAAGACCTAAAGAAAAACAACAACATTTGTTCTGTTTGCCTTCAGTAATGTTTGTTTGTTACCCCTTATCAACAGTGTTAGTTTATATTTAAATGTTGATATGTCTGTTTCTTTCCCACAAAAAATAAAACTACAATAAATATTTGCTTTAGATTTTTGGCACAAGTCCATTGAGCTACAGACCTGCTTGCAGGTCAAAATAAAGATTAATACTTAACCTGTTTTACTAAAGCATCAGATATATTTAATACAGTAATGCAAAGAGAATTGAAACTTGTTTAGGATTTTTTTTAAAGTCATTAAATCAGTATTTTTAGTGCCATCCTTCTCTCAGAATCGGTGGGTTACAGCTGAGACACACACACTTACACACTGCCTTGTTTCTAACATGGCGTGTTTGATGTGGAAACAACAGCTTTCCTCTTGGTCCTGTAAAGCAGCATAGCTGGAATGTCAGATTTTAAATAAGGTCAGAGTCACTCTGATTCTTTCCGACTTGTAAATAAATGAATAAAATCAGCGAAGACAAAAATCTGCAAGTTTAGAATTAGACTGTGAATCGTATGAAGCAGCAGCTAACTGAGCAATATGTATTAACCAATAAGAGCATACAGAGTTGATACAGTGATCACAGTAAAGATCTCAGGTTCTTTCAGAAGCTATTGTTGTGTTAAATGTTGACTATCATGGCGGATCAGGTACAGTTGCAGGTCTCTGGTTAATAGGTCTCAGAAGCTCTCATGAAGTTTCTCAAGGTTCTCATCCAGGTGATAGAAATGTAACTTGACATTTTTCAGACAACTGTGCGTATCATATGAATACCCCTCTGGCAAAAAACAACAACATGGCAAATGCACATTGGAACTGTTACAGAGAGTATGTAGTAATGTGTACGCTGACGTTATCACTCACTTTGCTTTTTTTGGGATTGAATGAATAAGTGTCTGCTTGCTAATGGATAAAGTACACCATGGGTTCACAATAAATGGGAACTATTGGCCATATGGACATTTGTTGGCGTCTTCTGTCTGAATGTCTAAAGAAGGATTCATGAATGATGTGTTTTTCTTTGTACACTTATTAATTAAGAGTTAATCCAACCTCATTTGGGAGAAAAAAAAACGCCAGAGAATTATCTTCAGCTAGAAGTTTTCTAGTGACAATAGCAATGATAAAATACACAAATGATTCATGCTTTGTGGCAAGATGTTAATGCAGCAAATAAAGCACTAAACTTGATAATTCGCCCTACTGTACAACCTGCTAATTACGTGGAGTTTTTTTCTACTTTATGTAGCATTGTCAATTTAAACTGTTAAATTGACCTGTGAATATTGTGCAGTATCAAAGATGTGTGTTGGTCTTTAAGGGATTTACAGTATCAAAACATTCCTCTTTCCCAGATGAGGGGGTCAAAGGCCAAGCATTTTGACAATATAAGCAGGGTTGACAGAACATCGTGGTAGACAATAGAAATGCTCTTTTGCAGGACTTTCCGGGATTAAATGAGGAAAGTTGAGTTTGGAAAGTATCACTTTGACCCAAGGTGAGCACACTTAATTAACCTGTAATCTTAAAACAATCCAATCCAAATTGTGAACCGATGGACCCTCTTTACTACTAATCAGAACTCCACATTGATTGTGATGTTTTTCTCTTTATTTTTCAATATTGTTTTATTTTGGGGGGGGGGGGGGGTTCTAAGTTAGAATGCAGTAAACCAGTGACACTTTGACACTGTGCATCTGCAGTCTCAAGGCTTGTATGCTATATGTAGAGTAATATAAAATAAGCTGCAGTAACAAAGCCGCTTTCACAGGTCATAATGAGCACAAAGATAGTTGTATGGGTAAGCAGAGTAGGGTCGGATTATTAGCATATAACTGCTTGTTTACGAATTTAATTTTCTATGAATGAATTCTTCAATAATTGAGGTTGTCTTCATGAATGATAAAATAACGCTAAGCTGATTTTTGTGAGGAGTTGACTGTCTTTATGCAGCACTATCCTCTGATCTATAACCTCCATCTTTTCTCTCTCTTTCAGACACTATTGGGACTGTCACAGCACACAGACATTTATTTACTGAATGACATGGACTCTGATACTCTGGTTGAGAGATAGGAGGACACAGAGTGAACTGTGGCGATGATGACCTGACTGAAGTGCGGGACCACTGAAGCTTGGCCAGTATGTGGTTGTCTTCACCTCCTTGTGCCTAACACATTTTTTTAAAAGTGTCCTTACAGTACACAGTGTTGTACACCCACAGATGTCCAACCCTGTTTGAAACAATGATACATGCTTACCTTCAAATATCTCCGCAACCTCAGCTTAAATAATGTTTATGCAAATAATGGTTAAAAATCTGGGCTCCAAACTTTGACTGTTGGCTTCTCCAAATCACTGGATGACTGAACCACTACGAGTTAATGAAACCATGACATCAATCAAAGAAAAGACATTTATAGTTGCCAACCAGACACTACTGTGATGAAATGCTCACTTCCCGTTCAGAAATCGCACAGAATAATAATAAACTCACTATTTCACATCGTTGACACGCCAAAGTCATGAGTTTAGACACACAGTTGGTTTTTTCAGCCAGTGTTGCGCCAAGATGCTGCAAATTAGACAGGCCTTGTGTTTCATGTAGTTGTTTTTTTTGTTGTTAATCTTCGACTTCTTTCTGGTTTAGATGACATGACATACAACCCCGATTCCAAAAACATTGGGACGCTGTGTAAAACATATGTACATACAATATGTAACTGAAAACATATGTATTAGTTATAATTTGCTTATCCTTTTTGACATATACTCACACAGTACAAAGACATATTGTCTAGTGTTTAATCTCATTGTTGATTTTTTTTTTTTGTAAATATATATGCTTATTCTGAATTTGATGCAGCAACACGTTTCAAAGATGTTTGGGGAGGGGCAATAAAAGACTGGGGAAGATTTCTGATTGGAACACTCCACAGGTAAACAGGTTAATTGGTAACAGGTGATGGTATCATGATTGGGTATGAAAGGGGCATCCTCGAAAGGCTCAGTCGTTCACAAGCAAGGACGGCGCAAAGTTCACCGCTTTGTGAAACACGTGATTGTATAAAGAATATTACTACACGGGCTCAGGAACACTTGGTGTTTGCAAATGATGATGGCATTCTGCCTTTATTTACATTTTACACAGTGTCTCAACGCTTTTGGACTGGAGTTTGTAAAAAAAATAAAAACTTCTTTTGCTATTTCCACACGTCCCACTGAATCAGAACAAGAAGGTAATAAGAGTCTCGTGTGAATGCTGTTTGGTTTATTTATAAAAACTCAAACACTAATAATGCAGCATGATGTGAACACTTTTTATGCATTTGGTGCTTATTCAGTTATTTGAAGTGGCTTAAAACATTCATCTAGATGTTAATATTAGGCTAATAAATTGTTCTAAATTAATATATTGAATATCAACATAACACTTGAAAAAATATACATGGTATTTATGTGCGACTAGTCACACCTTTTCCCGTTTTTATTCTATGTAATAGTGACAGTTTTATGTCATTTAATGTACACTTATGCAATCTATTTTACAAAACTGGAAATTCCTGTTCTTTGAGATAAAGTCTGTAAATTGTTTCTATTTTCAAGTCTTGCTAAAGTATTTAAGACCTTTAAAAAAAATCTCTGCTAATTGAAATTTATTATTTCAGTGGCGGTGGTGGTAAAACACTGGCAGCAGACATATACTTTAAGCTAGATGATAATACATGTTTTCCAGTAGATGTATACATTCCTATTTAACTAAGATATAATTTAATATCCAGTATAGGTTTAATATGAGTGATCAGTGTTGAATGCAGTACTCGGAGCCTGATCAACTCAAGTGTTTCTCAGCCTGTTGGAAGCTGTCACAGGCGTGCCATTAATCAGTTCGTATATTAGAATATAATAATTTGGTATCTTCTATTATTTCTATTTAATTTTCCTCGCTTGAATTTCCTATTCAGTTAAGCTAACATCAATTTGTTTTAAGATTTGTTTATGTTTAGTTTATATTTTTATAAATACTGCATTGGCTTGTATGTAGTTTCAGTTTGGTAATTAGTTTGGTGTGGGGAATCACATGCACTCTGTCACAAAATATAGCATTTAATTTCTTAAAATTAATATTGAGGAAAAAGTTGTAATTTAAGATACTTGACAATATATTATGGTAAATATGAAAAGTGATGTTCTGGCACAAGATAGATTTGGTAACTGAACTCTGGTAAAAAGAGTAAAAAGAGTACAGAGAAGACTCTTGACAAGGAGAAAATGTAACGGCAACCAAAAAACATAACAGGTATGATTGTGCACTGCTGGTTTGGGCTGATAAATAAACTAAACCTTTTTCTTGACCAAATGTATGTTATAATGACCACAGTGCCTCCTCTGTTCACCACTGTGCCTACTCACTATTCAGTCAGAAACAATTACAAACTGATACTAAAGAAATGTGAGAATATTTGTTGTCGGGATGAGGTATAGAGAGGCTGCCAGTAGCTTTAGTCTTTCTTTTTTTTTTTTTTAGCTTTATTTTCAAATATGTTTTCTTTCAGACTTTGTGTTCTGTATTTGCCATCATACTTTCTGGAGGACGAATACTTTATTTTAAAAAAAATTAAATGTATTTTTTCCACAGGGAGATGCTTAAAATAAATAGTTTTATGTGACAAATTTCATCTTTAATTTACATTACAAAGGCAAATATTTGTATGAAGGGCCTTTTAAGTCTATCCTAAAAATGAAAACACTTAAAAAAAAATAAATGAACCAGCACTTGATTACGAAGTAAATGGGCAAAGTTGTAATTGAAAGCATAAATGTTGACATTTAAAGCTGCATGATAAAATAAAATATTTTGACATTTTTGAGGACCAGTGATTGGATCATCAGCAAATTATTCTGGGTGGTTGACAATATGACCTTCTGCCTGTGTTATAAACTTCTACTGAATTCAATTATAAACATTGTAATGACCTCAGTTATACCAAATATTTTATTGATCACTGCATCATTTGTTGCATCTTAAAGGATTATAATGTTCCTTTTCCATGGCCAGACAGAAAATTGGTACGGTACTGTGTTGTAAGTTAAATGTGTTATTTCTAATTTGATGAAATTGTACAGTATAATACAGTATTGAGACCCTACTAAAAAAGATGGTTTTCTGATTTTTTAAAATTTATTTTTCACCAGATGTGTTGTTTTTAAATGATCTGCCATCCATTTTTAAATATAGTTTCTTCTTGTTGAATAAAAAAAAAAGCCCTTAAAAATCATTGTTATTTATGAATCTTTATTATTTCTTATTTTAGTGATAATGAGAGACATTTGTCTCTTGGGAACTATGCTGCGTTGTATTAATATTTTATTTATTTTTGTGCATGTCGGTGAAATGTGTGAAATTATGTGTAGAGGTTAACATCCGATCTTGTCAATGTAGAAAATATAGGTTATGAAGACCAAACACCATGTGATTCTGTAAAGACGGATATATTTTTGTAATCCCAAATTTAAAAAGACTTTAAATCCAGACGGTGTTTTATATTTTTAATCTGAAGGATTAAAATTAGGCCAATTAAACTGGCAGCCTGCATTTAGTTTTACCCCCTAATAGGTGAAAAAATGAAATTAATGATGGCCGAATTCCTTTTAGCTGCTTTAGTTTTAGGGTCCTGGTATTGTTCATGCTGGCTGACTGTCACACTTTAATGGGAGTGTGCCATCATTTATGTTATTAGTGGTTTTCCTTCTATTTCTGATGGGAAAATTCACCTGGTGTCTTAATTGTACTTCAGTCTGTGACTTGTTAGCTTCAGTGTAGTTGCTGAGGAGCAGTACAGTAAACACTGTAGCACAAAATAAGCATATCTGCAAGGGTTTGATAGGACTACCAGCTAAATTATGAGTTAAATCGGTTTAGGCATATAGTTTTTAAAGGCTTTCACAAAATATTTATAATTGTTTCTACTAGTAGTAGCAGCAGTAACAGTAGCTAGTTGTTGCATTGAGACATCTTTCTTCTAAAGTACTTGTACAAGTAACTAAACCAGTTCAGTTTTAAGTGAGCTTCGTCATATCACTTTACACAACTTGGATTCTTTTCTCCCACAACATAGCTAACACAACAACATGGCTTTGAAGTGAAGGTAAACACCGCTGTCAGCTGTCAGGAAAAAGAAGAAGCCCTTTGCTCTGCTGCTGAGCGGTTATGGTTGTGGAGGATCTTCCTGGCCACAAGGGGGCGCTGTCTACAGCGCGACTCCATCCTGTCTACCAACTCCGCTGCTACGTCACCACATTTCACCGAATGCGATGGAACAGCGTGGAAAAGCGTAAAAGTGGTCTCGAGGAACGCTGCCAGAAACTTGTAAGTTGAATGAAAAGTTGACATAATGCGTGTTTTGTGTCTATTTTTTTTAGTTCGCGGCAGTCGGGCAGAAAGATAATTGTAGCTAGCGGTGGCTCTGAGGTTAAACTCAGTCGTGAGTCACTTGAATGTTTTCGTGTTTGCCGGTTGATGTGTCAGCCTGTGATGTGGTGAAATCTGTGTTGTAACCTGTAGATGCAAGATGAGGGAAGCGGCTCTACTGCTCACATCGTGTGTGGTTCTGTGTCTCCTCCTGAGCTTCTGCCAGGCAGCGAGACAAGGACAGGACATGAGATGTGGAGGTATGTATATGTCCTGCCTCACTCTCTGTTCTGCACACATGTCCACGGAAAAATCCTCGTGTGTGTGTGTCTGTGTGTGTGTGTGTGTGTCTGTGTGTGTGTGTGTGTGTGTCTGTGTCTGTGTGTGTGTCCCCTCTCTGCTCCACTCAGCCTGCAGGGCTCTGGTAGATGAGATGGAGTGGGCCATCTCCCAGATAGATCCAAAGAAAATGATCCAGACGGGATCCTTCAGGATCAACCCGGACGGCAGCCAGTCCATCCGAGAGGTGAGGTTGCAGCAGCAAAACCACTGTAGTGGGCGAATCTGTGTCCAACCCACTCTGTAAATTGCAGTTTACTACTACTGTATGCAACAAAGTAGTGCTGCACATGTATTTTTTTAAAGCAGGGTTTGGCTTTCTCACCGGGATGACACGACTAATCTAACTACTAATTAGATCTGCAAAGACAGATTGATGCATGGTTCATGGTTTTAGTGATTTTTTTAAAACGAAAAATGGTTCCAGCTTGTTAAATTTGAGAATATGCTGCTTTTCTTTGTCTTCTATGATAGTAAAGTGGATATGTTTGGGTTTGGGACAAAACAAGTTATCTGGTGGATCAGGATAAGATATTGTGATGGGCTTTTTTTTTTCTTTCTTTTTTTTTTACTGTTGTATGTTTTACAGACCAAAACATGAATCCATTATTTTAAGAAAATAATCTGTAGATTACTTCATAATGAAAATAATCTCTACCAGTAACAACTTTGTTGCTAATAATTTATGATCAGGTGACCACGATTTGGGCTGGGTATCAAACATCATTACTTTTAAATGCTTACTGAATTGTGTCTGTTGCACCACGTATCAATAACTGTCAAGTGTTGAACATTAAGATACTTTGATCAGGTATTGGCTTATTTAATTTTTTAACTTTACTTCATTTAGGCAAAATTGCTGCAGCTGTTGTGCTTACACAACCTCACAGTGGTGCATTTCAAAAAGTGGTTTGTACTAATTACCATTACCTGGTCCTAATAACAAAAATCTTAGAAAAATACGCAGCTGTGCAGTTTGCTGAGATTGAGGTAATATGAGAAATTAGGATTGAATGACATAATGAGATATACTGTGAGATATATTTATATATATACTGAGATTTTTATGACCTTATATGCCACCAGGTTCCTCTGGCTCGCTCCGAGGGAAACCTCCTGGAGCTGATGGAGAGGGTGTGTGAGAGGATGGAGGACTACGGCGAGCACACAGATTCTTCCACAAACAGGAAGTCCTACATTAGAGTAAAATCTCGAAGCGGTGAGGCCATGGACCTCTCGGAGACCACGCTGGATTCAAGAGTTATCGCCAGTTTAAAATTTGCAGTGAGTACAATTTTTTTTGTGCAGCCATCCTGTACAATCCAAGAAAACTAAATGCATCATTGTATGTTTGTTTGAATGGCCCTGCATTACTATGATTGTATTGTTCATGATAAGTACAGATAAGCAAACTGTCTGAACTAGAATATTTTTACTCAATGCACAACCACAAATCTTGCAACTTATAATGTGAATTGTGCAGCTCGTAGCAGTTGTTTTTTTAAAACTTTTTTCTCCAGTGTGAAACAATTGTTGAGCAGCATGAAGATGAAATCATTGAATTCTTCGCTCATGAGACAGATAATGTCAAAGATAAACTCTGCAGCAAGAGGACAGGTATGTTTTTCACACATCCCACATTTTTTTCTTTCACCCAGAGTTTTCCACCATATTTCAAAATGGACTGGTTGCACAGCAGACATTGTGACATGTCATAGCAGGAAACTCACAGGTGTATAATGGCTGCACTCTACTTAGAGGAGGTTCTGATATTGTGTGTGCTAGCTGGCTGTTACTGGGACACTTAATGGAACTGAGCTGTCATTACTGATACTGTATTGTATTGTTTTCCTGTCCTGTTTGCTCTGCAGACCTCTGTGACCACGCTCTGAAAATGCCCCATGACGAACTTTGATAACATCTCACAATCGCTGCCGTCTCTCCTCAGCTGAAATGGAGACAATGGGTGCTGTAATGTTTTCAGTTGTCCCTTAGTTGTGGTGAAAGATGTATACAAATTAATTTGTAAAATATAAAAAAAATCAACACAGAAAATAAAAGTGTTATTCCTGTGATCTGTGACGATTTAAGAACCAGTTTGCCAGTTTTTAGCCTCGTCTCTTTGGACCATGTTGCCACTTGTTTTAGTTCAAGACAAGTACACAGAGATGAAGTTTGGTCAAGTGGTTTTTAATTCATTTTTCATCTACATTGAAAAAAATCTACCCCAAAGCCAGTTAGAACTGTTTGATTCACAATGAATGGAGATCCATACTAGTCTGCTCACCAATGAAAGTGTCATTTGATGCCAAATTACATTTTCATTTCTAGCTTCAGTGGAGAGTGTTTAATGCTCACCAATATTTAACTGTCCAAGATCACAGGAATAACTAATGTCAGTGCTGTAATTGTTTTGTTTGAATATTCTGTTAAGTAACAAAGTTAAAGACCACAATTTAAAGGTACATTATGTAAGATCAGAAATGAAGATCATTTTAGATTTGATTGGAATTTCTTTAAATGTTATACAATTGGAAAAAAAGTGTGCTTGAACAAATATTTCCCATGTAATTTCACACTCTTCAAAGACCGATTCCCTTTCTCGCCTGTTGATGTGAAATTTATTACAGTTAAGAAAACTGTCCAACAGAGTAAATGTTGCTACTTAAGTTGGTGGTTTGATGCTCTTCATGAACTGAACTGATCACACATTTTCCACTAGAAGAATTTACATAAAAATTGATTGATTGAAAGTTTCAGCAACGTAAAACAAATGGAAGGAAGGAAATCGTAAGTTCTGAAAAACTTCAGCCGCTGCTTTCTGTAAAATTGTGAATTCAAACCTAATTTCATATCTCCGAGGGGCCTATTCATTTTTTTTACAATTTACTCACAGTGGGACAACTGTTGGAGTCTGCATGCCAAACAAGTATAGAGTTATATTGAAGATGTATTGAAAGAGTTTAGCATCAAGAGTAGAGAAAAGTTCTGTTTTCATCAGTCTTGTAAAACTGAACTCTAATGTAACATCACTAGAGTGTGCTACAGTCCACAATCTGATAGTTGAGTCCAGTCAGACTCTGTTGGAAAGTCCTCATGCTGTACTGTCGATTTAGAAAGATCGCAAAGTATTTTGGGGTATTTTTCAATGTGTGAAAAAAAAATGACTTTGTTGCTTCATGTGAACATTCTCCTGATAATTCCTTTTTTTATATAAACTTTGTAAGTTTTCTCTGCATCTGTTTGTCTTCAAATCATTGGAAATATATTTGTACAAAATGAACACAAGGTGACCTACTATTTTCTAAACCAGAAGCCATAGAGCCTCAATCATAAATCACTTAAATCATGAATTGATGTCACTAATATATTTTTCATATAGTGTATTCTGCTTTTTGATTTGCATGCAAGTCTCATACCAAGGTTACAGATAATCAAACCCCACAATGAGCATCCAAATTATTATGAAAAAGTCTGATAATAATTTAGGCTCAACCACTTAAATTTTTTTTCAACACACTGTAGGCAGTTGGATAGATTTCCTTCAAAATCTTTGTTGTGTTAGTACATTTACATACTGTAGGTCTGTTTATTGAGAAAAGATTTTATCACTAGAAAAACATTTATTGTTAAACTTTTTTAGCTGGTAAGGTACATTTAGTAGCTGTACTGGATTTTTATTTTATAGTATCACACAATCCAGAGTTTTTCCAGTTGTCATGAAAGTGTTAAATTTTAAAATTTTCATCTGAGAATTTTAAGGACTTTTTGTCCATGTTTCTATAAATGTTGAAATTGAACGTTCATTCTCGACCTTGGAACCAGCAGCTAAACACTCACCTCAAGATGAGACACTACGAACTTATGACAGCATTTTGTTAAATCACTCCATTTTATTTACTTACAATACAGAACAATGGCTTGATTTGTTTTTTCTTTCTTTACCATAAAATCACTCAAAAATAATCAAATCTTTTATCGCATCTACTTTTGTAATTTCACAGCTGCATATTACCTTAAACACTACTCATTACAAACGGCAGATGATTAGAAAAAAATAATTGGTATGATTGGTCTGCTTTACAAGAATCGATTTGTTCAATAAACACCATTTGTATATTTTAGATTTACCTAATATCAAATTCCTTCATTGCCATAACAACAGTAAATGCATGACTAAAAAAATAAAAGCTCTAAGATTACACTGAAACTAAAAAATACATCAGCCTTTATTAAAATATCTGCAACAAAAGCATTATTTAGGAAATGACTTTCATTATCAGTCATAGTATAAATTTAAATGGTACAAACTGTAGTTGTTAGACGTTTAAATGTATCAGGCCAGCGTTCCTTGTCGATCCAGTTACTTTACAGACTCACTTTCAATCATCCCCTCACTTGACAGATGGGGGGCCTCTCATGGCATGAAACCCTCCTTCTCCTCCTCATTTCATTTTTATTTCCACTGCCTTGGTTGTTGTGTTCACCACTTCAAACATAGACCGCTCACTCTGTTTAGAGTCTAAACTTTAGACTAATTTGTGACACTGATCTCCATTATCGTCCTCTTCCTTTGCTGCAGTCTCATCTTTTACTTCACCAGGGCAGCATTGTTCTCCCTCTGCCACCTGAAACTCCTCGTCGTTCACTGTCTTGATTTCTGTCCCAGTATGAGATGACATGTCCTCAACCTCGTCCTCGTCTGCTCCAATAACTGTGTCCCCAGAGCCATGGCTGCTGGCACTGCTGCAGGACAGTGTGTCTTCTTTAGCATGTCCACATAGCTCTTCGTGACATGGATCCTGCTGGATTTTTCCCACCTCTACACCGTCAATACTTCCTTCTGTTGAAACCTCCTGTTGTCCTGCTTCGTCAGAGACTCTCTTCTCAAAATCCATGTCCTGTACTACATCTGGGCAACCCAAGTCCTCCCCTACGCTCTCTGGATCCCACAGCTCACTCACTTCCTCCTCCTCATTCTCAGAGTCAGGCGCTGTATGTTTCCTAATGCGATATACAGCATCCCACAGGGACTTTGGATACTGGGGCTCTTCGTTGAGGGGTGACTCAGAGGAAACATTTCCACTTCCCTCTTGTGGCAGAGGAGGTGAAGAGCAAGGAAGCAAGACTGGGGGTGAATCAGAGGAAGGTGAAGAGGAGAACTTGAGGGATTCTTCACAAGACACCAGATGCAGACAAGTTTCTGGGATGGTGGCAGCAGGAGCAGCATCACCAACAGTATTTAGAGCAGAAGGACAGACTGAGTCCATTTTTAAAAAAGAAACAAGCTCCGTGTGTGAGTTGTGTGATAAATGTGGTGGAGAGGGAAGCTCAGAGGGTGAGAGCACATCTGAGTCAGAAGGTGAGGGAGGAGATGAGTTTGAAGGTTTTGTCTGAGGTTCAAAGTCCTGCAAATTTTTGATCTTGATTTGAGTTTGAGAGTCTGTGGCATTTTCTTTGGATATTGTCTCTTCCAATAGAACTATAGGGTCTTCGTTGGCTTCTTTTTGTGATTGCTCTTCAGTCATATATATTTCTTTTAGACATGAATCATCCTCTTCTTGACCATTATCATATTGTTGATGCAAAATATTGACCTCTGTTTGACTTTGAATATCGGTTATGTTTTCTTGAGATATTGTCTGTTCCGAAAGAGCTGTAGGACCCATACCGACTTCTTTTGGTAGTTGCTTTTCGCTTGTATAACTTTCAGACTGTTGCTGCAGACACTTAACCTCTATGGGGTCTTTTTTGGCTTTTTTAAGTGTCTGTATTTGGTCTGTAGGATCCTCCTCGACTTCTTTTGGCAGTTGCTCTTCAGTCATAGAACCCTCTTTCACACAAACAACATCCTCTTCTTGGACACATTCAAGTTGTTCATGCAAAATATTGACCTCTGTTTGACTTTGAATATCAGTTATGTTTTCTTGAGATATTGTCTGTTCCAAAAGAGCTGTAGGACCCTTATTGACGTCTTTTGGTAGTTGCTTTTCGCTTGTATAACTTTCAGACTTAACCTCTATGGGGTCTTTTTTGGCTTTTTTAAGTATCTGTATTTGGTCTGTAGGATCCTCCTCAACTTCTTTTGGTAGTTGCTCTTCAGTCATAGAACCCTCTTTCACACAAACAACATCCTCTTCTTGGACACATTCAAGTTGTTGATGCCAAATGTTGACCTCTGTGGCATTTTCTTGGGACATTTTAAGTGTCTGTTCCATAATAGGGTCTGTAGGAGCCTTATTGGCTTCATTGGTTTGTTCCTCATTAGCAACATTTATCTCCTTCACGCAAGTAGCATCGACTGGTTTGCCACTTTTAAAAGGTTGCTGTGACACCAGCTCCTCTGTCACATCTTTGGTAAGGTCCTCAAGGGCATCACTGATCTCATTGTTTATTAGCTGTGATGTTTCACCTTCTTCATCCTGGTCCTCGATGCTGGACACTGCTTCTGCATTTTGATTTTCTAAATCAAGAGGAGAAGGGCTTGGGGAATGGTCTGTATGGGGAGGAGATCCAGGGGGATCCAGGGGGTCTGAATGGGGAGGAAATCCAGAGGGATCCAGGGGGTCTGTATGGGGAGGAAATCCAGGGGGAAGAGGAGATGACAGTTCCTGTGATGGGGTTTGAGGAAGAGATAAGGTTACAGGATAAGGAGCTACATTTTCTGGTGAGTTGAGGGCCATCAGCTCAGGATCAGGGCCTTCCTCTATGTTTGATTTTGAGATATACAAGAGAGATGTAAGATCGGAGGATGAGAGCGTGAGAGAAAGAGCAGGGCTGGGTGCTTCATAGTCCAAGGAGGGTGAAAGCAAAGAAGGGAGGTCGGTGGGTGGACTGGAACATTGAGAGGGATGTTTAGAAGAGGTATTATTTTCAACAGGGGGGGTTTCTTTCTGACTCTGCTCAGTTGTACCTTCTTCACTATCAGATTTAAGATTAAGATCCTCAGTTATTTCAATTTCAGGTGAAGCTTTGATGTCTGTTTCAAGCTGCAGGTCAGTGTCATTCTCTTTAGACATAGTAGACAGCTCCTGAGATGTTGCTAAATCTTCTCCACCTTCGTTTGCCACCTGTTCTTGGGCGTCATCATTCTCTTGCAAACACGCAGCATCCTCAGTTTGGTCAACCTCTAACTGAATCTGTGACCGTTCCTCCTCTGTTGTTTCCTCTGGGAATTCTTTAGCTGCATCATCACCGTCATTATCCTCAGTTAGAAATGGTTCGACCTCCTCGCCCTCCACACTCACGTCAAGTTGTGACGTTGCATCTTCAGGTTGCTGCTCAGTGATGCAGTCTTGTAGAGGGATTCCTAGGATTCTTTCGGCACGCTCCTCCAAGGTTTCCCTTTCAGAAACTGAAGATGAGGACATGCAGAGAATAGAGATTCCACTTTCTCCCTCGGGTGCCCTTTTCTCTATAAGGTCTGAGTCTAGTTCAGTCTCAGGCCCTTCATTACTGTGCAAGGGTTCTGTTTCTGCATTTTGGTCAGTTTTCAGATCCTGATTCAACTGACTGTTTGATTGGACACATTCAGCAGAGATGGTTGATTGAATATCAAGCGGACTGTGTTCAGTGTGTGGGGTGGAGTCTAAATAGTGAACATGCTCTTTCTTGGGTGATGGAATTAGCTCCATCTTAACAACAACACAGGTTGTGTCGACAACCAGCATACCCTTACTGTCTTCAGATTTGATGTCTTTCCCGATTTCCAGTGTCCTTACTTCAGTGTCAATTGGATGAACTTCAGCAGAGACTTCTTGGTCGTGCATAACATTGGCAGTGGAAACATCTTCTTCCTCACTGTTTGCTTTCAGACATGTGGATGAACTCTCAGTTTCAGACTTGATTGGGAAACTAGGCTCTCTCCACAAAGGATATTTGACTGACGCAGACTGCACTGACTGAGCAACTTGTCTCCCAAATGTACAATCACCATCATTTGCTTTTTCTTGGGGAACAACATCTGTCTCTGCTTTGTTTGATAGATTAACCTCTAGCATCTCACTTTCTACGCAGATTGGTGTCTCCATCTGCTGGGCTTTGATATTACTTGCATCAGAAGTATTTGACTGCTCTGTGAGTGTGGGTATCCTGAAGTCTACTTCATCTGCAAGTTTGTGTGTTTGACTAATGTCATCACTGTCCCTTAGACCTTTAGAAGCCCCTCCTAATTCAGAGTTTTTAAAGTTTGTTTGCAAGGTACAAATTGGCAAAGATGGGATTTCTGTAGTGCCTGCTATTCGAGACACCAAGCAGAATATGGTCATCCCACCTGTCTTTTTGTTTAATCTGAACTTCCTTCCTTCAATGACTTTTGAGGACGGTTCCTCATTTATCTTTTTATTCTGATCTGTGTGTAGCACTTGTGGCTGTTGCAGAGGCAACATACCCTCAAAATGTATGTGTGGCTTCTGGATACTATTTGGATTGCTTTCCTGTAAAACGTCTGTTTCCTGTCTTTGGTGCTTCAGTCCTTCAAGCTCTGGGAAGGTATATTGATTCGCATCTGGTTTTGTAAAGTCCTCTTTCTCTCCTTTTCTGTGATCGACAGAGATATCCTGTTTTCTAAGTGTGGGTTGTGACCAGTAGGTCTGTCTCTTACCTTCCTGCTCCCAACTGGTGTCACTGTGGTGCAACACCGGTGAACTTTTTTGTGGGCTGTTATAGGGAGGAGGAGCAATATAGCCAGGAGGTTGGCCAAACATCCTCCTTTGGTAGCTGGTCTTTTCTTTCATGTTCAACATGTGGCTTGTGTCAGTGACAGGAGTTTGTGATGGATAATAGGCTGGAGCTTGCTCTCTGCCCGCTCTATCCCACAGTCCTGATTCTCTGATGTTTGCAGAATGTATGACTTGTTGGAGCGCTGCTATTCGAGGATCTGTCCCACTCCTGCTGTCTCTCTCTGGAGCCCTGCTGCTCTCCAGCGGCCCTTGAGAAGCACCCCTTAACTCTGCCTCTATACGTCTCCTCCTTGGAAGTGAATGGCTGTATCGAGCTGCCCAAGCCTCCAGCTCTCGATAGCTGCTGTCGTTCCTTTTAGTAGAAATGTCCCTGTTGTAGCGGACAGGACTGCAGGGCTCCCACCTTCTCTGCCATCCGTCCCTGAGAAATCCTCTCTCATATTCCCTCGCTGCTCGTTGGGTTGCTGTCCACTCTCTGTCTCTGGCTTCATGTGGCTGATATTCTCCCAGGCCCTGGTGCTGCTGAGGGTGGCGGTCTAGAATAAAAGGGAAGTGACAAGAGGAAGGGCCAGTCAGCTCTTGGTCCGTCCAGTTGGCATACTCCTGTGAAGCCCCTCCAGTTCTTGATCCGGGGACAGTCCAGTAACCAGACTCCCTGCCTTGATCCTGCTGCTGACTGTAGTACAATGGATAATGGGTTGCCTGATGTCTGTCATGGTAGCTGTGGGTAAAATGGTGGGAAAATGTGTGAGTAAACAATTTCAGCAAAGCCACAATTTTTTAATATGCTGCATTAGAAAAAATATTTCCCATAACAAGTGGCTCCTTTTGTGAGAGCATTGCTTTGGATGGATTACGTAGTCTGCAGAGATGCAGCAAATAATGCAACTAAGTTATTGTTGAGTGATTACTTTTTGTCACCCACTTATTGGGAATCACAGTTTAGTACAAATCAAGTTTAGGTTTGTCAAACAAGCAAAGAAAATGGCAACAAACACTTATCCACAGGTTATACTTTTTGAAATTACACTGAACTCACTTATGTGTACAGTTTCTCCCAGGAATAGTACCAAATGTGGAGTATAGAGGTGATTGCCCCTGATTCCCGGGCCAGAACTCCATCTTTTGGTCTTATACACAGATCTGAATCATGGAAAAAAGGACCACATGTTTAACTGTTTAAGTGTGTTTTTAAAATGCATAAAATTATATATAAATGTTTAAGAAAGAGGCTGAAAAGTTAGGCCTATATTAATATTCCAACAGTGAATGTGAAAATTGAATTCCCAAATAAAAAACTGATTTTAAAAAGTCTCACCAGCAATTTGCATATTTTTACATAAATAGAGAGATAGCTACACACATAGAACACGTACCTTGAAATGCTGTTTTCAAATTCTTCTGCTTGCTGCTCATGAGTAATATGAGCTCTAATGAAGTCTAAACAGGACAACTTGTTTTAAAAGGATGGCAGTTTTCAACCCCCCTCCCATTCCACACACACACACACACACACACACACACACACACACACACACACACACACACACACACACACACACACACA
>JBBPCS010000359.1:9597369-9626281 GCA_037974645.1 Hollardia meadi
TCTTCTTCTTCTTCTTCTTCTTCTTCTTCTTCTTCTTCTTCTTCTTCTTCTTCTTCTTCTTCTTCTTCTTCTTCTTGGGGTGGCAACTAGCGTTAACGTGCATTACCGCCACTATCCCCTTTGTATCAACCCAGTTTCTTTCAAATAACTCTCTAACCCAATGGCAAATACATGTTTAGACTCAGTTCTTCCACTCCAGGCTTCCTGATTGTCCTTTAATGTTTCTTGTTCTTGAGAGTAGGCCTGGTTTTTATTTATTTTCACAGACTAATTCCTCTGTTTGACAGTGTTCACATAATCCTGAAGGATGTTTGTTTATTAAGTGAAATGTTTTATTAAGTCTGGTATGTCCTACTCTAAGTCTTAAGATATTCTCTTCTTTGGTATTTCTTTTAGCTACCCTCACTGTGCCCACTTTTCGCTGTACTGCATAAAGTTGTCGACATGTGCTTCCTGTATCCCAACTGTTTCTTTTGATTATTCCTTTCACTTCAGAGTGAAATGTATGTAATAACTTCATGTTTTGCTAATGTGTCAACAATCTCATTGCCCTTTATGCCTCTGTGAGCTGGTATCCACATAAATGTTACTAAAATATTCAAATTCTTTAAACTGCACAGAATTTCATATATTTCGTTGACTATATTCTGTCGTGTGTGATGTAAATGACTGCAATGACATTAATGCAGAACATGAATCTGAACAAATAACCTTTTAAAGCAGTAACTCTTCTATCCACTGTAGTGCTATTGTAATTGCCATATTTCAACTGTATACAGACAAATGATCCAATGTTTTTCTTTAAAGCTGGTATACTAAAAGCAAATCCCGTGCTCCCTGTATTAGGATCCTTGGATCCATCAATCCAATCATAAAAAAATAAAATAAAATTGTTTTCACCAAACTCCATCAGATTCTGGTTCAGCATGTTCCCAAGTACCTGTGTGATGATTTTCAACTTGTTTTACTTTTTTTTGTTTTTACTTTTGTCTCTTCAGTCCAGAGGACATTTCAAAACATATCTAAAAACTTAAGGATTCTGAAAACAAAACAGGAGAATGTCTATTACAAGACTATAACTTTTGGGCAGGACTCTGCACACTTTGAGGAATGCAATGTATATATTATATAAAACATCAAAACTAGAAAAAAATAGTTGAGAAGCAGCCAATATTCACATTTGAGGAACAGCAGTTCAAAAGACACAAAACACCATCATGTTCCAGGTTTATTCAAAAAAAAAAAAAAAAAAAAGTTTCTCTCCTCGCCTGTTTTGTTTTTCGGAAAACAAAACTTATGCAGAGTACCACTAGGACATAACAATTTTTCACACACAGCTTCACATCAATGACAAAGATGATTTTAACAAGAGTATAAAGTGTGGAGTCTAGTACAGATATGTCAAATAAAGCTCTTCATCATTCCAGCTTATCAGTCTCTACAGAGCACAAGCACATGTAAAGATTTTTTTAACACATCCATTTAATGTAATGTAATGTGTTCAGTCTGAAAATATTAATAATATAAATCATAATGCTGTCTTCATGTTTCTGCTTGTGTAGACTACATCACAGTTTTCTCAGTGGAAAGGACAATAACTGTTGGGTTTACACTACAGATAGATTTTATACACTAACTCTGCCGGACACAGAACACCTCCGAACCTCCTGATTATTTGAAGTTATTAAAAAATAAATAATTCTTTTCATCATACATATTACAGTAGTATTACATCCATAACACAACCCCCCCCCCCCCAATCAGGCCTCAACATGTGCAAACTGCAAAAGTTTATAAAAGGTAGCACTTTATGCAAGGACCATGAAAAACCAAAACAATATAGTGTTTTAAAAGGAGCACTAAATGAAAATTGCAGCAGGTGTGACATGGGTACGATTTTAAAAAGACCGGATGAATTGGAGGGAGCTCACTGCTGTGTACGCCCCCTCATGCAAACAGTGGAGTAATATAATTTAATTATTATTAAACAAAAAACAGGTGGTCCGTAAACCAAAGGAATATATTTGGTGCTGAATGACTATTCTAATCATATCTGGTACTGTCCTAATACAAAACATTTTCTTTTAGCATTTCAAGATAAAATACTGAGCCTGGATATAAATGTTTGGATGGAAATTAATTTGCAGTAAAATAAGATCTACTGCATATTTCTCTTTCACAAACTTTTGTTCCTGTAACATCTTCCTCACAGAAACAAAATGTTTGCAATGATATTGGACAGAAACAGATGCATTGTCACACAACATACGTTATAATTCGTGCTTTGAGTTCAAGCAGAGGATGCTCTGCTTTAACGTACACCGGGAGTCCATTTTTATACACCACCAAAGTGTTTTCTTTCATTAAGACACATATGTCAACATAGCTGGGTTCAACAAACCTCTGTCACATAGTCTTGGTGATTTGGGTGTGTGTCACTTTCATGTCTTTCATTAAGCAGCCATGACTGAACCAGATTGATTGTTTTCTTTCATTAAAATAGACTCTCACCACCCAAAGTGCACCTGTAAAGAGGACCTGGGATTCTTCTTTTTCTTTGTTTCCTGGTGAGTATGAAAGGCAGTCATCTTTGTTTGGAGTAGAACCGAGACAAGAGTCCAAGTCCACACAGATGCACAACAAACACCCAGACAGAAAACAAAAGCTAGAGGAATGCAAAATTAAAACTTTGTTCCAAAAAGAATAATAATAAGAACGATGACTATGACGAAGAGGATCAAAATGACCAGCATCTTTCTATTTTTCTTCTGATACTGTTCCGCCTGCAAAGAAAATGAAAAAAAAAAGTCAAATCCTGTACTTCACTACACAGCTTTAATTTAAAGAATAAATGCAAAACATTCAGTGTTTTAACATCATGCGACAAATTGAGTTTCAATGGATTCGTTAGCAGTAAAGCTTTGTCGATCCTGTTTGTAATCAATATGCTAAATTATATCACAATCGTCTCTTTAACCGGCTGAAAGTTGCCTTTTTGTTTTCCCTGGTGGTTGTCAACATGAAGTATTAGCTTCCAAGAAAAAATAGGAAATGCATCTTAAAAGGCATAATATGCAGGACTTTTCTGCAGATGCAAAAGTAATCTCTCTCAATCATCAATTATGACCCACTAGAAGTGTGTGGTGGAGTCTGTATCTACAGAGTATTACCTATCTATGTACCTGTATTTTCTTAGTATTTTGCTGTGTTCGGGATGTTTCTGTGTGTCAACCTTTTGGGCAGTGGTGTGTAGCCCTCAGCCAATAACAGAGGTCAGGTCGGGACTCTAACATAGCAACCAGGTTACATCCTGTGTCTGTCTCTCTCTCCTTAGCTCTCAGTTTGTCATAAAGAGCTGCAGGTCTGTGCATCTGTTTCAGCACGATGGATGCGTGGACACACACCCACACACACCCACACACACACACACACACCCACACACGCTGAGCAGAGAGGCAAACAGCGGACAGGATGAAGTGTGCTCTTTCGCTGTATTCACACAAAATCCAGAGGGTTGTGCAGAGGTGCTGGGCGTGTTTATTTGTGCTTTAGGACGTAACCGCTGTGAACAAATCTGTGATTCACTGCTTTGTTTCCACTTATGCCACTCCCTCTCTTCATTCACTCTCTAACTCACTTGATCACCACTGCTCTCTCTCGCTCTCTCTCCGTCTTGCCCGTTGAGGCGAGCAGGAGTGACAAACTAGTTATAAATAGCAACTGAGAAATCCTGTATATTACGCCTTTAATTAACAGCAACCTCAACTGTCAAAAAGTCAAATCATGTATGTAGACATGAGCATTTTGTATTTTACCTTTTGTAACTGCTTCAATCCATCTTCTGTTTTAACACAAGCCTGCTCCACATTGAAGTCAATTCTGTCAAGAACGGTGCCCTTGAGGGGGAAGAATAACGAACTTCTTAGCAGAGGAAAATCATTGTAGTTATGGATTCTTTATTTTAAACAAACGTAATATTGTTATTATATAATAATAAAAAAAAGAAGAAGAGGAAGAGGTATTTTGTTAGCAATATGGTGCAGTACAGTCAAACAACTTCTAACCTTTGGTCTGTTTTGGCATAAATATTATTCAAGCTTTGTACAAAATATTAAATGTTAATATGTCAGGATGCTTTACATTTTGGAAATCATTAAGGCAACTCACTGACAACCTCGCCCTTTTACGTGTGCCTCAGTGATTGGACTATTATTTCATTGTTTGTAAGCATATCAGGACTGCTTCAAATACCTGTTCCACCACCATTCCAGCCAAGTCCCGGAAAATCTCATTCAGATCCGAGATTGACTGCACTATTTGTCGGATCTCCCTTTCTCGCTCTTCAACCATAACTGTGTGCTGCTCCACCAGCATCAGCTGGTCATCTGTGAACCCCTGAAACAAAAGGATAAAAGCTGATTATTACTACAAATTCAACAGCACATGTAGCCACAGTCTCAGCAGACACTTCTCAGACCAAATTTCAGACCAATTTTTCATTTTAAGACAAAATTGAAAAGAACTAGAATAACCGCGTTGCAGTTATATGCCTCAGTGCACCAGTGAAGTTGCAGTTTACATCCGTATGTGACCAGAATACATATAGTGACTTAGGGAGAGCTTGGTCACATGGTGCAACAACAATCACCTGTTGCTGCAAAGAAGCTCTAAATCCTACAGAAGATCTATACAATCAGCACAGTTTATGTGAAATTTTGTCATAATTAGCATATGAATTCTTGAGTTATGACTAAAAATTTGTTTTAATAGGTCACAGCGATCTTTGACTGCTGACCAACAAAATCTAATCAGTTCATCCTTGGGTCCAAGTAAACATTGGTGCCACATTTAAATTTAATTCTTTATTCCACTCAGTAGATTTCTACATACGCCTTGATGACAGAGGCAAAAAGATATCTGTACGTCAATATTGCCCTTATAAAGCTGCAATGACAAGATCGTCACAGTGTTAAATGCACAAACTATATCAGTGGCATGTTACAATGATGTTTAGAATTGATTTCTACAATGATAACATATTAATAAGAAGAAGAAGAAGAAGAAGAAAGTGCCACTGTCTCCGGCATCTCCAGAGTGTCATGAATAAGCTTTTAATGGCATTAAACATACTATTTAGAATGGCCTAATTCTACTTTTGGTCCTCTAATTTTTTTCCTTCTTTTAAATTTCACTGGTTTGTGACAGTAGGGATAGACATTTTTACTGTCTCATCAGAAATATACTTTATTTAGGCCATTTATTTTAGTGACTGTCCATCCAGACTTTTAATGGATGTTTGTTTTTCTTTTCATATTTCTGCCTTGTACACAGGACGTCTGAGCCAAACTCTGGTGGAACTCTTAATGAGGTTTACATATGTGACTTAATGAACTTTAAAAAACCAGAACCTTGTCATATACAGCTAAATCTTCATCCTCTTCCATTAGGGGTCCAGAGTCAAAAAAATGTTTTGACCTCTCCTCACGATTCTTCATGCCTGGAATATAAACATTACAGCAATTACAAAACAACTTGAGGATAAAAGATGTATGATATGATGTATAACCTTGATAAAGGTAGAAATAAGTGAGAAACAACAGCGAGCAATGAGAATTTAGAAAGAGCAATCTTACGTTTTAGGTAGCTGGACTGTGTGTGCCTGAAATTGGTGGAGAGGTCCTGCAGGCTCTGTGCCAGGGATGAGACCACATTTCTCAATAGCCTCTCCTCCTGCTCGGTGCAGTGGCCACAACGAGAATGCAAACCCGTCACAGCTCGCTGGCATCGATGAAACATCTGCAATGAGCACAAAACTAGTGAGCGATCAGAAACTAACCCCCCGTGTTTCATTTCAAACTTTTTAACATGAAATATTGTCATATGTGTTGATATCCGCACCCTAAAAACAATCATGCTCCTCTGACTGTGTGCTTAAGTAGAAAAACCTGTCAATTAAAATGATTGAAAATATGCTGAAAGATTCAGGCAGTATTTCCAACAGAAAATAAGCTTTAAGGAGTTTACTTTTTGTCTGCAAAAATGAGCATTATCTTTATTACGACACTGGTGAATTACTGTACCTGTGTGATCTCCTGCGTAGTGATTTCTATGGCATGCTCTTCCTCACTGCTGTCATCAAGGGTGGGACGATTCATATGCTTGTCATGAAGTAAGGCCAGTTCCTTCATCTTCTGCCGAACCCGTGTGATTTCATACTGGATCTGAAAGGAAACACTTAATGGTTGAAAGCCATGTGACTTCACTTTGTACACAAATTATTTGGGATTACAGGATTCCAAACGGATGCATTTGTGAGATTTGAGTTAGGGATCATATATTTGTAAGAGTCAGCCTTTTACAGACAGGTCTCTATAGCTAAAGAGTTGGGTCTATATGTAAAGTGTCATGAGATAACTATTGTTGTGAATTGACACTATATAGTGTACATAAAATTGACCTGTCTTGACTTATGTTTCTGTTCCAGTTTTAAGTGTTTGTTTTACCTCATCAACCCCCTCTATCCATTTGGGGGGAAGTTTCTTGGTGACTCCAATGGCGGCTTCAGGATCCAGACTGATTCCTGACACCAGGGCCATTCGATCATCAGCCAACTTAAAAAACACAAGTACCACATTCTTCTAATCAAACATTTCAGATAATTCATCATGGTGATGATGGTGTACCACTGTAAGCGTCTTAAAGTACATTAGTAGTAGTAGTAAATTCTACCACAAAGAGAAACAACAGTACCTCATCAAGCTCCTAATGTGATTGGCAGAGAGCAGAGTGGTCCCATCCAATAGAGAACAAGGAAAAGGAGAGAAAGAAAGAAGTAGCAGAAAGTGAGCCCCGGAAAATCAGCAGTTAAAACCCAAAAAGTGTTTTTGATTCCATCCGCACCAACAACTAATTACTTTTACTGTACAGCAGAGGAACACAAGGTCTGGCTGTTGATATGAACCGTTTTCACTCAACCCACATTTGTCCTGAGTTTGTGTGTACTAAAGTATAAAACTACAGTGTAGATGCAAAAATAAATTATATTCATACAGAAACCAGTTGCACAAGAATTCCTCTTCAAACTTCAAATTTAAGAAACAGTGAGAGTAAAGAGAGGGATTGAAGAGTTGAAATGGTTGAGCCTCAAGATCATATGAGGATGGCTGAGTTTCACTAAGAGAAAGAAAATATTTGGGATGCACAATATGTTTTTTGTTTTTTTTCAACCGATACGGATAACCAATATCTCCCTGCTTCTCATGGCTGGTACCAATAACATAACTAATAATTTTCACTTTTTTTTTGTATAATAAAAATAAGTTCATAACTTGTAGTATATGTACAGCTGGGGGTAAGAAAGGCTAAGAGGGAGTGAGCAACGATGGATGATTTAATATTTTTCCCCTCTTCTCTGAACCCATCAAAACATGTATTATAAATGAAAGTCATGTCATCACCTCTGAAACTGTAAACATGTTTGCCGACACTGTGTGGCTCTACCAGGGTGCAGTAGTTTGACAACGTGAGCACGATCACAGTGTGCTGTGCTTCTTCTTCTTCTTGGTGTTTAGTTATGGATCGCAAACCAACTTTAAAGATGTATACTGCCAACTACTGTATCAGAGTGTGCAGATGCTGTGCTTGTTGAATCAATGAAAGCACTTCCGCTTCATATTATCAGCTCTATTTATCGGCTATCATTTCATTATTGGCTGATGGCCGAGAATATAAAATTTCCCATTATTGGGCCGATAAATATCATGCATCCCTAAATTTTAAGACAATTTAAAATGAGAGGGAAGTTAATATTTCTTCTGGCAAGTAAGTTATTGTAAACCTGAGTGTACAGCAGCCTCAGTAAGTTGAAGGTACATATTCTAATGGCAAAAAAAAGGAAATTTAGTTGAGTAACTGCCTTATAGTAAGTGCATATATATTTCAGTCAGGGGATATGTAGCATGTCAAACTGTACAACTGTAAAATGAAATTAAAGTGACTTAGAGCAAAGAACAAAACAAAACACACTGTTACATATTTTTTCAGCTTAGCTTGACTGCTCTGAAAACACTAATTAATTCCCAATTCAGACACAATCGTACCACCAATTAATGTACCAACATTTTCTCTGAGGCATTGGTAGAGAGGGCAGAGACATTTAAATCAACACAGTTTTACAACATATATGGATGAAACCTGATACAAGGAGAACAGGACCAAACATACACTGAAAAGACACAGTACAAGACACTTGAGATATTAAACATAACAATCTTTCTTTTAAACATTTGCATTTGAGCTATGTGACACAACATGGTTGGAACAATGTAACAGTCGAAGGAGGGCTGTTGGGGGAAAAAAACACTAAACTACTCATAAAAACTATGAATGGCAAAGTTAACAGGTAGTGTAGCTAAAGGTATTTTCCTTTTAAGAATATGTGGAATGGAAGGTGAAGTTCTAATAAAGATGCAATATTGAGCATGAATCACTTTTCACAAAATGTTCCCAGCTCTGGAGTACCAGGTCACAGCATCGCTATCGGTTTTGACCCTGATCCTACTTGTTGCTGATGTCCTTGATGGTCCTGAGGTAAACCCAAGCACACCACTGCACACTGCATCATAAAAAGAGATGCGCTAACAGACAGTGTCCGTCCACAGTCATTTAAATGTCCCTGGTCTGTATGTTCGGCTGTGCTGATTTGTCTATGCGGAAAGATCAGCCTTTCCAAGCTGTCAGGAACAGCAGAGAAAAACACGTTCATCAGAGGAAAAAATAAGGGTTGAAAGTCATCACCCTGCTCAGTAGCTGAAATCCTGCAGCATATTTTTGAGAAATGCAGTACTTCTAGTAAGGGCTATCGTCACATGGGTGAGTGTGCAGGTTGGTAGAAATGTAACTGCCCCAGCGGGGTATTAACAGGTTAAAATGTTCACAACTGAGTCACAAACACCCTACGGCTGCTTGCTGTACTCTGTATCCAGCACCTAGTCTCCTTTACCAGAGCTGTAACATGAACTCCAGAGCAAACACAGGAGAAGCTAAAAACTGTTCATGCTCAAGCTTCCAATAAGTGTCTTGATTACCTCGTGCTTAGTATTCCAAACCGCAATGGCGTTTAAACTGACACTGTGCAAGTACATAATGACAAGGAAATTTGAAATGGGGTGAAGCATTCCTTTGAAAATGAAAGGCCCATCCACTGGACGGTATAGGCTTCAACAATGACCTGATCATGTGGACTGGCCACATGTGATCAACATTAAATGCAGTTTCATATTACTATGTGTTGGCCACAGAACAATTATTACTAGAGAGGAACACTATATGTTTTAATTTTCATAAATTGTATCTCAATTTCCACCATTATACTTTAAAAACGTATCCTTTATCTTAGAAATGGAAATGACTATACTATAAATTACTACATTAAGAGCTAAAAAGAAATATGCCACTCATCATCCTCGACCTCATCACATCTATTAGTCCTGGCTGAGGTGAATCAACTCTACGGGGCACAGAAAAACTACCGCCGTAGAAATCTTCCTGAGTAATGATTATCAGCTACTAACACACAGTTGTATCTAGCTAACACAGCTCCGTGACTGGCTATATGCAAACACACACAGAAAAATGATGCAGACCACTCACCGCAGCATTGCTACGTGTAGTCAGACGGGGGTCGTATGTACTCACTTGCTCAGCCAATATCTGCCGGTTTTGGATTGCATTGTTCCGCATTAACAAGAAGGCATCGGTCAGACGCCTAGTGGCCATGACTGCCTTGTTTGATATCTAAATTAACACTGGACAAAGTGCGGATCAGGCGATGATTTATTAAATTATGTCCACTGCCGCTGACCCGTTGCTAACACACCGCTAGCTTTAGCTTTGCCAGCGATGGGTGATGAGGAAAACTCGCGATACAGCGCCTACAGTGGACAGCAAACGACCTTAACAATATTTATATTTCAAGCATCTATAAAACTTATGTTTAAAATGAGAAACATGACCGAGAGTTTCTTCTAAAATCTTGGATTTAACGTTAGATTAGTAACGTTATTCTCCCTTAAGCAGCTACGGAAGTAGTGAAACGTAAACACCTGCGTAGACTGCTTCTTCTTCTACTACACAATTACTGGGGCTGTCAATTGTGACTGAAGCTCACCGCGCCCCCTATTGCCTCGGCGAAGAGACACGAGTGCAGGGGTGCCCAAAACTGAAACGTAATGGTGTGCCACGGGCCAAAAGCAAGCACCTATTGTATTTACTGTAAAGATGCAAAAATATAGACTCGCAATTTCCCTTAATTTACTGACTTCCTGCGCAAAGTGTCACTCTGCTCATTATGCTTAGATTATTAAAAAAATATTTAAAAAATTAGGGTACCTACATACATTAAAAGCATTTTTACCTCACAACATAAAAATCATAAATATTATAATTTCTAAGGATCATTTTTAATTATTTTAATAAGAATCTGGTGGGCCTGGTTGAACCTTACCATGTTTTGACTCCAAGCGAGTTGGAAGCGTTTTTCACTTGCACATCTCACACAACAGATTCACTCTATTTTTAATCTATGCAGCAGTCCGTACCGTTTCCGTGCACGGATGTGCAATGTACTCATGTCTCAACATGTCTCACAGGCGTAGATGTGACGTGAAGTGTTTATTTAAGCTTTAACTCTATTTTTCCATAATACCTGCATAAATGCAAGGTTGAAAGCCAATAAAAGGCACTGCACCGCGGACAAGACTGAACCAGTTTAGAAAGATACTTCGGTTTTGCATGAACACTGTCATCACGTGAGCGTGACGCTGGAATGATAGCTGTGGTTGAGACACAGGATAATGGCGGACCAACTTTGGCCCACGGGCCCCACTTTGGGCAACCCTGTCTCTCAACATAGAGATAAACTGACTCAAAACATACAGAATACAGAACTACAGTACAGACCAACGTAGGTAGGTAATATTAATTCCAGGATTGTTTTACAAAATATGACTTGTTTAGGCAAAAAATTCAGTCTTGGCTTGGAACAATATAGCTTGACAAAACAATTCCTGCACCAGTTCCACTTACTAGCTTTTTCCAGAGCTTTCAACAGTTTTAAACTGTCTTCATATGCAGGTGGAATTTGCTCAAATGTCATGGAGATGGGTCTGTTGACGAGTTTATTGGATGTTGAATTTTCACCCATTACACCCCTCCACTCCAAAATGTGTTTTTCTCATATTGTTTCTTCGCTTGGATGTTTGAGCTCCTCTGTGCAGAATGATGTATTTACAGAGTTTGACATGAAAAGATTTTCAAATGTATCTACCGAGCACTTTGGATCAACCGTATTGTGTTTAAAGTGCTATATAAATAAAGTTGAGTTGAGTTTAACATATTTCACATAAAAATTAATTTACATACATATACACAATATGATTTCCAGATGATATATTGCTTTCAAATATGCTCTTATTTTCCTTCATGTATAGTTTTTCCTTCTTCCCCTACCCTCAGACGTTGTATTGTATTGTATTGTATTGCTCTTTTAGTTGGACACAGATTTTTGCAGCATTCAACACTTCATCAACATTCATGCATTTCTGCTTATTGAACCTGAAATTACTTAAGAATAGACAGGTAACCTACAGGGTCGCTGCCTCACCAAAACAAACCTTTGACCTGCCAATGGGCAGTGTTGTAAAAAGCACACAAAAGTCATACTTGAGTAAAAGTAAAGTAAGTAAGTAAAGTGATTTGATTGCCAATAATATTATTATATATAATATGTAATTATATATATATATTTTTCAGAGCCAATTCATGAGTTCACATGTAATACTTCATTAATTTACATCTGTTAATTCACTCTGTTAACGCTGGGAACCTGAAAGCCTGAACCTCATTCTGATTTTTAGGGCTTTAATCCGGTATTTATGGAACGCGTTCACTTGTTGGGAGGGGAATAAATCAAACAAGCGCGCGTGCTTGTTGCGTTTGTGTGTGCCTACGCGCGCGAGGCGGTGCCACTCTGTAATTATGTCACTAAAAGCTCCTCCTCCGCCGATTCTTAATCCCTTATATCCGCTAATACCGCGGCAGACATTTACCCACAAGCACCAGCTGCTGTTAACCAACATATCAAAGTTCCGTGTAGTGGAGGTCTGTGTTCGAGGGCAGCTTTTTATTTACCTCCAAGCTACTGAAGTCCGAGGAGAGAGAAAGGTGAGGAGCCTCAGGGGTTCAGTCGTCTCTCTCTCTGGATGGCTGAACACCTGTGCATCACGCAGAGAGCAGCGGAATTTGAAAAAGAAAAATCGTACCTGTCACGCAGTCAGGCACATTGAATTCAAAGTATAATCCTGTCTGATGGATGCCCTTTTGAAAAAGTTGGCCTTAATTGGTGATTTCTGATTTGCTTCGCTGGTTGTCCTGTTGTTGATTAAGCTAATGGGATGTTACTGTGTGTTTTTTTTTTTTTTTTAGTGGGATAGTGCATTTACCAGCACAGTCAATATCTCTACAGGCTGGTTAGAAAAATGTATATTCATTTTCCGTGGGTGACAGTAATTGTCCATCATAGGAGGCTTAAACTCTACAACACGTTATAACTTATAGGCTGCTCCTTATGTTGCCAGATCTAGTCACAAAACCCATTTTCAAAAAAAAAAAAAAAAAAATCTGCATGTTAAACTCATGAGGGTATAGTAGGTATAATTTCCCCGCAGTGATTCCTGGGATCCATCAGCCGCAGACTGTTTAAATATCTGAACCCAGACACTGTGGTTGACAAGTGTCCATTTAGAGAGTAGTGTTTGACATGCTTCTATGCCGTCAGTCTATGGTGCAATCCAAGGAACGTAGGCAAACCAGTTCATGTGATTCACCGCCACAAGAATGGATGATCTAAGGCCTATTCTACGAAAGCCTGCCTCTTTGTTTCTGCAACCTCTCTGGAGGTTAACGTGTGATCCTGGGGTTGTTCTCCTCCCTGTCATCTCTGCCACTGACATTGTTTTTTCTCTTTGCTCATCCAGCTGATTGGCATGGCCTCCTCTGATGACACAGAAGGATCTCTGACTCCTGTGGATTTTATACAGCTGCAGCATTACATGGAATGTAAGCCTCAGCCTCTCACCCAACATTATTTCAACAATTATTGATATTAGTGGCATGTCATAACTGCATGTAGAGACCAGCAGAAGAGGTGGTTTCTGTAGCTCAGGCTGTCCTTACTGTGGAGTTGGGATAAGCAATGAGACTATCGCTCTTTTGGGAAATCAATAGATTCCAAGTATTTATTAGAGTGACTTTATATCCACTTATGACTGAACATGTGTACATAGAGAATAATGATTTGCAGTGGTGGAATGAAACTGCAAAGTACATTAACTCAAGTGCTGCATGAGGTGTTTTAATTTTATTTGACCTTTTACTTCTGCTCTACATTTGTCTGACAGCTACTAGTTACTTTGTTGATTTTAATTACAAACATAAAATCAGCTCATGAAATGTGACGCATTATTACTAATTCATCCAAACAATATATAATACATATATAATACATAATATAATGTAATTACATTAATGTCAATGTATGTATAATTAATAATGTATATTAATATCAATGTAAAGTAATTAAAATTAGTTCAGACGAAGAACGACTGCAGCAGTGGAATACTCCTTCCACATTAATGCATCAGTAACAGTAGCTAAATAATTTACAGCATAAATATATAACAGTCATAGGGGCCATTTGTTTGCTGTTTGCTTAACAGCAGACAAATCTGCTTAACAGACAAATGACGTTTGATACTGTGAGTATATTTTACTGTGGTTTTAATGCAGTTTTTTTTTTTTTTTACTTGTAATAGAATTTTTACACAGTTGTGTGCTACTTTTTTTACAATAATGATTTGGAAGCTGTGAGAAAGTGAACACACAATGATTGGATCACTGATTTATGAAGCTATAGGAAAAAAACGAAGACAAGCAGTCAAAGATGAGAAGAACAAGAAAACGTTCACACAATTCAATCAATAAAAATATACTTTTTAAATCTGATCCTATAATTTTTTTAATTTACATGTCCAACAGAGGAGACTAAAGGAGAGAAGAATATTGAAACATTGATGAATTTTACCTCAGCGTGCTAATTGTGTAGAAACTGAAAGTTTTGAGTGCATTCTGATCGATCCGAGTGTGCAGACCTGATGGATCACTGACTTACTTTCCTGTGTTTCCAGTTACTTGAAACTTGAGAATCTCGGAAAACACCGGAGATAAGCATCGTTAAATAAATGACTGAGGACGTTCCTCATATTCATTCCTCATATGCATCAACATAAGAAAATACTCCATAATGTTTCAATGGAGGATCATTCAGCATCAACACAAGAAAACACAAACAACTCCAGAATGTGAGCGAATGCTTTTGGGCCGAGGTTTGAATTAGATAGACCTGTTGACAGGAAATTAAAAGGTGCGGGGCTAAAAATATTCTGCCATACACTCAGAAGATTTGAAAGAAAATGAAATGGGTGTGTAGGCTTTTAGTGCCGGTGCTCGTTGATGGGTGTGTGTGTGTGTGTGTGTGTGTGTTGTTTGCACAGTTGGATAATGAATGGATAATTACACCCACTCCTCTCTGGACCTGAGAAAAACACTGCTGTGTGTGTAACCTCTGTCAAGCAGGGCTCAGATTTAATGTAGGATACAAACAAAACGTCCATGTCCACAATTTGGGATGATCTTACATTTGTTTCCTGTTTTAGCACTCTGGAGCCATGTAATTAATGTGTGGGACTAATGGCAAATAGACAAAGAACTGGATTACTAAGCTCCTTTGTTATTAATTTTACTGTGGAACTTTTTTAATCCCTCATGTAAGAACAGACAGATTCGTATCAGGCATTACGTTTCATTCTTTTCTTGTGTACCTTTTTGATCTGTTAATTCACTTGAACAACATCCTCTTTGCAGACAGCAGTTTGGCTGTGAAAGATGTGGTTAAAGAGTTTCACCCCGGGGGTCGGCTGGCGCAGCACAGATATGGAGAGGTAAGAGATCTTTTCATGCACAACAATACATGTGGTAACACTTTATTTTACAGGGCAGGAATTTCCCTTTTCTTCAAGTACATTTTGTAGGACGTTGGTATTAATTATATAGAAAATAGGAATTGCATCAAAGGAAAATCTTCTATTAAACCCACATTTATTTTCATTCATTATTGGAAACCTTTTTCTACTTTATTCGTATTCTAGCTGTGGAATTTATTCATTTGAAGTGAAGGAATCGTCTCTTTTTTTCCTCCTGTAATTAGTTCCAAATTTCATAGTTTTTTATTGGAAACTTTCAACGAAATCTTGATAAAATTATCAAGAACTTCCAGTCCTGGTCAAATTAAAGCATTGTTGTTTCGACCCTGAGTCTCCTGACAACAAGTTTCATTTCCTTCCACAGTGCGTCGATGCAGTGGGCTTCTGTCTCTTTCTCAAGACCTACCTAGAAGTGGAGGACTTCCCTGCAGATTTCTACCAACGCCTTTTTCGCTATTTTCAACACGTAGAGCAGGATGGGTTCACAAAGAGCCCTTTACCAAAAGGCGGTAAATCATTTTGAAAGTCCCATCTTCTTTTACGTCCCAGCATGAAACGGGTGCTAAGAGGAAAAGCACTGAGCTCTGCTGTTGTGTGAATGTTGTTGGGAATACACCACAGACCCTCTTGAAAATATCAAACAAAAGAGGGAATGCTACAAAGAGCATTTCCCATTGGACACTTTGTCCAGCGCCCACCTGTTTGTTTCTCCTTCTTTTTTTTTTTTTATCATATAGTGCTGCGTCATAGAAATAAGGCCGTAGGCAAGCTTTGGAGATTAGTGCACCTGTTCCAATAACCAACCTATGATAAAATATTTGCTTTTATTCTGCAGAACTAAAGAGATTCATGCTGTTTGACATGTCAGTAATGTGATTAGGGTTTCCAGTTTGATCAATGGGTTCTGTCCATTTCTTTGTCTTCAGGCGGGGTCTTTCTTCGTGATGTGTCCTGTTACTTCTCGGTGCTGGAGGAAGGACAGCCGCGGGAGAAGCTGGAATGTTGGTTTCATCTACCTTTAGTGACATGTTTATTATAGTGCAACTGCATTTAATACACATTTGCCACTGATGAATGAGATCACTGACTGACTTTGTTTCATTTGTAGTTACTTTCAAACTTTACGATAAAGACGGCAACGGACTCCTGGACAGCTCTGTAAGTTACTCACAATCACGGATACGTTTCTCTAACTGCTCTGTTTGTACAGGACTTTTATTTTTGTGGAGTTGTATACCTACTTAGATTGAGTGGCTGGTTTTGGATGTGCAGCACACATAATTATCACCATTGACAGTATTTTGCACATTGATTCAGATGGATATGATCGCACCCAAATCCACAGTGAATGTAAACCATCATGTGTCTCCATCAGGAAGTGGATCGTATAATCACCCAGATGATGCGAGCTGCTGATTACCTGGGCTGGGATGTGACTGAACTCAGACCAGTACGAGTCTCTTTTTGATGTTTGATTTTCATTTTTAAGCTTGTAGAGTCTACATGAAACGTTTGATAACTTAATATTTCTGACAAGAAGGAGGGTTTTTACATCTTTCTGATGTAAAAGTTTGTTTTGCATCAGAAAGAGAGCTTAAAAGAGCTGAAGATGTTTACTACTCAGGAGTTAGATGATAAATATTGAGTATATGTTTTTGCAATTTGTCAGGTGCTCAAAGACATGATGACAGCGATCGATGTGGATGACAGTGGGACTGTCACTCTGGAGGAATGGGTGAAGGGAGGCATGAACAATGTGCCTTTACTTGTTCTGCTTGGACTGAAGGTGACAGAACACACATTTGACTCCACATTCAACATTTAAGTTTCTGCACAACATCCTCTGCTTTGTTGTCGCTGGGAATAAATTGACGTCGGGGTGATCAACTGTGCTTCATATTTTTCTTTTCTCTTCTCCTTTTTAAAAATCTTTTTGTCTTCCCCTCACCCACAGATGACAGAGAGGGATGGGCAGCATATTTGGAGGATGAAGCACTTTAACAAGCCGACCTATTGTAGTGTGTGTCAGAGCATGCTGCTGGGCCTCGGAAAGCAGGGACTCTGCTGCACCTGTAAGAACTCACAGCCACCATCAGGGGGCAGCCATGCACCTCATACGCAGTACTAATGAAGTGGAGCGGTCACACCTTTTCCCGTTCACTTGTACTGTCTGTTATTTGTCCCTGCAGTTTCCAATGAATAAGAATACAGATATTTTGTCTTAGTGTAGAATGCTTTGCCTTGAACTCATTCAAATATTTGTTTTTCTTCAGGTTGCAAGTACACCGTCCACAGTCAGTGTGCCAACAAGAATCCTGAACCCTGTGCTCGCACCTTTGTCAAATCTAAAAAGGAGATTGGTGTAAGCACAACAACCCCACTTCCTTTCCAGTTCCTTACATTGGTTTGGTTTTATTTCTGTTTTTCAAATTTACATTTACATTGACACGAGCGTTTGAGTTGCAAAAGATTTAATCTTTGAAAACAGGTGACAAAAATATAGTTTCATTTTAAATAATTATTCAGTTATTTCTTAGAACAGTCGGGTAAAGTAGTTTTAAGTAAATATTTCTCAAAAATTTGTAAATAATGCCTTTGTCATTGCTTATATTTATTTGCGGATTAATACACATTTGGAGCTCGAGTGAGTATTTCCTGCTGCAGGTCGGATTGACCTAAAATAAACTATAGTTTGCATGTAGATCGTAGTAGAATATCTGCAGACTTATCCTTTAAAGTCTTTTTTTTATCACATTTAACCAAATCTGTAGTGAGTGGGTTTTGAGTTATGTTTGTTGAAACCACTGTTTTCAAGGTCAAGAATGAGCTGAAGGCTGATATTTGACATGTGAATGTATTAATGCCAGTCCTCTTTTTACTGACCAAAATCCAAATGGCAGCAACAGTAAACACATTAACAACAGGGAACATTACAGTGCATTAGTCAGTAATAAGTGCAACCCATCATTGTTTTTGTTTTTTTAAGTGCGGCTTACGGCCAGCACAGTCTGCTCTGTACATCTGTTAAATGTCCTAATTTTGCACTAGCGTAGACAATGATCTGTTCCTGGTCTTTTTGTGGTGTCACACCCACAACTCACTGATTTACACTATATTTAATAGATCACAACAGCGAACTGGGCAAATTTCCTCAGCTGCTTCAGAAGGTGACAGGTGCCAGGGTGCTTTATTTGATCTGGTGATGCACATGTGCCTGTCAATGGTTATTTAACAAATTGTCATAAATCTGAAGACGTATGTAACTTCCACAGCTGCTCTACAGAGGGAGTGGTCTGTGCTTATTCTTTTAAAGTCGTACATTGTTCCTGGAGCTGAAGCTGAATAGCATCTTAAGACTTGTCTCGACCAGAGGTTCTCAACCTTCTGTAACTTAAGGCCCACCTCTTATTGTAAAAAATGTCAGAGGACCACCTTCCAAAATAAATGAGAAAAAAATAAACTTAAAAAGGAGGAAAAAATAAACTGGGCTATGACAGGATTTCACAACATTTAACATACTACTCTTTCAGCTTAGCATCACTGCCTGCCATTATGAATCAAAATTTATTCAGCCACACGCTTTGTTGCTTCTACTGGTGCACGGTCATCTCTAACATCACTTTTTCATTTCAAAAACATTTTGTGTATTCTTGACCACATTCAGTTATAAAAATAACTAACTTTGTACATAAAAAAAAATTAATTTTAATCAAACCAGTTGGCAGTAGAGGGACCCACTGACACTGATGCCAGTGGGCTGCGGCCCAGCTGGTTGAGAATAGCCGGTCTAGACATTATGTACAGTATGTGAAAATTACACCATTACAACATTACACCTTTTCCTCCACCTCTCTTTTTCTGCTCCTCTGTGTGTCAGGTAGCAGCTCATGACTGGATCAGAGCTGACGGTAACTCCACCAAGTGTCAGGTCTGCCACAAGAAGATCAAAACCTTAGCGGGGAGGCGTTGTGTGTGGTGCCAGGAGATGGTGAGGACTGTGTTTGTTTCTGTGTACATTACTGAATGCATTAGAGAACATCTCGTTGACTGAGTCTTGTCTCTTTTTAAAGCGTCACGATGAGTGTCTTTTCGCTGGTTTATCGTCATGTGGTTGTGGGCCACTGAGAGATCATATACTGCCTCCATGGGCCATATACGCCGTCTCAAAGGTAAAATGAGCAGCTTAGCCAAATACCAACACCATAAATTTGGCATATTATAGATTTATATGATTATTGTTAGTGAATTGTCTGTTTGTTGGCTGGTTGTCTGTTGTTTCCTGCAGGAGGAGGACACCAGCTTGTTAAATGTCACTCCTGATGGCCATGTCCTGCAGGTCTGTTGTTATCAAATCCTCTTACACACTTTTATTCCTTTTCCAACTGTATACTCATGTGTTTTCTCATGTGTTTTCTCTGTGAGGTCTCTTTCAAGTGTTATATATGCATATGATTGCTTTTGGGAGAATCTCCAGTTTTAATGATTCTTCATGGGGTTTTTTCATGTTTAAAAAGACTGTACCAGTGTGTATGTAGTCTGTTCGGTTCAGTTCAGTGTATTGGATGAAGTCATGGACAAACTTATCTGTCATGGTGATGTCCGCTTCTGCAGGGACAAGCCCACTGATCCATTTTTTAAGTTTAAGAAATTTAAGACCGGACACTCGCCTCCTGTAAGCTTGAAAAGTGGCTGTTGGTTTGTTGCCTCCTTTATAAAGAGCATCAGCTCTCAGGAGCTTAAACTCATGTTGATTTCAGTCTATTCCAATGGTAATGGCTGAGAAAAATTTACAGAGAAACTTAAAACTGTTAATAGCTCAGCATTCGCTGCTAACAATTTTCAGTTAAATATTCCTGAAATCTAAAAAAAAAACCTGTCACTGCAGTAACAGTATATCATCATAATGTTTCAATATTAAAGGACATTAAGTTTCATATTGTGAGGCACGGCTCACATGTGTCCTTACATATCACATGCATTTTTCAGATGAGTTCCACGAGATCTTAATCTGTAATATGTTTTTCTTCAGATTGTTCCAGTTCCAGACACCCACCCTCTGCTGGTGTTTGTAAACCCAAAAAGTGGAGGAAAGCAGGGTGAAAGGTAAACAGCTTAATTACCTCTAGTGTAAAAGTGATCAATTCATTTTAGGTCATCTTTGGAATATGAATATGGCTCCTCTCACTTTTTCTTTTCTCTCTTGATTTGTATCTCCGTGTTTTCCACAGAGTGCTCAGGAAGTTTCAGTACCTGCTGAACCCACGTCAAGTATACAACCTGTCCAACGGAGGTCCTGCACCAGGGTACAACATGCTACCACACTATGAGTGGTTATTGGTGGACACTTAATTTGAGTTTTTCACATTAATGTTGTCTTTGTTTCTTCAGACTACACTTCTTCCGCAGTTTGCGTGACTACAGGATCTTGGCATGTGGAGGAGACGGCACCGTTGGGTGGCTCCTGGATGCTATAGGTACTGTAGGTCCTTTTGGGTTTCAGAGAGGGAATTAATAATTTCATCTCTAAAGCTTAATAATGTACCTGTGATTTCAGACAGAGAAGGCCTCCAGGTGTGTCCTCCAGTAGCTGTCCTGCCTCTGGGCACTGGGAATGACCTGGCTCGCTGTTTGCGCTGGGGAGGAGGTAAAACCATCAACACACAAACTCTAACTCAAGCTAGCACTGACACTGGAGCCTTAATTTTTGCTTTTTTCTGCTTCTTTTGTAAACCACAAAAGGCTACGAGGGGTCAGACTTGAGAGAGATCCTGACGGAGATCGAAGCGAGCGAGTTGGTTCTCATGGACCGCTGGAGCATCCAGGTGATACCAAACGACCCCCAAGAGGCAGGAGACCCTGTGCCCTATGAGATCATCAACAACTACTTTTCTATTGGAGTGGTGAGTCACTACCTCAGCGGGGAGGAATGATAACACCACACATGATTACTGATTGATTTTTGATTGAGAGAAATCACATTGCCAAATGTATGACTTGATGCGATTGCACTTGTGTCCATGTGAGCAGGATGCCTCGATTGCTCATCGTTTCCACTCCATGAGAGAGAAACACCCCCAGAGGTTCAACAGCAGGTGAGGAGTCTGACTAACTGGATGAACAATAAGTGTTTCCTAGCATAGCAGAGATTTTTGTTGTTGTTGTTTTTTCAGAATGAAGAACAAACTTTGGTATTTTGAGTTTGCCACTTCTGAGACCATCTCTGCCTCTTGCAAAAAACTAAAGGATTGTCTCATGATCAAGGTTAGAATTTCAACACCAAAACTAATCATCTGTGATTCACATAATTGCTAATGTCTCAAGCTTTGCTTTTGTTCAGCTGTGTGTACAGACAACAACCTGCTGCTTTGCTTCTTCCAGTGTTGTGGGAGACCTCTGGACCTCAGGAGCATGTCTCTTGAGGGCATAGCTGTCCTCAACATACCCAGCATGCACGGAGGCTCCAACCTCTGGGGCGAGTCCAAGAAACCTGATAGTGTGCCAGAGGTGGAGCACAGTGAGGTCATCACTGACCCTGAACTTCTTAAAACAATCTCACAAGGTGAGACACGGCTGGGTGAATGCATTTTGTCAAAGTCCTGCCTTCTTGCATGCAGCTGTGACCAACTTGTTTGAACTCGATTGGTGTGTATTGTCACTCCACAGACATGAGTGATAAGCGTTTGGAGGTGGTGGGGCTGGAAGGAGTCATAGAGATGGGGCAGATCTATACTGGTCTGAAGAGTGCCGGGCACAGACTGGCACAGACTTCCCAAATTACCATCAGGTTGTGTACTTTTACTTACAAGTGGACGGCAAAAATATCAAGAACACCTGACAATATAAGACATCTGCATTCAACACCAGCACAGACAACAGGCTCAAAAATAACCACTGAGTGAAAACAATTCAATTCAATTAAACTTTATAAACAAGGTCTTATGTGGCGATTGTTGTTGACTGCATTATGTTGTCAGAGGGCTGTACTATGAAGCGAGTAACTGGCTTATCCAGGTAACTTCAGGAGTAACTTTGTGACGTCAGGTGTAACTTCAAGATTAACCCATACTACAAAAGATGGATAAGTTTTACCCAAGGTATGTTGCCATGGCGATTTATACTGCATCCCTAAACTGCTCCGAGCAGGTTATCTTCGTGGTTAACTCGGTGTTACCCTATCTACATCTCAGTTAGCTCATACAGTTAGCCCTTCAACCTATTGGTGCTTTAGGGAGTGGATCTTATTAGCGCATCAATTTCTGAGATGTAGCCAATGTGTAGAATTGAATTATCCAAATAGTTTACACATATTTAGAGAGTATATTTTTACCTGTCTGTAACCTACTATCACGATATATTAGGGCCATTGTAGGTAGAAAAAACGGAGCTGATGGTGGAGGGAGGTGGCTTAATAATCTGAGAAAAACATCTGCAATTCTCTGGGATTAAAGTCACAAATTTCCGAGAATAAATCCAAATCATGTTTTTTTTCTGTACAGGTCAGATTTACAGCAATGTCTCTTTAAAGTCTGAATGCTTATGATAATATGGTGACTGTGGGGCTGAAATCACCAGAATTTCGTTATTGCTACATCTGACTTTAAAGTACATCTATAATTTGATGAGGTCATCGCTGCAGGTATAATACACGGCAAGCGGTGGTGTCTGCTGTTGTATGATGAGATTGACCCAGTCTTGAAAAAAACACTATTTTCCAGAATGTTTCTTCTAAAATGTATGATTGTAATGTCATAGAATATTCAAGTATTTTTCTTGTTAATTTGTGATTTATTTTCTTAGAAATGTACCACTATAATCTAAAAAATCCTGAATTTTTGTCTCGGAATATTACCCCTCTCGCTAGACTCTGATTCAGTTTTCTTGACAATTCAATTCTATTACAAAAAGTAGAGTCTAGACAGATAGAGAAGATAGGTACTGCATGTCTGCAGTGCGCTGCCAACAAGCCTCCTTGGCCCATTACGCTGTAAGATTTTGCCATTAATGTTTCTTTGAACTCTTCATATCCTGATATTGTCATCATACACTCTTCCTGGGAAAAATACTTGTCATGAGTCGTAATGAAAAACTAATAAGTTAAATGAGTAAGTTAACACCGAGTCAACTAACCAACATCTTATTCACCGTCGTAGTACCGTTTAACTCCACTTTAGGTAATTAGAGACTTTCCTTGATAACCCAGAGTTAAATCTGAGTAGGTTAAACTCCTTTCGTGGTACAGCTCTGTGGTGTTATGCTCACGTACAGTATAAATAGTACAGTATGATTTAATCTCATTTTCTCTCCCCCTGTGTGCAGGACAATGAAAGCCCTGCCCATGCAAATAGATGGGGAGCCCTGGATGCAACCTCCATGTACTGTAAGTGTTATTTACCATCTAATCCAGTGCCGAGAATCAAGACTCAGATATTACATGCTTATATTCATTAAATCCAAATGGTTACAACATTGTAGCGTTAAACTTTGTTAAATTCATTCATACATTGATTTTGATTACTGCGGCAACAACATTGCAGTTAGCAAAACATTCAGCAACCTTCTGAACACACACAAACAAACAACACAGCTGCCCTCGACCCCCATTGATAAATATGGGTTAGGCAAAATATTAGGAACACCTTTCAGTATGACGCAATACAACTCAACAGCATCACAAACTGCAACCTCCAAAATTCTACATCTCTCTAAAACTGTTTCTTTCTCTTTATGAGGTAGAATTTATTGCAGGTCTGTTGTATTAGACTTCATTAATTTTCGCTAGGTGTATCTAATAAAATGGCAAGTGTTTGGAGCCCATGCGTCCTCTTGTACTCACTGATCCTGCATCTGACGTAAGTTAAAGTCAGGAAATAATTATTGCTCAGGACTGTGGGTGGGTACTGGAACTGGCCCAGCGACTTGTGAAATAACACCGGAAGTATTGTTTCTTCAAAGTAAAAGTACACATTATTTATCTTTATTTATTTTAGGATAAAGGGAACGATCTTGAGTTAATTGAAGTACAGACAGAATACCTGTTTTACTGGACAGTTTGGAAGAATAGTATTTTTGTAGTCATAATTAAATAATCGTTTAATTTTAATTTAACTGTCATTAACCAAAATTGTGTTTTTATTTATTATAGATCCACATAATTCACAAGAACCAAGCTAACATGCTGATGGCTGCACCATCAAAACCATCCGGCTTCTTTCACCTCAAGTAGATTAGTGGTTCCACTACATCATCCACCCTGCTGAGGGTCCCAGCAGAGCAGACCCTCTGTATTATCTTGGAAATGATCATCACTGAATGTGCAGCTGTGTTTTTTCATTCTTAAGTATTATTGTGTATGTCTTTTGCACTTATTCCTCATATCATTTTAAATTATTTCAAAAATACAGACACTGTAGCAGAGACCACACTGACATATCAAGACAAAAGTGCAAATTTCACTACTCAGTCTGATCATTGCTATTGTGTGCCAACTTCAGTGTAATGCATCTATTTTTTGTTTTTGTAAATAATAAGCATGAGCAGAGCATGTTGCATATCTGCAGTATATGGATAAGGAATATACGTACTCATTTTATGTCGTGATAGCTCTTTTTGTGGTTAATCTAATCTACAGTAGTGTCTTGTTGAGTTTCATGTGTACTTCCTAATGCAGCTGGGCTCCCATGAAAAAGAGAGGGAAGTACTTGCATTGTGATGAACTGGCTGTGTTCAGCTCACAGCAGCTCACCTTATTCAACAACGATTTCAAACCTGTCTGTTCTCTTGTCCCTCACTGTCAGTGTTCTGTCAACTAAAATTATTTATTTCAGTGTTTTGTACTTTTGCTTAAGCAGGTTGAAGAAATAACATGAGAAACCTGATGGATTGAATGTGACTGAATGTGGTCTTCCAAAGATTTGATCTTTATTTCTAAATGAGTCCTGAAAGAGTGTTTGATATAGTTCTCCCAAATTTACCAAGTTTAGTGTAAAGAACAGCATTCCATGTTATTTAATACATTAAGGTGTATAAGACAAGAGTAATATTAGCTTCCTCAGTGTTGTCGTCATGCACCTTTTCTGACAATTTATGTATTTGCATCATCTTTGTAACGCGATTCTCTCATTGATTAGTTTCTTAAAAATGGTCACAAAATACACAGAAACCTGGGGAAATATTACTGATTGTGAAGTCATGCAAAATATAATATAAATATTAAGTCTTGTGTTGGATTTTCATTGTAAATACATGTCTGCATTCTGCATATTTATATATATGTAACATGCTTCTATGTTCATTTGTTATCTCGTCAAATTGTGTAGCTGTCATTTGCATGTGTCTTGACAATAATGTATACTCATGTGGCTCATACAGTAAGCATCACATTGGCAACATGTTTTGAATTGTCCTCTGCTGCCTCATGAATAACACTGTCTGCTTTAAGCTTTTCTCGTGTAATTTTAGGGCCAAATGCCACAGAGAAAATAATGTGAGGTGACATAGTATAAAGAGCACAAAAGTCCGCACATGGAGGAGGTTTGGGGTGGCGGTGGATGGGTAAATGACATGTGAAAAGCTTAAAACACATGAAATAAATCCTTAAAAGTGGCGTGCTATTCATATGCCACCCCATGAGGTCATGCTGGCAGTTTTTATTTACAAAGGAATTGCATTTCACACTTGCTTTTGTCTATTTGTAATATACTGTCTGACCTATTTATATTTACAGTATCTGGGTTTTTACTGTTGTTACAGTTGAATTTCTGTTCTTAAAGGTTTGGTTAGATTGGAATGAAACAGTTTTTATCATGAGGATACAAAAACCCCATTTTCAGTCTAAATCCTAAACTCTTATATAAAGGACAAATGGCAGCATATCTGAAAGATTACATGGTCATATAAATTAATTAAAATAATTAATTAAATATAATAATTAATTTTAATAATATGTTGCTTATGCTGCTTTCAACAATGTGGGAAAAACATAAATATGCCTGTAACAACATAGGAGTGTACTCTCATGCTTATCCGTCATAAAGAGTGTTTATCAGCACTTAACAATGCTCATATTTCTATTGACTTGTGTATTTATTTGAAGTATTGTGTACATGCAGTATTACTTTGCATGCTGCCCACTTATTGAAAGCAGGAGAGGAGGACCATTTCAGAAGTGGCAGCAGCTAAGCTTTAACGGTGTGTGTGTGTGTGTGTGTGTGTTGAAAAAAATCTATTTTCATATGCATACACTGCAAATGAAAATGAAAATGCAAATGTAAAAAAGGAAGTGGAATAATCTGATATTTAGATGTGTAATCTAGTTGGACTTGTTTTGAATATAAAAGGATTATCCAGTGCTGGTGAAGCAAGTTTTTATCCTTCTTTGGGTTATTTATTTATTTTTTTTAGAAAAGAGTCAAACTATGTCTGTAAAGTCACTGAAATGTCATTTTTCAAGTCAAGTTGTCTTTTTCTATAACATACTGTATGTAAACCAATTTCACATACAAACTGACTTGTTTCAAGAATATAGAGAAAACAAGACAGAACAATTCAGATGGTTGTACTCAAAGATTGTACTCAAAGAAAATGGCAATTCATTCTAGACAGTCGTACTTGCAGAGCAACAACACATTTTCTGTCAACACAGTACTTAAGTAAAAGTAGTAAAAGTCATTTTATTTAAATTGGCAGATGTGTTTAATTAACCCCGTGCAATGTTGTATTAGTTTGTGCTCTTATGCTCTTTTGTCCGTGTATTCATAGTGTGCGTGTGCCAAATTTCAGGGTTTGGTTTTGGGTTTTTCTGGTTGTTGTGGACAAGTTATGACATGAGAGCTAAAATGATACTGACAGACACCTTCAGCTGCGGCTGTGACATCCATACTGCAAACTGCGTGAAGGTGACGTTATGATCTGTAATTTCACACCTCTTGAATTCAACAAGTGAACAGGTAATTGTTCATGTTCATGTTGCTATTCATATTTTGTGGGCACGGGTTAGGACCGGGAGGAAAAACGGGACTGGAAAAACACACCTCTTCCTCCTCAGTACCAGGAGAGTGGGCAGCCTGACAGAAAAGGAGGATTCCGGTGATACCCAGCAGTTTTATGACCTGCTGACCAGTTCTTTTCTTCTTTTATAAATTAACAGAGTTTAAAGAAGGTCGTTATTTCAGCAGTTTTTTTTATTTCAAAATGTAGAAACTGGAGTAGCCTATACACCCTGGGTCTCCATAAATTATGAGTAAAGGTATAAATCATTAAAAAAACACACACACACATTTACAACTTAGATACTGAATAGATTTGTTTGCTTGTGGTGCATTTTCCTCTTCGAGTTCAGTTGACAGATGGCAGAGGGAGTTTTGTAGCCATTCTATGAAAGAAAAACAGTAACATACAGGTGTTTCCTGGGCTGTCACATGATCGCACACCTTCCTGCTGTAAACGTGTGTAATATATCGACATTTCCAGTCTGTCTGCACCTCCAAACTACGGCTATTTTTAGTATTTTTCATCTCGTAATAGCCCCACTTGAGCGCCGCTGTAGTCGCTGGTTTATATTTAGAATGCACGCTCCCCCGACTCTTGCGTCAATGGAATCCCGAGCGTGCGTCACACGGAAGAACGTCCCTGTCGAGCCCGAAGCTGATTGGCTGGAGACCCGGAACGTTCCACCGCCCTGTTCACCATTAATGGGCATGGGCCCGCCTTTTTGTCGATGCAGCCAAAATAAAACAAGAGTGTGTGGAGCCTCCTGCGTTGGTCTGAACCAGTGTGTGTGTGTGTGTGAACGTCTTTGAATGAGTGTGTGTTCTGACAGCAGCTGGCAGAGGTGACATTCATCAGTTTCATTCGTTTGGAATAAATAAAAAGCTTAAAGATCTGGATATTTACATGAAACAGGTGAGTGAAAGTGGATTTTGGGACTGTGCATGTATTTATATTTGTTTATTCAAGGGGGGCACATTAATGCTGATCTGAGCATTTATGCTTCATTAGACTTATAACTACTTCCATAATTATTTAAGCACATAGAACAAGACTGACTAGACTGCTGATAGCCTACAACAATTATACATTTGCAGCCTTATGCTCAAATTAATTTGATGGTTTGATGGAAAATAATGTTTAAAGATGTCATATGTGCCTCAGCCCCCCTCTCTGTGTGGCAGTCATTGCTATACACTCAGTTGCAAGTTTGTTAGACACACCATGCTTAAACTAATGCAGTCTAATACATCAGCCCAGCAATAAATTCTAAACTAGACTACCCTCACTGATATAAATGGGGTGGACAAAATATTACAAACACCACACTAGCAGAATAAACTACATCTTCTACAGCCAACTGAAGATTAGCTTAAGCTTGTTAGCTGTACCTAATAAACTTGGCAACTGAGTGTAAACAGCAGTTCTTGTATGATAAATAAATGTCAGAGTAGTGCTTTCCTAAAAGTTCTTTTGTCTCAGCTACATTCTCAACAACAAATGTGTCTGATTGTGTTGTGTTTCACGCATGGGTTTATTACTGTTGTTATATAGTACGAGAAGACATGTAGAATAGTGAGTATTTATAGGACATAAGACACACATTGGACACACGTCTCTCATAAGTCAGGCTTAATTGTAAGTTAAGCAAAATTATTTAGTGATTTGGTTTAAGTTTGAACAACTTTTGCAAAATGCTCAGGTGTAGAATGAGGAAGTCCACACTTGTGGATACACGCCCATTCATCCAACACACACACACACACACACACACACCCTCACACACACACACACACACACACACACACACACACACACACACACACACA
>JBBPCS010000359.1:9632188-9673201 GCA_037974645.1 Hollardia meadi
ACACACACACACACACACACACACACACACACACACACACACACACACACACACACACACACACACACACAGTGGCTACTCCCAGAGGAAACAGGACTAAACATGACTAAACGTTTTCATAGAGAACTCTCTTCGCAGTGGCTCCAGACCAGTTTGTAATGCCTGTGATCAAATCCTGATGACTACACATTTTAGAGGTTGGACCAGTGTGGTTCTATGGAAGACACCATGCCAACTGCCATTCTGCTGGTGCACCACTTTTACACAGACTGAATTAACTATTGGATAGATTGTCATGAATTAGGATGAATTCTAATAAATTGCTGTGGTTAAGGTGCTATATAGCACCCACTGCAGAAAGAACCTGTTAAGCCCTGCGTGGTTCTTCAGTGGTTCTTCAGGGCTTCTTTAAAGTGGTTGAGGTGCTATATAGCACCCTGCCGTACAAAGAACCAGTTAAGCCCCTGCATGATTCTTTGGAGGTTCTCTACTGGTGGATTTCAGCTTAGTTTAGTGTAGCTGGGGAAAGAATAAAATAACTACATATTTTAACATACTAAACTCATGCTGAACGTGGTAAAAATATACCTGGTAAACATTAGCATGTTAACATTGTCATTGTGAGAATCGTTTAGCTAAAAGCACTGGTCAGCCTCACAGAGCCAACAGCATGGCAGAGTTCTAGTCTTATAACAACAGATCAGATGCAGCAGGCAGCTGTGTTTAGAGAACAAAAATAAAATCTGATAAACCCAAATGGATTGCTGTAGTCAGGTTGGTATTTTGCACATACAAACAACACAGCAATATTTCCACAGATACAAGTTTGACAGTACTGTGTGTAGCTTATGCCTAATTTAATTTGAGACATAAATAAGACAAGTGCTATAAATAGTATATTCTACAGCTTTTACTACTGTTTATGCCCAGAGCAGCCATCTTGGATTTTGAGGTCAGGGTTTGTTAGGTTCTACGGATGACTCGGAAATCTGACTTCAGGGGACTTTCCAATTAAAATTTCCAACTGGTAACTCCGAATTCCGACTTCCCAGTTCAAACCGAATGCACCAATAGTGAGGCATTTAGCAGTAAAAGAGCCAGATATTTCCCTCAGGAGTTGCTGGCCAAACAAAGCTAAAAAGAGAGTGAATATTTGTATTGGTCAGGTGGCCAGAACCTAACTCCGTGTCTGTGGGATGTGTAAATATAGGCAAATTTGGCTGACACTGACTTTTATACTGTATATGGTGACAATATATCATTGTTGTTTACAGCTTGTTGTACTACCTCCAAGTGACCAAAAAATAAATTATTGCAGGTTGAACAGCAAAACTTGCTTCTTAGCAGCACTTTAAGTAGTGTCATCACCTGTCATGAAGGAGAGGTTTAGGTGAGCACAGTTTCCTGATGTTGCCTTACATGATGAACCAGAACAGGAGTTAGTCAAGAAGGCACATTTTCATCCAGTATCTATAGTGACATATTAAAAGGTTTCCTAAAAACAAATAAAACTAATCAAGTGTTAAATAGTTCAATTCATCATTAATCATGAAGTGATTTTTAACAAAGAGTGTGAGACAAAATGGAGTTATTTAATGAATAGCCTATTATCACTTCAAGTGATAATATTCATTCATTAAATAATGGTAAAATTAATTAGGATGCCTATTTTTGGTCATTATGTTTTCTTTTGGTGATTTATCCAACTGCCCTTATGGTACTAACCCAATTAGACATTTTCATTCTACCAACTAACTTTCAATTTAAATGTCTCCCTGAACAATTCATAAGACTTTTCCCACAAACGTTTGAGCCTTTTATTTTGAAGGCAGCCTTGTTAAACAGGAAGTCTTATTTTGGCAGGTGTATTTGGGTGTGACGCAGGTGAACTTGCTCTTTTAGGTTGTTAGTGACATCATCATAGTGAAACGCGGATCTTTCTTGTTTAGTTCGGGCAGGGAAGGATTATCATCCACATCAACACTAGCTGCGTCCTCACTTCCTGGTTTCCGGTAAGCAAACTTTAGTTTCTGTATGATTTATAGAAGAAAACTATCGTCACATGATCAAAGTCTCACAGTTGGAAAAGAAGCAGAAAACAAAATGAGTTTCGATTGGAGTTATGCTTTTTTCTGTGAAACAGAGAAATGAAGTAGCCTAAGTCATGTGTGACTCTTCATTTCCACATTACAGAGAAAATTACACAATTGTTCTTCATGTAAGGTCGAGTAGAGGCTAAAGAGTTTGAAGCTGACAATATGTGTATTGTTGATACAGTTTGGCAAACAGGAAACACCTGTGGTAGAAGTATTAAAAGTAAAGGTAGCAAAAAAATGTCCCCTCTGAATGTTATAATATTATGTCATAATATTATTATTACTCATACATCAATTTAAAAGCAAGATTTTACTCTTGTCTTTGCTTGGTGTGGAGCAACTAATGATTATTATGAATGGATCTGCTGATTATTTTCTCTATTAACTGATTGATTGTTTGGTCCTTCTCAGTGCTTGGTTTGTCCAACCAATTTTAGATTATTTAATTAAATAATTTAAAGGAAAAGCAGAAACCAATTAAATGTCTTTACATGAAAAATTACAAAAGAAAATCTAAATAGTTGTCAATTAATTTTAGGTTTCAGCTGTAGACCTACAGACATTCTATTTTATAAGCTGTTTGTAAGTTTTGTATACTTTATTTGTAAAGTAACCAGTAACTAAAGCTGTCCGATAAATGTAGTGCTATGTACGATATTTCCCTCTGAGATGCAGTGGAGCAGACGTAGATGAAAAATATGCATGAAACTGGGTTACTGGGTTGCACTGGTCAAAACAGATGTCAAATGACTGAAATCTGGTGAAGAAAATCATAAGAGCAGCCAAAAACCTTTTAAAACAAAATGGAGAGACACAGTGGAACAGTGTAAATGCAAAATTATTGATAGTCAAATGATTTTAAAATATTCATAACCAACACTGTAGATGGCTGTGCTTCATTTTCCTCCTCTATGTGCTAAAAAAAAATACTCTGCAGACTCTCATGTTAACTCTCATGATGGCGAAGTTCCTTTTTGTACTAAAGGAGTTTCACTTCCCTGTTTTTTAAGAGCTACTTCCTGATTTTCCAAAGCAGTATATGTGTTGTTACATGAGTAGAGCATAATTTCCATTAGCTCACTTGAGAAGAAACCGTATCGACATACAGTCACTTTGCTTGGCAAGGCCTCTTCGGAAGAATGGATTTCACCGTCACAAATTTGTTGTTGTGTGTGGGATTTACATACTGACGGTGTCTGATTCCTTGACAATAACAGGAAGCTTGTTTGAAATGGAGGAGGCTCGACAGGAGGAAGCCCTGAACCCACCTGTAACAAACGCCAAGGAGTCATAATTATTGGAGCGGCAACACGTCATTTTAAGAGGTATGGAAATCAGTACTGATATACAAGACATTGTGCTGGTGGAGGTGGAAGTTCAAAATCGTTCAAAAGTTTAATAAGGTATTGTAAATTAAATACATATAGTTCAAGATCAAACTGCAACTTTATATTTTTGCATGTTGTCCATTATAAGTAAAGAAATTAGAATGTTTTGGCCACTTTTAGTTTCCAAATATCCACATGCAGGGACACTCTTCGCACTGACATATGTTTATTGGCTTTTGTGAATTTGTGGGTCTAACAATAAAATAACATACAAAAGCTGATTCCTGTATTGTTTTTATTCAGTATGCTTAAATTTGACTATTTACTGGCCAACAAAATAACAAATAAGTAAAGGCTTTCAGCATTTTCTTCCTGCAGTGTGGAAAAGGCTTTTAAATTAAGCAGTTAGATCTGTTTGCAAATAAAATATAGAGAGTATATGAAATATATCTGAACAGTTTGCTAAATAAATCACATTTGAAAAAAATCAACTAATTAAAACCTTTTTGTAAAAAAAAAAAATGTGGCCACTTATGACCTCAGTATTTCTAAAATCCTGGCTATTTCCCTGTGTGTAAATTGGGTATAGTATAGCCTTGTGTATAATATGATAATGATGTACAGCAAATGTAAGGTGTATTGAATACAGGGCATGAGGGGTCACTGAATGGTTTGAGGAGGAGGTAAATGATGTGAATCCTACAATACAACCAGATCTCATCTAAATGCAGTATGGGCTTGTTGGTCGGTCAGCTGGTCGGTTTACCACTTGGGTCCAGAATTAAGTATAATTTAACAACTTTTGGACAGATTGTTGAGAGATTTTGTACATATATTCATGGTCACTAGTGAATAAACTGAAATGAGTGTGAGGATCCATGGACTCTTCCTCTGGCACCACCGTTAGGTTGATGTTTGTTTTTAAGAGTGAAATATCTTGACAACAAGAACAGTCAAAGTCCAAATATCAATTTGGCCAATACTTTGGTTTATGGCCAAATACCTGCAAAACTAATGCCATTTACATTAGCCTTGGCTATACTTGTGGTCTAGTAGTTATAAATAGGAAACCTGTTAACAGGCTAAACTAATATGGTGAATCTAGAATATACTGTATATCATTTTGAGCATGTTATAGCCTCACAGAGCCGCTAGCATGGCTACAGCCTCTTGGTCCTAATATGTTAGCAATCTCTATATACTGAGTGTATATTAAATAAGTGTACTGCACACCTCTGTGTAATTTCCTCTATTTTCCCGCTGCAGAACTGTGAGTTTCTGAGATGGAGGAAGCTTACAGTGAACTATACCAGGAGTTTCTTCGCCTGAGGTCACTTTGTTTGAGACAGGCAGCTCTGTTACATCAACTTACAACAGCTCTGCAGAAACAGCAAGGTCCTTACGAAAGCTACTGAAATTCTAATGCTCATAAACGTGCCAGTTATGATTTACTTTACACATGTAAAACTCTGTCTGCAGGGGCCACTGTTCCTAATGGAGAGTTGAGTGATATGATGTCCATCCCTGTGCAGTGTACCCAACTAATCCCTGGACATCTTCAGGAAAAGCCTGAACCACAATCAGCCACAGCACACAACCCTGCAGCACAGTGTGGCCTCTCTAGAAATGTGGTAACTTTCTCTGATCTCCTCGCTGTGGATATGTCCAAGCTCCATGTGGATGGGGCTCGTCAGAGAAACGAAAACAGGGAGTTGGCACAAAATGTCGGACCCCTGCTAAGCCTGGGCTCCTTGAGGTGGGAAGGAGCCTCTTCTAAAGTGTCAAAAAATCTGCTGCAAGCTGATCATCTCAGTGGAGACAGGACGATGCTCACAGTTAGGGTACGTAGGTGTCTTTACTGGACCATAGTTTCACCTGTGGACAGGGGTTCTCCAGTCTGTCCTTGTATTTTACCACGATCTTCCTCAAAAATTCCATGTCTTGTCCTGTGTGTCTGTCCTCAGATGCCTGGGACAGACAGGCCCTCCCTGGTCGATGACTTCCCGAGTCAGTCTGATGGGTTGCTGATGTCAGACATGGTGCTGCAGTCTCATGTTTGTGAGTTCTGTCAGGCAGTTTTTCCTGGAGACACAACCACCAGAGGAGAGTTCCTACGACACCTTTACACCCACATCACCTAAACTAAACTGATCCGTCTTTCCATCCTGATATGTGAGTTATGTGTTCATATGATGTGCTGTGATGGAGCAGGTATAACTCAGTTAATGTGATCTCTGGAAACAGCACTGAAATAGACCTGTCCTTCATACGGTTAGATGTTTCCATATGGATGTACTGTGCAGATGCTGATGCTGGCAACATTTTCTGTCACTGAGATGTATATGAAGGGTGGAAATATACTTCCTATTATATGCAAAAGTATTGAGATATATTTTTACAGAGTCAGTTCAGACAAATTACAAAAGAAAACACATTTTCCCACTTACATCTACAGTACTGGTGTCTAGCCAAGTTTTTATTTGTGCAGGATCTGAGATTCCGGTCTCTGAGATTTGGGGGGTGAATAGAATTTTGTTTATGGTGCTCACAGCATTGAAATTATACATTTAATAATCACCAACATCTCTTTGCAGAATTAGTAGTTACTCCATTACTCTGAACAAACCACAGTATTGGTTTTCACAGGGACTATTTCTTCTGTAGAATGTAATGTTAACCCAACCCAATCCAAACCTAAGCAAATTACACCAAAACTATCTGTATGGCCAGATATCAGTAGCTTTGAAATGAGTGTTAAAGCTACTTCATGTAATTCATGTAGCTAACAGAGAGAAAGCCTGTCATATGATTAATTATTGTCCATATAGTCACTGCTAGTTTTAACTTGCAACAACCACATATGTTCTGAGAAGTTATAATTCATCCGTCATTTAAAGGCATCCTTACTTTATGTACACTGATCACGATCCTCCCCAGATGCTTTAAAGGTGCAGTTTGTAGGATTTAGGGGCAGAATTGGCATATAATATTCAGAATTATGTTTTCATTAGTGTCTAATCACTTGAATCAAAGAATCGTTGTGTTCTTGTTACCTTAAAATGAGTCTTTTATATCTACACAGGTTGTGGGTCCTCTTCCACAGAGTTCGCCATGTTACGCCACCATATTTCTACACTAGCCCAGAATGAACGACATACCTGGCTCTAGAGAGGGTCTTTTTAGTGGCCACTAAGATAGGATGAGATGAGGGGTGTTTAGTTGGTTGCATCCAAAGTAACTGTTTTAAAAGGTAATTATAAAGGTAATTGTTAAACTGAAATAGGTAGCTTTCCACATACTGTCCCCCTCCGTAGTAAAGGTGGCGGAGCATCTAAAGCCATGTTTGCTAGATCATTGCACCATTAACCTGTTATGAAATGGTTGAATGGGTTTGTTAGTACTGCCCAGTGAATATTTTATTTTTGAATATTTTATGTAACTGTAACTTTGTTTGCCTTGGTTTTAGATGCAAATCTTAATGTCTGTATGTTATAAGTAAAATCTTCATTAGAGACAGAAATAACTATTTCTGAATCAGTTTAAATAAAAAGTTCTTATCATGGCAGTATGGCTCTTGGCTGATCCCTATATTTCAGTGTGAACAAATCTGTTTTAATTATGGCACCATTTAAATATTTTTCAAGCTTGGCAAAGCAAAACATTAATTAATTCAACTTGATTAAGTTATTTGATCCTTATTCTTACAAGCGTTTGGAATTTTCACAGTCAAACACACTTCAGAGATACTCTTAGCTTTGTAAAATATCCAACATTACCCAAAACTACACCCGCCTCAGCTGCTCACACATTTGAATTCTCATTTGGATGATCCTAAAATTTCATTTATTTGAATGCAGATAATTAGACTTTTCTAATTTAATTAATGATCATTCTGCTGCTTTTTAAATGTTTGCCATTTGACTGATCAGCTGTCTGCTGCTCAGCTCTGTGTTACTGAGGAAAGAGCATGCGCTAAGAATAGACTCAAAGATTTATCTCTCTCATTAGTGGTTCTGACAGCTGATTGATGATCAGCTCCTTTCATCTGTTGCTTTCATAATCACAGTAAAGAAAAACAACTTGGATATAATTACTCCTGTATAATTAAGTAAGTAAGCAAGTAAGTTTATAGCATCTTTCAAGAGCACATTTGCTTCACAAAAGAGCCTTTAAAAAAAGCTTCCAACATACATGTAGACATAAAACTACATAAAATAGAATACAAAAAATAAAAATATTACACAATAAATGGGTCTTGAGTTGCTTTTTAAAGGTGTCCACAGATCTTAACTCTAAAGGGAAAGTTCCAAAGGATTGTAGGTCGCGCAGAGAAGAAGATAGGGGGGAAGGTGACGAGGAATGTTTGATCTGATGTCAATATTTGCCAAGACTGAAAGAAAGAAATTTGTTGCATACTTCACCTGAAAAACATCGGAACCACAGGTGATGCACACAGATTAGATTAACAGTCAAGGTATTTTTTTTTTAAAGAACTCAACCTCTGGGGACCGTGAACGTGTGTACTAAATGTCATGGCAATTCATCCAATAATTGAAGATACTTCAATAAAAATGAAAATGTCAACATCGTGGTGTTGCTAGAGGAAAAGTCAGAGGATCACCAAAGTCAGCAGGATTCATCAGCACACTGTAAAAAAATTTAATGGCAATCTACAGAATAATTGACATATTTTAGTCTGGACGAAAGTGGTGGACTGACCGTCCGATCAACAGATAGACCGACATTGCCCTCTTAATAGCAATGCTTAATTTTAACCTTTAAAGATCCCCTCCACACATGTATTAAACCAAATAGGAACCAAGATGGTTCACTGACAAGTTACTTCCTGTATCTGTGTCACATGGTTTCCTGTATGAGACTAGCGTCAGGTCTGAGTCCATTCATTCTTATGGGTGAGACGAATGTGATCACAGATTAGGGCCGATTCTTTCATCCCTTAGTCATCAAAGTAAACATCGGACACATTTTTCACAAGCCACGTCTTCTGAACAAACACTAAAATGGTATTTTTTAGACAAATCAGGAGAAAAATAACTTTGCTCGAGACCTGTCTCTGTTTCAGCAATACACTCTCGCAAGATCTCGAGATCTGCCTCATTGTAAGCAACGCACTCTCGCGAGATCTGTAGCAAGCATATTAAGTTAGCAGATAAAAGCAAGCGGCAAAATAAAGAGCAAACATTAAAATTATGTCTGTATCTAGTGTTGTCTAGCATCTTTGATTAAACCTGCAGTGCAGAACTTCTGTCTCCCTCTTCTGGCAGTGAGAGTAATTACACAAACACTGTCGGCATGCTTATGACTCCATAGGCTCCAACATACTTCTAGTTGCTGTGGACTGTAGCCCATACTGAAGCCTACTCTGTTGCTATGGTTGTTCCCCATTCTGCTCTGGAAAACCAATTTTTGCTAAAAATGCATCGCTACCAATGAGCCAGGGCAGGAAAGTCACCACCAACACAGGTTTAAATACTGGAATAACCACTAATATTTAATATTATTATTATTTAATAATACATTGTGGGAACTCCTTTGGAAAGGGTTTGACGTACTGTAAGTCCCACATTTTAAGGCATACAAAAAATCCTGTGTGTCTCACATGGTTTTTGCAGAAAAAAAATTACCACAGTAAAATCCTTAAAATACCATCTATTCTGGTCCCTCATTAAAAATTCTAAAATATATGAACATGCAAATATTTTTATTTTACAAGTTAATGAAATTAATGTTAATGAAATGATCGATACTTCTAGGATTCACAGCCAAAACAAAGGCACATGTCTACAATTTTTGTACATTTTTATTTATTTATTCCTAATAATATTCTGTCGAAAAATAGATAAATACACTCATCAGACATCTCCACGATCGGTTGCCAGGCTATGCAGCGGTTTGTTTTCACCGAGTTTTGCAGGATATGATGTCACGCTGACCAGACCAATGCTGGTGTGGGACTGAATCCCTCTTGCGTGGTGGAACTCATCCTCTCTCGCGCACAATAGTAACTCAGTCTCTTTTGCGCACCTTCAACACCTCTTGCAATTTTCGCCGGCTTTTGTCCAGTTTGGTGCTTCATATGTACAGATGTATAGCGAGGAGAGAGTGGACAGAAACAATCGGCTGCTCAGAGTCGCACTGAACTCAGACACACACGCCATCTGTGCTGCGCGAGGCGAGAGCAACACCCCCTGATGACATAGCCACTCCTTCACAACTGACCAATCCCGCAACTTCATCACTTACTTACTTACTGACTTACTTACTCAGTCAGCCACAGAGCAACCCATAGGGCTGACCCTCTGCGGTCCAGCCAAAAACAAAACACATTTTTGACTGGAGGCAGAAATGTACGCTAAACTATATGATTTTCTCTAGTGTCTGTCTGAAAATCAAGCGAGAGAGAGTTGTGCGTGGATGAGTGCTGATGACATTGCTGGTGCAAGTGAGTCATGCCGGCATCGAGGCTCGGTGCAGAGCGTCAGTGCAACAAACAAGACGACAGCAGAGGTGTTGCTGGTTGTGTGACGCAACTCCTGCAAGCCTCTTCCACACATCAGAAGTGCTAGGGAAAAAAAAAGATTCTTTGTAGAAAACAATGCAAGACACCGTGAGCTTTAAGCAATAAAATAACATTTATTGAGATGTAACAAAATAAATAATCTGTCTTGCAACATAACAAACTGAGGACGTTAATGATGTTCAAGAGACAGGCAAGTGTAACTGATGCACAGCAAGCTACCTCACTGACATATTCTGTGATTAAGTATGCAAACATCCTAAAGGCTTTTAATCAGTATCAACATAAGCCCTGTCATTGCATGAAGTCTGACCACATTTTAACAATTTAACATGGGCCAAATAGGCCGGTGTAGCTTGTAGGAGCTGCTGTATCAAGAGTCAAAGCACCATGAAACTTTTCTGTAAACCTCTGATTTTTCTTAGAAAGTGAAGAAAGATTAGTCACCCTAATTTATGTCTCAAAGGACAAAAGAAGTGTTTTTTTAAAAAAAAGGGAAACTGACATCTAGTTAATAAGACTGCAGAAATCATCCCAAAAACACACTGTATTGTAAGTTTATCACCACATTTTCTGAAAATGCCGGGGGAATTTTTTTTCTTTTATTCTCTAAATCTTGCAATATAGTTTTGAATACAGTTTCCTCAAAAGCTGTACAATTGCACCTACTGGGAACAACATACAGTAAAGCTAAGAGGGTGGAGCAGCTGATTACAGCAAGCATCCTCCCTGCTGCAGGGCCCTTGAGCAAGACACTGTAGCTCACCCTAAACCTGATTTTACTGAGAGGCGACCGAAACTTGGACTGGACAGGGAAAAAAAGCATCTGTGTTTTTATTTCATGCTGCTGAGTTTAGAAAAGGCGTTCGGGGTATATTTTCACATGATTGAAGATAAAGTATAAAGTATTCAGTATATCGGCTGCTTGTGCAAAATATCATTACAGAAGGATGTGAGGGAGTGGATGATGAAGACCCATTTCTTTATATCTCATAAACCTCAGCATGCCTGTTCAGATCTCAATTAGATGATGCAGCAAAGGACAAAAGGCCTCTGAACCTCTGTGTGCATCCTCTGGGAAATCTAGATTATGTCACAAACGCTCCTTTATTTGACTAATTCTTTATTCATCTAAAGAATATCTAACACACTGACTTCAAAAACCAGAACATCCATTGGTTTCCTGAGAGCAAGGAGCTGCTGAGATCAATATCAGACTCTATTTATTTTGTAACTTGCTAAAAATGTAGATAAAAGTCTCCGTACAAAACCACATTTCCTTTACAACACTACAGCATGTTACTGGAGTGAGTCAAGAGAGTCAATTTCTAAAGTTGCAGTGCCCCCTGCTGCGTCAAACCCATTTCAGCTGAAACAGGTGACACTTCAAACACACTTCTCACAACAAATTGACTAATTAAACAAAATATCAGGGTTTTTTTTACAGATAAAATCAGTTAATTTTACTCTGCAGGACATATAGTCCATGTCTCCCCTGCATATTTACTGAAATGAAGTCAAAACATTTTGAACTTCAGTGTTTAGAAGTCACTACAGGATTATGATACCAGTCGCTGGTGAATTCTGACATTTACTGTATTGATTTTAGAGTCAATGAAGAAGAGTCTTCTCCTCATCAGATGTCAGTGATGTGGGTACACGAGAAAAAAAAAAATCTGCTCGGCAAAACAGCTGTGTGGCAGACTCTTGAGTGGAGCAGGCCCGAGAACAAGTTCCCTGCGTGTTCATTTCCCGCGGTGATTACAGTCGTCTTTGGTGATGCAAGGGCTACTGCTCCTACACACTGTTAACGAGCTCCGCCTCTCCACTTTACTGTCAAGGTCTGAGGAGAAAGGTTAAGTTTAAGATGAGGCCTGGTACAGGAGTTAACTTGGGAGTCAGTTAAAGAACAAACACTGGTTGGGGAACCAATGAAACATATATGAGACCACCTAATGGTCACTTAGATGTCTGTGACACCGTAAAATTTATCAATCAACTGTAAAATTAAAGTCTGGACTTAAGTGTTTTTGCAAAAAAAAAAGTTTTTAATCAAACACAACTCAGGATTTGTTGCTACTCTCTAACGCTTTGAATGCGAGACGAACAATACACAGTTTTACAATGAGTGGACAGCAAGTTATCATAACACTGAGGCGAAAGACAAATGCAATAACCTTTGAATAATAGTTGAGGAAAATTCAGCAAGAAACTCTCCCACATCGAGTGAAGTCATGGTTTATATGACCAACCCAAGCTGCTGAATAACATAAAGTCTCCAGCTTTACAAGTTTAATTAGTTTTCTGGCTGGTGATAAGGCAGTGATGAAGTCAACAAATCAAGTGGAAAAGATGCGTTTACAATATGAGATTAAAAGAATGAATCTTTTAAAAATAATTGTGTGTACTCATACTGTAACAATTACCTCTGATGTAACGTGTGATGTGAGATTGTAAATGTAAATACCACTGGTATTAATTTATTGATTCGTTTATTTGCTCATTCACAAACCCTCATTGTCCATGACTTTCTATAACGTGCTGTACTATAATAATGTGAAGAATGTAATTTGTGATTTCATAGCACATATTCAGTAACAATACAGAAAGATACAGGTGGTTATATTTATCAGAGGGAGGATTGTGATAAGTTATGGCAGAAAACAGTGATGTTGAACGAAGTGAAATAAAGTTCAGATTAATGAGAGGCAGACGAAGGAAACTTGGATGGGTGAGAGAAAGAAGTGAGAGTGAGATTGACGTCAGAGATGAAACATATGTCATTTTTTGTTGTTGTTTCCGCAGTCCTTTTGGTAGAGGGAGAAGATGTATAAAAAAGACTGTGCCATTTCCCTGCCCACTGGTTTTATTTTTGCACACTGTCGCTTGGTGAGTCAATGCAACGCCCCTCCAATTACCTCCCACTCCTTCGCCCCCACGCCCCATCCATCCCGCCCTTCAGCCCACGCACCTAACACACTCTGACGTCAGTCGCTGCTGGGGGGAGGGGTTCTGATTCTGCCACCCACAGAGTACTTCCTACCCCCCCCCCCCCCCTTTCCCGCCCCCTCATGTCTTTGCTGGCTTCCTTCTCCTCGCTTCATCTCTGCCCAGATCATTGCTTTTTTTCTTTCTTGTGAGAAGCTGTGATGCATCAGAAAAATGCTACAGTAACAGGGTATTAAGGAAGTGCTATAACAGTGTAACACCCCCCCTCTCTCACTCTTTCTCTCTCTATATATCACTCTCCACCTCCTTCTGTTTCCCCTTCTAACTTCTATCCTCTCTAATTTACAGTCTGGTGAAGTTCAGCTGTGCATGGTGGGAGGCGTCACCTAGTGTGACTCACTAGAGTTCAAGCTCTAGAGCTATAAAATATTCATTGTTGGGAGACGTTGGTGAGCCTTTGTCTGTCATTTTCAATTCAACCCCAACATCAATTTGCTTTCTTTTAATTCCGCCTCAAATTCCAACTTTTAGGACTATTTTGGGAAATAAGCTAATTTGGTTTCTTGCCAAGAGTCAGATAAGAAGAGTATTACCACCAGTAGCCAGTTAGCTTAGCATAAAGACTGGAAATGGGGAAACCGCTAGCCTAAACGTCTGAAGGACCAGTCTTGGTGCTATGCTAAGCTAACTGGCTGCTATGGTATCCATATTTTCATCTAACTCTCTGCCAGAAAGGGAATAAGTTTCCCAAAATGTCGAACTATTCCTTTAACTCGAAAAAAGTTGGGCAAATACTGCAAAATAGACTTTTATTCTGTGTCCATTATTAAGGACATAACATTGCTAAGTCATTTCTGGAAAAGTCACCTGTAGAGTGAGCTCCTTCTGAACCTAGGCTCATCTTGCCAGCCCGATCATGTGACACCATCCGAGCCAATCGCAGCCCTTCGTCCATTAGCGTTTGTTGTATGAGATGGCGACTCCAGTTGGCAGTGTTGGAGGTGTCGGAGTGGGAACGGGGGGATGGAGACTGGTTGCACTGTGAGCTGATATCTAACAGGACAGACAGATTTTGATGTAAATGCTGTCTACAAACACAGAGTTTTTATAGAATCATGATGACCGGCTTTCATTACATAGATCTTAAGTCTTTACCATGTGAGACACTGTCGAGGCTTTCTGCTGATAAGCTGTCGTCGTCTGCCCTCTGGGTCAAGCCCTCTGAGGCCTCCACTCCGAGAAGTGAAGACACACTCTCAGGCACAATCACCTAAAACACATCAGTCAATTTAGTGCTGAGAAACCACTTTAAATTACTTGCACGTGGCCTGAAATCTAGGCTGCACTTACACACAGCATCATGTGTTAGAATCACACATTTATCGGTCACACCGAATGAATAACTATCTGAAAACTCACCTCATGTCTCGCTCTCTTCTGGGAGAGTAGGCTGTTCTCATCTGCATTAGTCCTGCAGGAGGAAAACAGTCGAGCCAGTTGAACATGAAAGTTCATTCTTGACCTTCTAAACAAGTCATTTGACCAAAAGAGATTTTGACTCAAGGTGTTTTTGCAGAGCTTTCCACATTCAAGGTCTTCCTCGGCAGATCAGAAAAAATAAGCTTGTATTGGATCTTGATTTAAGGTTTTCTTTTGTCAAAGCCAATGTTTTTGCTCAAGATGTAGCAAGAAGTCACACCGAATACTACTATGCAATTATATATTTGGATGAAGGTGTTTGTTGTAATGAGCACAAGGGAAACTTTTGTCTTCCCTTTTGAGTTTGAAGACTAGGAAATATAAAACATATAAAATAGTAAAAATAACATCTGGAATAAAGACACTTGAAACACATTAATTCTAATATATTTTTTAATAATTTCATGGCTACCATTATGAGGGGCATTTCGTTCAAAAAAAGACTGGGGCTGTTGTTTACTTTCATAAAGATTAAATGTTTTGTGCAAGTTAAACACACGGGGGATCTGTGTATTCCTGTGTGGCTCCAACGTTCAGCTCATTATACTAACATTACAGAGGTTGGAGTTTAATTCCCACTGTGATCTGAACCAGGTTCATTTTGAAAATGAATGAAGCGGTGGGAAGATGACTCACAGAAACCACGTGGTGCATGTAGAATATGCTAAATACAGTGTTTGTTCCAGCTATTAAATCATTTAATTTACTTCACGTGTGGATTGTTAAAATGCTACTCCATGCTGCTGTGGAGGGTTTCTACAATAAAGAAAAATGAAAAATTTCTTTCTCAAGATAGGAGAGCAATCAAGGCACAGCAGTTGTGAGGTGTGTTGGTCATTGGTTGCTGGTGAACACATCACTCTTCTCTATGGCCAGTGCCCCTACCTTGCATGCTTTAGTGTGGAGGTGTAGGCACATTTTCTCGCCACCTGCCGAGCCAAAGAAAAGAGTTCCACCCGTCTAAGCAAAAGTGCATTGTCGCGCATACAGAACTGGGCTGCAGCTTCATTGATGATCAACTGAGGAGGAAAAGCACTGAGCGAATGAGGAATGAACATGTGAAAATGACATGCAGACAATAAAGAAACTGTCTTGAAATGTATATTTATGCATGATTAAAGCTACACTCTGGTTTACAATGTCCGCCTTCCTTTACCAAAAGATTATTGTAGGTATGAAACATGATTTGGTACTTTCAAACATCTTTGTTCTTGTTTTAGGTGCTTTTACCTCATGATGTGTGAGCTGCTTCCCTTCTCTCCTCTTAGAGTCAAAGCGTCCGTAAATGAGACTGTACTTCCGGATCTCTTCTTCTTTATTCACATCCTGGGACCCCATTTTGAAGATGTGCCCCACAGTCTTTGCCATCTTCTTGTTCATCCGAAGCAGAGTCTTCACCTCTGTGGGATCCGACCTGGGCAGGGTCCTGAGGAGCCTCTCCACGCTCTCCACCACCGCCCTCGCTGTCTCCCCATCCAGGTGTCCTCCGGGCCAGGCTGACGGGGCCGCTGGTGCGAAAGAAGCAGAGGGGCTCGGCGACGTGGAGGGACCTGGGGGACATGTCGACAGCAGAGGTGGGCTGGGCGGCTCCTCCTCTATTCCAGATGCAGAAGGCAAAGTGCAGTTTCCATCAGGCTCTGGGTTGAGCCAGTGTGGGTCCATGGGTGACAGTTTTTCCCTGTAGTGTGTGTCTGGTGGCTGTGGGGAGGCCTGGGAGCAAGGGCTTCTTGGACTCCCACTGTGCATGGGAGTAAGACACGCCCGATCTTCCCTTTCACAAGGAGACCCCGGCTGCCCGTTGCTCACAGACTTCCTGGGCCCACCTGCTGGTCCACCAGCTCCCGTCCCGTCCACTTTAAACAGTGGGATGCCCCCAAGAGGGACACTAGAGACGGGCTGGCTGAAAAGGGCAGGGTTTGCTGCCCAGTCTCGGAGGGCCTTTTGCAGCCTACGCACGTGCAGTGGCTTGGTGGCCATGCCGACTAGTGCCATGATCTCCAGAAACTCCTCCTCTGCTGCCTCACAGAGCTGCTGCACGTCGTCACCACCCTGCTGGATGAACGTTTCATAATAGGCCAGCAGGTTGGCCCTCTGCAGCACCCGATAGAGCTGCAACTCCCCAAGTGTGCGTGGCAGAGACATGGCACACAGCACTGGAAAGTTGAGGAGAAAGGAAAGACATGAACCTGCAGGTGGAGAAACCCTGTACAAGTTATTTATTTTATAAAGATTTTGCCACCTGGACTAAACCTTATTATTATATCTTAATGAAGCACTGATAAAACACATGAATGTAGGAATTTGTTGCATGTTTTTGAGCAGTTTCCTCCATAAACAAACTATTGTCATGTTTTTTTAAAAATTGTTTTTATTGAATATCAGTTTTACAAATAAGTGAATTGACCTTTTACATGTTTTTCTTTTAAACCCTCATCTAAATGGTTAAGTATAAATAAACTTCTCTTACCTTCTTCAGGTCAGGTACGGATGTGCACAGAGGGGACCTGAGTAATTACTGAAAAGGTGTCTCTCCAACCACCCGACGTCACGAGTCGTTAGTCCCGGACTGAAATTGATAAAGACATAAGAGCTATTTTCGCTTGATCAATGAGACACAAGCGCGTTATGTTTAGACTACACTAAAGTGGAGACCCTTGGATTGATGTCTCCAGTTCAGACACAACCATCGAATGGAGCCTGGGCCAGGTGTTGGCAGAAAACACCCCGCTCCAAAGACACGTCGCACTTGTTATCCTCTTCGTTTCTTACCCTGCTGCTTATTGCCGAAAGCTTCCCCGGCTCAGATTGGCGTAGTAAATCCCCTTTGCGTATCGTACTTTGTCTGAAATCACTGGCAGAAATCCTCCTCCGGCGCACCGTATTGGTTGCTGACTGCCCTGTCTGTGTGGGATGGAGAATGACGGGGGCGGACTGCAGCGCGCCATCTGACCGAAAAAGAGCCTTCCTCTCCCGGTAGAGAGGCGGCTTTCAAATTGGAGATGTGGGTGGTGGTGGTGGGGGCTTGAAATTAACCCTCTGCGTCTTCAAGGTTAGTCTTTTATGCAGAAGCTTCAGGGGGTTCTCGTAGTTTTGCCATGTCAAAGACCCCTACACAAGTAGTCAGCACAAAAACCACTGTAGAGCTCACACATACAGAGCACTGAACAACAGATGTGACGGGTGTGGGACATTTAAAGGGACAATTCACACAATAAGATTAGAAAACCACTAAATATATAAATGCCTCAAGCATGCAACATGCTACTATCGCACTATTTTGACATAAAACTACCTCTATCACATTATAGACACCTCAAGCACCTTTAATTCATATATTTCCTTCATGATATTCTGTTGACTGGGCAAACCAGTGCTCATTACTCATTTGTTTTATAATTACTATATGCCTGACGCCACAACACACACAGAATGACTGCATGTGTGTTATTCATTGTGCACCTATTCCTCGTTTGCAATAGAACATAGTACATCCTAAACTACACTGTTCATAGAAAACTCTGGATTTTATTAAGACATAAGGAGGCATTTACATCTCATAGAGTACATGTTGTGTGTTTTCTATGAGACAATGATTCTGTCAGGATTTAGGGTCAGGCTAATTCCCATACATAAACTGGAGAAATAGGTAGTGATACACTGCATAGCCAAAAATGTGTGGACACCTGAACAATAAACCCATATGTGTTTACTACCAATCAATCCTATAAAACTAAGGGACCTTGTCCTAACCATAAAGACAGACTTTTTCCAAATAATTTTGGACATGTATATAATGTGTATATAACCATTATATTGTTGTCCTTGCATTTATTATTTTAAACTGATATGGACTACAGTATGTGTCTGAAGTTGAATTGTACTGTACACCTATAGTACAGTACAATTCATTTATACATTTTATAAATACACTCTGTATTACTGAAGCAACCTGGGGGAAATTATTTAAATAGATTTAGAGAGATTTTTAAAAGGATAAATGGCTTTGTTACCCTGTGTATCTTATCAACAGGATGATATGGTAAAATAAGATAATAAAATACTAGATTTATTAAGGAAAATATTTTTTAAAAATATCAAGGTTCTTTGTTAATTACCGGCTATACCGACAAATCAGTGGGTGGCGGTAGTGCTTTTCTCAGGTGTTTGCTAACAGTCAGAAAACAACGAAGAAGCGAAAGGGGGCGGAGGAGGAGGAAGAAGAAATTGGAAGAAAGTGGGAAAATGAGTAGGAGAAGAAGAAGTGGCTAAAAAACCCAAAACAACACGGACACTTGGCTGTCTGTTAACAAACAAGGTTACACAGTTGTCTGCGAGGTATATATGACATCTAGTTTGTTTGAATGTAAATGCAAATTAATGTGCGTCCTTACTGAACTCGTCCCGTGTCCAGAATATGCCTTAGCTTACTCGTCAAACCCCACAGGAAGGGGAAATAAGCGTTAATATCAGCTAGTCTTGCTCGCTAACGTTACTCTTATTAGATATCACATAGCTGTTCGTGTGGTTGTTTGCTAGCTAAAGGCGTTAACAGTTAGCTGCTGTGCTGTCGTTTAATCTTCGTTTGATACCTTATTTAGACGAAATATTGTCAGGTTAGCCATCCAGAGGCAAGCTAATTTTAGCCCCTGTAACGCCTGTCTGTCATCCTGTTGGCTGGCTGCTTCCTCATGCTAACACCCTGGCTGGCTGCTTATGTTAGCTGCATTTAAAACGTCTGGTGGTGTTGTCAGAGTTAAATTTATATCAAGTTAATCTGTCAGTCTTTTCACCAGGCAGGATTGGCCGTTTTGTAATGGCCGATTTTGCTTTTTATCCGTTCTTAAAGGTCAAAGGTTTGTTCGCCCGTTTTAAATACACTTTTTCTCTTTGGCTAACTGAATTAGCAAACAACTAAACAATATAATGGAATGTGATCTGTGGTGTGACATTACACGAAACAATCAAGATCGATAGTCTTAATTTATGATAACTTTTAAAACATGCAGCTACATTATACTGTATGTATGTAAATCATGAATTAAGTTTATTCATTCACAGCTTCTTCCAAACCATGTTGTTATACAGTAACATGCCTGTTAGTTTTCTTGTACTTTGACCAAACAGTCCAAGCCCCAAAATATTAGTTTACAATGATATAAACCAGCGAAGTAGAAAGGGGATATATGATATTGTTTGCTTAATTATTAACTTTTATTGTGTCTTGTGTAATTTTTATATTGCTAGATTCATGTGTACTGTATTACAGTAGGCTACCTTTTTCTGGAAAATTAAATTGAGGAACTGTCTAGATGAAATAACCAGATATGAGTGTCTGTCTGTGGCTAGTCCAGGAAATGAAATGTCTAAAAAAATCTATCTTGTATCACACTGATGCAAAAAACTTATTTTTTTCAACATTTACCCCAATGAATTCATACATACAATATAAAAAAGACTACCTGCCATGGTTTAAACAATATGTCAAAATCTCTGGTGGTTGTCGTATCATATCATCCATGTGGCCACACCTGGTGCTCTTTTTTCCATTAAGGTCTTTGATGTGTACTTTTTGGAAGGTGCAGAAACTTGCATAATTCTGGTAGAAGTATATTCTCATTGAATTCTTCTCAATCACATTGTGGGTGTAAGCAGTATGTTGAACTTTGTGTTGCTTTTCAGACAACAACCTGGCATATGATGTGAGGTATGTAAAACCCCCTTTGACACCTGGAAGGGGCCGCTGATATGGTGGATCTGAAATGGACCCTCAGGAGCCCCCGGTCTCACTTTTTAATGAGAGTCTGGGGAAAATGTTGCCATAGCTCATGGATATAGGATATCATCATTCCATGATATTCCAATTTTACAGCGTTTCAATCAAACAGCTGTAAGGAACATGGAGAGAGAAACCGCTGAGAAGGAGATGGATGGTGTTACAGACACTGACGAGGAGACCCCTCTTCGTGATTCCACCTCAGTTACCTATTCTAGTCAGTGGGAGACCAGAAGAACTGATGATGATTGCAAGCAAGAGGACAAAACAGCCTATCTCAAATCTCAGGACACCCCAAATCCAGCCATTCCACAAGACTGTGGAATTAATGGAGCAGAGTCTTGTGGATCTACAGAGGCCAAAGAGGATACTGAGGATGGGTTTGAGTGTGACAGCACCACAGATCACGAGAACTTTGATGTGATAAATCAAGAAGAGGACGAAGCTGCGAAGGAGCAGCATATGAATGGGGAGTCTGGTTGGAGGAATGAGGGAACTGGAAGGAGATGCAAACTGAGGAGCAGTGGATCGGTTTCAGAGCAGGGCAGTCAAAATGCTTTTTCCTCCATGCAGAAAGGCAATGTTATGGCAAGTGGTGGCCGACACAAGCAGACCCGCAGACGTAACCACCACCACCACCATCAGCAGAACCGAGGCCGCAGGCGGACAGGAAACCAGCTCGTCTTGGCTTTCAAAGAGATGCTATCAGAGTCTCTGAGCTTCTGGTGCATCTCCTGCATCCACATGATGATTGAGATTATCGTCACATTAACTCACAATTGTGGAGTCGGTGTGGAGACCGGAGGAGTGAAACTTTACAACTTTGGGCAGCAGCTCCTTGTGAAGATCACAGACATAGCAGGAATGAAGGCGGACGCTAGCCGTATTTTGAAATGGACACAATGCATAGGAACGGACCTGGTGGATAAAATTGTTAGGTTAGTGAAGTGGGCAAAGACAGCTGCCTTATCTTGTTGGAAACTTTTCTGTGCTTTGATTATTCTCAGCTCCCAGTGGGCAAAGGGTTTGTTTGTCCGCCTTGGTGGAGAGAGGGGAAAACGCTATTGGACAACTTTCCAGGAGTCAAGGTTTTGGAAGAGGGTGGTGTCTCTTTTGGAGAACGTCCAAAGCAGGTTCAGGAGGGATGGCCCTGTACTACTGTCTAGCCCTGAGTCACCCAGCAGAGCAGGGAGAGGCCAGCCAGGCCAGGAGCTGGAGAGACTACTAGCCTTGGCTGAGGTACCAGAGGACGAGCTCGACCCCTTCACAGTGCTCGGTGTGGAGGTGCATGCCACTGAGGCCGAGCTGAAGAAGGCCTACAGACAGCTGGCTGTCCAGGTGTGTGTGAAGCTCCAGCTTTTGGATGCCTGAATTAATGACTAATAAACTGTTTCTGAGGCTGAAATTTTCTCCTTTAGTCATGCAACCTTTCCTCTGCCCTTTCCCTTTTAGGTCCATCCAGACAAGAATAAACACCCACGATCTGGAGAGGCGTTCAAAGTACTGAGAGCTGCCTGGGATATTGTCAGTAACCCAGAGACACGACGAGAGTATGAGTTGTGAGTAAAATGTGGCTATTACAGACCATATGATTATAAAGCATAATAAAACTAAAAACAATCAAGTATCTTCAAAAAGATTTAAGTAGCCCGTTTGTTTATCTTTTGCCAGTTGTTAGATTGGTAGAATGTAATATTCTGACTTCTTTTAACATAATTTTCTCACCCTTCTTTTGCTAAGCATTAAATGAGCCCCTCAGTGGACATTGCCCATGCATTATTTGCACAAAATTTATTTCATACAATTTCAATGCATGGAAAATAGTGATAGTTAATAGAAATTGAAACTATCCATTTCTTCTGAAGAAGTTGTGGTTAATGGGCCTAAAATTGTACAGTGATTTTAGAGTGTGTTTGATTCCTTCGGCCTATTATGTTCATGCACCATCAAAAAGTCTGTTTTGTTCTCATGCAGGAAGCGTATGGCAGCAACTGAGCTCTCAAAGTCCATGAATGAGTTTCTCACTAAACTTCAGGATGACCTGAAGGAAGCCATGAACACCATGATGTGTACGAAGTGTGAAGGCAAACACAAGTATGTCGCTACACACTAGAGATTTACTGATTAATTACCGATTAATCGGCGCTGACGTTTTATAAACTGTTGTTACTGGTGAAACTTGGCTCTGATAGTTGTTGATGGCTGCGCACAGTGCGCAGCCTCCACCAGTCACAGCAGGGATGTACATCACCATTTTGCATGGAGGCTCCATATACAAAGTCAATGTAATGTGTACCCAAGATAATTTATAGTTAAATGAAAGTTAACTTTATATCAGACAGGTTGTTAGTTATAATATGACTTTATTAATGAATTAGACTAAATATATGTGTCAAACATTTCCTGAGAAGTTAAACATTGCGTATTGCACACAGCTAAATGGTGTCTTGTGTAGTAGACTTTCACCACAATTGTGTTTCTTTCGTGACGTTTGTATGAGCAGGCGGTTCGAGATGGATCGTGAACCTGCCGAAGCCCGGTTCTGTGCTGAATGCAACCGTTGCCATAGTGCTGAGGAGGGGGACCTGTGGGCCGAGTCCAGCATGTTGGGCCTACGTATCACATATTTCGCCTGTATGGATGGCAAGGTCTACGATATTACAGGTGAACAAGATTATCTGTTGCTCTCACAAGTAACTGTAACTCGACACCTGTATTTTCCAAGTGAGAGAAAAGCGTCAGAGCACAGTTTAAAAGTATTTCCTGGATGCACTTTTATCTCAGCCATGTGACCTGTTGTGATGCTGTCATATTTCAGAGTGGGCAGGTTGCCAAAGAATAGGCATTTCTCCTGACACACACCGTGTGCCCTATCATATCTCTTTTGGTTCAAAGAACAACAACAACCCCTCACGACACAGGTACGTTTTTTTAAAATTTATATTTGGGTTGTTGGTTTGGGTGGTGGCTTCATGGTGCTAAAGCTAGTAGTTTTGGTGAATTTTACATATGGAAAATCTGCCATAGTTCTCTTGTTTTAAAATATGAAGAAAAAATGAACTAATTGTCAAAAATTATATCTCAGTTATTGAAACAAAATGTTGAACATGTATAATTAATTTTCTTAAAAAAGATAAATATTTAAACATGTATTTATACTAACTTTGATAGTTTCTTCTGTCGTCTGTTCTTTGGTTTCTGCTGATGAATCATGTCCTTCCACTTCCCCAGCATCCTTATGCTAATGGTGCATTGTTTTGATAATGACGTCAACAGAAAACTCCCCAATACTGTTTGTATTTTTTGACATTCTTTATGTTCAAATATATTATCATCCCTTCCCCAATGTCTTTATAATTGGATTTAACTTACTGTGCTCATGTGCTGTTGCCACTTGACCATCTGTAAAGTAGAAGTGAAAATCATTTTACTTAAGACTCCGACACAAAAGATCTCTGAACTTTCCATCTTTTACTTTCAGGACATCCTCAGAGCACGCCACAGGTCCGACCAACCCTGCAGATTTGCAGGACTTCTTCAACCGCATCTTCAAGGGAGGACCTCCTAACGACATGGCTGCCAATGGGGGCTTCTTCCCCTCAGGTCCACCCCATCACCAGCCACCTGGTGCTGGAGTGCCCCCATTCTCCCCTCCCCCAGGCCAGACAAGTTTCTACATGCCGGGGGGTCACCGGCCAGAGTCCAGCGAGCCGTGGGCTGAAAGTGGCAAACCTCCCAGAAGGAGGAAGAAAGTCCGCAAACCCTTCCAGAGGTGAAACCTGTAGACCTCTCAGTGTATAAACAGGGACACAATAAATGATGGCCATGTTTGTCTCTCGCCTGCCTGTTGGCATGCCAAGACCTGAAGTAGAGAAGATTCATGTGGGTAAGGCTGCAGTCAGATCAGCTGGAGGACAGACAGTGGATCATGAAGAGGAGCCTGTTGACTGAGTACAAGTAGTGAAGGAGGGTTGAAGACCCAGCAGTGACGGTGCTTTACCTCTCATTTCACCTTATTTTTTTGATGGTCTTAAGACAACTGTAGCCTTGGCATTGAAATCCTTATCAGGATGCCGTAATAAAACATTTCCTTTCATAATTTCCTGCCAAATTTTGCAACGCATGGTTTATTCACCTGTATTTTAACACCCGAGTTCTCTCATTTTTGTTGTTAATGTTCTGTATGAGGTTAGTGTTAGACAGACTACAGGGCTACAGTCAGTTATGGATCACTATAACAAACATGAAGAAGTGAACAATCTGGGCAGCTTCACAGTGTTCAAGAATGAATCGAAACCAGCTACACCCAACACAACTGCAGTAAATGCAAAAACAAGATAATTTAAAAAAACTTGCATGCAGTAGCCACTTTTTTGTGAGCTGGCTTGAGAGTCTGCTGTCTGCTTTTAGAGTAAAATCAGAAGGTATGGTGTGAATCTTTGGTAGTATGTCTATAGACAGTATTTCCGTATTCATACCTCAGTGAAAATCACAATCAGTCAACCTCCAGCATTAGGGATCCATTGAAACAACTAGCGTTTGTGCAATTTTTCCTTGTTTGTATGACTATAAACAAGCAAATTGTCTCTGACATGACACATAATTAAATATTACCTCAGTCTTCCTAAAATTTTGAAATAACAAATTTGTTGGAGTCCAGTTTAAGTGGTTAGAAGTAAAACAAATCCACTAAATGAAGAATTGGCTAAAATTGTTGTTGACATTTGTGTGGTGTGTAACAGAGAATCACATAAGACCCCACAGTGAACTTGCATTGTAGCCAAGATGTGAAATCTGGATTTGAATAAGTGAAAATGATAGGAGCTTTTTTGTTTTGAGATATAGAGATTCAAACGCGCTAAAATCTGTTCTGTTTATTGTTTCAGCTCCAGATTGGCGTTAGAATTACAGCACACGTTCAAATCTAACAGCAGGAAGTTCAGTGGTTCAAGAGTTCAGTGGTGTTGCTGTAACACTGAGCTCCAGCTGAGCTGCTTTGAGAAGGCCTCAAAACTTTCTAAAGTGACAGCTTTGACATTTTGAAATGCTTTACTTCAGCAGGGATTCATTGCTGTTAAAAGGAGCACACAGAATTGACCTACACTGTCTCCTGTTGATTCACTGTAATTACACAAAATTAAAACATTGGTCACAGCCTACAAAGGTCGTAATGCAACAGAACATAGAAGAGTTAGCAACCATATGAGTCTTAAATGGATTTAATTTGATATGCTGAATTATAAATACTTATAATGCTGTCAAAATTTTTGTTTTGTTCCATGAGCATTTTTTTTTTTGATCATTACTGACTTCACAGTCAGCCTTGAATAAGACAACAGTTAAAAACATGATGCATTTGCACTAATAGTATGTTCATTTAATACAGTAGATTTGTGTAGTAGTGTAAGGCGGCTACTAAAAAAATAATGATCCTGCCATATAAATTTTGACACTATTTTCATCAGGGTCCTACTTCTTAAGTGCCATTTTATTCCAGCTTTGATGTTTGATTAAACTTCTACATCAGTGATGTGTCATGACTGCCACCCAGCTCAGGCATCTTCAGTCCAAGGTGGTTATTGCATTCAAAATAATTTTATCTTTGGATTTTAGTCTGCGGTGTCATCAAGATATAAAGTTTAAAATTGTGACTCCTAAAGTTTTGCTATAAAATGGTGTTGGACCTGGACGTGGTTCAGCTTTCAAAATGCCAAGGTCACATGTTCACAGAAAATTTACTCTTAATCCAAACAACTGATTTTGATTGGTTGTATTTTGAGTTTTGGCTCTTGCCTAGAAATACATTTAATTTTCACCATAATTTAAGAAAATGGAACTGATTGTTTACACCTGATATGTGAAGATATATGAGAGTAGTGAAACGGTTATTATGTGTGATAAGGCATTTATTTTTTATATTAACAGTTGATGATGAAAACCATCATGTTGGTTTTTTGTTGTTAATTTGCACACCCACCATGGTAATAACATCACAGGGATTTTGAACAGTCATCAGTGATTTATTCTAACCGGACTCCTCCAGCTGCAGCTGAGTAGGAGGTGTAGCTCACTAAGCTAACAGCTCATTTGCAAATTAAGATTTTTTTTTTTGGTCGAAGCTGAATGATTAAATGAGTGACAAATCTTTGAAAAACATTTGAGTTGCACAGCCATAAAAATCTGGAGAAACCCAAGTATCAGAACAATTTCATGGCTTTGTAATGCATAACAGATTAACCTTTGTTGGAAATAGTGTTTGAGCTCATTCAAGCAAGACTTTAACTTTGCCATGTTACTTTTCATGTGTCAAATCGTTTTTCTCTTGTATGTATATGTCGGTTTTCCAGACATGGATAAAGTTGTTGTCAACTAAAGTGGCCCTTTTAAACAAAACCAATTAAAAATGTAAAAGTAGGCCTGGATGTAGCTTATTCTTATTCTGCTTTAATAGCATGAAGTAAGGATATAGCTAAGCCAGAACTATGAGGACTTAAATTAGTTTTTCTAATCAGGCGGGCATAAATTTCAATTGTTTCTGTGTGAAAATGTGAGAAATCAACAAAAATTACAAAAAAAAAGCCACCCATAAATTTGTTTTGGGATTTTTTTTTCCAGCATCCAATTTTGCAACTTGCATACTGGTTTAGACTTTGACCATCTGATTTTCTATCCACAATTTCATGATAAACCATCAAATATCTAATTCAGTCTGAAGAAAATGGATCCACAGCTGTAACTATGTTAAGCCAAGAGTGCGTTGCTTCCCACATGTTTTGACTTGAGAAAGTACAGTGCTGTTTGCTAAAGGTAGCAGTTCGAAGTCCAAGAGTTCAATGAAGGAGCCAACACATTTTTCTTTTCACATTTTTAACAGAATATGCAGAATTATTGCAAAAAATATCTGACAATCATCAGGGTTTTTTGTAGGGAATTATGATGCGAGTTCCCTGGCTGGCGAACACTTTTAAAAGATCAATGTTGGGTTTCTTTCCCCCGCTTTCTCTGGTTTTCAAAATAAAGATGATTTCCTATATGCACATTGTTGTTCTGTTTTATGCCCAGTGTGCATAACAAATGGTTCTCAGTTGATTACAAATGCATATTAAAGTCATTTTAACATATACAGTGACAATAAGGTAAGGTTACACGTCATTATTGCAAATACCTTGATAAGAGTCTGTGTTTGTCTTTGAGAGGAGCCTGTTAGCCTGCATAGGTCCCATCCTTCAAACTGCCTAAATATTTCATTTTACTGCAAACCCTCACTGAAAGGGGCTCTCTGTATCACTTTTACCTCATATGGCTTCTCCATTCTGTGACCTTATTAACTAAAGGTGCTACAGCCAAGGAAAGAGGGAAGGGCATGTCTATCCCTCTGCTCCTTAAAAGGAGTTGTTTCAGAGAGGTGCAGCTTCCTGCACACGGCTTGATTTGAGTCACACTCACTCATTTGACTTATTATAACCTTTTACAAGTTAGGTAGGGTGGAAAATTTGAAATATCACTTTTCCTAACTAATTTAGACCCAAAGAAAAATCCCTCAGACCTGTCGGAGGCAGTGTTGTAATGCCACATTTCCTCTGGCAGTGAAGTGTTCCTCAGCTGTCCAGCAGTGAGCACTGTACTTTCTTCTGATATTTTTCCTCTATGCAACATGTAGATAAACTGTGACAAAGCTCAGCGTCTGAGCTAAACAAAATTCATAAATAATGCTTAATTTGTTGTAGCTGCAAGGAGGAAGCCAACAACTCGACAACTTGTCAGTCATAGAAGTCGATGCTAAAATCAAACTGAAAAGCTTTGTTCGGATTGAACTTTCTGTGCTCTATCGCATCTGACACATCAACAAATCTTTCTAACTTGCATCTTCACAGCCCTGTGAGGATCACGGCACTGTTGTTTGTTCCCAAATGAATCAGATTCAAGCTAAACGAGTTTCAAATCTCGTAAACGAGATTCAAATCTCGTTTAGCTCCATGTTTTGTACACCTGGTCATGCACCCACTTGTAACTTCCGGCCTCCAGAACCACTGATTGGGAACAGATAGTATTTAAAGATATCAGTTGGCTCAGACCAGATGTTCATCTTGTAATATATAAACTTGAATATATATATCTATATATATCTATATATCTATATATATATATATATATATAGAGATATATATATAGAGATATATATAGATATATATATCTGGTTAAAAATAAGATTGTATTATTTATAGTTAAAATACTTCATCATGTGCCCCCATCCCTCTCTATCTTCTAATACAGAAAACATTAATATGATCATATATGCAACAATAAGTATGTCAGCTTGTACTGATTATTTCCACTGCTACAGCTACAGCTTGCCTTTCAGAGCTCCGATGACGCTGTGGAGCTGAGCACAGTCTCGGTAAGCCACCAGGCCACCGTGGTTAGCCCAGCGGTCTGCTCCTTTACACTCAGTGTAAGGCTGGTGGTAGCTCAGTTCTGTCTGGTGATCCTGTGCTTCAGAGCTGGACTGTAGACACTTAGCCAGGTCCACCACTCCCCCTCCGAGGGCTCGGAGGAGGACGTGAGGTGCGCAGGAGTCCCACTTAAAGGTGCTTCCCTCTGAGAGGAGGTAAACATCAGCCAGGCCCTGAATGACACACAGGATCTTGTAGCCGGCTCCAGAGGCATACATCAGCTTGTCAGGGCCGCACAGCAAGGTCAGGGCTTCCTTTACCACCTGTTTCTCACTGGAGCTCAGCACCACAGACAGCCCTCCTCCAGCGCCATCTTTAGGCCGGGACTCTGAGCAGGCGTTGACGTCGCCACAAGACACACCCCAGAAATGCCTACCCCTCCAGCTGTAAACGCAAATAAATAGTGGTGGTTAAGATACTTATTTTTGGAGAGACAAAGTGGAAGAGAACGAGCCCATGATACCAAAGATGACTGACAGTTAATTTCCTCAGACATCAACATCAACCCTTGCTGCAGCTGACAGGAGGATTGCACTGCTAACTGAGATGCTGTTGTTCTGTTTCCGGTAATCAATTTAAACCTGCAGTAACTACATTTTTGGCCACTTGAGGGTAGCAGAAACAATGACATGTCATCAACTCTTTAAGTTGATATCATTGACTGTATATAAAGATGGACGACATGAGAGCTCCCTAAAGGCGAAATCAAAACATCTCGATCGCCCCCTGGTGGTGGGCTGCTGTATAGGTCATTAACTCCTCTCCCTCGATGATATCAAGTAGGACATGAGCCAAATTAAAAACTCAAAGTACATGTCAAATAAATTTTTCCCAAAGATGGTTTCTGTCATTTTAGGTAGTTCTTATCGGCTGATGTATGTTCAAGTGTTCATTTTTCTGATGAGTTTGGTTTTAATTAGTTATTTGATGCTGTATAAACGAGATGAAACTCTATTTACTAGAGCAGATGAAACTCTACTGTGCAGACTCTGGCTCCGAATGACATCAACAGTGCAAGATGGCAGCGCTCGTATCTTGGAAAATTTTTTGTACAATGGGAGGAAGTAGAGACGCGTCGTCCATCTTTATTTATGTCAATGGTTGATACAGTGAACTTGTTCGCAAACAGATGCTTATTTAAGCATTAGCCGTTACAGATCAACATAATCATTCATTTGGATCTGTAATTCTCCAACTTCCATATTCATTCGCTTTTAGCTATGTTTTTGGTCCAACTGCTGAGGAAAATATCTGGCTCTTTAGCACTTAATGCTTAACTAATAGAGCTTTTTCACAGAAAACAATGTTAAAGCCAAGGAGCTGCAGCTTCATTTTCACATTGTTTGTATAAAAATATCGATTATAGCTGCTTTAAGCTAAAAAAAAAAAAGCAGGCAATGCAGTCAATTTTATAACATCTTGGTTACATAGTTGTTCACATGGTTCAGGTAATTAGTCACCTCATCATTTAAGCATTCCCCACAGACATATAGAGTATCTGGTTAGACTGGGAAAAATGTGCTAACATTATTAATTCAGGCTGTGTGAGGCGAAAAGAAAAATATCCAGAGATAAAAGCAGAGAAAGTGAAAGGTGCATACAGTACATATATGCAAAAGCCAGTGATATAATGCCCTTTCAGACATGCAGCTCTTTATGTAAATGAGATGACAATTTTCATGCATGAATAAGCGCTCAAGCCACACACAGCCACACCGAGTCACAGCTGCAATCTCACTAGATTAGACTTTCATCAAAAGTCTGAATTGAAAAGCAGCAGGAGCTAAAGGTAAAACAATGATAGAATATAAGGTGACATGCATGGTTAGCATTCTTTGCAATAGATAATTGGACAATAGTTTGATTCAGATAAACCTGATGGGTTGTTTTAATACGTTTTAAGAATATGTTGGTGATTTATTTGCCAGAGAAAGAAAAAATAAATGTATTGAAAACATTTATCATTAAGTTAAGAATTGTGGGGAAAAACAATCATTTGCCACTTCAGGTATATATTAGGTAAACATGTAGAATGTAATGTATCCAATACAACTACTGCCATAAAGTCTACTTTTATGATGCCTATAAATGTTCAGTTTTTTAACACCATCATAGAAGTGTTGATTTATATGTTTTAGCATTGAGGTCATAGTTAGTGGTAATGTTGGCCTGGACTGCATTATATTCAGAGGTGTTTCTCATGTTCTGCACCCAGCAGGTTTGTTTGTAATTAGGAAGGACCAAAGATTAGATACACCTCTCAATATAATGTAGTCCAGTGACCTCGGCAATAAACATATAAAAGAAATGAAACTAAAACTATACAATATAAAATATAGATGTTATGGCAATGCTGTTGTATTGAATGCTATTATATTGTACAGGTGTACCTAATAAAGTGGTCACTGGTTGTATATTTTGGTCAATGACACAAGAAAAATGTACTTTAATACTAATGTTAGGGAAGCTTATTTAACATTTAGTGACATATAATTAAGGAGGTCTCACAACGGTCTGATAAATTAACAAGTGACACGTACATTGAAAATTTAAACATTTCCTAAACTCACAAGTAGAAGTGGAAGTGTTTCCGTGTTTCTAACTCACCCGCCACCTGCTGGATCTTTGTAGTTGAACGGCTGGTTGATGACGCCCATCACGGGCTCGCCTGTGCTCCGAAGATAAACCCCGATTAGGACCAAAGCACAGTGCAGACCTGAAGGAAACAGGTGGCCCTCCTCCAGCACCTCCTCTCGGCCCTCTATGTACTGGCTGGTGGCATCTTGATGAGAAACGAGAGACAAACAGTTCTCAATGAGGCTCTACTCTCTGCTGTGGACTGGAATCAGTTTCTGGGTCGCTGCAGCAGACAGAGACACAGCCAGCCTTTCACCTATGGGGTCGATCCAGAGGCCAAGTTCAGAGGGCTTGAGGGGCACCTTCAGGCCGTCTGTGTGGGCGTCGATGGTCGCGGGGTCTTGGTGGATGGCTCGAGCCAGCAGAGAAGCCGCTGTGTGGTCACCGTCCAGCACCGAGGCCAGCAGCGTCGCAGTCTCCTCCTCTGTACTGCACACTGTGACTGTCACACTCTCTCCTGCACACACAGTCAGTGAGGCTTCATTTGATAACTTTACAACAAACGACTTTAAATATTTACAAAAGTACAATGCGCAACATGCTTAAATATTTCAAGAGTGACAATATGACTGATTATACATCAGATTAAGAAAGACGATTCAGTCACTGTGAGGTCTATGTGCAGATCATTAGGTGAAGAGTATTTTTTAATCCGTGAAGTATTTATTCCACCCATATGAAGGTGGAGTGATTATTACGCCAGAAAAAATAATCAGAACCAGGTTTATTGCCAAGTAGGTTGTTTGTTATTTTTTACCTACAAGGAATTTTGCTTTATGTAATTTGCAGTTTAAATATATACAGCACACAGATAAAAGCTTCTATATTAATTGAGGCCCTTGAGAAAGACACTTAACCCCTAACTGCTGCAGTGAAGGTGCTCAGTGGCCAACAGACCAGACTGTGGTGAGATAGCATTCAGCCCTCAGTAAACTACTCTGATTTAAGCAAGAGCTGAAACAAACAGCAGATGAACAGAAAATTCATCTGCAACAATTTGATCATCAATTCATCGTCAACTCATCGTTTTTTCCGTCAAAAAGTCATTTATTACGCGAAAATGCCAAACAATTTCTTGTTCCAGCTTCTTAAAGGTGCATTGTGGAGTTTTCTGAGGAAATTAACACGTATTAATCACTGTTTTATTATTATTATTGTTATATATGTGTGCACGGGTTGTAACTTCACCTAAAAAATTAGCCATTCGCTGACTTTCTAGATTGCCTATAACAGGCTGCATTCAGTTTTCTATGTGAAGCATTCGGGTCCGATTTTCCGCTGTGGCGTTTCTGCGCGCTCCCGTCCTATACAGTGGCAACGGTGTAGCTAAATTGCTAGTGGAGCTAATATAGTGGAGCTAGTGAAGAAGGAGTCCGCTAAGAGCATACTGTCTTGAGTGGATAATGTCGGCTAATTCATTCTAACTTACGGGCAAACTGGCTTACTTGCAGTTACAAGCCAGTAGTTATGCAAGGCAGGTGCAGTTAGCCAGCTAGATTAGCATGGATCTGGCGTTGGTTGCTTCGCAACGTTCAATTGAGATTTATTGTCATTATACCGACTGGGTACAGCTTACTCGCCGGTCTCTCAGTCGCGGTACGTGACCCACGACTCCAATACGTGACAATACACAATATTACAACATAACGGTGCAGGAAAACAACACAGTGGCAGACCAGTCCCCTGTAGGCTACGTCGCGTCTGTTTTGCCCGATGGCCAGAATGCTCGCTCATGAGTGTGAGCACGAGCGTGGCTAGTTTGCGAGCGTATTCGATTGGGTGCAACCTGAAACCTCACCGCTAGATGGTGCTAAAAATTACACAAGGCACCTTTAAATGCGAGGAATTCTTGCTTTTCTTTGTCTTATGTGATAGTAAACTGAATATCTTTGGGTTTTGGACTATTGGTTGAACAAAACATGTGAAAAGGTCAGGTTGGGCTTTAGGAAATTGTTTTTTTCTTCTTCACTTTTTCCTGTTTTATAGACCAAACAATTGATGACTAGTTGAAGCCCTAATATCAACTGATTCAGGAAGGTGGCAAAAACTATATTTTTCAAGATTGGACCCAGGACATGCCTTTGTTGATACAGTATTTTCATTCTCAAACAAACTTGCAAACAATCAAATACCAAAAACTGAAATGCAGTGAACCTGGGACTGTAGAAGCCCCTGTGGGACCTCTTGGACCCCAGGGTAGGTGACCACTTGTCCAGTTGGTAATCCAGTATTGTTGTTGCCACACACCCACAACACTGACAGGTATGCCTTCCATCTTACAATCCTCATAGTGTTCAAATGAAAACGAAGATGTAGTGTGTAAAGTGTAATATTAAGTAATTACCAAGCCCATTCTCAAACTTGTTGGACTCCTCTCCATGAATGAAGCCAGCCATCTCAGGGAACTGAACACAAGAGCAGACAGGACATGATTACACTCCAGCACACAGTAAAGCTCCAGTTCACACTTCACACCGACTTCTCCTACCTGAGCACCAACATCATGCCGGATCATCTCCTGGATCACCACGTCAGCAAGCGTCTTGAAGTCCTGGACGAACTTCTTGTTCTTGTCGTCTCCGGTCTTCTCTTGTACGAGGAGCTGAAAGAGGGGGGCCTCCTGCCTGCAGACCCTGGCCACATTCGCCGCTTTCTCAGCCACCCGGAGCAGCAGCTTCAGCAGATCAGCCATGCCTGGAAAGAAGAACAGAGAGTTTAGTCAACATAGACATGGAAACTGTGTGTGTGTGTGTGTGTGTGTGTGTGTGTGTGAGAGAGAGAGAGAGAGAGAGAGAGAGAGAGAGAGAGAGAGAGAGAGAGAGAGAGAGAGAGAGGTGAGGCAGGTCACACTTTCACATACTGAGCTAATTATAGCCTTGAAATGAAAACAGGGCATTTCTGAAAAAAGACAAGCGTGTGACTGTGTGAGTGAGGGATATGGCTTCAGGTCTTTGCATATGAACCAGTACATTGTCAGCTGAGATGCCTAACAGCTCACAGCGCTCTCCAAAAACACTTCCCAATTTATAAATAATTATTTAGAAAGTAGGCAATAATTATATAACTGAACTGTACATAATTGCCAGTACAATAATGGGAGAAAAACACCAAAAAGCACATTAGGGTCTGTGTTCCACCTCCACACTATAGAGTGATAGTAATGTCAGAGGAAAATTACAGGATGTGTGTTCTGTGGGGATGGAAAAAACATTGTAGTTGTTTTGACATATAACTGCACACAACTTCACTCCAGTCAGCTGTAGTAACGTTACTGCTCCACATTCAAATGAACAGGATTGCTAGGGTTTAGCTAAGCATTTAAGAGATTACATCATAGATAATGAAGCAAAGGAATTTAAACGTCAGAAGACAAAAATGTGGACTGAAACCTTACTGCCTTTTTTCCTCTTGGTTGTCGCTGTCGTGTTTTTCAGTCCACCCTGTAGTCGCTGAGCGCGTTCAGTTTGGTGTAAAAGGGCGCAGAATTTTGGTAAAACACTGGTAATAAATCGCTCTATTAACACCGGGACTCGACTGTCCTGGTTTCTTTACGTCAGTGAGAGTTTCCTATCGCAGGAAGGGCGGACCGTGGTCTCCTCTCATCTAGGACGCCGATCAGAAGGTTCAGACAGGCGCGCAACCAAAGAGAGCACGGTGAGACCGTTCAACAAGGTACAGACAACAGGAAATGTAGCCCGCGGTGCGTTTAGGTACAAACGCGAAATTCAAACCTCCCAGGCAATTGTAGGGTGATTTCAGTGGGACAGTTTTAGGTACCTCTTTCTGGTGTTTTCTATTTTAAGAGATCGTGATCAACTTGCCGAAAGGGAAATAAAATCGCAGAAATAATTTTAAAACAAGTTATACTGACATAAACCCAATCTGTCACCCTTTTTACATGTAATTTCCTGGTCTAGTGAGACACTTACTGGAAAAGTGGGACACTTAATCTAGTGCTCATAGTGTTCTCTCGCGAGCAAACAATTTCAAACATTTATTGAGATATGTCAGTTTAATCCAAATTGCACCCATGTTTTCATTTAGCCGATTCATTGCATGCTGCTGCTGCTGCTTCTGGAAATGAATCATGAGACGACATAAAGTAGCCTTGTTAGATGGAAATGCATAGTAGCAAATGGTACATTGGTTCAATTTAATTCAATTACAAGGTGGGATATTGTTTGATTAAAAGCCTAAGAGACTAATGCACAGTGGATTTGCACAGTGCCCTTTTTTCATTTGCCCATGTACTCTTACAGCTCCTGTTACTGTTTTTCACCCATATATATATATAGGCTTTTATTTCCCCCTCTTTCCTCTATTCTACTTTGCTTAATATTTCATTTTTATTTCACTTCACTTTTCTTCTCTTTCTCTAGCAGTATCTTTGCCATTTCCTTTAGACGGTTTAAAGTAAAATATTGATGCAGGTCAGGGTTGGGTGTGGCAAGAGATGAACTTCCAGGTAACTCTACTTACAGTTTTATTTACAGGTCACACCATTTCTACGTCTAAAAGGAGAAATGTTTGATATTAATTTCAGACAGATGAACTGCATTGCTAAACACTTGGAACAAAAACTCATGACTAAAGAGCTCAGAGCTGAAATGTGCTGAACAGCGCTGCATTTGAAAAGCTGAAAGACTAAATTAATTGATTACCTGAGTGATAATTTAATTGAAGCATGTTAAATTAAAGAAAATTATCGATGAATGAAAGAAACAAATAAATCAGCAAGATCAGTTTAAGTTCAAGCACTATCAGGCATGGAAAGTGCAGAATTTCAGAACTGCAGGTGATATGACTGAACTGACCTCACTACCTGAAGACATTTTCAGCAGCTTCTAAGGATTCTGATGGTGAGGTCATTTCACTCATATCACTTACAGTTCTGAAATTCTGGGGCCTTCTTTGTGTTTCTCAGTGTCTGTCTCAATGACTGAGCAGTTTCACAACTGATACTGATTAGCTGATTAACACTCCTTCAGTTTGGTCCTCTGACTGTTCACACACAGGCTTCATCTCCTCCTCTCCTTTGATTCTTCTTCTCCTTTTAAAAATATCAAGCTTAATATTAAACAATGTAGGCAAGCACATGAGAGCACATTTCAGCTCTGAGCTCTTTAGTCACATTAGCTTTGACAGTATTAAAGTTTAGCTTACAGCTTTTCTAGCGATGTATTACAGCTCTTAGGTTCGTTAGGTAATGTAGTTCAGACTCAGCTTCCTATTCTGCCAGTTTCACATTTCAGCTTTAGGATTTTCATACAGTGCAAAGCATTTTAGCTTCATGGTTTTTCTGGTGATTCTTTTCTGCATTTCCAGCAGTGCTTGGAAAATCTATTCAGATTTCAGCATTCACACTGTAAATGCACTTTTTCTAGTTTAACTAGTATTTTTCTACACATTTTTGTCTACACATTCACAAACTTTTAATGACTGATTTATTTCTCAGGTTTACAAAGGGTGATTCACAAAGGCTTTGAAATGATTTCTGAATGGTATTTCACAAGCTCAAATATTATTTATTTATTTGATGTGTGATTATTTTATAGATGTGTTGCATCAGAGGCAAACATTGCATTCTTTTGACGTTTTGCATTTTTCTTTCTCTGTATATAAAATATTGAATATGCTAGACATTATCTGAAACACACTATGTGGACCCAAAGAAGCAGCAGACCACAAGTGACAGAAAAATGCACCCATTAGTCAGTTCATCTAAAGGATTACACATACACTCACACTCGGTGAAATGGAGAAGCACGACCACAGTCAGACGACAAAAAAGACCAAATGGCTTTTGGTCAAGGCTCTGACCACTGATATCCATTAGTCATCCATTACGTAGTGCAAGGCAGATGAGAAGCATTCGTGTGGTTAATCAATACTGTTTAGTGTCCACTGTAAACTGGGCGAGGCAGTCAACATACTGCTGGATAAGCCATCAGTTGCACTTCCATCCTTACAAGACAAGATTTTCTTCCAATGAAGGTAAGAAATACTAAATATTTCAGGCAAACAGTTTATTTTTATACATTTGAAACCTATCAGGTTACAAGCATGCATCATGTTACAATGCTTAATGTCTAAAAACATAAAGAAAAAAAGAATAATTTCGATCACAACACCCCTGTTGTGGAAGTAAAACATATTAGTGGGAAGTGCCATTGATTTAAATTGTTTGTTGCAGGCTTCAGAGGACAACATGTCAGACCTGGAGAGAGGCATGGTCACTATTATCCGAGTTTTTCACAAATACTCGGGTCACAAGTGCAAGCTGAAGAAAGCAGAGCTTAAAGCGTTTATTGACAATGAGATGAGTAATTTCATAATGGTAAGCTATGGAACTTAAATATCTCCATGTACAATGTGCTCTTAACAAGCGTGTGTAATTTTCATGTCTACTTAGAGAAAACAGTGTGCCACAGTTGTAAAAAAAAAAAAAAAAAGTGTGTAGGCTATTAGATGGATATGTTGACAAAAACTGTACTAGTACTTTAGGGATGTTGGTTGGCCCATTTATCGGTTGGTTGTCAGTCCAACAGTAGTCAAGACTGAAATATCATGATAACTATTGGCTGGATTGTCAGAAAAATTGGCACAGACCGTCATGGTCTCCAGATGACCTGGCACAAGCATTCAAATGACCGAAGCCTTTGCCAAAGGAGTTCACACAATGCCAATTAGTCTGATCATTGCGAGATAAATCTCTCTGTATTTCATTAACAAAGATTGTTTTTCCAGAGCAGAGGGTAGAAACTGTAGCGACGGAGGAGGGTACAGTATGGGCTACAGCAAGTAGAAAAGTCTGTCAGAGCCTATGGCTTCATAAGCAAACCAACAGTGTTTGTGTAATTACTCTCACTGTCAGAAGAGGGAGGCAGAAGATCCCCCTGCAGATTTAAAGCTAATACAGCATTTAAACATGTTTTAAATGTTGATATGCTGACCAGAGACAAGCATTGGCAAATGCTCTATCACCATCCTCAAACAAGTTTCATTCTAACCAACAATTTTGTTCTCTGGTGTGTAATGAGCATTTCAACCTCATGGTGTCACTTGCAATGCCATACACTTTTAGTCTTATTAAAATTTATTGTCTATTGCCTGCAAATGTTTTATTTTCATTCACTTTTCCTGCTAAACAGAAAATCCAAGAGAAAGAAACTCTGGATGAGCTCTTTGCGGACCTCGACCAGAACAGAGACCTGGAGATTGACTTCAAAGAGTTCATCGCCCTGATTGCCATGGTGACCTCAGCGTGCGAAGAACTCTTCGTCCCAAACCACCATAATTAGGATTATTATTAGTTATTATTAGGCCTACCCATTAAAAATTTGAGCATCACAGACACAGTCTGAATTTTTTAAGTGGGACTGAGTGATTATTGTTCATCAACAGGTGCAAAACAAGGTGTCTGAGAAGATTATGACCAACTTGGATTGTGAAATCTTTTGTGTAATATGATAAAGTATGTTGCACAAAATAAAATATAGAAATTATAACAACACATGGAGAACCAAACATTTACAACAACAAGTGAAACCGGACTCAGTCAATATCATCCAACTTCAGAGCTGCAGATTTAAACCTGCATTTCTGAATCAGCTCCAGTCTGAACTGTGCCACCTATTGCAGCAACATTTTAGACCTGCAGCTGCAGACAAACTAATTTGTCCCAAGATCAGTTTTTTTTTTTTACACTTAGACCATCTGTCATATGTGCAGTTGCACCTGGCGACTACACACCAGTTCTACGAGGTCCTTTGCTTCTATAAACAACACTATTCTTTTTTCTCCCTCAGTTCTCTGCATGTAGAACTCTTCCAGGTAAATCCAGTATTTCACAGTCACATTTATGCTGACTTATTTTCTGTCTCAAGACTTCGATTCACCGTCTCAGATTACACTCCATAAAATCCAGGATCTTCTTCCAGGCATCTTCCTGGGCAGCTGCGTGGGCTGCGAGATGACCTCCCCACAGAGTGATCACTGCAGGAGAAAGAACACAGGGCAGCATTATGATTGTTATAATTGTCCATAGTAGTACATATTCAATTACAATGAACAGTCTTGTTAAGAATGGAATGACCACAAGTATAAAATAGGATTTGGCTGAATTGGGTTGGGGCTCACGTTTTTTTGGTTTGGTGCTCCACATGGATGCTCTTGAATTTGGTGTGTAAGGCGGTTCAATCAGATGACCAGCACCGGGGTATGACAAACGGGTGAGCAGCTGGGATTTCCCTGCAGCCCTCAGGGTCTCCTCGATCTGATGACCAATAAAACTGTGCTTTAACAACAATCAATAACTGTGTGGTGAGCTCCTAAACAAGTGCAAACAAGAGCATTAAAGAGAAACTTGCAGCTAACAAGTTTAAAAATCTGTTTCATTTAAAGTTTGATTTAACAAAAACAATACATAACAAAACACTATACACAATATTTATCCAATAAATACATTTTTAACATCAATCATTATCAATTATTTGTTATACTGGAAAAAAACAGTAAACAAAGACAAACTACCAGGTTTGCGTTCTCCATGCTTGAAGTGCTCAGGTCATCTTCACCCACTATGTACATTAGTGGACAGGCAAGTTTTTCTATCTGCAAAAACACAAGATGTCATTCTGGAGTAAATTTACTGTCATTAATGCAAAAAAATAATATGCATATTAATGTAAAACACTTCAAGCATGTGTGTGCGTTTGTGTGCATGTACGTGTTTGTACAGTCTGTGTGTTGTGGTCGGTTAAGGGGGGCAGAGATGTTAAGCCTTTCACATCACCTTCACTTTATTCTCAGGGGATAGGTTAGCAGGTAAGGAGATATCTCTAAAACTGACGTGGCCTTGATCATCATAAGACCAATATTTCTGGTCACTGAAAGAGAAAACACAAACAACTCGTATTACTTTTTAATCAGTCTTTGGGGAAATTGTTAAAAACCTCTGACAAAAAAAGGTGTTTTTATCGAAAAGAAGAACAATGAACTGTTAATCTATAAAACTGAAACTACTTATTTAGTCCATAGACTTAAGTACCACACCTCAAACAAGACCCAATCAGATGAAATGTGTTTGTGCAATAATTCCACAATGACATCTTTATAGTTGTACCTTTGATGATCATTTACCTTTGAAAGTCTTCAGCTCTGCTATCGGCGTCTGAGAGCTTGACGGTACTTCCTACAGGGCCATTGACACAAATCAAACAGGATGGCTGGAGAGGAGAACAGAAAAAGTTGAAAGTCAATGTGAACTTTATACCTCAAGCTCATTGAACTTAATAAAAGTCATGATTTACTTTGTATTTCTAAGATTTTTTTAATACCAATTCATTCTGAAGAAACAGGTGTAATTTTTCACGTAGGAGCAGCTATGTATTGATCAAATTTATAAAATTGATGACAGAGAGAGACATACTTTGACACCACACTGAGTGGCAGTTCGAAGAGTCAGGTAGACCCCAAATGAGAGACCGATGATCCCAACTCTGTCAGCACAGACCTGATGATGATCCTGAAGTAGATGGAATGCCGACTGTCCAAACAAAAAAATTTGGTATTAAGGGAATAACAAAATAATGAGACATGTACAGTTAGGTCCATAAGTATTTGGACAGTGACACAATTTGTGTCATTTTGCCTCTGTACGCCGCCACAATGGATTTGAAATTAAACAATCAGGATGTGGTTGAAGTGTAGACTTTCAGCTTTAATCCAAGGGGTTGAACAGAAATATCGCATTAACCAT